>CM060258.1:24118673-24753673 GCA_030684275.1 Acipenser oxyrinchus oxyrinchus | reverse complement strand
ATAGAGCTTTTTGGCCAAAACTCAAAGCGCTATGTGTGGTGCAAACCTAACACTGCCCATGCCTCAAGACACACCATCCCTACAGTGAAGTATGGTGGTGGCAGCATCATGCTGTGGGGATGCTTCTCATCAGCAGGGACTGGGCATCTTGTTAAAATTGAAGGAAGAATGGATGGAGCAAAATACAAGGAAATACTGCAAGAGAACCTGCTTCAGTCCGCTAAAAAACTGAAGCTTGGGAGGAAATTCACCTTTCAGCAGGACAATGATCCCAAGCACAAGGCCAAAGCAACATTAGAGTGGCTCAAGAACAAAAAGGTGAATGTCCTACAGTGGCCCAGTCAAAGTCCTGATCTCAATCCCATTGAGAATCTGTGGCACTATTTGAAAATTGTGGTCCACAAGCGTCGTCCAACCAACCTGAACAACCTGGAGCAAATCTGCCAAGAAGAATGGGCCAAAATCACTCCGACACTGTGTGCAAAGCTGGTACATACATACCCCAAAAGACTTAAAGCTGTTATTGCAGCGAAAGGTGGCTCTACCAAATATTAATGTGTGGGGGTTGAATACTTATGCAAGCAAGATATTTCAGTTTTTTATTTTTCTTAAAAATATTTCCCAACATAAACCCAATGTCACCTTACAATAATTGATTTTGAGTTTCAGTGTTTTAAAATAAAATATCAAACAGAACGAAATTTCAATGTACCATTTGTAATTCAGTAATATGAGAGAATTGGTCAGGGGTCTCAATACTTTTGCAAGGTATTGTATATATATATATATATATATATATATATATATATATATATATATATTACAAAGTGGTAAGTTATATAATAAAGTTGAAAATCATATTTTTTTTACAGATCTCTTGAAATACAATTTATTACATGCCATACAGTTAATAATAGGCCTAATATAGCAGGGTTTCTATTCTCAAGGTAGCATTCATACTGCTGATAACAGTTTTTTATTGTCAAAATGTATTAAAAATACCCTCTGACTGCACAATGAAGAAAACATCAATACACCTGCGCACAATATTCAATTCAACTGGAAGTCAAATTAAACAGTACAGTACAGGGGTCACTTAGAAATTTCCTTGTTTTCCATGAAAACATACATGAAATGAGTTTGAATAGGAAATATAGCAAAATGAATAGGAAATATAGTCATTGACAAGGTTAGAAATAATGATTTTTTAATTGAAATAATAATTGTGTCCTTCAAACTTTGCTTTCGTCAAAGAATCCTCCATTTGCAGCAATTACAGCCTTGCAGACCTTTGGCATTCTAGTTTTCAATTTGTTGAGGTAATCTGAAAAGATTTCACCCCATGCTTCCTGAAGCACCTCCCACAAGTTGGATTGGCTTGATGGGCACTTCTTACGTACCATACGGTCAAGCTGCTCCCACAACAGCTCAATAGGGTTGAGATCCGGTGACTGTGCTGGCCACTCCATTATAGACTGAATACCAGCTGACTACTTCTTCCCTAAATAGTTCTAGCATAGTTTGGAGCTGTGCTTTGGGTCACTGTCCTGTTGTAGGAGGAAATTGGCTCCAATCAAGCGCCGTCCACAGGGTATGGCATGGCATTGCAAAATGGAGTGACAGCCTTCCTTCTTCAAGATCCCTTTTACCCTGTACAAATCTCCCACTTTACCACCACCAAAGCACCCCCAGACCATCACATTGCCTCCACCATGCTTGACAGATGGCGTCAAGCACTCCTCCAGCATCTTTTCATTTGGTCTGCGTCTCACGAATGTTCTTCTTTGTGATCCGAACACCTCAAACTTAGATTCGTCTGTCCATAACACTTTTTTCCAATCTTCCTCTTTCCAGTGTCTGTGTTCTTTTGCCCATCTTAATCTTTTCTTTTTATTGGCCAGTCTGAGATATGGCTTTTCTTTTGCAACTCTGCCTAGAAGGCCAGCATCCCGGAGTCGCCTCTTCACTGTTGACGTTGAGACTGGTGTTTTGCGGGTACTATTTAATGAAGCTGCCAGTTGAGGACCTGTGAGGCGTCTGTTTCTCAAACTAGACACTCTAATGTATTTGTCCTCTTGCTCAGTTGTGCACGGGGCCTCCCACTCCTCTTTCTATTCTGGTTAGAGCCAGTTTGCTGTTCTGTGAAGGAGTAGTACACAGCGTTGTGCGAGATCTTCAGTTTCTTGGCAATTTCTCGCATGGAATAGCCTTCATTTCTCGAATAGACTGACGAGTTTCAGAAGAAAGTTCTTTGTTTCTGGCCATTTTGAGCCTGTAATCGAACCCACAATTGCTGATGCTCCAGATACTCAACTAGTCTAAAGAAGGCCAGTTTATTGCTTCTTTAATCAGCACAACAGTTTTCAGCTGTGCTAACATAATTGCAAAAGGGTTTTCTAATGATCAATTAGCCTTTTAAAATGATAAACTTGGATTAGCAAACACAACGTGCCATTGGAACACAGGACTGATGGTTGCTGATAATGGGCCTCTGTAAGCCTATGTAGATATTCCATTACAAATCAGCCGTTTCCAGCTACAATAGTCATTTACAACATTAACAATGTCTACACTGTATTTCTGATCAATTTGATGTTATATTAATGGACAAAATTTGCTTTTCTTTCGAAAACAAGGAAATTTCTAAGTGACCCCAAACTTTTGAACGGTAGTGTATATATATATATATATATATATATATATATATATATATATATATATATATATATATGTTTTGAATTTAATGGAAATGTTTTTATTAATAAGAACATAAGAACATAAGAACATAAGAAAGTTTACAAACGAGAGGAGGCCATTCGGCCCATCTTGCTCGTTTGGTTGTTAGTAGCTTATTGATCCCAGAATCTCATCAAGCAGCTTCTTGAAGGATCCCAGGGTGTCAGCTTCAACAACATTACTGGGGAGTTGGTTCCAGACCCTCACAATTCTTTGTGTAAAAAAATGCCTCCTATTTTCTGTTCTGAATGCCCCTTTATCTAATCTCCATTTGTGACCCCTGGTCCTTGTTTCTTTTCAGGTCAAAGAAGTCCCTGGGTTGACATTGTCTATACCTTTTAGGATTTTGAATGTTTGAATCAGATCACCGCGTAGTCTTCTTTGTTCAAGACTGAATAGATTCAATTCTTTTAGCCTGTCTGCATACGACATGCCTTTTAAACCCGGATAATTCTGGTTGCTCTTCTTTGCACTCTTTCTAGAGCAGCAATATCCTTTTTGTAACGAGGTGACCAGAACTGAACACAATATTCTAGGTGAGGTCTTACTAATGCATTGTAGAGTTTTAACATTACTTCCCTTGATTTAAATTCAACACTTCTCACAATATATCCAAGCATCTTGTTAGCCTTTTTTATACCTTCCCCACATTGTCTAGATGAAGACATTTCTGAGTCAACATAAACTCCTAGGTCTTTTTCATAGTTCCCTTCTTCAATTTCACTATCTCCCATGTGATATTTATAATGCACATTTTTATTGCCCGCATGCAATACTTTGAACACTGACTTATGTTCAATAAATACAAACTGATAACAGTGTTGTTAACTGGCCTAATATTCCATACCAGGCAGTGTATTTGAGTGACTTCTGGTTTAACGTCTTATGGAACAACTAACCAAACTGTTTTATTGGAGGAGGAGGCTGTGTGGTCCAGTGGTTAAAGAAAAGGGCTTGTAACCAGGAGGTCCCCGGTTCAAATCCCACCTCAGCCACTGACTCATTGTGTGACTCTTGAGCAAGCAACTTAACCTCCCTGTGCTCCGTCTTTCGGGTGAGACGTAGTTGTAAGTGACTCTGCAGCTGATGCATAGTTCACACACCCTAGTCTCTGTAAGTCGCCTTGGATAAAGGCGTCTGCTAAATAAACAAATAATAATAATAATATTGCTAACATACAGCAGTGCTGACAAATGAGCTGATGGTACTTTATTATTTGATAACTCCATTGGATTTACCAGTGTTACAAATTCTGTGTATAATGATTTTTTAAACTTTATTTTAATCTGCAATGACTAGGACTAATAGAACATCTGCAGGCACTAATAAACTGGCAGCAGTTTAACATAGGGCTGTAGAAAGATACATATTTATATTTTATTGTCCTTAAAGAGTAAGTAGTGGGGTTCCGAAAAATATAGCGTTACACCTTCCCCACATGTTGCTACAACATGTCATTTTTCTTTTCATTGTTGACATGCTGACAACTTTGTACACTTACAACTTTAAAGTCTGTTTCAAAGCTCTTTTCAAAATGTCAGCTCTAGTGCAGATAGTGTAAGGATTATTGCCCACAATCATGGGGTTTCCATGCGAGTTGTTTTTTAACTTGAGACATTTTCACAAGAAAAATGTCTTGTGTAGAATGCTTTTTTGGGTTTCCATTCGCTCAGTTTATTTTACTCGAGTAAACCGGGCTTTTCACCCGACATCATGCAAATAAATTGGAAAGGTAGGGGTTGATATGTAAATTAGCTATGTGTAAAGTACTCGTGCTGTTTTTGAAGATTATTAGTGACATTTTGTGAAAATGTGGTTTCCATGCACAGATAACTGGTACACGAGTGAATCTAAGCTGCTGTAATAAAGCAAAATACCCTGTGCCTGCTTGGTTAATAATGTGCTTTACTGCTGTGGCGGAGTGTCCCGCCCCTATTTATTATTATTTGTGTTTTGTTTGCGGCGCAGTTAAAAGCGCCGCGTCTTTAAGTATTTATAATTTAAAAACCCCGTGAGGATGCATGACTGATCAGCTACTGATTATTTAACTAGCTGACAGTCACGCATCCTTACCAAACGCGTGCAGACTGTGGCCGAGGGGTAATAAGATAATTAACAGCTAGTTAACCCCTCGGCCAGAGTATAAGAACCTGCAGCTGTCCGTACTGGGTTGTTGAGTGTTGGAGTGTAGAGAGTACGGGAGAGCGGAGAGAGAGCACGAGAATACAACAAAACAATTGCTAAAACGTGCTGGTTTAGCCAGCACGCCACTTACTTGTTTGTCTGTTTATTCGTTTGGCCCTCGTGCCCTTTGGTTTCTGTTTTGTTTGTTTAAATCTTTTGTTTTGTTTATTAATAAATACGCTGAGTGCCGTTGCACTCAGCTTCACCCGCCCATCCATTGTTTTGATTCAGTTACTTCCTGGTCCGTGACGTCACCACACTTCACCACTGCGACCCAGCCTGACACATATGGTGTCCTGCGTGGGACAAACAATGCCTCCAAGAGCCGGACCAGGAAAGAAAAAGGACGTTTTTTTTTGTTTTTTCAAAAGTGTTTTTGTGTTTTTGGAGAAAAAAAAAAAATATAAATAAAATGGAAGGCTGGAGCTGGAGGACCTCCTCGGTGGTCTGGAGGACCAAAGCTGGTGCCTTGCTTGCGGGGTCTACGGGCACACTGTAGCGATCTGCCCCTTCCAGGATGAGGAGGAGGAATTGGCCCAGGAGAGGAAGGCAGGGAGAAGGAGCAGGAAGAGAAGGGGGAGAGGTAGGCTGCAGCAACAGCAACCGCAGCAACAGCAGGAGGAGATTGGTGAGGATGACTGTGAGGTTTATATTGTGAACCTCGTGGCGGAGTTGTGCCCTGGCTGTGGGACATATGGGCACACGTTGGCCATATGCCCCATGCAATATGAAGAGGCGGAGCACGAGCATCCAGCGCCCAGAAGGGGGGAGCGCGTGCATCCAGCACCCAGAAGGGGGGAGCCCGTGCATCCAGCGCCCAGAAGGGGGAGCCCGTACATCCAGCCCAGGGGAAGCCCACAGGTCCAGAACCTAGGCCTCCAGCAGCAGAGGAAGAATACCTGCTGCCTCTGCCTCTGCCACCTCCACCGCTTCCACAGCCAGGAGCAGAGCAGCAGGAGCTGCCTCTGCCTCCGCCACCTCCACCAGCAGAGGGTGAATGCCTGCTGCTTCCACCTCAGCCGCCATGGGAGGCAGGAGCAGAGCAGCGGGAGCTGCTTCTGCCTCCACCACCTCCACCGCCAGGAGCAGAGCAGCAGGAGCTGCCTCTGCCTCCGCCACCTCCACCGCCAGGAGCAGAGCAGCAGGAGCTGCCTCTGCCTCCGCCACCTCCACCGCCAGGAGCAGAGCAGCAGGAGCTGCCTCTGCCTCCGCCACCTCCACCAGCAGAGGGTGAATACCTGCTGGTTCCGTCTCAAGCGCCGTGGGAGGACAGCTTACCGCTCCCAGCTCCAACAGCAGAGGGTGAATGCCTGCTGGTTCTGCCTCAATCGCCGTGGGAGGACTGCTTGCCCCTCCCACCTCCACCAGCAGAGGGTGAATGCCTGCTGGTTCCGTCTCAAGCGCTGTGGGAGGACTGTTTGCCGCTCCCAGCTCCACCAGCAGAGGGTGAATTCCTGCTGGTTCCGCCTCAACCGCCGAGGGAGGATTGCTTGCCCCTCCCACCTCCACCAGCAGAGGGTAAATACCTGCTGGTTCCGCCTCAACCGCCGTGGGAGGACTGCTTGCCGCTCCCAGCTCCACCAGCAGAGGGTGAATGCCTGCTGGTTCCGCCTCAACCGCCGTGGGAGGACTGCTTGCCGCTCCCAGCTCCACCAGCAGAGGGTGAATGCCTGCTGGTTCCGCCTCAGCCGCCGTGGGAGGACTGCTTTCCCCTCCCACCTCCACCAGCAGAGGGTGAATACCTGCTGGTTCCACATCCACCATCATGGGAAGGACTGCTCCTGCCCTGCCTCGCACCGCCCAAGGATGCCTGCCTCGCTCGCCCAAGGATGCCTGCCTCGCCGCCCAAGGATGCCTGCCTCGCCGCCCAAGGATGCCTGCCTCGCTTCGCCCAAGAAGGTCTGTCTCGCATCGCCTGGGGCTGCCTGTTGCTCCGCATCGCCTGGGGCTGCCTGTTGCTCCGCATCGCCTGGAGAGCCACCAGTTACAGGGAACGAGGGAGAAGTGGAGCTCCCGCTGCCGCCTCTATGGCCAGGGGCTCCCCTCCCCAGTTCGCCTCTGGAGGGTCCGCTACTGCTGCTGCTGCCGTCGCCTCCCGAGGGTCCGCTGCTGCTGCCGTTGCCTCCCGAGAGTCCGCTGCTGCTGCCGTCGCCTCCCGAGGGTACGCTGCTGCTGCCGTCGCCTCCCGAGGGTCCGCTGCTGCTGCCGTCGCCTCCCGAGGGTCTGCTGCTGCTGCCGTCGCCTCCCGAGGGTCCGCTGCTGCTGCTGTCGCCTCCCGAGGGTCCGCTGCTGCTGCCGTTGCCTGCCAAGGGTCTGCAGCTGCTGCCATCGCCTCCCGAGGGTCCTGTTTTGCCTGGGGTCGCTACCAGTCCTGCCATGCGGCAGGAAATACTGTGGCTGGAGCCCCATGAAGGGGAGCTGCCGACCACGGAAAAGGGGGGGGGGGGTCAGAAGACCAGCTCCCCCAGCCCCACTTTCGCGGCAGGAAATACTCTGGCTGGAGCCCCATGAAGGGCAGCTGCCAGCCATGAAGAAGGGGGGAGGTCAGGAGACCAGCTCCCCGCAGCAATTTCGCTGCAGGAAATACTGTGGCCGGAGCCCCACGGAGAGGAGCTGCCGGCCATGAAGAAGGGGGCAGATCTGGAGACCACCCCAAAATTTTTCTGGCCAGAGGAGCCGGCCTGTGCGTGGTCCACTGGGACGCCATAGTTGTTGGGGTGGGAGGAGGACATCCCACCGTGGCCGCCACCTTTCGCCCGTTGCTGCCCCTGTTCCTGCGCGGGACTGCTAGCCGGGACTTTAGGGAATAAGGGGAGGTGGCCGAAAGGCCATGTGTGCTGCGCACAAGGGGCATGTGTGCGGAGTGTCCCGCCCCTATTTATTATTATTTGTGTTTTGTTTGCGGCGCAGTTAAAAGCGCCGCGTCTTTTGGTATTTATAATTTAAAAACCCCGTGAGGATGCATGACTGATCAGCTACTGATTATTTAACTAGCTGACAGTCATGCATCCTTACCAAACGCGTGCAGACTGTGGCCGAGGGGTAATAAGATAATTAACAGCTAGTTAACCCCTCGGCCAGAGTATAAGAATCTGCAGCTGTCCGTACTGGGTTGTTGAGTGTTGGAGTGTAGAGAGTACGGGAGAGCGGAGAGAGAGCACGTAGAATACAACAAAACAATTGCTAAAACGTGCTGGTTTAGCCAGCACGCCACTTACTTGTTTGTCTGTTTATTCGTTTGGCCCTCGTGCCCTTTGGTTTCTGTTTTGTTTGTTTAAATCTTTTGTTTTGTTTATTAATAAATACGCTGAGTGCCGTTGCACTCAGCTTCACCCGCCCATCCATTGTTTTGGTTTCAGTTACTTCCTGGTCCGTGACGTCATCACACCTCACCACTGCGAGCCAGACTGTCACACTGCTCTTGACCAAATAGTTTTTCATTTTGAGGAGGCTCGTGCTGTCAGAGATGCTCTCCTTTCTTTTAAGTTGTGTTGGATTTACTGCTGTGTTAAATATTAATGCTGCAAACAAATAAACACAATCAATACGCTCACATTTTTTAAACATTTGCAATTTTATTTGGTCAGTTCTGAGAGAGCATCAACAACTTGGATGTTGTTGTACTGTTTTGGGCGATCGAGCTGGCTTATGACATCCAGATCACAAACTATATTTATTAACGTGGAGGGCAGACACGCGTTGTCTTTGGACATAGCTGGGATCAACAAAAGGACGGGAATTAATTCAGTTAAGCAGCTCACTTGCTCTTCGTGTTTAACTTTAGCGTAGTTTTTACAGCAAGGGTATTCTCAAACAGCTGCTTTAATACTATAACAAATGCATAACGCTGTTTGTGGTAAGTGGTTTTATACAGAACTGTAAACCCACAAGATATATACAACATGACAGACCAGACACAGCAAAAAACAATAATAAAAAAAGACTGCACGCATTAGCATTAAGATAAACTACTCCACTGCTAACCATAAAATCGTCCATCAGCCACTACTTTCTGCCATCTTGGAATCCACAGTAACAACTGACCTGCTCCCTTGCAATATTTATAGTTAAGGATAAACACGCTTATTAACATTTACACGTGAAATGTGGGTTTCCATGTGAAACTGGCCGTGGTTTTCCCGTGTGTTTCGTCATTTACACAAGTAAATGAGATTTACCCTATCCCTCTCTTTGGCTGTTTTTTCTGCCACAAACCTGATTTACCCGAGTAATTCTCCCAAACGTGCACGTGCATCGCTATTTCACGTGTAAATTGACCCGCAGGGAAACCCCATGATTGTCAAACAGGTAACACAGCAATAACGATCCATGATGTGGTACAAAACAGAAAAGCCAGAGCACTTGTTATGTTTTTTTAAAATGTTTTTATTTATTTACAGCTACTGGCATCCCCTTATAAAAGTTACATTTTCATGGTATTTATGGTTATACTATAGGCACTTCATGTTTTTAATAAGCCCATAACCCTCAAGGCTTCACAATAGTTACTTATGCTTTACCAGGCTTTCACTATGCTTTTATACACTTTGCTGTGCGTTTATTTTACTATGATATATGTAGGACTTCCGTTTTTCGGTTTTTATTAATTACATTTTTCAGTGCTTTTTTGTATTTTTTAGCTATTTTCGAGTTTTATGTAAATCTTTTTTTTTTTTTTTTCAGGGCTTTTGCTTTTTATATACTGTGTGAAATTATTGTTTCGGTTACTTTTCAAAATGCATGGCTGGTTTGTTCTGTCACAATATGTATAGTAACTCGACAGTACTTGCACACTGTTGTACCTTCTTTCCTTTGCTGTCTTCCACAACAAAATCCTTCACAGGCACATTCTTGTAGTGTTTTTGTGTGCAATCATTTTTTTACATTTTGCCACAATTTGCAAATCTGTTTTAAATCCTCCATATCTTAACTGTAATATTTAAATCCTGCTAACAAGCCTCCATTCCTAATTGTAATCACATTTTACATCTCGCAAGTGAAGTCTCCAGTAGAAATGTAGGAATGTGCTGTCACTCAGTAATTAGGGTGGGTTTAAAGTATTCAGAACGAATACTGGGAAATGTATTATTATTATTTATTTTGTGGTACACTTTTTTAATTAAATTTAAAAAATGTATTATGTTTACATCCGCATTGTTATATATTCCCAAAGGACAAACATTTAATTTGTATTCAATAATTCATTTTAAGTTTTACTTGTTAAAAATAAACTGCACATTTCCATTTATTTTAAATTTCTGCATTGAAAGTAGCATCTCATAAGTAGAGTACAAGCTGATTAAATGTTTTTTTTCTAGAAGGAAGTGGCGCAGCTGTAATGGAGGCTGGAGTCAGATTCGAGGTGAGTTTGAGGATACAATGGAACTTTGCTATTAAAAAACTGTAGACTGAATACTGGTCGCCAGTTGAACTTCTTGCACTGGCATAAAATTCCCTCAGAATGCTGTTGGGGTTTTCTGGGCTTATTTACTAAAATGAATGTCTATATGTTTTTTTTCTTAAAGCCAGTCTTTAAATGCATTCTTTTTAGTAATTTTTAAGTCTTTGTTTTCTTATATTTAATTAAGCTATGCCTCACTGTGGCAAAGTGGCTGCTGATTAGAAACAGGTGCAGAGGTGATGCAGTGCAGAAATAATCACACAAAGGAAAAGGGGTTTCTTTTTATTTGTAAAACTCCCCGTCTGGCGACCAAACAATAATCCTCCGGCAATACACACCAATGTGTAAAGCACAGTAGGAAACGATGATAACTGGTTTGCAGACCAAATAATAATACACGTTATCCGCCCCACAATAATACTATACACGGTCAACAGTCCGGGTGCGTGCAGTAGTGCTCGTGGTGGGTGATAACAATTTAACAGTGACTGTGGTGTATTGTTGTTCCGGGTAGTGCTGGCCCAAGGCGACAGCTCCAGACGTCTAGTGAATTTACATAAACAAAAGACAATTACAAACAGCAACAAAAACAAACAAAACACTCACAAACTCTTTTTGTACAATACAATAGGGAACTCTCCCGGTCCTTCCAGTTCCGCGTCTCTCTGAACCAAGCGAAGGAAAAGATTTACGATTCTCCGTCCCCTTTATGCTATCATGCATGACCCCTTGGTAAACGAGTGCCGCTGTCTCTACTGTCTGCAGCTGCTACGTCGTTTCCCTTCCGGGTCAATACGTTCCTGCAACGGAGTCTCACCTTCTTCCAGACTGACCAACTTCCCAGCCCGGGGAAAGAACTTTCAGGCCAGCCGTCCAAAGCACCCTCACAGGTAGGGAGGGAGATTTACAACCAAAACTCATTATATTCCTGTCACACTCATTTAATCTTATGTGTCTACTGTTGACATTTTCTGTAGCACTTTTTTCAGGTGGATTATTGTCTTCACTGGGAAAGTTGGTGCTGTACCAGTTCTCTGGCGTTTCATCCACTGGTGGCGGAACTGTGGGGGCAAGGGGGTGCTCGCCCCCCCAATGAAAACATTGGAGGGGGGGCAAAATATGTTTTCGCACCCACAACTCTGAGTCTTATTAAGGCATGTAAGAGGTATATCTGTATATTAAAAATGAAAAATAAATAAATACAGTATTATTTTATGTATTTTACTTTTTTTTGCTTGTTAAAAGAAAATCTCTGTTCTAGTACACACCCAGAGAACCCAGCCTTGAAGCCCACCGATCCGCCGCTGAGGTATAGCCGTCAAAACAGGAGCTTGTAAATATTGCAGAATATAGCTGGGGATACATAGTTCTAAGTTGCGTCAGCACCACAGTGATGTACAGTTTGTGGAAAGAGCGTATATCAGGGGTGGCCAATCAGCTTCTCTCCAGCTACATGCATCTCTTCCATTGTGTTTTTTTTATGCAAGTAAAATGTGTCACGTGTAGCAGCGGTAAACACTGCTCACCAGATGGAGTTCCGAATCCTGGAGCTTCCTGATCTGGCTCAGCAGCATGCAATGTACCACAGCTCTCAAGTTC
This sequence comes from Acipenser oxyrinchus oxyrinchus, assembly GCA_030684275.1. NCBI lineage: Eukaryota > Metazoa > Chordata > Actinopteri > Acipenseriformes > Acipenseridae > Acipenser > Acipenser oxyrinchus. The sequence continues at coordinate 24,741,753 of CM060258.1, read as the reverse complement.
AGTATGATAAAAGTATCCAGCCTGTTGGCTGTTACAGGTGAATGAAATCGCTGCAAAATCATGTACAGCTCGCACCCTGCAACATATACATACAGTTACTACAACTTGAGCCCCTTGTCTGTATCCTACAAATGCAGCAGCAGCGGTAGAGAGCTATCTGCCGCATTAAGGATTTTGTTTTAAACTGGGAATGGTACTTTGCTTTCAGTGCCTACAAAATCTAAGCGGAGAAGAAATTAAAATAGTTTATCGGTGACTAGCTGTAGAGAAGGCGAATCAGATTTGCAAACAAATGCAAATATGTTGTGCTTATATCATTGTAAAAACTACATTTCAACCAGCCCATGTATTCAATATGACCCCAAAAGTGCAGGATGCGCCCTATAGTCTGGACATCGCTGGTTTGAGTCCAAACTATTCCTTTGCCGACCGAGGATGGGAGCTCCCAGGGGGCAGTACTCAATTGGCCGGGCGCTGCCCGGGGGGAGGTAGGGCTAGGTCGGCCAGGGTGTCCTCGGCTCACCGCGTACCAGCGACCCCTGTAGTCTGGTCGGCGCCCGCAGGCTTTTTTTCAATTACATCCTAAATTGACATTTAATTAAATGTTCATATTTTAAAGTAGGATCAATTTACTACAAATTATCAATAATATTTTGAAAAAAATATACAATTGTAATTTATAGAAATTTACACTTAAGTCAGTAACATGGTTAAAATAGAGTGTCCCAAGCTAAAGTCCCAAAATTTCAAAATCTCACCAACAAAAATATTTCTGTAAGTTGTAAAGCAATTCAGCCTCCCTGATAATAAACAGTTGTATCTTTTTAAATAACAAATAACCAAAACATAAAAATAAATGTTAAATTAGAAATAAATGCATTTTAATTCTGAAAATATCATGTCACGCAAAAATGTCAACTTGGTCACAGTTTATGGATTTTGCCTATTTAAGCAAGGAATTTAAAAAGAGAGCTAAAATGTTGGGGTCCTCAGAGGGGTCCTACCTCACTGCTGATAGGAAGATGATAAGAGAGGCTTGGTAAGTTTTTATCTTTTATTTCTTTTTTCATATCTATGTAACGTATGTAGAATTGATAACCATGACATGTCAACTTGGTCCTTAGTCTCAATTTGACAAAAGTTGTTTAAAATATTCAAACTGTACAGAAAAGGCAAAGGTTATTTGTATATTTTGGTCTAACATTACAGTGAGATGGAGCCTTTTCTGTAACTGTCATTTTTTGGCGGGAAACTTGTCAACTGTCAACTTGGTCACAGTCAACTTGGTCACAGTTTATCATACAAATCTGTGTGACCAAGTTGACATGGCTTGTGACTAGGGCTGCAAACTACTTTTTAATGTTGTTATTATTAGTAGTGGAGTTAGTGTTATTATTATTTAGGGTGGCACGGTGGTGTGGTGGTTACCGCTTCTGCCTCACATCTCCAGGGTCCTAGGTTCAAATCCGGCCTAGGGGTCTGTCTGTGTGGAGTTTGCATGTTCTCCCTGTGTTTGTGTGTGTTTTCTTCCACAGTCCAAGGTTGAGTGGTCACTCTAAATTGCCCTGTGTGTGTGTGTGTGTGTGGTGCCCTGCGATGGACTGGCGTCCTACCTTGCGCCCTGTGTCTGCCGGGTTAGGCTCCGGCTCACCGTGACCCTCTAAAGGATTAAGCGGTTATGATAATGGATGGATAATTATTATTTAGACATGTAGCTGATGCCTTTATTATTTTTTTAAGGGGAAGGTGGGGGTATTTTGTTTTCTGTAGATACAGTGCAATTTTGTAGGCATGCACACTGAAACACACACCCCGAAATTTTATAATACAATAATCATTTTTTTTATTTTTTTATTTTTAATAAAAAATTAGTCGTTGCCAATTATTTTTTATTATTTTCTCCCAATTTGGAATGGCCAATTATTTTAGACTCAGCTCACGCTACCACCCCTGCGCTGACTGGAGGGCGAAGACGGACACACACTGTCCTCCGAAGCGTGTGCCGTCAGCCGGCCGCTTTTTTTCTCACTGCGGACTCACCATGCAGCCACCCAAGAGCTACAGCGTCGGAGGACAACGCAGCTCTCGGGCAGCTTACAGGCAAGCCCGCAGGCGCCCGGTCAGACTACAGGGGTCGCTGGTGTGCGGTGAGTCGAGGACACCCTGGCCAACCTAACCCTCCCTCCCCCCGGGCAACGCTCGGCCAATTGTGCGCCGCCCCCTGGGAGCTCCCGTCCACGGTCGGCTGTGGAATAGCCTGGACTCGAACTCGCGACGTCCAGTCTATACAGCGCATCCTGCACTCCACGTGGAGCACCTTTACTAGATGCACCACTTGGGAGCCCCCAAAATGCTGTTTTATTTTGACACCAACATTGTAATAAGCAGCCTAGGATACAGCAGACGTTTAGACTTCAGAGGATCAAATAACGTTCACAAACACATAATCACCTGATTATGTTGTCCAATCAAAGTCTGATTATTGTGGCAATTGCTGGGCGTAGTAACTACAGCGCCGAGAAAAAGTTTGTGAACCCCAATGATAATTATGGAAATTCCATAGTTTTACCATGATAGCCTTCTTGAATCAAAACAAGTCTTTTCTTAAATATCCAATAGGGTTTATATTAACCAATTCCATGTCTTTGAAACAAAATGATGTATGAATTAGACAAACAATGAGTAATTAAGATTCAGGATATGTGAAAAAGTAAGTGAACCCCTGGTATTATCAGCTCAATTAAGGGGATAATTAGAATCAGGTGTTTAAATAATTAGGAGGGCGAAGACGAACACACGCATCATTAACAAGATCAGATGGTAAAGTCTTCACAAATTTGAATAATAATTTGTATTTACATTTTTTAAAAATGTTTTTGCGTGACCAAGTTGACATTTCTTGAGGGACCACAATGTTTATCTTGTTGCCATAAGTTCCATGTACTCTAGAGGTAGTAAAACATTTTGGGACCAAACACTTGACACTGCATTGAAAAAAGCCAAAAAGTCCCAATTTTCTGAAATCACTGATATACAGTGCCTATAGAAAGTCTACACCGCCTTTCAAAATGTTCACCTTTTGTTGCTTTATAGCCTGGAATTAAAATGCATTAAAATAGTTTTTTTCATTTATCTACACATCCTACCCCACAACTTCCAAGTGAAAAAAATATTCTAGAAATTTGTAGAAAATTATTTAAAAATAAAAACTGCAATAGCTTTATTGGATAAGTGTCCACCCCCCTTGTAATAGCAATTCTAAATGAGCTCAGGTGAAACCAATCGCCTTCACAATCACACACCAAGTTAAGTGGCCTCCACCTGTGTTAAATTGTAGTGATTCACATGATTTCAGGATTAATTCAGCAGTTCCTGTAGGTTCCCTCTGCTGGGTAGTGCATTTCAAAGAAAAGACTTAACCATGAGCACCAAGGCGCTTTCAAAAGAACTCCAGGACAAAGTTGTTGAAAGGCATAGATCAGGGGATGGGTATAAAAAAATATCAAAGGCCTTGAATATCCCTTGGAGCACGGTCAAGACGATTATTAAGAAGTTGAAGGTGTATGGCACCACCAAGACCCTGCCTAGATCAGGCCGTCCCTCCAAACTGGATGACCGAGCAAGAAGGAGACTGATCAGAGAGGCTACCAAGAGGCCAATTGCAACTTTGCAAGAGCTACAGGTTTTTATGACCAAGACTGGTCAAAGTGTGCATGTGACAACAATATCCCAAGCACTCCACAAATCTGGCCTGTATGGTAGGGTGGCAAGAAGGAAGCCATTACTCAAGGAAACCTACCTTGAATCCCGTTTGAAGTATGCAAAAAAACACTCAGTAGATTCTGTAGCCATGTGGCAAAAAGTTTTGTGGTCTGACAAAACTAAATGGAAAGCGTTATGTTTGGCGCAAAACCAACACAGCGCATCACCCAAAGAACACCATCCCTACTGTGAAGCATGGTGGTGGCAGCATCATGTTATGGGGATGTTTGAAACTAGGACGGAAGTTCACCTTTCAGCATGACAACGACCCAAAGCACACAGCCAAAGCTACACTGGAGTGGCTAAGGAACAAAAAGGTAAATGTCCTTGAATGCCTCAGTCAGAGCCCCGACCTAAATCCAATCTAAAATTTGTTGCATGACTTGAAGATTGCTGTCCATCAACGCCCCCCAAGGAACGTGACAGAGCTTGAACAGTTTTGTAAAGAAGAATGGTCAAATATTGCCAAATCTAGGTGTGCAAAGTTGGTAGAGACCTATCCCAACAAACTCACAGCTGTAATTACTGCCAAAGGTGCTTCCACCAAGTATTATACTCAGGGGGGTGGACACTTTAATTAATCCGGTAATGCCCAAGAATTTGTTTTTTTATAAGAAGTCTTGTTGCATCAACTTGTGAGAGTAATTTACTATTGTTAAGTATGTATCTGGAATTATCAACCCCGGAAGGAGAAACCAGACCTACCCATATTGTATCAGAATTATCAGATTTACCATATGACAGATTTGTTACCAGGCAAAGGCCAAGAGATACAATTGCTGAGTTGGGTACTATGTTAAACAAACTATATGTTAGTGAGCCATTCTCTGACGAGGCTGAGGCCGATGAGGGGGAAGTGCAGTTATGTTCGGATGAGCTGTTTGTGGAGTTCACTAATGGATTGGCTCATGTTACAGAACAAGGTAGAGCATTGGAGGAAGTCTTAAACTCTTCACAGTGTAGTAACATTAATAGAGAGGAGTCACTAAGAAGAAATATTGATAACCGGTTCCAGAGGGTCGGGAGTTGGGTCGAGTCTGCTGTCACTCAGTTGGAGCAGTCAGTGGTTGATTGTCTTTTCTGGCGGGAAAAGGCAATGAAGAAAGAGAGAAAAACCAGTACTCCCAGCATGTCCATAATAACTCCTTGACATCAACAAGAGAAATCCGATCTAGCATGGGAGGTTACAGGGGGCATACACGGGGGGCCATTGCTAGTAAATTACCCATCAAAATTAATTTTCCTGAGTTCGGTGGAGATAGTGAGGTCCTCGATGCTGTCGGATATCTAGACCTGTGTGAAGAGTTTTTAGCGGTACACCCTATGGATGATAATGAAATTATGGCAACATTGTCAGCAGTTTTAAAGGGCTCTGCAAAGAGTTGGTGGAGTGCCGAGAGACAAGGAATACGGACATGGGGTCACTTTAAGAACACATTTTTAAAAGCTTTTCTCCCAGCAGATTTTCTAACCACTGTGGAGGATAAACTGTGAGATAGAATACAAGCACCCGGGGAAGGTAGAAGAGATTTTGCTTATGACAATCATGCTCTTTGTCTCAGGTGGAAGTCAGACATGTCAGAAGCAGAAGTGGTCAGAAGAATTCTGAATAGCAGCAATCCAAAACTTGCCAGTTGCCTTTGTGGTTTGGATTCAGTGACAGAGCTGGTTTGAGTCGGTACAATGATGGAAAGGGATTGGAACATGTAGAAGGACTATTGGGCCAAAGTTAACAACAAAACCTCTTCAGATCGCCCAGATAAGAGAGAGAACAAGAAAACTTTGTGAAAACCAGCAGAGGTTACGGTAGTAAATGTTCAAATATCTATAGCAGCAACACTCAAAGTGTCAGAATTGACTCTGTTGTTTGTGAAGATCGTGGTGAGACATGTACATATCCCTGCACTAATGGACACCGGCTGTATTCAGAAGCTAGATTTTCTGACGCTGTGATGAGCAAGTGTTTGTGTTGGCAGACAGACAGACACATGGCGCCTTGGGGGAGACCCAACTTACTTATGATCTCTTGGTTTATAGACACATACATCATGTCGAATCAAAACCTGGTCTTTCCTTTACACCCTGAGAAGCTAAAAGCTATCCATGACTATCCTACCCCTACCAATCTTAAGGAGGTACAGCATTTCCTAGGATTGGCAGGTTGGTATCATAAATTCATACCTCGCTTTGCTGATATAGCCGCCCACCTTAACAATCTGAAAAAGAAAGATGTGAAGCGGGAATGGACTTCAGTGTGTCAGACCTGCTTGGAGCAACTTAAAAAGGACCTTCTAGCTCCTCCAGTGCTGTCTCACCCAGACATGGCTAAAGTTTTCCATGTCTACACTGATGCAAGTGAAGTGGGACTCTGGGCTGTGCTTGCTCAGACGGATGAAGAAGGAGAGCATCCAGAGTTGTATGGGCAGTGGAGAAATGGCGTCATTACCTAGAAGGCGTTCAGTTTCAGGTGGTGACGGACCATGCCGCCTTAACCTGGGTTTTTAATGCCCCGAAAGCTTCCTCTTGCCTAACTCACTGGACCCTGAGACTCCAGCAGTTCTCATTCACTGTTTCCTACAGAAAAGGTAGCTTTAACATAGTTCCTGATGCACTGTCCCATGCTCCTGTCACCCCAGTTGCAGCTACAGCCATAGGTGTGAGCAAGAGAGACAGTTACAGCACAGACCTTCCTGCTTCACTGGATGAAGTTGCAGCTGGTCAAGAGAAAGATCCCGTGGTCATCGATATTCTCAATGACTTGAAGACCCAGCCTATGGTAAGACCACTCCAAGATGATGGTTATAAATTCCAGCTAGTAGTCCCAGCTGCAGTTAAGCAATGTTTTTGTTCTACTTTCATAATAATCCTTTGGGAGGACACTTAGGACAGCTTAAAACATTGCTCAGAATATTGGAGGTTGTTTGGTGGCCAACCGTCTGCAAGGATACCTGTACAAATGTGAAGGATTGTTGTATCTGTCAAAAATACAAACCAACTAACAGCAAACCAGGCGGATTTATGTAACCAAGAAGTTGGGGATTGATTTGATGGGTCCTTTTCTCAGAAGTAGAAAAGGCAACATCTACCTTCTAGTGGTGATCGATTATTTCTGCAAATGGGTTGAAATGTTCCTGCTTAGAAATAGTAAAACTCAAAGTATCTCTAGAACCCTTATCCAAGAGATTTTTACACAATGGGGTACGCCATGGTACCTGCTGTCTGACAGAGGTTGGTCATGGGCAGTCTTCCAGAAGATTACCACCGCTTATCACACTCAGGCGAATCTCACTGAGAGAGCCAATCGGACCATTAAAATAATGACTGCCTCATTTGTGGGGAGACAATTGCGTTTCGCAATAAACACAGCCAAGTATGACACCACTGGGTTGTCTTCAGCAGAGCTGGCTGTCGGACGCACGCTTAAGCCTTTGCGGTCCATTTATTAATTCTGCGTCAGGCTCGCCAGGTCTAATTAATTTTTTCACGCGCAGTTAATTTTAGGCAGCTGTTTAAAAGTATTTTTTTCACAGTCAAACGGGTTTAAATGGCCCTGCATATCAACAAAGCACTCACTAGGCATCTCCAGCCCCGCCCCACCCTTTCGTTTGCTATCGCTTTCACATATGCTACCAAATAAAAATAATAATAATAATAGTCGTACATACCGATCAGTCGTCTCCTGATGACTCGTTTTATCACCAAACTCCTCAATAATGCAATCCAAGTCATTATTTTATTGCTATAACATCTCAAAAAGCTCTGCAAATGTCCGTGATAGTCTCTGTGCGCTGATACTGTACTCCCAGCTTGTTTCCATCGACCGCCCCATCTGATGCCAATGACTATTCATGAGATACGCCTTTTTTTTTTTATCGGCTTGTCTCGCTCCTTTCGTTCCCACTCGGCCATTGAATGGTTTTCTTGGCTTTTTCCGTTGAAAACCGACTTTTTGCGTTTTTGCGTTTTAAAATGATGTCGGACAGGGTCCGACAAAAGGACCTGACGGGAATAATTGCAATGTCGGACCCAGTCTGACAAAGGACCCAAAGGGTTAAGGGCCCTCTGGACCAGTTTATTGCAGTGACTCCTCTCCAAGTTCTCAAAAGTACTCCTTGTTAGATATATATATATATATATATATATATATATATATATATATATATATATATATATATATATATATATATATATATATACAGTGGTTTGCAGAAGTATTCACCCCCTACCATATTGTCACATTTTGTTGAATTACAAATAATTTATGCACAGTTTTTCAAACAAACTTTTTTTTTTATTCAAAGCTGTAGTGATTAAACTGAACATTGTTATATGAGGAGGAGGTTAAATGTCAGCAAAACTTGCAAAGAAAATGTACAAAATGAAATTTACTGTTTGCATAAGTATTCAGCCCCTTAAGTCAGTACTTGGTAGAAGCACCTTTTGCAGCAATTACTGGTTTGAGTCTTTTTGGATAGGTCTCTACTAGCTTTGCACAGTAGAATGGTGAAATTTTTGCCCATTCTTCACAGGAAAATTGCTCCAGTTCTGATAAGTTTGTTGGGGATCGTCGATGGACTGCAATCTTCAAGTCTCGCCATAAATTTTCGATTGGATTCAAGTTAGGACATTGACTGGGCCACTGAAGAACATTAATTCTCTTCTTGTTCAACCACTCCAGTGTGGCTTTGGCTTTGTGCTTCGGGTCATTGTCCTGCTGAAATGTGAATTTCCTCCCCAGTTTTGGCTGACTGGTTTTCCTCAAGGATTCGCCTGTACTTTGCACCATCCATTCTCTCCTCTATCCTGACAAGCTTCCCAGTCCCTGCTGAAGAGAAGCATCCCCATAACATGATGCTGCCACCACCATGCTTGACAGTTTGGATAGTGCTGACTGGGTGATGTGCAGTGTTGGGCTTGAGCCATACGTAACACTTGGAATTTAGACCGAAAAGTTCAATTTTTGTCTCGTATGACCACAAAACCTTTTTACACATGTCTACAGTATCATCTACATGCTTTTTTCTTCGCAAACTCCATACGTGCTTTAAGATGAGGCTTTTTGAGTAATGGCTTCTTTCTTGCCACCCGTCCATACAGGCCAGCTTTGTGTAGGGACCAGCTTATTGTTGATGTGTGAACACTGACTCCCATCTCAGGCACAGAACTTTGCAGATCTCTCAAGGTCATTGTTGGCTTCAGAGTGACATTCCAACCCAGTTTTCTGCTTGCCCGGCTGCACAGTTTGGGAGGGTGACCTGATCTGGTTAGTGTCTGGGTGGTATGATGCATCTTCCACTTCTTAATGATGGACTTCACTGTACTGAGAGGGATAATCAGCACCTTAGAAATGTTCTTGTACCCTTCTCCTGCTCTGTGCCTCTCTACCACTTTATCCCTGACTTGTTTCGAAAGCTCCTTGGTCTTCATGGTTGCTTTGTTGGATCACTATGTGAGTTGCAGTTTGAAAGTCTTTATATACCTGAGGGAAATTATCTTAAACCACTTTGAGTACACACAGGCTGAAACCATTTCACTAATTTTGTGACCTTTCAAACAAATAATTTGCACCTGAGCTGATTTAGGGCTGCAGTAGCAAAGGGGTTGAATACTTATGAAACTGAGATTAATCTGCTTTTCTCTGTAAATCTTATTTATATTCTATATGCATTTTTTAACTTTATCAATGTGGAGTAGTTATGGAGATTCTACATCTAAAGTCTAATTTGAAAGCGTTGTGGAGTACGCTCAGTTGCCAACAAATTGTGAAAAATTTGCAGGGGGATGAATACTTCTGCAAACCACTGTATATATATATTTTAACACAGCAGGGAGGGGGTTAATATCCTCCCTGCATAAAACATATATTTGTTTTATTAGTAATTATCCCCTTCACCTGGCTATCATTGTAAATTAGAGCCAGGTGCAGGGTATTTAAGGAAAGCAGCCAGTCCCTTCAAGGCTGCTGCTGTGTGGAGGGCCCGGTTGATGGTGTTTTCAATCATATTGCTAAAGGTAACTGTATGTTCCTTTTGTGTGTTTTTGTTTTTAGCCGGTAAACAGCTTAGCTGTCCGGCTCGTTTGAAAAGGTTCCTGACGTGGACAGTCAGCACTCCAAAACGAAGCTAGGTAATGTTTCGTTTTGTTTATTTTGTTTATTCTGTTTATTAAAAATAGCGCGTCAGCGCATAAAAATACAAGCTTGTGTTTGCGGGATGAAGATTTGTCGTGGGTACTGAAGGAAGCTTGTGTTTGCGGGATGAAGATTTGTCATGGGTACTGAAGGGAGCTTGTGTTTGCGGGATGAAGATTTGTCGTGGGTACTGAAGGGAGCTTGTGTTTGCTGGGATGAAGATTTGTCGTGGGTACTGAAGGAAGCTTGTGTTTGCGGGATGAAGATTTGTCGTGGGTACTGAAGGAAGCTTGTGTTTGCTGGGATGAAGATTTGTCGTGGGTACTGAAGGAAGCTTGTGTTTGCGGGATGAAGATTTGTCATGGGTACTGAAGGGAGCTTGTGTTTGCGGGATGAAGATTTGTCGTGGGTACTGAAGGAAGCTTGTGTTTGCGGGATGAAGATTTGTCGTGGGTACTGAAGGGAGCTTGTGTTTGCGGGATGAAGATTTGTCATGGGTACTGAAGGAAGCTTGTGTTTGCGGGATGAAGATTTGTCGTGGGTACTGAAGGAAGCTTGTGTTTGCGGGATGAAGATTTGTCGTGGGTACTGAAGGAAGCTTGTGTTTGCGGGATGAAGATTTGTCGTGGGTACTGAAGGAAGCTTGTGTTTGCGGGATGAAGATTTGTCGTGGGTACTGAAGGAAGCTTGTGTTTGCGGGATGAAGATTTGTTGTGGGTACTGAAGGAAGCTTGTGTTTGCGGGATGAAGATTTGTCGTGGGTACTGAAGGAAGCTTGTGTTTGCGGGATGAAGATTTGTTGTGGGTACTGAAGGAAGCTTGTGTTTGCGGGATGAAGATTTGTCGTGGGTACTGAAGGAAGCTTGTGTTTGCGGGATGAAGATTTGTCGTGGGTACTGAAGGAAGCTTGTGTTTGCGGGATGAAGATTTGTCGTGGGTACTGAAGGAAGCTTGTGTTTTCACAGCTACTGTAAACCCTTTTTGGGGGGGTTAACACCGTAGAAGTGTTTCTCATTATAGTGTAAGAGTGGACTTCACTGTGGGGTCTGTCAGTTGATCTAAACAGTGGCAATATAAATACAGTAAAGAGTCAATTATCCAAACTAATTGGGACCAATACTAGTTCACATAATCAATTTGCATGGATAACTGAACAGGTATTAATAACAATTACTGCACCTTTATATGTATAGAATAAAGTTAGCATACACAAGTACCTACTGTTGATATATAGCTAGTAACCTGTTCTATCACATGAAGCATACACATTACAAAGCTTTACAAATCATTAAATTAATGCAATTCAAACTTTAACACCTACTTTAGGAATCAATAAACTTCAAACATTCAGTAAAATGTCTATACTTTTATACTTGCTGTTAAGGCATTGTAATAACGTGCAATTGAAATGAACAAAATAAAAGTTCTTAGCTGCTCAATAACATAGACAAGATCTCCAGCCTTTACTGATGAGAAGAAACATCAAGAACAAGGTGAACAAGGTGTTTTAATTTGCTAAACTCCAACAATGCTCCATGTAAAGTTTGGTGGTCTGAATAATTCTGTAACTTTCATTTGCCTCAGTCTGCTGGTTCTTTTTTTGACAGCTAAATCTCGTAGCCGTTTTAGCAGCAGAAGCTGTGTGCGTAATACACCACACGTAATTCATCACGTGATTACAGGTGCGTTCAGTTGATTAGACAGAATAGATTAGATCATTGACTCTCTACTGTACCACACTACTCTCACACCATTAGAGCCCTTGTTTTAATAATTTAAAAGACAATATTGTTTCGATACACAGCGGTTTAGAGCAATTCTCAGTGAACTGCAAAGATGATGTGAATCCTGAGGACTCCTGTTTCACTTGCAAATAATGTACATTAAAATATTTGAATTATTCCTATCATAATCCATCAAAATAAAATAGGCATTTCAAATTCAACAGCAAGGACAGTGTTTTTCATAAAGGATTCATAATTTTTTTTTTTTTTCTTTTATATATCTATACAAATAAAATATTTCCCCCAAGGAAATACAGTACTATTTGAGAGTCTACACTGCCATAAATTTAACATACCTTTTTTTATCAAAGTTTTTTAGTGCAATGTCATCCATTTCTTGTGTGAAGGGAAAACAACAATTCAACCAAACTTGTAAAAATCCACTTAGAAATCAATTATTTATCACTAATTTTGACAGTTTGCTTCTCCTTTCAATAAAGGCGATTGATAAATATATCCCAATGTGTTGAGTAAAGAAACTAGTATTTTAAATAATATCCGATTCAATATTTACATAAGTGTGTGTAACTCATATTTGTCCTTAATTGTAGCATAAAAACAGCAAGCTTCCCCTGGTTACATTGACTCATACTGGTGTTACCTTTCCCTTTTAAAAAAATGCAGGAAACACACAAAAATTGAGTTTGCTGCTGCTGCTGCTGCTGCTTTGAAATTGAACTTAGCCATTTGTCGACCATCAGCTTGTGACTATTCAGTGCACCCCTACTACAGAAAGCTCAGTACAAGAGCTTTGAGTGTATCCTTTTTGTCTATTAAAGACCAAGACTCTTTAGATGTTCACCACAGACACACAGTAAGCTCTTTTTGCATCAATGTATTGTTCCAATTTGCTTTATGTAGCCGCAAACAATTACTATGTAAAAAAGCCTACCTCAATCAGAGAGAGGTGCTACAAACAAGAGCTATAATTAATGCAATAGAATAGAAAAAGGAATAACCACGACACAGCTCAATGCCGCGGTTCTGTTACTATGCTGGCTCCAGCAAGGGGACATTAAAAAACAAAAAGAAGAGGTGGGATTTATTTAACACGAGAGAGAGTTAAAAAGAGGCAGGTGCAGCCAGGTCTAATTAGCTGATACAACAAAATGAATAAACAGGAGACGGAGCGAGAAGGGGAATAATTAAAACAATATCAGCGGCAAAATGCAACAAAGGAGATTGCACATTTAAAAGGTCTGGAGCAGCTGCAAATGTAAGAGATGAAGGGAGAGGGAGAGAAAGAACACAAAAGAGAAGCGTAAAGAGAGGAACCAAAGGGGGCCTCCATGTGGAGCATTCATCAGTTTCTGATAAAAATCAGTTTTATCAGTTTCTGATAAAAATTTTCCTGGTTTTTCCTAGAAGAATCCTAGATGCTTTCCGTCTATGTGTCCTAATTCCATGAAAAGCCATTTCACGTGCATCTGTTCTGTACTTCAATCTCATAATTTTAGCTGAGTGTCTTTAATGACACTGGCAGCACAACAAGGACTGCGACTCTGTCGTTTTGTATTCACAAATAAGCTTACTTGATTTGAAAAACGTCTTCTCACACTACTTGGTTTGATTAAATGAGTACACAACAAAATATGAAAGCTAAACATTAATTTCAACACAGAACAACAACAAGTTTTAATGAAAAAAAATACTGTAGCCTTCTTCAATATGAACATTGCTGCAGTATTGCCACTTGCTCGGTTTAAGTGATAACAGATTAAAACTGCTGAAAATACAGCAGCTGTCTGTCTGTCTGTCCACTAACACACAAGCGCACCAGATGTGTGAGTCTGAAAATCACATGAGAGTGAGGAGACGTGCGAGAGAAAAACTGAGTTTGAAAGTGAAATTTATTGGACTGATCAAAAGTAAATAGTTCGATGTGGCAAAATCAAACAGCAAGTACAAATTAAAAAAATAGACTCAAAGGATATTATGTAGGCTACAACGTTCTGAAACATCGGTTCTCATTCAAGTTCTCTGTGCTGTTGAAAACAAAAAAAATCTCTAAATAAATGTTGCTGAAAACACAACTAAGTAAGAAAAATGTCAAATCTTATCTACCGGTATCTATTTATCTTCTGTATCTGTATATCACTACCTGTTTATCTATACATGTGTATCTGCTACTGTAAGTCACTGTTAAGTATATATAATTGGCATAATAAGTAAATATTGTTTATTAACATACATATCAGACATGTAGTCCTGTAATTCATTGTGAGGGGTGGTGCAGTTGTGTTGTCACTGGCAGTTCTTTTTGCATTTCAAAGGTGGCAACCCTACTATGTATGCAGGCTTTATTTATTGTCTTGCGGTTGCCTTGAATTAATTTTTCTGCACGTACTAGTACTTTATATATCAATGATGTAGAATACGTGGTTGTAAACATCAACACTAGTACATACAATACTCTTTCAAATACACATGCATGATTTGGAATGTGCGGCACCTCTTTATTTACAAATTAAGCACTGGCAGGAAGGAGTTAGGGGAGAGAAGTCAAAGGTGGTGCTGGTAGAGTATATAGTGTAGATAGCAGGAAGGAGTTAGGAGAGAGAAGTCAAAGGTGGTGCTGGTAGAGTATATAGTGTAGATAGCAGGAAGGAGTTAGGAGAGAGAAGTCAAAGGATGACCTAACGATGCTTGAATTTGTTTTATTACCTCAGACAAGACTTTTACTCCAGAAAGAGTCTGCAGTACTGTCTAAATATAGTTTAAATATAGGGAATTATGCCAAAAAACACACATTTGCTATTTATATCTACAGTTTTATGAAAAATCCCATGTTTTAGTTGATACACAGGTTATAAAAAATCAAATAAGATTATAAATAAAGTATTCCAATAATAACAGTGACTTTTCAGTTTAGGAATATGAAACTACAACTATGAACTTTTTATGTATAAAATAAATCTATTTCCTACCTCCCCCACGCCAGTCTGTATGATCTTCAGTCCAGTCTTTGATTCCAAAAATGTCTTCTCAGCCACTGACAAGAAGACAGAAACACAGTCATAAGAATGACAAAGCCATTTCCACTCACATTACTGTGCACCATTTAATAATAATAATAATAATAATAATAATAATAATAATAATAATAATAATAATAATAATAATAATAATATCTTTATATATTGCCTTTCATAGTGGACGACCATCACAAAGCACTTTACAGAGGTAGGCTGTGAACTGTGCATTATAGGACACTGATTTAACACAAGGAGGCTAAGTGACTTGCTCAGGGTCACACAGTGAGTCAGTCAGTGGCAGAGGTGGGATTTGAACTGCTGACCTTCTGGTTACAAGCCCTGGACTTTAACCACCCTTAGCACTCCACGTACGGTAACTCATGCAAACTTGAAGTCAGCCTGTGATAAAGAGAGAAAGGATCAATGCTGTAAATCTCCCTCCCAACTAGAAAGGGTGCTGTTTAAAGGTGAGGGTATGCTGCCTCCTAGATTTGCCACCTCGGTGGTAGGTGGAAACCGGAAGGTGACCATATTAGGAGGGGCGCATAGCTGCAAGTACTCTGGACGATTCCATTGCAGTCAGCTGTGGGGCAGCCCTCTATTGGAGAAACCATGGCGACGCGTTGACTGCAGGGAGGAGTTTGCTGGGTACAAAGGGGAAGCAGCTACGTCAGTACCTGGGCTTTTGCGCTGAGAGAAATGAGCCACCAGCCGGAGCTGTTCTCGTTTTGTTTTTGTGTTACGTGCTGTCTGTGTTTGTTTTTACAGCGGAGGAGTAGGAGGGAGGGGCTGCAGCCACTGAGCCAGCACAATCCCCGGAGCACTTCCATCACAGCACGGCACCAACCACTCACCACAATCCCTGGAATAACAGAGCACAGTTTTCGTGCACGGAGGATCGTGGATTAGGAGTGTTTTTCTTTTGTTATTTTTGTTATTTTGTTTCTTAAACTTCATTAAATAAATCACGGATATTTTGGGAGAATCTGGTTTGGACATTGTATTTATTGCACCACGTCACTCGCATCCTGTCACACAGCCACATAACTAGTTGAGATGGACATGAACTGCATTGAATTACAAACCCAACAACCGGGAAACTATTCACAGATATTGCCCACATATAAATACTGAAGACGTCAGTCCTCCTGGGTTATAGCAGTGAAGTGACACTTAAATTGTCTTGATTCAATTCGGGAGAAAATGGAGGCCAATTCCTGACTGTATGTGACTGCAGAGCATGTTCATAAGAACATAAGAAGAAAATAAGCACATTTACGAATGAGAGGAGGCCATTCAGCCATCTAAACGCATCCAGTTAGCTGATTGCTCTCAAAACTAAAAGCCTTTTCACACTAGCACACCCGAGCCGAGCTGAGCCAAGCCCTCACGGTACGGCTAGTTTCACACTGGTCATTTTGTCGAGCCGAGCCGAGCCGGAACCGTGAAACTCTGGCCTCGCAAGATATCTGGTATTGGCTTGGTGTTGAGCAAGGCTGGGGGCGGGGTTAACTCATACTGTCCGAAACGATAAAGTCTACCAAAAGATTTCACAGGAATTGAGGAATATGGGACTAAACCACACCGTGAAACAGTGTTGTGAAAAAATAAAATAAATAAAACAGGATTACAAAAAAAAAGATCATAACAATAAAAGCGGGTCAGACCGCAAAAAACTGTAAATATTATGATTTAATGGGCGCAGCTCTAGACCTGCAATGACCGGTGCCGATATACTGAATTCTGCAACTTGTCTTCTGGAATCGATGTGCAGTCCCACACAGAATGAAGAAGGCAAGTTTACATATTAAAACATTACGCTTTGCCAATACCATAACATTGCATGTATAAAAACAAGTTGTAAAGAAATATCTTTAAATATGTTACGTTTTGATTTTGTTTTTAATAGCCGTACTTTAAATCTATTTTTCTGAAGTGTTTACTGACATTTTTCAAATACTATCTTTAACTTTTTAAAGTTATTATTAGTAGTAGTTAATCTAACTTTAATAATATTAAATTCAATTATTCTGTTTGTATTTACATTCAGCAACGCATGAAAAACAAATACAAACAAAGTTTTTTTTTGTTTTTCACAACACTGTTTCACGGTGCGGTTCCTGTGAATTCCTGTGAAATCTTTTGGTAAACTTTATCGTTTCGGACAGTACGACCCCGGAATCCACTCCTCTGTGCGCCTGTGTCCACTGAATTTGACGTTACATTCCACAGTGCAGCTTCTACTTTGAACAGCAATGCGAACACGCCTGAGCCGCGCTGCGTGGTCTCGGCTTGGTTCCGGCTTGGCTCGGCTCGGTTCGGGTGTGCAAGTGTGAAAAGGCTATAAGGATCCAAGTGTTTCTGCCTCAGCAAAATGACTAGATAACCCAATGCATACACTCACCACTCTCTGCATGAAGAAGTGTCTCCTTCAGCAACATGACTAGATAACCCAATGCATACCCTCACCACTCTCTGCATGAAAAAGTGTCTCCTTCAGCAACATGACTAGATAACCCAATCCATACCCTCACCACTCTCTGCATAAAGAAGTGTCTCCTTCAGCAACATGACTAGATAACCCAATCTATACCCTCACCACTCTCTGCATAAAGTGTATCCTTCCCTCGGTTCTAAGTCTATCTCTACATCATTTCCAGCTAGGTCCTGGTTCCTGTGCTGTGCTTTAAGTATTTGTTTGAGTTAACTATATAAACTCTTTTTAATCTTAAAGACTTCAATCAGGTCCCCCCTGATTCTTTTTTTTCCCCAGGCTAAATAGATTCAGTTCTTTCAGCCTTTCTTCATAGCTCAGTCCTAAAAGTCCTGGCATTAGTGTGGGTGCTGTGGTAACCAGAATTGGACACAGTATGGACAGTGATACAGAATGTATAAATGTCAGAACAGTGGAATATTGTGCATGATACCCGATTATAATAGTAAAAAAAAAGTCTGTTTGTATATGTTCTTATGTTCTTCTCATGTTCTTATAAATATGCTCTGCATTCACATACAGTCAGGAACTTGTCCACATTCACTTAACCTTACTCAATATAGTTCAAACTGGTCAAATACAAATGTAAAATGCTACAGCAGGCAATGTATTGAGGCAGGTGAGACGGCTGTCTTCTCAATCCCCATACACAGGTTCTAGTACACATTCGTACTCTAGGTGTGTAAACAGTATCCGCGGCTCGAAGAACATATTAATGACATGTAGAGGTCAACCTGTACTTTGTATTCACTTCTATATACCAAAATGGATATCGTAGCCACTTCCATTGAGAACATAAGAAAGTTTACAAACGAGAGGAGGCCATTCGGC
This sequence comes from Acipenser oxyrinchus oxyrinchus, assembly GCA_030684275.1. NCBI lineage: Eukaryota > Metazoa > Chordata > Actinopteri > Acipenseriformes > Acipenseridae > Acipenser > Acipenser oxyrinchus. Next base: position 24,723,777 of record CM060258.1, on the reverse strand, counting down.
CCATTTGCTTGTTTGTAGCTTATTGATCCCAGAATCTCATTTATTATTATTATTATTTGTTTATTTAGCAGACGCCTTTATCCAAGGCAACTTACAGAGACTAGGGTGTGTGAACTATGCAACAGCTTCAGAGTCACTTGCAACTACATCTCACCTGAAAGATGGAGCACATGGAGGTTAAGTGACTTACTCAGGGTCACACAATGGGTCAGTGGCTGAGGTGGGATTTAAACCGGGGACCTCCTGGTTACAAGGACATTTCTTTAACCATTGGACCACACAGCCTCATCAAGCAGCTTCTAGAAGGACCCCAGGGTGTCACCTTCAACAACATTATTGGGAAGTTGGTTCCAGACCCTCACAATTCTCTGTGTAAAAAAGTGCCTCCTATTTTCTGTTCTGAATGCCCCTTTATCTAATCTCCATTTGTGACCCCTGGCCCTTGTCCCCTGGGTCAACATTGTCAATACCTTTTAGGATTTTGAATGCTTGAATCAGTGTTCATTTTACCACAGACCAAGACAGAAAAAAAAATAACTCCTGGTGTTTTGCTACTGGTTTGAAACAGAGGTCAGGTTTATCTCTGTATGTGCTGTATTACCATGTAACCCACAATATAAACTAAAATGTCCAGTTTAAGCACAACTGCTTACAATACACTAAAGTCTGCTTGCTTCTGCAGTCTGTCACAAATAAACTGCAACAGTGAAGATCCCTTCACTGTTCTACAAATTAGCTTATTTATAATTAAAACCACATTTTGTATCTCGTTTTAAATTGCAGTTTTCCACAAATTCTGTATTAGACTGTTTTTAAGTTAATGGTTTAGTTGTTCATTGAGTGTATGTGACATACTGTGGGATCTCTATACAATGTATTTTATTGTCCTTCTATATACCTGGATAAGGGTGTCTGCTAAGAAAATAAATAATAATAATAATAATAATAATAATAATAATAATAATAATATGTGGCAAGATGGCTTGCAGTGGTGACATCAGAACCAGGAAATGAATACACACAGGACAGATGAAATGAAATGATGAAGGCGTTTGCTTGCGCCGGTTTATTATTTACAGAAAAATAAAAGGTTTTAACAAACACAAAACACAAGACACGGCACTTACGCCAAAATAAATAGACCAACAAAAACGGACTAACACTAAACAAAACAGTGGACGGACAGACAAACGAAACACGGTGAGTCGGAATAAACAAACAAGTATCGTGCCTCTTGCACGCAATAGCAATTGTTAATATATCTTTATCTCTCTCCCGTTCTCCCGTTCTCCACTCACCGAACACCCAACCCCGAGTGGGTGAAAACATGCTGCTTTTATGCAGTTGTACCGAGACTCGATTGCTAGTCAATCATTCAATTGGAATCTCGGTACAACTGCACATTAATTAATTAAGTGCAATCCCGTGACACTCAATATACACATTTTATCTGCACGTGAAGTGTTGTGCAATCCTCGTGCCTAAATACAAATCTACATTTGAAATCACTCGTGTTACACAGACCCATTTATATCCCATGTACCAATGACTATACACCAACATTTAACACATTACATGCAACATATAAACAAACAATACGCACGAGGCGGGGTCACACTGCCACATAATAATAATAATAATAATAATAATAATAATACAAATTGTGATTCTCTTTGTTTTGTCTTATACAGTGCTTCAATCTGAAAGGCACTATATGAATACAATGCGATTTGATTTAATATCAAGCAACACAACGTTCTATGTTGTTTTTGATTGAACAATGCTGTACACTTGTTTTTGTTATCTTAGGATTTTTTGATTACTCTAAGTAAAATTGTAGCTAGCTAACTACTAAAATAACCAAACATCCCATGTCAATATTTAATAATAATGCTACCATATACAGTAATGTCTTTAGAATATTGCTTACTTAATTGTTTCTTTCTACAACACACCTACACAATACACTATCAAACGCTGCACGTTTTTAAAATTATACAGACTTTATTTATCATGATGTAACAAATCAATGTATTCATTACAGCTTGTTTAAGTCACACAACCAAAATACGGGGCTTAAGAACTGTCTTTACCGTATGTCCTTAATAACTTTCAGTTCTAAATTGCCTGTGAGAGCATTTCAGTCAACCGCTCCTTTAAAAAAATCTTTCAGACGAACTTGATCTGTTGTCACGTATTAAGCTTGATTTGACACACTGATCTACACTGCCTCTCTCGCTGATGGGTCGAGTCAATTCTATCAAAATGAATATACTTCCCAAATTTCTTTACCTTTCTCAGTGTATCCCCATGATTATCCCCAAAGCTTGTTGTATTACTTTAGATTGCATTATTTCCTCATTTATTTGCAATCCAAAGAGCCCCAGAAGATTATCTTGTGTTCCTCCTTCCCCTTCCCCTTCTCCGACTGTGTCGCAGTACAGCACTCACCCACTCGTTATTCCCTGTCTTCAAACCTGGACTCAATTTCGTAGACGCGTCAGTCTGCCAACACTTTTAATGTCTGCGCCAACCCAAGCCAATGGGGTTCATTGTCTCAAACACCTACAGTGGCTCTCAAAAGTATTCACCCCCCTTGGACTTTTCCACATTTTATTGTGTCACAACATGGAATCAAAATGGATTTAATTAGGAGTTTTTGCCACTGATCAACACAAAAAAGTCCATAATGTCAAAGTGAAAAATAAAATCTACAAATTGTTCTAAATTAATTACAAATACAAAACAGAAAAAAATTGATTGCATAAGTATTCACCCCCTTGAGTCAATATTTGGTAGAGGCACCTTTGGCAGCAATTACAGCCATGAGTCTATTTGGATAAGTCTCTACCAGCTTTGCACATCTGGACACTGCAATTTTTGCCCATTCTTCTTTGCAAAATTGCTCAAGCTCCGTCAAGTTGGATGGGGACCTTTGGTGAACAGCAATTTTCAACTCTTTCCACATATTCTCAGTTGGATTGAGGTCCGGGCGTTGACTGGGCCACTCCAGGTCATTGACCTTTTTGTTTTTAAGCCACTCCAGTGTGGCTTTGGCTGTATGTTTGGGGTCATTGTCCTGCTGGAAGATGAATCTTCTCCCAAGTCCCAGGTCTCTTGCAGACTTCAGCAGGTTTTCCTCCAGGATTTCTCTCTACTTTGCTGCATCCATTTTGCCCTCTATCTTCACAAGTTTTCCAGGCCCTGACGCAGAAAAGCATCCCCATAGCATGATGCTGCCACCACCATGCTTCACGGTAGGGATGGTGTTCTCAGGATGATGTGCAGTGTTAGGCTTGTGCCAAACATAGCGCTTAGCGCTGAGGCCAAAAAGCTCTATTTTGGTCTCATCAAATCTTCTTCCACTTGGTCTCAGAGTCTCCCACACGCCTTCTGGCAAACTCTAGCCGAGATTTGATGTGAGTTTTTTTCAACAATGGCTTTCTTTTTGCCACTCTCCCATAAAGGCCAGTTTTGTGAAGCACCCGGGCTATTGTTGCCGTATGCACAGTGTCTCCCAGCTCAGCCGTGGAAGACTGTAACTCCTTTAGAGTTGCCATAGGCCTCTAGGTGGCCTCCCTGACTAGTGCCCTTCTCGCCCGGATACTCAGTTTTTGAGGACGGCCTGTTCTAGACAGATTCACAGTTGTGCCATATTCTCTCCATTTCTTAATAATGGACTTTACTGTGCTCCGGGAGATATTCAATGCCTTGGAAATGTTCTTATATCCTACCCGATTGGTGCTTTTGAAGAACCTTATTCCGGATTTGCTTTGAATGTTCCTTCGTCTTCATGATGTAGTTTTTGTTAGGAAATGTACTAACTAACTGTGGGACCTCCCAGAGAAAGGTGTATTTAACCTGAAATCATGTTAAACACCTTAATTGCACACAGGTGGACTCCATTCAACTAAGTATGTGACTTCTAAAGACAATTGGTTGCACCAGAGCTTATTTAGCGTGTCATAGCAAAGGGGGTGAATACTTATGCAATCAATTATTTTCTGTTTTATATTTGTAATTAATTTAGAACAATTTGTAGATTTTATTTTTCACTTTGACATTATGGACTTTTTTGTGTTGATCAGTGGCAAAAACTCTTAATTCAATCCATTTTGATTCCATGTTGTAACACAATAAAATGTGGAAAAGTCCAAGGGGGGTGAATACTTTTGAGAGCCACTGTATATATTGAAGGTACATTTGCTTCATTTGAACAGCTCTCTCAAACATTTGATCTAACGCATTTCTTTCATTACCTTCAAATTCGTGACTTTGCACAAAATAATTTTCAACTCTTTCCACATATTCTCAATTGGATTGAGGTCCGGGCTTTGACTGGGCCACTCCAGGACATTGACCTTTTTGTTTTCCACACTTCCACACTTTTCCACAGCTCCCTCCTGAATCCCATATTGATCCGTTATTTAATTTCAAAGGCATCATATCAAATTGACACCATTATTCTGTCTTAGCATTGCCTGTCCCTAGCATCAATATAAACTGCATGGGAGCAGGATATAAGCTTTGAGTTGCCGGATGAAGTGTGGAATACACTGCTCATCAATCTGCACCCGACATGGGCTAACACAATTCAAAATTGTATATCGTTTACATCTGTCGAAAGTCAGACTGGACCTGTCTCAGGATGGCTCCGTTCTGGTCATCTGCTTTTGAGACACTCTTTAAAGTACTTAAAGTACCCATCGCTCCTTCTCCACTTCCAGCTCTCAGTGTTGTGTCCAGGGATATTTTCTTAACAAAGTTACAATCTGACATCCTGGCCTTTGTCAAGACCAGGGCCGCCGGGAGTCGTCATGGACCACATGGAAGGATTGGTATGTGCCCCCCCCGACAAAGAAAAAGTAACCCAACACACGCAGTACTACATTCATCCGACTCTGTAGTATACTCATCAGACCAGGGAAGAGCATTATGACGTGCACTGCATATTGCGATCGCTTGATGATCAAACGAAATGGCAGTTTCAGTTGATAAAGACAATAGATGAAATTGTACAGTTAAAGCTCAAAAGATTGCAATATTTAGACATGTTTTTACAATTACATACGTCTTGCAGAACTTGTATTTATAATGCTGTAGCTTCCTATTGCTTTGAAAAACAATTATGATTTTCCATACATTTTAGGTTCTGTAGCAATCACAGACAGTCGACAATGGTTTTGTGTGATTAGTCAAAGGGGTTTCGGTCTGTAATTCAGCCTCCCGACAGTAGAAGGCATCAAGTTAACTCGGGACTTCCCTTACCAAGGTCTCGTAACCATGACGAAAGTCATCTTTATGAGGGGTGTCACCTTGGTGAGGGCGGAAGTGCGAGTATGTAAATCCCGGTCACTCGAGTCAAGTGAGTTGTAAGGACACTTGTCAGTTTGGGATTGGTGTTCCACTGACTACAGGGGCAGGGTTTTGCATACTAAAGGGAACGTGCTACTGTGTTCTGGGTTGGTCGTTGAAAACATAGGCGGGGTTATTGGGCTTGAGGGAGAGACACAGTGCAGTTTGTTTTGGTTTGTTTTTGGTTTCTTATCATGGTGTTTGGAAAATACAATAACGGCTCTTTTGTTTTTATCCCTTTCATGTTCGGGATGTCCTGAAGAGGACTGAGGAAATACGAACCCTCCATTCTTTTTGTTATTTATTCCAGCATCCCCTCCCTCACACCATTCTTTATTTTTATCGTGTAACTAAAAATAATAAAAAGTATTTGGTTGCACGTAAATTGCTGTCTGGACATTCCATTAATAAAAGAAATCGACCTACCACTCTTGAGGATGCCATCATCCTGGCAGAGGCATATGAAGACGCGAACGAAGGTGCCGTCTCAGACCCCACTCCTGCCCCTAAACCAACCAGGACCAACCAGTCGATGAAGCCCAGAGGGAGTAGCCAGTCCTTTCAACCATGGAGGCCGAGGTTAGCCCCATCTTGGGCAAGAGAAAAACCCCCTAACCTGCCGGTCATTGACTCGCAGGACAGACAGACTCCGTTGGTGTCTCCTACCCCTGTTACTGTTACTGGTGTAATGAGCTGGGACACATTGCCAGGAATTGTCTGATAATGGAGGTGGACATGGCTAAAAGATCCTGGTCAGCAGTAACAGGTAAGAACGCTGGAGAATGTCGGGAGGGCCCTTATCATTTAAGAGTACTTACGCATTTGCGGACTCTGGGTGTGCACAAACATTAATTCAACAAGCTCTCTTGGATGGGGTATCCTGGGAGCCACAGGGTGAAGTGGCTATCTCCTGTATCCATGGAGAAACTCAGGCTTATCCCACCACTAAAGTTAGACTTACTGTAGGTGATTATTCAGCTTACGTTAAGGTAGCTGTAGCGCAATGTCTACCATACCCTGTTCTCCTGGGAAGAGACTGGCCATTTTTTGATCGTATTTTAGGTCGGGAAATGGTCTTAGTTTCTACCAGGGGACAATCTAAGCAATGGGAGAAAACAATTGGCGAAATTTTTCCGTTGCAATCCGACCTGTTTAACCCTAAAATCCGCCCAAGAAAAACAAAAAGAGCGCCGGGTGGAAAAATATGAGGGAACTCTGAGACGACAAGGGGAGGGGTCTGACTCAAAGGTAAACCAATCTCATAAACGGCAGGGTAAGGGAGTAGGTGTTCAGTGTGACCGGGGCTGCGAGGTTACTGATGTGGAAGGTCACATAATAAAAGACACTCCTCTCAGTGTACCTAACCATTGGGACCGAGATATTGACCTGGGATATGAACAACAAAATGATCCCACGTTACAATATGCTTGGAAACAGGTTAGATATATTGAGGGGAAGGATATGCAGGAAGGATGACCAGTGATATTTCCGCATTTTTCTGTATCTGGGCACTTATTATATAGAATAACCCGGGCTCCCGGGACGGGACAGCTCGTAAAACAGTTATTGGTTCCTGGGTCTTTGCAATCGGAAGTCATGAGATTAGCTCATGATATCCCATTTTCAGGTCATTTAGGAACTGAAAAGACCCAGGAACAAATTCTGGCCCGGTTTTATTGGCCAGGGATTTATGGTCTTGTTCGGAAGTATGTATCTGAGTGTCCTGAATGTCAATTAGCTGCCCCTAAGTCAGTTCGCCCCACACCTCTGGTCTCACTGCCAATTATTGGGGTACCGTTTGGAAGGATTGGTGTAGATTTGATAGGCCCTCTGGAGGGAACAGATTCAGGATATCGGTATATTTTGGTAATAGTGGATTACGCAACATGATATCCAGAAGCTGTTCCCTTACGCTCTATGAATGCAGAGATTGTAGCAAATGAATTGGTAAAAATATTCTCTAGGGTGGGAATCCCGAAAGACATTCTCACTGATCAGGGCACTAATTTTATGTCTGGCTGTATTCAGCAGCTGTACAAATTATTGGAAATCCGTTCCATTCGAACCTCAGTTTTTTATCCTCAAACGGATGGGCTTGTTGAACGATTTAATCAGACTTTGAAAAGTATGCTGCGCCGCTTTGTAGATCAAGAAAAACGCAATTGGGCCAAACTGCTTCTCTACTTGCTCTTTGCAGTTTGTGAGGTACCACAATCTTCAACGGGGTTTTCTCCGTTTGAGCTCTTTGTACGGTTCGGCAGCAGGGGTATCTTGGGTCTCATAAGAGAAGGTTGGGAAGAAAAGTCAAAAGAGTCTAAAAATATAGTGAAATATGTGTTACAGTTACGTGATCGCTTAGAATTAGTCAGTCGATTGGCGCATGACAATCTCAAAGCAGCTCAGCAGAAACAGCAGCAAAGCTACAATAAAAATGCAAGAATTAGGAACTTTCGACCTGGAGACAAAGTGTTGTTGTTGCTTCCCTCATCGGAATCTAAGTTGTTTGCTAAATGGCAGGGTCCCTTTGAGGTTATTCGAGCAGCTGGAAAAGTTAATTATGAGATCCGACAGCCTGGGCGTCGGAAAGGAAATCAAATTTATCATGTTAATCTCCTCAAAGCTTGGAAAGAGCGGGAAGTCCATTTTATATCTCCCACATAGGAGGGGGTGGACTTTGGACCCTCAATTGAGCCAGTAATTGGGGTCCCGATGGGGGAACAATTAACTCCTGATCAGCGCAAAGAGGTAAGCAATCTAATCAATATCTTCCCGAAGCGAGTGGTGTAGCCCAATTTTACCAGTAGATAAGCCAGATGGGTCACTACGGTTATGTATCGACTTTAGAAGGGTGAATGCTATCTCTAAGTTTGATGCATATCCCATGCCTTGGGTAGATGAACTCTTAGACAAGCTGGGGCAAGTTCGGTTTATTTCAACTCTGGATCTGACGAAAGGATAATGGCAGATTCCATTAACGAAAGCCTCTCGTGAGAAAACGGCATTTTCAACCCCAGATGGTCTTTTTCAATTTTGTACTATGCCGTTCGGACTTCATGGAGCTCCTGCTACTTTTTAGAGACTGATGGACAGGGTATTACAACCTCTTCGAGATTATGCAGCTGCATATATCGATGATGTAGTCATTTATAGTTCTTCCTGGAAAGAACATTTGAATAGATTAAAAGCTGTCTTCCAGTCTCTGAGGAAGGCGGGGCTCACAGCGAACATGGCAAAGTGCGCTATTGGAAAAGAAGAAACTAAATATTTAGGTTTCATAATGGGTATGGGTAGAGTGAAACTGCTGGTTACACCAAAATGGTGACTATTTTTCCCGGGAGGGAGGGAGAAAGGACAGGTTAGTGGTTTCTGAGTGTTCCTTCGGCTCCTCTCTGAGGGGTGGGATATGTGATGAGTCAAAGGGGTTTCGGTCTGTAATTCAGCCTCCCGACAGTAGAAGGCATCAAGCTAACTCGGGACTTCCCTTACCAAGGTCTCGTGACCATGACGAAAGTCACCTTTATGAGGGGCGTCACCTTGGTGAGGGACGGAAGTGCGAGTATGTACATCCCGGTCACTCGAGTCAAGTGAGTTGTAAGGACACTTGTCAGTTTGGGATTGGTGTTCCACTGACTACAGGGGCAGGGCTTTGCATACTAAAGGGAACGTGCTACTGTGTTCCGGGTTGGTCCTTGTAAACATAGGCGGGGTTATTGGGCTTAAGGGAGAGACACAGTACAATTTGTTTTGGTTTGTTTTTGGTTTCTTATCACAGTGTTTGGAAAATACAATAACGGCTCTTTTGTTTTTATCCCTTTCATGTTTGGGATATCCTGAAGAGGACTGAGGAAATACGAACCCTCCATTCTTTTTGTTATTTATTCCAGCATCCCCTCCCTCACGCCATTCTTTATTTTTATCGTGTAACTAAAAATAATAAAAAGTATTTGGTTGCACATAAATTGCTGTCTGGACATTCCATTAATACTCACATGCCTCACATTTTGTTTCTATTTTCTTTGTTGATCTGTATTTAATTATCATTATATTTTACGTAACAATGTTTTTAAAGACAGAAAAAGCCGCAATGGTAGCATCAGATTCATTTAACCTTGTTTATGACAGCGATGACAGAGTGGTGCCGTTTTATTTTCAAAAATAACAAAAATAAAACAAAACGTTTAAACACACTTGCTCACAGAGCGAAGCAAAAGATGTAAACAAAACTAATCATGAACCCTAAACAATACAATCAGGCTGGGCAGTAGCCTTCACTGATCCTACTTATTTTTAGTTTTACTTTTAAACTCTCAGCTCTCGTTCCCGTTCACTCCTCCGAACACCCACCCCGAGTGCAGACAGCTGCAGGCCAAGAGACATAAACTACACTACAAGTCAAACTTTGATACATGTATGACAACTTAGTTATAACCGTTAAACTAATCTGTATGTTTTTGTTTTTTTTGCCTGTTTCATTGCCCAGCTGAGGTCAACAACAAATACATAAAAAAAAGCGCAGACTTCTTTTCACAAAATGTAAACAAACTAAACATTTCAGTAAAAACCTGCTCTGTGAAAGTTATCTAACAGTTACTTTGTAATGAACTTCATTACAAAGTCTCCTATAATAGCCACACACACACACACATGTTGCTGTTACACTAACCACACAAAATCACAACAAAAAAAAGGATCTGATTTAAGAATATTTTCACTGTATAACTCTTAATCTGCGAAAGCATGTTGATGGATAGGTCATTGCAATAACAGAGGTGTTTGCTTTACATCAGGGGTCTCCACTCCCAGTCCTGGAGAGCTACGGGGGCTGCTGGTTTTCATTCCAACCAAGCTCGCAGTTACTTCATTGAACCATTTATTGGTTTAATTAGTCAAGATTAACAGGTGTTCCAGATCTTTAGCCAGTGATGACATAGACACCTATAAAACCTGCAGGATAGGGGCTCTCCTGGACTAAGGTTGGAGACCCCCTGCTTTACACACACTTGGTAATTACACAGCTTCACCTAGTGGTTTTAACTAGTACTGTAGCCTGGGATTCCTTACACTTGAACATTCCATCTACTTCAGCCTTAATTTCAATCACCACTGTTTTGCCTTTCTTGTCTCTATTGCAAACATACTTTTGTTTTATTTTTACTGCAAACATGCTTCTAAACCAAGCGATGATACTTGCAATCTTAGCAAAGTGTCTGAGGAAGATCTTTTCAACTGATGCAGTATTTTGAAGGAAACTGTCAATGACACACAGACATTTCAAGATCTCAATTAAAATCTGCAGCAGGATCGTTTACTTTTTCTCAAAGTAGTTATGTTTAATTTATTTACAATATTCAAACTTTTTTTAGGTAAGTGAATAAATCCACATGTGTAATAGTCATTAGTAACATCAAATAACATACATTTTTAGTATTAAAATACATTTTTAATGGTGTTGCTATACACCTAATTGATTTATCCTGTGCTAGAAATAAACCACTCATCTCTGCTCTTAACTTATAGCCTATACAAGTAAATAGATTTGCATTTAAAGCAATATAACTGATCATTCTCTAATTGTGTTTACCATCAGCTGAAGAAAGTACTTTATTTATTTTATACGATAGACTTTTCTAACAATGCTAAGTGTCTTGTGCAGGGCTACTTGTTTTAAAACATTATTTATATATAGTCGCAGACAAAAGTATTTGAGCAGTTTAAAAAAAATGTGAAAAACCACAAAAAGTGATTTCTATAATTTCTAATTGTTCTATTCAAAGACATAAATTAAAGATTCAGCTTTATAATAAAACAATAAATTATTATATAACATGCATAAAATGATAAATAACATGCAAACACTAATTTCATACTTTGACAAAAGTATTTGGGCAATCAACATATTTCGTATGAAACCCATTCATTGTTAATTATTGACAATTATCATGATTGAAAACCAACAGCTGATGATAATTATAGAATAAATAAATACATAACCATCAAGTGTTGAAAAATACATTGGAAATTTGTGATTCAAAAAAGCAACAAATATGGTTAAAATTAAACAGCACAGCAACGATCTCAAAATGGCAGTGGTACAACTAAATGAAAAAGGAGAGAAACTATCAGAAAAATAGAAGACTCGGTTTACCGAAAAGCACTGTGGAGGCTATTATTGACAAACACAGAGAACAGGAACTACTGCAACTAGCTCCAGGTGTGGAAGACCAAGAAAGATTTCTGCAAAATCCGGAAGAAGAATCGTTTCAGCAGCCTGGCAAAATCCTCAGATTACTGCAAAAGATTTGACACAACTGAGAAAAGATGGTCAGGAAATTTACAAGGGAACAATTCAACGATACCTTCACAAGATGAATGTCCATGGGCAAAAACCAAGATGCAAACCTTTGTTAAAAACAATACACAAAAGAAAGTGATTGGAGTTTTCCATTGAATACTTGAAGAAGCCTGATGATTTCTTCAACCAAATTTTATGGTCAGACGAATCCAAAAAATAACTTTTTTTCACCAAGAAAGCAACAATATGTTTGGAGGAAGAGAGGAGAAGAATTTAAAGAAAAGTTCATAATGCCCAGTGTTAAACATGGTGGAGGTTGTGTGATGGTATGGGCTTGTTTTTCTTCCTCAGGCACTGGCAACCTTTTCATTGTAGAAGGATCAATGAATGCTGCAAAATATCAATACATTTTGCACTCTCATTTGTTACCCAGTGCTAGAAGGCTTATTGGATGGAAGTTTGTATTCCAGCAGGATAATGACTCTAAGCATTCTGCAAAGTCTACAAAGGAATTTCTGAAAAAAAGGAAGATTACTGTTATGGATTGGCCATCTCAGTCCTCAGACTTGAATCCCATCGAGATGTTGTGGATTGACTTGAAGGCTGCTGTTGCAAAAAGGAAACCAAAGTCGATTGTAGAACTCAAAGCTGTATGTGTTGAAGAATTGGCAAAAATATCTCCGGAAAGATGCAAGGAACTGGTTTTAAAATACAAAAAAAGGGTGGGCACACAAAGTACTAATGTAAGAGTGTCCAAATACTTTTGTCAAAGTATGAAATTAGTTTTTGCATGTTATTTTTCATTGTATGCATGTTATGTAATAATTTGTTGTTTTATTATAAAGCTGAATCTCGACTTTATATCTTTCAAAACACCTGATTTTGATTATCTGGAAGCAAGCTGCCCCGCCCTCTCATGTACATTGGTTTAGGGATCCTCTATATTTCCTGAAATTGGAAAAAATGAAATACACTCAAAGGATGGCAACCTTCTCTGCTGTAGGTTGACCAACTCAGGCCGATGCCAATCCCATGATCTACAATCTGTCATTGAAAATCGTGATTCTCTCTCTCTTTATCTCTCTTCCTTCTTCTCTTTCCTTTTTTCTTGTTTATCTGTGTTTTTTTGATGTTTTTGTTAGTTTCTTCTCTTGAGATAAGCTTGTTTTTCATCTGTTTGTTACTGTTATATATTAATGAAAATTCAATAAACATTTCTAAATACAATGTACTAGAACAATGGTTCAGTAGATTTGGCCTTGCAAAATGATCTGTTAATAACACAGTCCATTATTATTTCCTTTGCTTTTTTATCTGATGCATTGATGGTTGTGTAAATGTATGTACAGTTGTATGAATGACTTTGTTATATTTTTTTCTGAAAACCGGAAAATCAAAAAGGAGTTAGAAACAAAAAAGAAGTCTTTACAGTACAAGCTAAATGAAGCTTGGGATTATATACTGTATATCTTTACAGTTATTTACTGCTTTATCTGCAGAAACCATGCAGGTGCATAATATTAAGAGGCAAACGTTGCATTTTTGATACCGACTTTAGTGAAACAATAATACAGAACTGAAAGTAAATACAACCTGGATGGATTGAGAAAGGGGTATACTTTTAACTGTTAAAGTCCAGGGCTTGTAACCAGAAGGTAAATGGTTCAAATCCCACCTCTGCCACTGACTGACTCACTGTGTGACACTGAGCAAGTCACTTAACCTCCTTGTGCTCCATCCTGCAGATGAGATGTTAAATCAATGTCCTATTGTAAGTGTCTCTGCATATAATGCACATTTCACAGCCTACCTCTGTAAAGCTCTTTGTGATGGTGGTCCACTATGAAAGATGCTATAGAAAAAATTATTATTATTATTATTATTAAAAATATAAAATGTATGTAAAGTTTTTTCTTTTTTTTAATATACCATACCTACTTTTCGTTTTTAAGAATGTCATAATCAACATACTGAGCCTGGCACGCTTCAATGTGATGTGCTCAATTTGTGTGTAGAGGCTCCTGGAGCTGTCCTAGTTCAGTATATTATTTTAGTATACGAATCGATGACGTGCTCTCCTCTCTATATACAAAGATGAAACGGAGAAACCAGCGCATAACGCATTCTTTCAAAAGAAGCGAAGTGTAGGTAAAAATGTTGAGATGTTATTTCTTCTTATGATGTTGAATATTACTATTGTATTTCTGCTGACATTCCTGTGCAATGTGATGCTTAGCCTGTTACACATTTTGATAAATCAAGGTTTGCCCCGCGCAAAGAAATGGCACCCCCCCATGACTCAGGGGGTTTTAGTACTTTTCATGTATTGTCTTTTTGTATGATGGCCGTGGGCCCAGAGGAGGCTAGGCAAACTCCAAATTTAGAGTAAGTAAAGCCTTCTAAATCAGTTTTTAATCTTACCAGTCCAGCAGTGTCAGCCCCAGTCTTACCAATCCAGCAGTGTCAGGCCCCAGTCTTACCAGTCCCAGCAGTGTCAGCACCAGTCTTACCAGTCCAGCAGTGTCAGCCCCAGTCTTACCAGTCCAGCAGTGTCAGCACCAGTCTTACCAGTCCAGCAGTGTCAGCACCAGTCTTACCAGTCCAGCAGTGTCAGCACCAGTCTTACCAGTCCCAGCAGTGTCAGCACCAATCTTACCAGTCCCAGCAGTGTCAGCACCAGTCTTACCAGTCCAGCAGTGTCAGCACCAGTCTTACCAGTCCAGCAGTGTCAGGCCCCAGTCTTACCAGTCCAGCAGTGTCAGCCCCAGTCTTACCAGTCCAGCAGTGTCAGCACCAGTCTTACCAGTCCAGCAGTGTCAGGCCCCAGTCTTACCAGTCCCAGCAGTGTCAGCACTAGTCTTACCAGTCCAGCAGTGTCAGCCCCAGTCTTACCAGTCCAGCAGTGTCAGCACCAGTCTTACCAGTCCAGCAGTGTCAGGCCCCAGTCTTACCAGTCCCAGCAGTGTCAGCACTAGTCTTACCAGTCCCAGCAGTGTCAGCACCAGTCTTACCAGTCCAGCAGTGTCAGGCCCCAGTCTTACCAGTCCCAGCAGTGTCAGCACCAGTCTTACCAGTCCCAGCAGTGTCAGCACCAATCTTACCAGTCCCAGCAGTGTCAGCACCAGTCTTACCAGTCCAGCAGTGTCAGCACCAGTCTTACCAGTCCAGTAGTGTCAGCACCAGTCTTACACCAATCCCAACAACAGCACCAGTATCACCAGTCTCAGCACTAACTCAGTAGCAGGGAAGCAAGTGCATGTCACTCAGTGAAGGTATAAACCCATCTACTTATTTGTATTTATAAGTTCTATTCTTCTTGTCCTTTTTTGCATATGTCTGACAGTTTTAATAGGGTAATTTTAGATTGTTATGGTTTTCCTGGCAGACAGTTTGTTTTAAAAATATGCGTCACAAAATTTTAAACAACACTTAGTTCTGTCACTGGGTAAAAAGAGCTAGCTACTTATATTGCTTTGCAGTTTGCATTAATAGTCTCCATGCTTTATAAGAGGATAACTCTCACCTTCATAACTCTGTTCCTCACTAGGCCCCTGTACAGTACATGCGTCTTTACTGTACATGTTTATTTTTGCTAATATGATTCCCTGTTAAGGTCTGTATTCCTGCTGATACCCAACAGCATGCTCGTCAAAATCTACATCCTAAAATACAGATATGACTGGCTCTATTTTTAATGGCTGACCGCTGGCAAACAGCAAGCTAATTACCCTGGTCTCCAGGGAAGATCCCCCCAAAGGGGAGCCAGGCAAATGTCATCAGCCCTCCCGCATTAGAGAGGCCCCGCTGTCAGTCTCCAGTGCTCTCCTCCAACACACAATCACAGCAGAGACATCACACTTAGCATTCACTAGACTGACAGCAACCATTACTAGTATACTGTACTCAATAAATATAGCCTATCAAGCCAAAGTGGAGTGCAGGCATTTGGTAATGGCACAGAACTAGGCATGGGGAACAAAATTAAAAAAACTCTTTATGCCAGCCTTGAGCATCTCATGAAAAAAATGTCTTTAAGTACATAGAGCTAGCAAAATAGATTTAGTAAATCTTAGTTGACCACAGTAAAGCATAGCAAAGTGCAATAAAGCACAATGAATAACCATTGTAAAAGCATGGGATAACTGTATCTCTTTGTAAATCTCTTTTTTTTTCCTAAATAAAAGATGCACATATTATGTAGTTATAAGCTCCTTTGCTGCACTTCCTGTCATAAAGAAATGCAGCCAACATACTTCAGTTGCTTCTGCAATTCAGTTAAATAGGAAGCATTTTGGGGTCCCCGAGTGGCTCATCCAGTTAAAACACTGTCGCTGGGAGCACAGGATGAGTCACACAGCTTGGACGGCGCCAGTTCACGTCTAGGCTGTGCAAAGAGGCCGACCTTTGCTGGGGACCCCGAGGGGGGCGTCACATTGGCTCCGATGCTCCCGGGGTGGGGGATGGGAAACCGGCAGGGATTGCTTCTCATCATCGCACAACAGTGAACCCTACTGGCCAGACAGCAAGCACATTCAGAGTGCATAAGACAGGGCTGATCTCTGGTCCCCAGGATCGGTAGCCCACTAACCTCTGCTCTGGATTGTAAAAGCAATTCTGGCTTTTGGCTTGTGAGATCGAAGGACGCTCGCACACCCTCAGAACGTCTGTGTTGTGTGGGGACTTGCTGTGGTGAGGAGAAAAAACATAATTGGACATTCCAAATTGGGGGAAAATAAATAAAAATAATAATTGGTCACAAAATTAAAATAAATAAATAAACAGGAAGCATTCAATATGTATTGTTTTGCTTTAAAAGACTGCTTTCCTTCATGCAACCAGAAGTGTAGCATTGCAGAATTGAAACGTGTGCATGTTTCAAATAGCAAAATGACGGCAATGCATATTAGTTAAGATTTAGTAGAATTATTCTGTTAGCTCTACATACTTAAAATATTAGTTTCATTCTCCACTGGCTACATAGGTGTCAAATGTGCAGTTTTGAAAGAAACACACGTAATAGTAAACATGTAATTTCACTTTAAAACATATCTGGTACTACTTTATGTTAAAGGAAGTCTCAGTTTTCTCCAGTTTTCTTCTTAAAATTTTCACAGGAAATATTTTATGCTTGAACTTCCTGGGTCAAGGATTATATAAATAAGGATATTCCGTTCTATCTCCCATGATTCAGTTCAGGCAGTACAGTACAGGCGCCATTTTTGGAGCCCACTCAGTACTGAAACACATTGTGCCAGGATGCTCAAAGAGGGACAGACGGCAGCCAAAAGACACAAAGAGATGTAGGGAATGGGTCAGGAGGATCAACAGAGCCAGATCAGCTGGAGTGAAGCTCTGGACGCCGACTCCGGGCTCCAGGCTATGTGTGGTCAGTATAAGTTTATCTGCTCACCGAACACTTATTTCCATCCAAACAGAGATACTGGTATCTTCCTACATGATTAAAAGGGTATTTCCCCCCTAGTTTTCAATAAAAATTCTGTAATAACTTCCAAGCCACTGAAATGTGGATATATCCATGTTATGAGCATCAACAATTTACTCAAAGCCTCCAGTAGTGTTTTCCACTGTTATAACAATTATTTAAAGCATTGCTCTCTGCTAGTTTAGTTACTATGCAAATGAAAGTTGAAATATGCCAAGAAACATTTCACAAGGCAAGCGTCAATAGGTAAAACGCACTGAGAGTGCACTACCAAACTGCTCTTCTGGGCTCCAGGCAAGCGCTCCACTGTTAGCCCAGCCTATTTGTGACATCATTGTCCTATCCTTCTTTATATAATCCTTAGGTCATTTTATCTCAGCAGTGTCTTCTGGGTCATAGCATGCTACTGGCTGAACGCATGTCAGTAAATAGCAGCTGGTTACTGAAGGGGTGAGGACAATTTCACACTCCAGGCAAAATGACCAAGCAAGTGCAACACTATCTGAAAGCATGAATATCAACCAGAGGTTTATTAAACCAAGTGAAGCCCAGAGATCATGTTTAGAAATAAAAACACGTTTATGAGAAAATGTGCTTCTTTCAAAACTGCACCTACAGTACATAACACATGGAAATGCACAGCAGGTAAATTATGGGATTATTGTAGTAGAAAAAAAATGCTTTTCACTCACTTCTTCTAAAAAGACTGAATTTCTAAAGTGCAGTGACCACCAGGATTGCACCGCTGTAACCCCTTAACTGAGATCTACCCATTCAATTTCTCACAGCTGCAGTGGGTGCAGGCATTACAACTGCACACTTAACCTGCTGTGCCAAACACAAATAATAAGTGAATTAATATCTAACAATTGGTTAGCTTTAATTAGAAATAGAAGAATAATCCATTTGTTTAAACTGAAAGTGTGGCCACCGTGTACCGTTTGCAGGGCACTAAGCAATACAAACTATTGCTAGCAATTAATAGATGTAAAAACTAAACTGTTACCACAGTGGTAACTGCATAAGTTAAATACCACTTAGACCAGATAATAAATAATTTGCACATGTTTATAACTAACGTGGTGCAAATATATCATTAATTCTAGGAAACACCCAAACAGACACAGTACTTTTGCATAGCATTTTTGCAGTTTTCCCATGCTTTCCCCATGGAAAGTTTACCCTAGTTTATTCATATGTTTTACCATACCTCGCTGGCCTTTACTATGCTTTACTACGTTATGCTTACCTATGGTTTACCATGTTTCATTACACTTTGCTATGCTTTTTACAACCTTTTTTTTACAGGAGTGTTGCTCTCCTCCACTGACAAGGCTGCAGTAATTTGGTTTCTGGTTGTTGAGATCAGCAGGTAAATATTGATCCCTACAGTCTACAGTCAGCTCGGTTTTCACAATTACTTTTAAACCACACCAATCTTCCCACACAACAAGACAGCATCTCTGTGTTCTTGACGCAAGGCAACAGAGTCCTGCATGTGTCCGATTTTTACAAACCAGTACCGACACGGACCCACTACTACATGACCCGACCCGAACCCGCAACCCGCTCCAACACCGTCTTCTTACCCGCCACCCGATCCAACCTGCTTTAATAAGACCTGCAACCTGACCCGAACCTGCAAGTGTCGTTTACCTACTGCCTGCGTCAACTGACTCATTCACACACAGATATCTCTACCATTTTCTCCACAGATTGAGTTTATACAATAGGCTATACAGTGTGGTAGCTCTAACTATCTTTCCTTACAGGTAGTGGACAAAAAAATGGAAAGACCAATGTAAAGTTACTTAATAGGGTGTTGGGCCACTATGGTATCCCGCTCTGTGGAGTTCTCGGCGGACTGTTTTTGATGAAACTGGCTGCTCGCGCCCCAGGTTGAAATTTGCAGTCAATTGATCTGCAGTTGCTCGCCTGTTTTGCCTTGCACTTCAAATTAATGCATGGATATCACTATCCTGGAGTATGCGCTTTCGCCCACTGTTGCCCTTTGCTGATGCATTAGTAAGACCTCACCTAGAATATTGTGTTCAGTTCTGGTCACCTTGTTACAAAAAGGATATTGCTGCTCTAGAAAGAGTGCAAAGAAGAGCAACCAGAATTATCCCGGGTTTAAAAGGCATGTCATATGCAGACAGGCTAAAAGAATTGAATCTATTCAGTCTTAAACAAAGAAGACT
This sequence comes from Acipenser oxyrinchus oxyrinchus, assembly GCA_030684275.1. NCBI lineage: Eukaryota > Metazoa > Chordata > Actinopteri > Acipenseriformes > Acipenseridae > Acipenser > Acipenser oxyrinchus. The sequence goes on along the minus strand of CM060258.1, from coordinate 24,704,486 downwards.
ACGCGGCGATCTGATTCAAACATTCAAAATCCTAAAAGGTATAAACAATGTCGACCCAGGGGACTTTTTTGACCTGAAAAAAGAAACAAGGACCAGGGGTCACAAATGGAGATTAGATAAAGGGGCATTCAGAACAGAAAATAGGAGGCACTTTTTTACACAGAGAATTGTGAGGGTTTGGAACCAACTCCCCAGTAATGTTGTTGAAGCTGACACCCTGGGATCCTTCAAGAAGCTGCTTGATGAGATTCTGGGATACCAAACATGTAGGTCTGTTGCAATGAAATCAAATGGTGGCAGGCATAAGCAGTGCTGTGGTTTCAAATCATTCAGATATGACCCTGTGTGGTGTTTTACATATTGTACAGACAGAAACACAGCAGACTCATATAGACCAGACTGTTGCTGTACAAAAATACATACTTGAATGATTTAAACAGATCCCCTGCTCTTTATATCAGCTGGAAGGAGCCCATTGTATGATAGCTACTTCTGCAAATCATCCACGTCAAAAGATCTGCTTTGTTATGGAAAATTCAACAACATTTTTTTTCAATGTAATCAAAATCAGACTTGGGTAAAAACAAATAATTATGTATTCATTCCATAACCTGCTTTGCAGGAGTTATTAAACTCGACGAACTGCAACCCAAATTGGTTAAACAAAAATTGTTTCTGATGCTGCCACAAAACCAGTCGATCGTTAAATAAAAAACTATTGCCCTCTGACATCACACAGCACCACTCTGACATCACAGAACCACTCTGACATCACACACCGCCACAATGACATCACAGAACCACTCTGACATCACACACCACCACTCTGACATCACACAGCACCACGGGCTCTGGTACCTAACCCGCGGCACTCAATGCTCAATGCTCAGTACTCCCAATCAGCAGTGGTACACTTTAAAGTTGCTCATTTAATTAGGGGGTTGTAAGTAATTTCTTAAAGTTTTTACTCAATTTGTTATAAGCACAATTATTTTATTTAACTGAAAAAAACACCAACAACAGTACAGTTCTAAAACTAATACAAAAATGTAAAAAAAACCCTCAAGACTACTAAGAAGTCCCTAGATTAAATGCCTGAGTAATTTCCTTCTGGTTTGGTAACTTTTCTGGGTATATTTTTCTGATGATGCTAATGATGACTGTAAGTAAAACGCTTCCAGCCTCCAATAGGAATCGCACTGGTCTTCTCCTCCTAACAGTTAATGGCTCTGCTTCCTTTTTGTCACTACAGATGTATATGCCGGACATCAAGCTTTCAAACCTTTAGTTCAAATGTGTGTGCGAAACAGGGCAATGCAAACAAATGTACTGGATATATCAAACATGGAATTTCTAAAGAAAAAAAAAAACCTGACAAATAACTCCAGGCAAAAAACATGTAAACTCCTCAGGGACTCACCAAATATCACAATAAATCACTCACTTTTTAGAGTAAAGGGCTATTCACACTGTAGCGTTTATTCGCAACGTTTTTTACGCTGGGCGTTTCGCTGCTATTTTTGTATTCAGAATTGTGCGTCAAATATCACAGGCAAGATGGGAGAACGTCTCATTATAGCAGTGCAGAATATCGTTTTCTTTATGATAAGCAGCACAAGAAATAATCTCGATAGAGAATACAAACAGAAAGTATGGGAAAATATGAGGAAATCACAAAGTAAGCACTATTGGTATGTTAAGATAAACACATTGCTTTGACTACATGTTTTCGTTAAATGTCCGGGTGTAGCTTCTACAAAGTGCATGCCATGAGACACTCATCCTAAAGCCGTATGCTACGGTTGTGAATGAGTCACCAGTAACAAGGTATCTGTGGGAAATAAAAAATAAATAAAAATAAAAAAAACATCACAATGCATCAAAATGATTTGTTGCCAATAACATAGTTTGAGATTATTTGCCTATAGCCTATAGCCTCTTGAATTTCATAACTACATAATAAATACAGAATGTGTAGGATATGCTTTACACATACATACACTTTCTTTCTCTTCTTTGGAGCAATAACCATACGGCAGCTTGCACCTGATCCATATTGTATTCAGATTATATACAAATTCAGCAGGACAGAGTGGTGATTGTGGCGTTTTTGTCGAAAAATCAAACCTGTTTCGAGTTTTTTTTCGTAGCGATTATGCTCAAGTGTGAAAGGTAGTATTCAATTCCATTGGTTCGGTTTCTTACCCTAGAAAACGCAGTGAACAAACGCTATAGTGTGAATAGCCCTTTACATATTTATGTCTGGTTTCCTTTATTAAAACATCATGAAACCTGTTTATTGCTGGGACGATGCAACTTAAGGCAATAATTTACATTTTCTAATTTTCAAATGTGGCCGGGATGGAGATATACAAGCTAAGGAAAATGACAGCAAATGAAATGGGTGCCACTCACACTTGACACTTTTCTATTGTTGACTTACTAGTATCCATTTCCCCCAGTTTTCAGAAGATGAATTGATGACAACAAGATGTTGACAATAAAAGCTAAACTAAAAAGCTGCTAAAACACAAAAAAGTTGCAATAAAAACATCTATCATACTCTTTTAGCAATATCCCCACGCTAAAAACACAGACATGGAGAAAACCAGGGGTTCTCAACCTTTTTTGAATCATGCCCCACCTTAGAGTGAATTATAAATCACACAGTGAATTATAAATCACACAGTGAATTATTCGCCAAAATTCCAGTGCATCTTATCCTGTGCACAGATGTCATCCCATGCATAGAACGCCACAGGTAATACCAATGTTCAAAAATCAAAACAAAAAACCACACATACCTGGTACCTTTTGCAAAATGGATCATGCTATTATCTTCACTCCTTCTTTACACTTTGAGGAAGTTAATACTAGTTTCTCCAAAGAAAATATTACCGGAATTGCTACAAACTTTTAAAAACACACGTTTTTCCAGCTGCACTTTTGTTTTGAATAAGTCTGTCATTAGCCAGTACATCACCACAGATGACACATTGAGGGCAAGGTTCATCTGCAGATTCAACAAAGGGAAATCCAATTCCCAAGTAACCTTCTTCATATCTACAAATTCTTTGTTTCTTAGACGATGACGCACCTGCACAATCCGGGCCCAAAACTGAACTGTCACTGATTCTGAAACACAAATTCGACCGTGACTGGGTCTCTGCTTTAAAGCATGGTTTCCCAGACTAAATAAGTACCGTTATCATAGGCAAAATAAAGAACTCATGTCAAATACCTTATCACAACTGTTTCTTAAGATTTATCTAAACATGTCATTGTGACATGCATGCGTACAATATCCACCAGTGTTTGTATCGTATTATAAAGAGTTTTCCAAAAAGGAAAAACACACCTGACGGTCATGTCACCATGAAATGCATTTAATGTGAGGATAAGCTGTTTGCACAATGGCTAAATGTGATTGCAAGTGACAGGCCTCCGGGGGATTTAACAGCAGCTAGAAATTCACAGGCAGGCGGCCAGAGAGTGAGAGAGATGAGGGGACAGGGAAGTAGTAGGGGGTAGAATGGAAAAGAGCTCAGAAAGACAGGGAAGAGAGAAACCGGTGTGACAGGAAGTGGGGGCCATTGGACATACAGCAAAGGGTGAGAGGGCAGGAGTGGAAAGGGAAATGGGAACAAAACAGAAGGGTGAATTGGAACAAAATGACAAATAAAACTAAACATTTTGTTAACAAAACATGCTCTGGGGCATAATTTAAGGGGAATGGCACATCGGATCAAATGTTTAATTTTTGCTGGATACTACCTCTAGTGGAACTATTGAGAATCATAGAACACTGCGTTGTACTATAAAGACACTTGGGTCTATATTGTGATTTTTTTATTTTCAAAAAGGCACGCCACAGTTCCACTGATTAAATGAGTTCTATTGGACAACGAGAAATGTCATTGTTACCATAGTTGTATTTTTATGGAATGGTTGTAGTTCCTTGACCAAAACATGGTGCCAGTTACAAGCCGTAGTTAACAGCTTCTGTATCCCATGAACAGTTTCTCCAACACTTAAACAAGCACGCTTCTCTTTCAGAGCCGCTGAGCCCCCTGCCTCTAACCTTCATCAATTCTTTTTGTAATTCAGATGAGCTTTTAACATCACACGAGAGTCAAAGGTTGCCATTAATATTTCATCTTCTGCACCCTGTTACTGCCATGTAGGCTTTTGAAATAAAGAACCTGGACTCTCAATTAACATCCTCGCTCTTCACTGAGACAAAAATGGAATGTCCTGAATCCTTACAAGGATCTAGGATATAATGCTGGCCCTGCTACATGCAGCACATAATTGTGCTAATGGGCTGTCCATTTCATGGCTGATTAATGTGTTAGGCAAACAGAATAATGATAATCAGTCAGTTTCAATCACATACAATGCTAGTGGCTGTCTTCACTTATTCATAGGCCTTGAATTTGACTATGTTTATTTTTTTTGTGACAAATCATATGTAGCGACCCACCTTACCAGTGCAAAAGGACGAAATTATTACACATCTTTGTGGTTCGCTATTAGCAGGGTAGACATGACCTAGGTACTTATTGGAGAATTGTCCGATAGGGCGGGAAATTATGTATGAATGACATCCAGCTTGTGCTCAGAGCTTTGTTAACCTCTGCTGCTGGTCAAAAGTAAAAGGAAATGTTTCACATTAAGTGGCAAAGCCTCTGAAACTTGATGTACTATTAAGAGCTTTCATGAACCCGAGTCGGCTCAAAACAAACGTATTCCTTTAAAAGCTGAGTTATATACAGTACTGTGCAAAAGTTTTAGGCAGGTGTGAAAAAATGCTGTAAAGTAAGAATGCTTTCAAAAATAGACATGTTAATAGATTATATTTATCAATTAACTAAATGCAAAGTGAGTGAACAGAAGAAAAATCTAAATCAAATCCATATTTGGTGTGACAACCCTTTGCCTTCAAAACAGCATCAATTCTTCTAGGTACACTTGCACAAAGTCAGGGATTTTGTAGGCATATAGTCAGGTGTATGATTAAACAATTATACCAAACAGGTGCTAATGATCATCAATTCAATATGTAGGTTGAAACACAATCATTAACTGAAAGAGAAACAGCTGTGTAGGAGGAATAAAATTGGGTGAGGAACAGCCAAACTCAGCTAACAAGGTGAGGTTGCTGAAGACAGTTTATTGTCAAAAGTCATACACCATGGCAAGACTGAGCACAGCAACAAGACACAAGGTAGTTATACTGCATCAGCAAGGTCTCTCCCAGGCAGAAATTTCAAGGCAGACAGGGGTTTCCAGATGTGCTGTCCAAGCTCTTTTGAAGAAGCACAAAGAAACGGGCAACGTTGAGGACCGTAGACGCAGTGGTCGGCCAAGGAAACTTACTGCATCAGATGAAAGACACATTATGCTTACTTCCCTTCGCAATCGGAAGATGTCCAGCAGTGCCATCAGCTCAGAACTGGCAGAAACCAGTGGGACCCTGGTACACCCATCTACTGTCCGGAGAAGTCTGGTTAGAAGTGGCCTTCATGGAAGACTTGCGGCCAAAAAGCCATAACTCCGACGTGGAAACAAGGCCATGCGACTCAACTATGCACGAAAACACAGGAACTGGGGTGCAGAAAAATGGCAGCAGGTGCTCTGGACTGATGAGTCAAAATTTGAAATATTTGGCTGTAGCAGAAGGCAGTTTGTTCGCCGAAGGGCTGGAGAGCATACACGAATGAGTGTCTGCAGGCAACAGTGAAGCATGGTGGAGGTTCCTTGCAAGTTTGGGGCTGCATTTCTGCAAATGGAGTTGGGGATTTGGTCAGAATTAATGGTCTCCTCAATGCTGAGAAGTACAGGCAGATACTTATCCATCATGCAATACCATCAGGGAGGCATCTGATTGGCCCCAAATTTATTCTGCAGCATGACAACGACCCCAAACATACAGTGAAAGTCATTAAGAACTATCTTTAGCGTAAAGAAGAACAAGGAGTCCTGGAAGTGATGGTATGGCCCCACAGAGCCCTGATCTCAACATCATCGAGTCTGTCTGGGATTACATGAAGAGAGAGAAGCAACTGAGGCTGCCTAAATCCACAGAAGAACTGTGGTTAGTTCTCCAAGATGTTTGGGCCAACCTACCTGCCGAGTTCCTTCAAAAACTGTGTGCAAGTGTACCTAGAAGAATTGATGCTTGATGCTGTTTTGAATGCAAAGGGTGGTCACACCAAATATGGATTTGATTTAGATTTTTGTTCTGTTCACTCACTTTGCATTTAGTTAATTGGTAAATATAATCTATTAACATGTCTATTTTTGAAAGCATTCTTACTTTACAGCAATTTTTCACACCTGCCTAAAACTTTTGCACAGTACTGTATATATATTGGAATTGTGGGCACTCCTAAAAAAATGAACACAGACAAAGCTCTACTTGTACACAGGAGCTGTCTCCGAATCTGTGGTGTAAGTGCAGACACACTGTTTTATGAGAAGCGTAACAAGGCACTAATGTAACAGGGCCTAATCCAGGGACAGATCTGAGACCAGACAATGCACAAAACAGCCAGACTCACATGCAGGAGCAGTTTTAGACTAGGCTCACAATCAACAACAATGCACCACAAAACCCTGTCCAAAATGTGAAAATACCATAGTTTACAATAAAAGTGTTGGCGACTACTTCATGCGAATGCATTCAAAAGGCTGACTTTTCAATTCCAGTACTTTTGGTTTGTAACACATGATATACAAACATGTTACTTTGTGAATTTTCAAAGAGGAAAACAAGCAATTGACTACTGTGGATTCGGAGAATGAAAGATCCAGTTTTCTAATTAATCCACAGTTTTCTTTCACCAGTCCAGAGTCATCTGTGTTCTGTGTCACGAAACCAGGTTTTTTGTTTTTTTTAAATTGCAAAATGTATTTATTCAAAAGATCAAAGGGTGACTTTACAGGAAAGTTTTAATGACATTGTTTAAAGATGGCACTCACATTAAACAAATGAATGTACAATTGAGGGGGCTACATAGGGTTCAATACACATGGCAATAGACAAGATCATTTCTGCAAATAAACCATGCGGTGCTATAGTTTCATTAAAGCTGAAAAAACTTAGTGAAGGATTCATTTTTGACAAAATTCCCATCTTATAGATCCTTGTGCTTTTTTAACATTTATTTAACAATAAAGCCAAAATGAAAATGCTTTTATTTGTTTCGAAATCATTTCAAACTGGTAAATAGACTAGCAAGCAGTTTTATACTGTGCAAAACTAATTTATTTTCACGTTTTGTTTTGTTTATGGACTGCGTTACCTGCACGGTGGGTGTCTTCAGTAATAGTAGTATCTACAAAGTATCAACAATCAACCATTTTGTTACAGACTTTCTAACTAGTCTGGCACAAACAACTTTGGCTGCTACTTACTTAAACCCTTCTAAAAAAATAACACAAAAATACTTAAAAAAGAACAGTCCTATTACAGTAGCAGCAGTTTACACTGCCTCTGGGTTTCTGATCACATCATCAATTCCACATTTTTCAAATCCATTGATGGAAATGTCTGGCCTTGAGCAGCTTGCTAATTATTCCTGGCATTTTAAAAACAGACTGTGTGTTTGTGTGTGTGTGTGCGTGTGTGTGCGTGTGTGTGTGTTTGTGTGTGTGTGTGTGAGTGTGAGTGTGTATGTGTGTGTGTAAGTGTGTGTGTGTGTGTGTGTGTGTGTATGTGTGTGTGTGTGTGTGTGTTTGTGAGTGTGCATGTGTGTGCGTGTGTAAGTGTGCGTGTGTGTGTGCGTGTGTGTGTGCACGTGTGTGTGTAAGTGTGTGTGTGTGTGTGTGTTTGTTTGTATGTGTGTGGGTGTGTGTGTAAGTGTGCGTGTGTGTGTGTGTAAGTGTGTGTGTGTGTGTGTGTGTGTGTTTGTTTGTATGTGTGTGGGTGTGTGTGTAAGTGTGTGTGTGTGTGTGTGTGTGTGTGTGTGTGTGTGTGTGTGTGTTTGTTTGTATGTGTGTGGGTGTGTGTGTAAGTGTGTGTGTGTGTGTGTGTGTGTGTGTGTGTGTGTGTTTGTGTGTATGTGTGTGTGTGTGTGTGTGTGTGTGTGTGTGTGTGTGTGTGTGTGTGTGTGTGTGTGTGTGTGTGTGTGTGTGTGTGTGTGTGTGTGTGTGTGTGTGTGTGTGTGTGTGTGTGTGTGTGTGTGTGTGTGTGTGTGTGTGTGTGTGTGTGTGTGTGTGTGTGTGTGTGTGTGTGTGTGTGTGTGTGTGTGTGTGTGTGTGTGTGTGTGTGTGTGTGTGTGTGTGTGTGTGTGTGTAAGTGTGTGTGTGTGTGTGTGTGTGTGTGTGTTTCAGTGTGAGTGTGTAAGTGTGTGTGTGTGTGTGTGTGTGTGTTTGTGTGTGTGTGTGTGTGTGTGTGTGTGTGTGTGTGTGTGTGTAAGTGTGTGTGTGTGTGTGTGTGTGTGTGTGTGTGTGCATGCATCATGTTTTCAGGCAGTCGAATTCAATGGTGATCGTTCCCCAGTAACACTTTCTCTCATCCATCCTCACCCTGTGCCAACTACACACATAAGAGATGCTGCTGTGAGCAGACCTCACGCTGGGGTAATTAACCCTCACCCCTTTTCTTTCCATTGTCAACGTGTATGTCTTTGAAGAGAGGACTGTGCGAATGGGCTGTGTTCTGTTAATGAGCAGGGAAGAAAAAAGCTGCTGAGCAAATTAACTGGAAAGCTTTAGGAAAAGCAAATGCTTTGTGAGGTCTGGCGGCACAGCAGCTTGCAGGACGGACTCCAAGATAAAAGCTGGTAACAAATACTACAGTGGTTGTAGCTAAAATAATTCCAGAACTCTTATGCACTTTCACTCACTATAACCTGTAGGTCTCTAAAGTGTAGTTTGGCTGCTCCTAATTCAAAGCTACAAGGTCAAGCCCCCTCTACATCTGATCAATGAAGCAGCCCCTTCGCTCTCTCCGGTCCCAGCTGTACGCAGGGTGACAGGCACGTTGTTTTCTTAAGACAGGTTGTTTTAATGGTCTATCTTACTGTTTGAGCAGCCTTGTGCCAGCAGCAGTCTCTTACCAGCTTTGTTGGCCACGTCGTCCATGCTCATGTTCTGCTTGTTCTGCCTGATGCGGAAGGTCAGAGCTGGACCCACAACACTGCAAAAACAGGGGGAGGGGATTCATGAACAAGGTGCAATCACAATTCAAACACACTCTATTCTCAGGCATGACTTATAATCTGCAACAAAAACTCACACAAAGCTGATGCAGTAGCTGAATATTTTTAAACCTCTTTTACTGCTTGTTTTATAAAAAGTAAATTTTTCTTCACTATAATGTTTTCCATCTTAAACTGTGACACACTATATCTAAATGTCCTTAACTGCATACACTTCCATACACTATAATTAAAATGCTGTTTTATTTATTTATTTATTTATTTATTTATTTATTTATTTAGTCGTTGCTAATTATTAATTTTTTATTATTTTCTCCCAATTTAGAATGGCTAATTATATTTTAAGCTCAGCTCACCGCTACCACCCCTGCGCTGACTCGGGAGGGCGAAGACGGACACACACTGTCCTCCGAAGCGTGCGCCGTCAGCCGGCCACTTTTTTTCACACTGCGGACTCACCGTGCAGCTGCCTCAGAGCTACAGAGTCGGAGGACAACGCAGCTCTCAGGCAGCTTACAGGCAAGCCCGCAGGCGCCCGGCCAGACTACAGGGGTCGCTGGTGTGCGGTGAGCCGAGGACACCCTGGCCGACCTAACCCTCCCTCCCCCCGGGCGACGCCGCCACCAGCGCCGCCCCTGGGAGCTCCCGTCCACGGTCGTCTGTGGAATAGCCTGGACTCGAACTTGCGACGTCCAGACTATACAGCGCATCCTGCACTCCACGTGGAGCACCTTTACTAGATGCGCCACTTGGGAGCCCCCAAAATGCTGTTTTATTTTGACACCAACATTGTAATAAGCAGCCTAGGATACAGCAGACGTTTAGACTTCAGAGGATCAAATAACGTTCACAAACACATAATCACCTGATTATGTTGTCCAATCAAAGTCTGATTATTGTGGCAATTGCTGGGCGAGTAACTACAGCCGAGAAAAAGTTTGTGAACCCCAATGATAATTATGGAAATTCCATAGTTTTACCATGATAGCCTTCTTGAATCAAAACAAGTATTTTCTTAAATATCCAATAGGGTTTATATTAACCAATTCCATGTCTTTGAAACAAAATGATGTATGAATTAGACAAACAATGAGTAATTAAGATTCAGGATATGTGAAAAAGTAAGTGAACCCCTGGTTTTATCAGGTCAATTAAGGGGATAATTAGAATCAGGTGTTTAAATAATTAGGTAGATCTTCAGGGGTGAGTTTGGGAGGCCACACCCTATATAAAGATCAGAAACTTTGTGAGTTTGGTCTTCACCATACAGGTGTGTGGAAACACGTCATGCCACGATCAAAAGAAATCTCTGAGGACCTCAGAAAAACAGTTATTGATGCTCATCAGTCTAGTAAGGGTTACAAAACCATTTCTAAGGATTTGGGGCTCCACCAATCCACTGTCAGACAGACACAGTCTACAAATGGAAAAAGTTCAAGACCACAGTCACTCTACCCAGGAGCGGTCGTCCTACTAAAATCTCTCCAAGAACAAACCGGAAAATCATCAAGGAAGTCACAAAGAACCCCAGAATAACATCCAAGGATCTGCAGGCCACTCTCGCCTTGGCTAATGTGAGTGTTCATGACTCAACTATCAGAAAAAGACTGAACAAGAATGGTGTTCATGGAAGGATAGCCAGGAGGAAACCACTGCTCTCTAAAAAGAACATTGCTGCCTGTCTGAAGTTCGCCAAAGAGCACATAGATGATCCACATGACTTCTGGAACAATGTTCTCTGGACAGACGAGTCAAAGGTAGAACTTTTTGGCCTCAATGAGAAACGTTATGTTTGGCAAAAACCAAACACTGCGTTCGAACAGAAGAACCTCATCCCAACTGTCAAGCATGTGTGATGGTTTGGGGCTGCTTTGCTGCCTCAGGACCTGGACGGCTTGCCATCATTGACACAACCATGAATTCTGCATTGTATCAGAAGATTCTAGAGGAGAATGTCAGGCCATCCGTCCGTGAGCTGAAGCTGAACCGAAAGTGGGTCATGCAGCAAGACAATGATCCTAAACATACAAACAGATCTACAAAAGAATGGCTGCAGAAGAAGAAATTCCGTGTTTTAGAATGGCCTAGTCAAAGTCCGGACCTAAACCCCATCGAAATGTTGTGGCAGGAGCTGAAGCGAGCTGTCCATGCAAGGAAGCCCTCAAATGTCACCGAGTTGAAGCACTTCTGTAAGGAGGAATGGGCCAAAATTCCTCAAAACCGAAGTGAGAGACTGACAGTTACAGAAAACGCTTAGTTGTAGTCATTGCTGTTCAAGGGTGTGCCACGAGTTACAGAATCTAAAGGTTCACATACTTTTTCACATGTCTTTGTGTCATTTGTTTAATCAGGTTATCTTTATCTATTATTAGGACTTAGATTAAGATCTAATAACATTTTAGGTTTGAAATATGTGAAATATGTGAAAATCCTAAAGGGGTTCACAAACTTTTTCTCGGCACTGTACTAGCTTGATCAAAAACTAAATTGAAATACACGAAAATATAATATTTTTAGTGTATGAGGAATGGGGAGAAAATGTAAATCGGTTTATGGATATTCAAAAGAAAACAAATGTTTCGAAGTACACAAAAATAAAAAATAGCAGAAGTGGGTCAGATGAGGCAGAGGATGCATAGCGCTGCAAATACTGCTGCATTGAGGTACATGTTCACGCTGACAATAAAAGATCATACTGAAAAATAAGCGATACAGAATGACTGTGTTAATGAGTTTGTCAGAGCGCTATGCTTTATTGTAAAGAGGTATGTATTTGGAGACTTTGTGTGACAGTACTGTCCATCAGCTAAAACACTGCCTAAAGGATGCTACCCACCAGACGCGATGTGGCAAGCAGAACTGTGCAGCGATGCGTTACAATTAAATAGAACCTATACTTTTGATAAGTATCTTTCACACCACAGGTCACGCGACAGGCGATGCAGGAGCACTGGAGCGACGCGAAATAAATAGGATTGAATACTATTTTTTGTGGTTTGATGCGCGTCAACTAGGGCATTGAACAAACACAGAACAGCTTCAATGCACGTGGTCCAGCAGGGTGAAGCAGGATCCAAAGTGACGGAGGAAACAATAATACTTGTTTATGAAAAATACCCAGAGCTTTATGACAAAGGCCATCACAATTATAATGATACAGATTTGAAAGATAATATATGGGAGTCCATTTCGAAGGAACTGGATAAGCCTGGTGTGGACGATTTATTGCCATATACTGTATGTTGAAATACCGTCAGAGAAGACACTCATAATTTCCACATCATGTTGACGAATATGTACCAGTCTTGATCATAGTTTTGTCAATCGCAATTTTTAATAGTTGTATAGATCTGGCAGTTTTCAAACCTGTCAAATCGCCTGTGTCTTTTCTGGTGTGTATGGTCATGTCGCTGCGAAAGTGTCTCGTCGGCAATTAAAAAATCACATCTCGTCAACTTTAACGCAGACAATCTTAATCGTAAATATTTGACGGAAAATTGTGATGCTTTAGTTGATAAAGTTATGGAACGCATTGATGGAAATATCCAGTGTGATTTTTGACGCGTCTCCCGATGGCTTGCACCACCCAGTTCTGTCAATGTTCTTTTCTTTTTATGATTTCAAGGCGAATAAACCTGGCTTGTTTTGTTCATATGTCATGTTCATACGTTCTGTAGACACTATCTCCGTCAGCACAGTGATTGTCTAAAACCCAACATTCGCAAATGATATCCAGTAGCACACATGCACGCACACGCACAAGCACACGCACACGCACACACACACACTGTCTAAAACGGGTTTATGTAAATCATATATGCTAGTATACGTGTATTTTTCCCCAATAATGTGCTGTCTGCTGTCTGCTGTCTGCATTGACAGTACCATCTACCTGCGTTTACTGTATTGTTTATTTAAAAAACAAACAAACAAACAAACAAACATATCAGGATGCATTATTATTATTATTATTATTTGTTTATTTAGCAGACGCCTTTATCCAAGGCGACTTACAGAGACTAGGGTGTGTGAACTATGCATCAGCTGCAGAGTCACTTACAACTACGTCTCACCCGAAAGACAGAGCACAAGGAGGTTAAGTGACTTGCTCAGGGTCACACAATGAGTCAGTGGTTGAGGTGGGATTTGAACCGGGGACCTCCTGGTTACAAGCCTGTTTCTTTAACCACTGGACCACACAGCCTCCTGGAAATGAGTGCGTTTGGTAGTCCTGTCTGTACTTCTAATTTTGTTTAAACAATGTTTTGGTTGCCAATAACATTGTTGAGATTATTTGTTACCAATAACACAATCTGAGATGATATAGATATATACAGTATATTTCAGCTCTTGCACAGGACGCTGGTACTCCCCTAGGGTTTCCCGTTGCTCGTTATTATCAGGTGAATCCACATTCTTCTCTTTCTCTTCTTCTTCGGAGCAATAATCATGCAGCAGCTTGCACCTGATCCATAGTGCCTTCAGATTATATGCAAATTTAGCAGGACAGGGTGGTGATCTCTGCTTTTTTCGTCCAAAATCAAACCTGTTTCGATTTTGTTCCCCAGCGAATTTCGTTCAAGTGTGAAAGGTAGTATTAAATTCCATAGGTTCGATTTTTACCCTAGAAAACACAGCGAATAAATGCTATAGTGTGAATAGCCCTTTAGGGTGATACTTGATATTTGATGTGGTGCATTGTATACTTAAATAAAATAGTACAAATGTTTCCGAAAACAGCTCCATGTAAATGTACAGTACAGGCAAAATGATCTTATAACAAAACGGCTTTTAATTGTGTTCATATGGAATACATGGAAAGTTAAACAGCGCTGTTTGTTTTACTTTAAGCTCATAATTGTACATCTATATTTGACTAATTAATGGCCGGAGTTTTTTCTTTTCTTTTACATGTTTATTTGTATACAATCCATGGCTAATTGTTCTCCTGCTTATGCTTATTTAAAATTGTATTCAAAATATATGTACATTCTAAATATAAATCCTTCAAACTGAGAAATCTGAAAATGAATCCAGAAACACACTTAAACAAATATTTATTTAAAAGCAAGTGTAGCTAACAAAATAGTTCCATGCATGTTCTTGGGCATGCACATCCATTCATTATACAGGTCTCAAATGTGCACTTTGAAAGAAACACATATTTTAGCAGACATGTATTTTCTTTCTACAGCATGATATCTGGTTCTACACTAAGTTAAAGAAATCTCTGTTTGCCAGCCATGCTTAGCCTGTCTTGTACTCTCTGGGTCATTTCACCTGGAGGAAGAAATTGTCCCCACCCCTGCACTGGCTTCTTTCCTGTCAATAACAAACCACAAATCTACATGTTTTGACCTTGTCACAAATTTATCCATTCTTTGGTATCGCTAACTCTAATTTCTCTTCCTAAAGTGTTGAACCAATTAGACTTACTAAAAACAACCATCTCCTAGCAAAGTGGCAGTCGTTCTCACGGTAAGACTTGACTATTAAAACTTGCACAGTTTTAAAGATAACCAACATTTTTCTAAAAGTACAGTATCTTCAAGTTTTAACCTTCTTACAAAATAATTTCTTTTTTTGGTTTATTTAATTTTAATAACAAGTAATACATATACAAAATGTAGTGAAAATCGTATTTTTGTGATCATTGTTTGCAATGCTTTGTAAAATAAGGGACTGGGTAAAGGAAAGACACGCTTTGTATGATATTATAATAATTTAATAAACTGACCAGCACTGCACTGATTGATAAGAAAGCAGAATATTGTCACTTCATTTGACTGACTTCATCAGTCCAAGATATTTTGTGTGTTAATGTGTGTGATTTATAGTTGCGTTTTTATAATTTCTGGATACCGCTGTTCACAATATGCTCCGTGTGTTGACAAGCAGGTTTTAAAATCTTGAATACATTATTATTATTATTATTATTATTATTATTATTATTATTATTATTATTATTATTATTTTATAGTAAAAAGGTATAGATCGTCTGAATCACATAAATAAAAAGAGAAGTGTGAACAATAAAGTCTGCTTGGGAAACACACCCAAAGAGGTAGCCAAACATACTGAGTGATTCGTTTGCTAAACCTTAATGTGAATGACTGCTGTAATCTGTCCTTTTGCTCATAGAAAACGAACAAAACAAGGTAACCTGACTCAGAAGTAAACATTTCGCTCATAGTTTATAATCTGAAACAAGTACACCAAAAAACAAAATGGGAATTTACCAGACATCCCGGGAAAACTGGGATTGTACCAGTTTTCAGCCAAAAAAATGATGCCCCAGTCGGAAACAATACAATTGTTAAATCATCCCAGTTTTGCTATTGTATTGACATTTCTTTAAATATCTGTAATAAATACACCCAATGTTTCGTTTATAAATTATGACTGTTATTATATGTTATAAAAAAAAGTCCCCGCAGTTTCTCACTGTGGAAATCTGGTAGCCCTAAACTACATGGATAGTGTGAGAAACTGAAGCTGTGATAGAAATCTGGTTAGACACCAAAATCCAAGCTGAACTGGACAAAGATAACAAAAATATTAAAATATATTATTTTCTCAGGTGACTTTGTTTAAAGAATAAGTAGCGAGGTTCCGAAAAATAGAGTGTTACACGTCCCCACGTGTTCCTACAACTGTTTAACTAACGTACCTGTCATTTGTCTTTTCATTGTTAACATCCTGACAACTTTTTACACTTATACCTTTAAAGTTTGTTTCAAAGTCATTTTCAAAATGGCCACTCTAGTGCACTGGGGTTTGAGTCCTCTAAGTCTAACTCCTCTGATAACCCCTGGGTTAAGGGGGTGCCCGTTTAACCCCCATGACTACACCTGGGCTTCTGTAAAGGGTCGCCCGTTTAACCCCTTTTGTGACCCCTAGACTTCTGTAAGGGGGTGTCCGTTTCACGCCTTTTGTGACCCATGCGCTTCTGTAAGGGGGTGTCCATTTAACCCCCTTTCTACCCCCTAATCCCGAGTGACTTTTGCCCCGTCTGGGCTCCTTTACAGAGGGTGGCAATGCTGTGCCCTCCAGCGGTGGCGAAGCTGGTCACTCCGGCAGTGGCGGCGTTGGCAGTGGTGCAGGGCACCTCCCTCTCCGGCACTCGGAAAGGCAGCACCTCCCTCTCCGGCACTCAGACAGGCAGCACCTCCCTCTCTGGCACTCGGACAGGCAGCACCTCCCTCTCTGGCATTCGGACAGACAGCACCTCCCTCTCTGGCACTCGGACAGGCAGCACCTCCCTCTCTGGCACTCGGACAGGCAGCACCTCCCTCTCCGGCACTCGGACAGACAGCACCTCCCTCTCCGGCACTCGGACAGGCAGCACCTCCCTCTCTGGCACTCGGACAGGCAGCACCTCCCTCTCTGGCACTCGGACAGGCAGCACCTCCCTCTCCGGCACTTGGACAGACAGCACCTCACTCTCCGGCACTCGGACAGGCAGCACCTCCCTCTCTGGCACTCGGACAGGCAGCACCTCCCTCTCCGGCACTCGGACAGGCAGCACCTCCCTCTCCGGCACTCGGACAGGCAGCACCTCCCTCTCTGGCACTCGGACAGGCAGCATCTCCCTCTCTGGTACTTGGACAGGCAGCACCTCCCTCTCTGGCACTCGGACAGGCAGCACCTACCTCTCTGGCAGACAGACAGCACCTCCTTCTCTGGCACTCGCTCCAGATGGCCTGGGAGGTAGAGGCAGAGGGGCCCGTCTCTGGCTTTCGGGTAGGCAGCTGGTCTTGAGCTTTAAGGCGGAGCCACACGTCCGGGGACTCCACCTCATCTATCATAAAGCGGAGGTCTTCATATCGACACTCCTCTTAGTGGTACCCAAACTCCCAGCAAGTGAAAAACTCCCACAAAAGCTCCTTGCAGACGCCTGCAGTCTATAGGGGGCGCTATCTCACTACAAACACCACGTGTGAAAGGATAGCGTCAGGAATGAGACTCAGAGACAAATAGCTGCAGTTTAAAGTGCTGTTGCAAACATTTATTAAAGAAAAAACAAACAAAACAGCGGAACAAATAAACAAAATAAAATAAAAGGTTAAACAAAACAATATGTACTGTAGGCTGGGAATCAGTCTTCAGTATACATACACAAAAACACATCCAAACACTTACCTACTCCCTCCACCAGACAAATGATTTCTCCTTTGTTTTATACATGTGGCCGTTTCCCAATTAGCACTCAATTACCTAACTGGGGAATGGCCATACATGTGATTGCTGGCAGGGACAGATTTAACCTCATCCTGGCCAACCTTACATTCCCACACAGACACTATACAGTAGCAGACAAAAGTATTTTGGCAGTTAAAAAAAATTGAAAAACCATGAAGAAAGTTATTTCTATAATTTCTAATTGTTCGATTGAAATATATACATTAAAATACAGATTCAGCTTTATAATAAAACAACAAATTATTACATAACATGAAAAATAACATGCAAAAACGAATTTCATACTTTGAGAAAAGTATTTGGGCAATCAACATATTTCGTATGAAACCCATTCGTTGCTAATTATTGACAATTGTTATGATTGAAACCCAACACCTCATGATAATTATAGAATAAATAAATACATAACCATCAACTGCTGAAAAATACATTGGAAATTTGTGATTCAAAAAGCAACAAATATGGTTAAAATTAAACAGCACAGCAATTATCTCAAAATGGCAACTAAATTAGACAACTAAACAAAAAAGGAGAAACTGCCAGAAAAATAGCAGAAAGTCTTGGTTTACCAAAAAGCACTGTGTAAGCTATTACTGACAAACACAGGAGAACAGAAACTATTGCAACTAGCTCCAGGGGTGGAAGACAAATAAAGATTTTTGCAAAATCTGGAAGAAGAATCATTTCAGCAGCCTGGCAAAATCCTCAGATTACTGCAAACGATTTGACACAAGGATGGTCAAGAAATTCACTAGCGAACAATTCAACGATACCTTAACAAGATGAATGTCCATGGGCGAAAACCAAGATGCAAACATTTGTTAAAAACAATACACAAAAGAAGCCTGATGATTTCTTCAACCAAATTTTATGGTCAGATGAATCCAAAATTTATTTTTTCACCAAGAAATCAACAATTTGTTTGGAGGAAGAGAGGGGAATAATTTAAAGAAAGGTTCATCATGCCCAGTGTTAAACATGGTGGAGGTTGTGTGATGCTATGGACTTGTTTTTCTTCCTCAGGCACTGGCAACCTTTGTATTGTAGAAGGATCAATGAATGCTGCAAAATATCAAGACATTTTGCACTCTCATTTGTTACTCAGTGCTAGAAGGCTTCTTGGACAGAAGTTTGTATTCCAGCAGGATAATGACTCTAAGCATTCTGCAAAGTCTACAAAGGAATTTCTGAAAAAAAGGAAAATTACTGTTATGGATTGGCCATCTCAGTCCTCAGACTTGAATCCCATTGAGATGTTGTGGATTGACTTGAAGGCTGCTGTTGCAAAAAGGAAACCAAAGTCGATTGCAGAACTCAAAGCTGTATGTGTTGAAGAATGAACAAAAATATCTCTGGAAAGATCCCAGGAACTGGCTTCAAAATACAAAAAAAGACTGCAAGCTGTAAAGGAAGCAAAGGGTGGGCACACTAAATACTAATGTAAGGCTGCCCAAATACTTTTGTCAAAGTATGAAATTAGTTTTTGCATGTTATTTTTTACGTTATGCATGTTATGTAATAATTTGTTGTTTTATTATAAAGCTGAATCTCTACTTTAATTTTTCTTTCAATAGAACAATTAGAAATGATAGAAATCACTTTCTCTGTGGTTTTTCTCTTTTTTTAGCTTCCCAAATACTTTTGTCTGCCACTGCATACATTAAGGTCTTTCACCCTGCCACAATAAAGAAAACAATGAGCTTGTCAACAATGCAGAATTGTCAGTACTGCGTGCCTCAGTATGAAGATGCATTACCCGGGCTCAGTCAAACACAGACACTGTCTTTTCAATAAAAGCCTGTGCAGCAGACAAAAAACAACAACATGTCTAAAAATGTGGTCAAGTAAAAAAATTAAAATAGCACTGTCCAGATCCAGATCCCCACCAGACTTTTAGACTCCACTTTGAAGAAGGATTGCTCCTGTTTCCCAAGTCGGATGAGGACAAAGTATCAAAATAAAGGTAAAGTGTAATCACATGTAAGGATATGTCACAATCGCCAAAGGGTCATGAGATATGTTCTAACTAGAAACACTGTTCCACATTTTTACAACAAGCTACTCATGTGGGATGCTGGCCTTTCACAATGAAACGAGTTTGATGGTCTCAGCCGAGCATTCACTAGAGAACAAACCACATCACAAAACCAGCATCACTGACATGGGTCTCAGAAAGGCAAAGGCTTGGATGGGCATGGAGATTGAACTGCTCCCTCACTCTCTGCAAGGCTGTCTTTCCAAAGCTTCAGGGATTTGTTTTTGGGGTCATTATCAGGCTTATTTAGAGTAAACAATTTAGAGTGTGTAATTATAATGAAGACTTGCTGGGATTTAAAAGGCTGCTTGGGCTCCGAAGTGAGGTCTAAAGGGTACTTACTGAAATAGGTAACCCTAAATTGCCATACCTGATGTTGATAAAAGTGCTGGTGGTAAGGTGGATCCTCTCAGCCAGGGTTTCCAGTAACCTCACGCCATCAAATAGACTCAGGGGCCTGGCGAGACAAAGACAGGGAGACCACAGGGCTGCCTTAATGCTGGTTCATAATTCAGTCTTGCGACCATCATGAAATGGTCGTGCAACGTGACCAGACAGAGCTGAGAAAAAAAAAAACTGTGGCAACCAGTCTCCCTGGGATAAGCAAACAGTCACACGACTACAGAGACTAGAAGTCTTTCTCAGCGACAGTCACACCACACCGAAGCAGCCTTAGGGTGTATCCACACTGCATTTCTTACAAATAGTGTGTTACACTCCATTGGTTAGCATGTTGTATACACTCATTAATTAAAAGTATAGAGTTCAGTTCCGTGTGTAGTTACACAAAGAAATGTTTAAGCTACACTCTAATCAAAATAGTGAATTCGAAAACAAACTTCCAAACAACCCCAGTGGGATCGCACCCTTAGACTGCAGTTGAGGGTAGGGTGTAGGTGGGGGTGGGGGAGCAGTTTGGAAACCAAAACCCTTACCAACCATGGCCAACCTAGAGCTTTCAAACGCTTCTTTCAGCTTCAACATTACAGTACACAGGTAATCCGAACCCCTGTGCCAGTGAATGCTCTCATCTTGACACCTTGCTGTTGCATAATTAACAGACTGTAACTATGAGAAACCAAGTAAAGTAACATTCCGGACAAGTCCTTCACTTATAGTTTAACCTCAGAATGCTACAGCTGTTGGTAAGGGTTATACACCAGAACATTAGTAAAATAAGATCACTCTCCACCTTGACAATACCTTCGTCCACAGTATGTGAAACTAACGTTGTGATTTATTGATGTATGTATCAACAGGAGCCTACCTAAATCCTCATATTTTGATATTTTCTATAGCTATAATATTATTAGCAAGTTTCATCACAACTTGATCAGTGGTTCTAGATGTATGTAAAAATGTAGGTGTCATAGAGGGACAGACAGATGAACAGACAGAAAAACCTAAAGAAGAAAAATCTGGGATAAGTGTTTGTCTTGATATACTGGGCTCATACACAACACACCATAGAAAACAGGATCACAGGACTGTCTTCTTTTGTTTCCGGTTTACAGTACACTTTGCTATAGCGTCACATGTAGTTTTGAGTAATTTTAGTAATTTATATATAAATGATTCACAAGGACAAAACCATCACGTGACTTGCACTATTTGCTACTGGAGGAAATTCTGATGTAAGTCACCAGAAGAAGTTTGCCATGACAAAGGCAGGTAACAGCAGCTTCCCCTTACTTCTGATTGGTGACAATGTAGCCGTACTCCTCTTTGTGGTGTGCTGGGGTCCCTGTGTTCTCCACACTCTGATCACTCTTATTCTCCACCTGGGGCCCGCTGCCGGTCTCCACACCTCCCTTGCTCTCTTTCTCCGGGCTGTCAGGGCTGCCTGTCAGGGGCCCGAGGGCAGACTGGCCGCTCGCAGTGTCCGGGGCCACACTCTGATCAGTCTGCTTCTCTGAAGGGTCAGTCTCTGTCTCATCCAGGTGCATCATGTGACCTTCTGTGACCATGGCCTGTGGAGGCAACACAGAGACACAAGGCAAGGTCTGAATAGATGATGTAACTGCACTGCCACCACTGAACAGAACAGCTGTGAATTTAAATCTCTTAAAATCCCAGTCATTCAGCATTGTTAGTAAATTAATCATATTTAGGCTACCACTGAATTTGTGAGACAGACTGCTCATTAAAACAATTGTCTATTCAAGTATATCAAGATTTTTAATGAGCAAGTAGTCTGAGTGAAGTTATCCGACAACAAACTCGCCATCCCCAGTTGTACTGCTTTCCTAGACAAAGGAGAACATTTCGGGGGACCATTCTACCTATGACATGTCTTGTCATGGTTGGTCTGAGGAAAAATGAGCAATACAATCCCCACCCCTTGCTGTAAATCATTTGTTGTTTCCAAATTTTTGAGCACTAGTGTGTATATAGTGTAACGTCTTGCGGGGGGGCTTGTGGACTTCACGAGGAAGAGACGTTCCTGCAGTAAGGTGACACTCAAGGGGAGCCCCTATTGGTGAAGGGGACAATTGGGCGTGGGGTCTTGCGTCATCGCGGTGGTGGCAGTTGGACGAGAGTAAATAGAAACAACATGACAAACATAAACATACATTAAAAGACAAGTAGTTGGAGGGGAAAACAACCTTGAGGATACAAGGGGTAACAGACGTGAGGGAAGAACAGTGATGGGATGCGACTGGCGAAGAAGAGTGAGAGGGGCAGCAAGACCACTGCCGGAGTAGACCAGAGAGAGA
Organism: Acipenser oxyrinchus oxyrinchus; assembly: GCA_030684275.1. Taxonomy (NCBI): domain Eukaryota; kingdom Metazoa; phylum Chordata; class Actinopteri; order Acipenseriformes; family Acipenseridae; genus Acipenser; species Acipenser oxyrinchus. Next base: position 24,682,365 of record CM060258.1, on the reverse strand, counting down.
GAGAGGAGAAGAGAGGAGAGCACAGAGGCTACAGAGGAATCATAGTAGGCTGAGAGGAGCTGACTCCAGTCTCAAAATTGATTACTGTCCCTTTGCTTGATTCCACCATCTCGCTAGGACCGAAAACGCTACTATATATATATATATATATATATATATATATATATATATATATATATATATATATATATATATATATATATATATTCCAGCAATCAAAGGGGCATAATCTTCATTTACTTATCATGAGACTTTTACTTGCATCAGTAAAGGAGTAGTATACTGCATTGGCTGTGTGACGTGTAACAAACTGTACATCGGAGAAACAAAACGGTGTTTAGCTGATTGCTTCATGGAACATCTATGAATAATAAGATTCACACCTCTACGTCTCCTGTTACCAGACATTTCAACACAAATGACCACACTGCACGAAGCAACACAAAGAAATGGGGCGAAGCTACAGTACACTAAATCATCGACCCGGAAGGGAAATGATGTGGCAGCCGTGGATTGGAGGAGTGGTCGCAATCGTTATCCAAGGGGTCATGACTGACGGTATATAAGGGGGCCTAGCGAGGAGATCTGTTCCTTTGTTACAGTTAACGCTAAACCGGAAGGAGACCCGTATTGTAATCGTGAGTGTTTTGTTTGTTTTGTCGTGTCTAAAAACTGTTTGTTTGTTGTTATTAGACGGCTAACACGATCCGGAGCAGTCGCTACAGGCCAGCACCAAACCCGGACAACATTGCACTTGTGTCACGATTAACTGTATTTGCACCACGAGCACAAGCATTGCTGAAATAATTAATTGTAGACATCTATTTTTTGTAACTTTTTTTCTTCATTCACAAAAGCAAAACTTTTGCTACAAACGATTTTTCCTAAAATTCTTTGTTTTCGAGAAATTTATAGAAACACTGGGGTATGTTAACTTTTGACTACAACTGTATATACAGTGCTACCCCATTACACTGCGACCCGTTATAGTGTGGAATCAGTTATTACATGGTAAGGTTGTGGCTTTCATTTCCCCCATGATGCAATTCGACTCACAAAAGTTGGGTGAACATTCCAGATATACAATGCAAACCATGGCTGACAGCAAAAGCTGTTGTGTGAATGTGCTGCTGTGACAGTGCAAGACATTTTGTTGTTTTTGGTCTGCCTAATAGGGGCTGGGAACAATCATCACAATAAACCGTGGATTCAAGTACCTGCAAATTGTGTGTTACAAGGCGAAACAACCGCATTATAATGGGGTAGCACTGGACATTTATATTTCTATTATCATTATTAATCAAGTGAAGTACAGTCTATGTACTGTATACTACTGCTGACTGGCCTAATATAATTGTTATTAAATTGTGTTTTATTTGTCATTCACTGCAATCAAGCACCTGCCCCTGGTTTTGCATGTACACATAGGTCTGGTTCTGTTATCTGTAAACAGCAGTTGGACCTATAAGCACCGATGTACCCCTCAGTGCTCAACACAATTAGCATGTCGGTCATCTCCTGCAGCAATAACAGCTTGTGCATGACTGCGCATGGAGTCTACAAGATGTTGGAAGGTCTCCTGAGAGATCAGGGCCAGTCGGTCTTCCAAAGCCTCAACCCCAGTGTGAGCTGTCAGAAGTCTGTCTTAGGTTTGGAACCAGTGAGTCCTTTAGTAATGGCTTCACACAGCTCACTTTGCCTTCAAATAACCATGGAGTGATCCACATCTCTGAGAAAAGCACTGTACTTACAGGGCAGCTGGTATACACACCATTGAGGCCATTACAGTCCTGTGCAGTTAATGGTATATTCAAGCTATAATCAGCTCGCACCATACAGCGATTTCAAATCTACTTCCATAAAGGTGCATTCATGTGGGATGCTGTTACATGAATCATGATTCTTTTTATATAACAAAATGTGCCTAATTACAGGGAAGAACTATCTCCCTTTTAATTGTACATGCCCTGGATTTACTCTTAAAACTTATTAAGCACATCCTGTTATCTGGAGCTTGTGAAAGTTGAGATCTTCAGATCCTTAGGATTTGGCAGGTATGTGAAAGAAGAAGAAAATCCTATTTGGGTGACTCAATTTGCATTTTATTAGAAATTGGAGGGGCTGCTTAACCCACTCAAGGTACTTGAAACAAACACACTCTCTGACATGATGCTGTTATTATTTTTCTTTGTGCAGTATATACTGCCATCTTGTGGCACTTACCTGTAACAACAACATTTCAGACTCCAAACAAGGTATACTTGTATATCAACACCTTGAATTTTTTTCTAAAGCGATCAGTTTTAGTGCTCTTTTTAGTTTGTAATATTTTTGTAAAGTGCTTGTTCATAGTGGACGCTATACAAATGAAATTGGTATGGTAATGTATGGATTAATGAATCCGGTACAGTATTTCTTTATTCTCTTTATTATTATTATTATTTGTTTATTTAGCAGATGCCTTTATCCAAGGCGACTTACAGTGACTAGGGTGTGTGAACTATGCATCAGCTGCAGAGTCACTTACAACTACGTCTCACCCGAAAGACGGAGCACAAGGAGGTTAAGTGACTTGCTCAGGGTCACACAATGAGTCAGTGGCTAAGGTGGGATTTGAACCGGGGACCTCCTGGTTACAAGCCCTTTTTTTAAACCACTGGACCACACAGCCTCCTATAAAAACCAGTCCTGGTTTCCAGCTGTGTCCTCTGGTCCTGGTTTCCAGCTGTGTCCTCTGGTAGTGGTTTCCAGCTGCGTCCTCTAGTCCTGGTTTCCAGCTGTGTCTTCTGGTCCTGGTTTCCAGCTGTGTCCTCTGGTAGTGGTTTCTAGCTGAGTCCTTTGGTAGTGGTTTCCAGCTGTCCTCTGATCCTGGTTTCCAGCTATGTCCTCTGGTCCTGGTTTCCAGCTGTGTTCTCTGGTAGTAGTTTCCTGCTGTGTCCTTTAGTCCTGGTTTCCAGCTGTGTCCTCTGGTCCTGGTTTCCAGCTTTGTCCTTTGGTAGTGGTTTCCAGCTGTGTCCTCTGGTCCTGGTTTCTGTAGTGTACTTTAAGTCAGTGGTTCTCAACCTTTTTTTAGGGAAGGCACACCCGGGCACTTGAAATTATTCTGAGACACACCACATTATATAATCTGGCACTTGAAATTATTCTGAGACACACTACATTACATAATCTTAAAACTGTAGTTTAATCAGAGATAGTATTTCTTTTTATATTACTAATTGTACATAGGCAATCAGTGCACTATGGGCACTGCATTCCCAACGGGCAAATCATTACTGACAAAAATAATAAAAAATACCATTATAAACTTATTGGTGCAATTGCAACAGACCATCTGAATCTGATTGGTGATTGAGGTTTAAACTGGATTTAAACCTCAGGTTTAAACTTCAGATTGTCTGTTGCAATTGCACCATCATGTTTCAGGATAAACAATGTATCCATGTTTTTGACTAAAAACATGGACTATAATGTAACAAATGACAATCTTAAACATTGCAATGAGCACTCCTATTCAAATCGAGAACAAAACACTTAGTATAAGACAAACAACTGATTTAAGCTAATATAGCATTGTGTTCATTTTAAATTATTAATCAAGCTATTAATTCAAATAAAAACTAGTTTAACCTCTTCAATTTGTGTTGCTAATTAGGCATTATAAAAGCCAAGAAAAACCATGTCAGAATGCTCAAAACTGAAAGCATTGTCCTTAACACGGTAAACATCCATCCATCCATCCATCCATATATATATGAGCGTATGCGCGCAAACTGTAATTGAAGATCGAAGTGAAATTAAAAACAGTTGGTTGACAAAAGTGTTGTGCGTGCTGCTATTCACAGTCTGTTATGAAAGGCAAAAAAAAAAAAAAAAATCAGTGTGACACCTGTGCCTGTTTTGTGGCACAGAGGTTTTAATCCTTGGGGGAATCGTTGACAGTGACACTCGGAGTTCTTGTTCCACAGATCGCAGTCGCTCTCTTTGTTTGTTCTTGATGTAAGGCTTGAAAAACATAACTCAAACATGTAAGTTGTCGAAAATTGCTTGTTGCTATAGTTACGTCTAACGTGACAGAAACACACCGCTAGCTATCAGCCTACTTAGCGAAACGTTACTTGCTTGTACCTGATTATCATATTTTTTTAAATATACAATACAAATGCGTGTGTATGATGAGTTAATTGTGAGCAACATTGCATTAGCTAACGTTAGCTACGTATTTCAAACGTGTATGAGGGCTTAATGTAAATGTAACGTTAGCTAACTAACCAGGCTAACGTTAGCTAGCTAGCTAACAGTAATGTTTTCATTTCCACTGTTCTGCCGAACACCGGTTGAGAAACACTGCTTTAAGTATTGGTTTGGGTTAACTGTGTCCACGCTTTTTAAGGTGGTTTCTCTGCTAGTGACTCCCGATAACTCCCAGATCCATTCTGTTAACTGTGCTGTACTGTGGATATCATTGTAATTCCAGTGTACTCTAGAACCCTGAATAAACCTGAGCAAGACCATTACCAGCAATGGAAACAGTATACTGCAGATGCAGAACAAATAGCAAACTTCTGTTTTTGTTCTGTAATGTGTGAATAGCAGTGCTGGTCCACATACAAGATGTACGAACAAGATTTTTTTGGCTATACTCAAATATTTATAATATAAGAAGGGCAGGGAGAGGGTTAAAATCCTCCCTGCAAAACACAGATCTCTTACTCAGGGCTGCTGAGGCACGAAGAGCCCAGTCATGGAACCGTTATGAGAAAAGGTACTCTGTGTTACTTTGCAAACGTACTGCAAAGTTTATTTTGTGTATCTGTGTTTTGTTTTACAGGGAAACAGCGTAGATGTCCTGTTTGTAGCGAGGTTCCTGTATGTTGAGTTAGTGCTCGAGTAGAGCTAGGTTTCATTTAGTTTATTTTTAATTGTTGTGTGAAAATAAAATGTGTGCAAGCACATTAAAAAACAAACACCTGTGATCTTGGTTTGTAAAACAGTGCTGAGAAAGAACCCGGAAGAGAGCGTCTTCCACAATATATCTATTATATACACACTATATACACACACTGGTATATATAAATAACATTGTGTTGCTATAGAAGTTTAGTCATATAATCATTTTTTATACTATAATTCAAATTATGGGAAAAGAACAATTAAAGAGAGTGGTGAAGAATATCTACCTGCAGAAAAGGCCTATTAATTAATTAATATTGTTAATATTTAGTCCACATGTAATTAAAGATATCACCAAAAAATTATATTCATCTTCAGGAAACACAACAAATTTCCTTTCACATCTACCCCATTAACGGTTTTGCTGTGAACTTTAATGTCAAAACGACCTTTACAGGGAAAAGCAGCGTGTATGTCTAATGAAGCACGCAGAACAATACCAGAACAATGTCTGGAAAAAGAGACCCCTGTTTGCTTAATGCTTTTTGAAGGTGCAGGGATAGCAGACTTCACTATAGCGCATAACTCCATTTCAACAAAATGCTTTTCTTTGTGTCAACTTCTTAATGCCGGTGACTCACCCCAACCCTAGATTAATAGAATACAGAAGTGAAGTGCACTGACTATGCTGACCACACAGGGGATATACATGGCATGCTGTGTATTACCTTTTTAATCAGGGTTGCATTGTCCTCAAAGTGACCTAAAGAAAGAAAGAAAGACGGACTGTGAGGATAATGACTTCATCACTGGTACATTGAGCTTCCGATTACTGACAGGAGCTAAGCAAACATCACTGTAAGCACACTGATGACTGGATCCCTATCACATACTGTAACAAGTCACATACTTGCTCCTGGTCCTCAGCTCTATCAACTGGCTAACCTGTTAACTATGTAACATACCCCCCCCCAACGCCTGTAAATTCAAAATCACAATCGGAATGGCAAAAGAATTGATGACCATGATAAATATCCACAGTATGAATATCCACAGAAAAGTGGTTTTCTACAGACTGTATATAGAAAAATACACTATGGCAAAGTACAACCAGCTCCACTATTAATCCCTGTCACCAGGGATTTCATCACCTGTGTTGGAAAATGAGTTATTCTGTCTCGAACTAACAGGCTACAAAGTTGCCTATTCCTCAATATCCACACATTTCAAAGATCTCCAGACCCAGTCCTCACCTTTAACAATTAGGCCACACTGTCAGAATCACTAAGCTCCCGATCCTCATCACTAAGCACAAGTCCACACAGAAACAAATGTCTGTAGAAAGTTTAACGAAATTCTGGTGAGTAAATTACTTCAACTGCTAAGCCATTCAGGTGTCTGTACTGTGAAGGTCATTGTGACCTCCATAATCACTGCACTGTACCTGTGCTCTGTGTGCCCTGCAGAAGCTGAAGCTCCACTCTCTGGTACCTTCTCAATGTAATGCACTGTACCTGTGTTCTATGTACCCTGCAGAAGCTGAAGCTCCACTCTCTGGTACGTGCTCAATGTACTGCACTGTATCTGTGCACTCCTGTGTGCCCTGCAGAAGCTGAAACTCTCTGGTACCTGCTCAATGTAATGCACTGTACCTGTGTTCTATGTACCCTGCAGAAGCTGAAGCTACACTCTCTGGTACCTGCTCAATGTACTGCACTGTATCTGTGCACTCCTATGTGCCCTGCAGAAGCTGAAACTCTCTGGTACCTGCTCAATGTAATGTACTGTACCTGTGTTCTGTGTACCCTGCAGAAGCTGAAGCTCCACTCTCTGGTACCTTCTCAATGTAATGCACTGTACCTGTGTTCTGTGTACCCTGCAGAAGCTGAAGCTCCACTCTCTGGTACCTTCTCAATGTAATGCACTGTACCTGTGTTCTGTGTACCCTGCAGAAGCTGAAGCTCCACTCTCTGGTACCTTCTCAATGTAATGCACTGTACCTGTGCTCTGTGTGCCCTGCAGAAGCTGAAGTTCCACTCTCTGGTAACTTCTCAATGTAATGCACTGTACCTGTGTTCTGTGTACCCTGCAGAAGCTGAAGCACAGCAGAGAGGCTGGCCAGCTGCTGGTCACTCAGATCTTGAAGGTCAATCCCGTGTTTGTCCAGCATGTCCCTTAATCTCTGCATGACTGGGTCTACAAGGCAGGCAGATACAAACACATGTTGAATATGAGAGCTAACCAATGCTTTAACGTGATTGTAGCTAACAAAATGCATATCTGTTACACATGCCCTTCCTGGTTCATCAGTGTCTTCTGGATCAAAGCATGTTAATGACCAATCAAGGGCAACACTGTCTGAAGGCATGGTTTGCAAACAGAGATTGCTTTAACCAAGTTTAGTACCAACTATCGTGTTTTCTAATAAAAATACAGGTTTACAATAACATGTGTTTCTTACAAAACTGCACATTTGAGACCTACACTATATAACGAATGCAAGTGCACAACAGCCAAGATTTCCGGAATTATTGTGATAAATACAATCACTTCAAAATCTGCTTCTTATCTGGCTTTATTAACACTATTACTGGTCTCCATTTACTTGTGCTGTGAATCCGGCTCTTGTTTTGTTTCTATCTTAATTAAGAAATGTAAATTAAAAACACAACGCCATCTAAAAACTGCAACACATGAAGTGAACCAGGAAGCGGCAGCAACATGTTATCTATAGCGCTGTAATTCAAATGCATGAGAATGGGAGCTAGTGATGGCATGGCTGTACTAATAAGAGGGAAGAAAATGGATTTTTAAAACTTGGTTTGCACTACTTTAACACCACTCAGCGCTGGCTGTTCAGTATTGGAGCAACTGCAGCTGGTGGTCAATTAAGAACAATCTGATATCTCCTTGTGGGGATCTGAGGATTCTGTTTGACAGTTGCTCCCCATGTAAAGTGTCACTCTTTTTTTTGTGGTTGCTGTTACTGTCCATTGACCCATACGGCAGTATCAGGTACAGATGAATCATTTAATATGATCAGTACCTTCATTCTCTGAGCCTAATACATGTGTGTAATGCCAGTCAGGCCCTGTATAATGCACATGGTGTTACACCTCATTATACTGCTGTATATTACCATCCAAAGGTCTGAGGTCTCCATAGTCGTCTAGGTGGTCCTTGCTCTTGCCCCTCCTGTTGTCCTGTGCATAGTCGTCCTGGTAGTATGGGGTGGCTGCTGCCCCAGGCTGGCTCGAGGCGTCGCCTCCGGAGAGATACAACATCAGGAGATCCCGCAGGAGCTGCCGGTCTCTGTCGCTCTGCCAAGACCCCCCCTGTAGAGGACCCAGACGGGGGTCCCCTGCATTGAGAGCACCCAGCTGCTTCTTACTGTCCTGGTATCCGTACTGCAGCAACAGAGAAACACAGAGAGGACCAGGATGAACCCATTGCAATATCCATTCTACAGACACAGAGACACACAGAGAGGATCAGGATGAACCCATTGCAATATCCATACTACAGACACAGAGACACACAGAGAGGATCAGGATGAACCCATTGCAATATCCATACTACAGACACAGAGACACACAGAGAGGATCAGGATGAACCCATTGCAATATCCATACTACAGACACAGAGACACACAGAGAGGATCATGATGAACCCATTACAATATCCATACTACAGACACAGAGACACACACAGAGAGGATCATGATGAATCCATTGCAATATCCATACTACAGACACAGAGACACACAGAGAGGATCATGATGAATCCATTGCAATATCCATACTACAGACACAGAGACACACAGAGAGGATCATGATGAACCCATTACAATATCCATACTACAGACACAAAGACAGAGAGGACCAGGATGAACCCATTGCAATATCCATACTACAGACACAGAGACACACAGAGAGGATCATGATGAACCCATTGCAATATCCATACTACAGACACAGAGACACAGATAGAGGATAAGGATGAACCCATTGCAATATCCATACTACAGACACAGAGACACAGATAGAGGATAAGGATGAACCCACTGCAATATCTGAACTGCAGACACAGAGACACACACAGAGAGAGGATTGGGATTAACCCATTGCAATTCACCAGGGTTATACTGAATCCTTCATTATAAGATAGCCCATTGTCGCTGATAGCCCAATGTCACTGATAGCCCACTGTTGCTGATAGCCCATTGTCACTGATAGCCCATTGTCGCTGATAGCCCACTGTCGCTGATAGCCCACTGTCACTGACAGCCCACTGTCACTGATAGCCCACTGTCGCAAATAGCCCATTGTCACTGATATGATTGGCTCTATGCTGGGAATCATTCATTCAGTCAGAAGATCTCAAAACAAAATGATTCAGTTGACATAAGCATTGGGATCATTTTTTAGTCTTGATTATTTCTTGTACTTGATTCACAAATATCATATTATTGTGTTATTATAATCTAGATAAATAAGCTACGAGCTCATCTAAATCTAAAAAGGATCAGCTTCACTGCTACTAAACTGATTTGTTCCTCTCTCTTCCTGTAGACAGCTGGTTTGTCTATAAAGAGAAGATGGGGATGTGTTAAGTGTCTTCTAATTAAACTGTGCAACGGAAAATTACTTTAATTCAGTCGCTACTTGATTGACTCATTAATATTTGCTATGACTGAAGAAAGCAAGAAACAGTTAAAGAGTAAAATAGCTTCAAATGTCCCTTTTAGTTGTGTTTTTATATTTCCTATATGATTCATGGTGTTTCCAGTCATTCTGAGTGGGTCTAGGCTCTATTGCTCTTTAACAGACACATAACAAGACATGACCTGCCGCCTGATCAGAAGCATGCCCCGTCAATGTAGAGATGGCATCAACGCCAAAGGAGCCCGTGCTCGATACTGACACATTCATCTGCACCATGCTCATTCTCCACTGACCAAGCTTACAGAAATGTTGATTTCTGATGTTACGAACATAATAAAACAGCTGAACTGTACAGTAATACATGGTGCACTGTGTCTGAAATGCCCAATGCTGCAGTTCATTGTATTAATACTGCATAAGTACTATAGCACATTTATTAATGTAACAAAGTGCTGTGAGGGGCGCAGCTGACCTTGCGGTAGGAGTAGGGGTCGGGCACCATGTAGTCCAGGTAACGTTGGATCAGGGAGGGGGACAGCTGATCAGGCCCAGGGCGAGGCCTGGACCCCGGGTAGCTCAGCTTCCCAGAAGAAGGCTGTAGGGACCTGCAGGTCAGACACACACATACATTAGTCTAGAAATACATGCAAATACATATTTACAGCCATCAAAAAGACATTGAGGCTCTATGAATAAAGTTACACACTTTCAGGGGCTCCCGAGTGGCGCATCCAGTAAAGGCGCTCCGTGTGGAGTGCAGGATGTGCCCTATAGCCTGGATATTGCGAGTTCGAGTCCAGGCTATTCCTTTGCCGACCGAGGACGGGAGCTTCCAGGGGGCGGCGTGCTCAATTGGCCGAGCGCTGCCTGGGGGGAGGGAGGGTTAGGGTGTCCTACCCCTGTAGTCTGGCCGGGCACCTGCAGGCTTGCCTGTAAGCTGCCCGAGAGCTGCGTTGTCCTCCGACGCTGTAGCTCTTGGGTGGCTGCATGGTGAGTCCGCAGTGTGAAAAAAAACGGTCGGCTGACGACACACGCTTCGGAGGACAGTGTGTGTTCGTCTTCGCCCTCCCGAGTCAGCGCAGGGGTGGTAGTGGTGAGCTGAGCCTAAAAATAACTGGCCATTCCAAATTGGGAGAAAATAATAAAAAATAATTGGCAACGACTAAATTAAAAACAAAAAAAAAAGTTTCCTAAAGTTTCCTTTCCTAAAACCTACTTTACTTCATTGCACTCCCCTAAACCTGTCAGTTGAATTTACAATGAATGCCTAGTCAGCCATTACATTATAGACTCCTGTGGGATGTTATGTTCTTGGCTTGAACATTTGAATTTGCTTTAAAAAGAAAGTGTGTTTAATGAAACAACTTATGATATATTGTGTATTATATAAAACCTTTTTCTTGGGTGTGTCAACACAATAAAACTGCTACTGGCTGCACAGTCTAGACAGTCAGAGATTTAAAAAGGTTTTGCTTGATGTTTAAGTAAAAACTTAACTGTTTACTTCTTTTTATAGCTGTTTGCTTCAGAGTTTTGATAGAACACTGAATTAATGTGTCATGCAATTAGCACCCTTTTCTGAGAAAGCAAAATGGTACAAATTGCACACTGGTTCACTGAAAAACACTTAACAGTGACCCAGCGTAGCTTGTACATTGCCCTCCTGTAAAAGAGGTTCTATTACCATTTTAATTTAATTTAACCATTTTAATAATACTCCCATAGGAGGGTCAACAGTGCTTTTCGATTCACCTGTACTGGAACAGAGTTATTTATTTTTATGTATGTATTAGCCAAACAGCCCTTAGTAACCTGTCCTGTTTTGTGCCGTGCTCTTCTGCCCTGTTTGCATAGAAAATTAACAATTCAGGCCTCAGCCTCTGTTATTTACAGCACAGTTCAGTACTGCCTGTTATATATTTACAGATAAAGGGGTTGCATTGTTTTTAGGAGGTTTCTTAATTAGAAAGTCATTTAAACAATTTCCACCTGGTTCCAATTGGTTTGGATAACAAGTATTATACTTTGGGTTGCCACCTGTCCGGGTTTGACTGGACAGTCCAGGAATTGACATCTGTGTCTGGGTGGCAGGAATTAATGTCCAGTTTTAAGTGAAACACATAAGAAACACCAACCTTCCTTTAATATTTTCTTTGACATACCGTATAACGGGACATTTTGAAGTGGAATTTATTTTGGGTTTATTGGCAGTTTGTATTGGATCGCCAATAATACTTCCACCAATCAGATTGTGGCATACAGTGAGCGATCCCGCCCTCCTGACACACTGGTGGTATGCAGCACAGGTTAAGAAGCGCGCGCTGGACAAGGGATAGAATGTGTCTCATGTCACAGTGGATATGAGAATGGCAGTGAGTGATGAAGCCAATTTGCTTAAAAAAATTAAAAGCAGACCAGACATTTCCATCAATGGATTTATGAAAAATAAAACACTCCCGCACACTGTATTTTGCCAAATGTAACTTCATCAGATTCAGGAAATCTAGAATTTATGATGCGATCAGAAGCTCTGAGGCAGTGTAAACTGTGCCTGTGACTGTGTTAGCTGTAGGACTGTTCTTTTTTATGTTAAGCACTTTTGTGTTATTTCTTTTTACAAGGGGTTAGTTAATTAAGTAGCAGCCAAAATTGTTTGTGCCAGACTTGTTAGAAAGTCTCTGTAACAATGGTGCAAATTTGCTTTGGATTGTTATTGTTGCTACGTGTAGATACTACTAATAATAAGTCATCCACCGTGCAGGTATCGCTACGTCCCTAAACAATATGTTAAAATAAATTAGATTTACACCATAGTCTATTAATCAGTTTTAAATTTAAAAGCATTTTAGTTTTGGCTTTATTGTTAATGTTTTCACACGTGGCAATACTGTCCTACAATTACTACATAATACTGTGATCACTCCACCGTGTTATGTTAATGAACCATAGCTAAGTTTTAAAACTGAGAGTTAGCAAATGCCTATCGCTTAAGTGTACAGCAGTTAGTAATCCTTTCCAATTACTGATATCTTAAAATTGAAGGGCCATTGTAACAGGGCAAGCAGCCCTGTACATTGTTTTGTTTGTTTATTTTTAGAACGGGGTCCCCCTCCGCCCCTGTGTTATTTTGTATATTATTATTATTATTATTATTATTATTATTATTATTATTATTATTATTATTATTATTATTATTTATGACGGCGAAGCGCCGCGCATTTTGTTGATGTATTTAGGACGGCGTAGCCGATTTGTTTGTTTTGTTTAGCGTGGATGGGAAGCCTCATCCACAGCACTTTAATTAATAAACTCGTGCAGATTGTGGCCGAGGGGTAATAGGATAATTACTAGCCAGTTAAACCCCTCGGCCACGGTATATAAGCCTGCAGCTCTCTGCGCTCGTGCTGGGAGTGTTTTGGAGCGAGAGCGAAAAAAAAACGAGTTAAAAGAGTTAGTTAAAAGATACAGGATCAGTGAAGGCAATCTGCCCAGCCTGACCTGTGAGCGTATATTTTGTGTTCGTGATTTGTTTTTGTTTGAATATTTATTTTCGCTCTGTCAGCAGTTTTTTTTTGTTAAAACATTTGATTTATTTTTGTATTAAAATAAAACGGCAGCCAGCCGATTCCTTTCTTTTGAACTGCAGTACCTGGTGTCAGTATTTTTCCCTTCCTGCTTCTGCCTGACGTCACCGCCCAGTCACCCTGTCACAGCCATATAAGAACGATAAATATTGTAACTCATTTTTAGAAGGCCTTCTTTGTTGCTGCAGTGACAATGTAGATGCTATAACTAGTTACTGTAAATGAGATACTGTTTTAGCAGACACATTTCATTAATTAAACATGTATTTGAATGTTGTTGAAATTAAAAGTAGAAATACAAAACTGTGTGGCATTCGTCTTTGTGAACGTGCGAAGAGATAAATGCCAATTCAAAAACTGTCCAAATCTACCAAGGCAGTAAATCCGCAAATTTAATACCAGCCAGAATTTCCCGTTATAAGCTTACAGTACATTAGTTGCTTAAAGGGTTTCCACTATCTTATTAGAATTGTGCTGTTTAGCACTGATCTGTACATTCTACTGTGCGCCCAGCATTTGAATAATGCTTTACATTACATTGATCTGCGTGTGATTAAATACATAACCTTTACAGTAAAATATGGGTTACTTACGATATATAATGATTAATTACACCCCATATATATGCGTGTGTGTATGTATGAACATTGAGACTCATTCTGTCTCTTTTTACCGAAACACAGCGACAGTGTCGTAGTTTTTAACAAACAGGGCAAATTTGCCATGATGGCTGTAAAATAATTGACAGTCACAAATGAGCTTTTCAAGCTCAGAAGTTATTTGTAAAATAAAAAAAAAGCAGGTAGACAGGATCGTCGCTTCAGAGATTGCATTGATTTACCACGGCGTTACTCATCACCACAGCTACCTGTCTCAAGTAAGATTCGCCTCTAACCTACCATGATATAGCTACTATTTTTCTGGCTTGCAAGTTCGATTGCTAGAAATATCAAGAGCACAATACTGTGTATACTGCATGATTATTGATTTGTACCGTGATCTGGTGGTATTGTGTTAAACTGTATTACAGTATACTGCAGTTTTGATAGAGCTATGCTGACTAAGAAATATGTCCAGGTTTGGTCTGTGGAAAAGAGGGCAACCCTAATTATACTTCATTGTGATTACGGTATTACAAATCAGAATATGCAAACAGGAAAGGTAAACGATAACCGATAACCAACAATCCCCAGAATCTCCATGGTAACGGGCCTTACTTGTCCATGGCAGCTTCCTTGGGGGAGGAGTACACTCGAGGGACCTGGGCCATCTCCTGGGAGATGATATACTGTGTGATGTCATCTTGCCACGACAAGCCTGTAACCATGAAAACAAGGCGAAATACAATCAGCAAGGAGGTGGAGACCTGACCTAGGAGGGTTAATGACTCCTTGGTAGCTAATTATCTTCACACACAAAAACAGCCCTTTTGTTGAAGTAGAACCTGTAATTTCAAGAGACCACATCAAAAGATAAGGGCTAAAATTGTGATTATTAATATATAATCCTTCCTTCTATAGTATATACAGTACTTAAAATTGTACTGTTGGTTTTAGATCATTTTAGACCGACAGCTAATTAAGTACTGTATATTTATAGACTACAGTGGATCTATCAGCCAATCAGAGTGCACATTCTGCCTGCTGTTTGCCACGACACGTCACAGAGAAACCCAATTCATGAAATCAACCATACCGTATTGAGTTTCCACTGTGTTTTATTCTCAGTATTGGTACAGTTGATGCCATCTGCTTTAAAAATCAATTCAAAATGTTGACATCACAATCCCCCTACCTCAGCCACTGAGCAGTATTCTCTTCGCTCTTTTCAATTTCAATCACAATGGACTAAGTAAAGGTTGGTCTTGAACAGAAAGAATCAGAGCTGGATTTGATACCTTGCATAATAACTATAAAGCAGTATACAGTAGCTGTATAGGACTGTGAGCGCTGTGTGTGGGTTATATCAACACTTGCAACCTTTCAGCTTCGGTCCATTCAATTCTACTTGTGCCAATATTCGCCTAATACACAAATCCAATAACCCAATACAATACAACAGTTTTACTGTTTATCTTTTTTTTTTTAAATCACTTAAACGCATTGCAGACAATTTTGAGCTTCTTAAAAATCACCAACAATTGCTAGAGATATTCATCTGGTGAGGAGAAGCATTCATGATGGTTCTCTCCCAATTCTCACTCCACTACTACCCCAGTTGTGACTGGACTCTGTGCAGCATTCTCACGAAGACCCACCCTTACCTTGCATCATGAGCTGCTTGAGCACCTCCTGCAGTCTCTGGAGCACAGGGACCGACACCTCGTACAGCACCCTCTCACGAGTCAAGGTATCCTGGCAGCGACCAAACAAGCCATCTGCAAAACACAGCAACACTGATCCCACTATACTGTATCACTGCAATCCCTGACATACACCGACCGCACTGTACTGTATCACTGCGATCCCTGACATACACCGACCCCACTGTACTGTATCATTGCATCCCTGACATACACCAACCCCACTGTACTGTATCATTGCAATCCCTGACATACACTGACCCCACTGTACTGTATCACTGCAATCCCTGACATACACCGACCCCACTGTACTGTATCACTGCAATCCCTGACATACACCGACCCCACTGTACTGTATCAGTGCAATCCCTGACATACACTGACCCCACTGTACTGTATCACTGCAATCCCTGACATACACCGACCCCACTGTACTGTATCACTGCAATCCCTGACATACACTGATCCCACTGTATTGTATCACTGCAATCCCTGACATACACTGATCCCACTGTACTGTATCACTGCAATCCCTGACATACACCAACCCCACTGTACTGTATCACTGCAATCCCTGACATACACCAAACCCACTGTACTGTATCACTGTAATCCCTGACATACACCAACCCCACTGTACTGTATCACTGCAATCCCTGACATACACCGACCCCACTGTACTGTATCACTGCAATCCCTGACATACACTGATCCCACTGTATTGTATCACTGCAATCCCTGACATACACTGATCCCACTGTACTGTATCACTGCAATCCCTGACATACACCAACCCCACTGTACTGTATCACTGCAATCCCTGACATACACCAAACCCACTGTACTGTATCACTGTAATCCCTGACATACACCAACCCCACTGTACTGTATCACTGCAATCCCTGACATACACCGACCACACTGTACTGTATCACTGCAATCCCTGACATACACTGATCCCACTGTACTATATCACTGCAATCCCTGACATACACTGATCCCACTGTACTATATCACTGCAATCCTTGACATACACCAACCCCACTGTACTGTATCACTGTTTTTTTTTTTTATAGTTATATATTTGAATCACAGTTACAGTGTTCTTCATATCACAGGACTGGTTACAAGGCAGTGTGGAATTGGATACGATTGTCCCAATATTGTCATTTCAATTCCACAAACAGTCTCTAAAGTGGAGGTTTTGATCCCGAGGGAGATGATGAAATGCTCACAAGCAGACCTACTATACACAATGACTACAGAGCAATGCAGCAGCACTTTGTCGAATTAGGATTAAGATGGCGATACCTAATATATCCATTTACATAATACAATTCTTGACGTCATTTATGGGTAATTTATTTTTCAATTGAGGGTCATGCCAGACCAAAGTCACGTTAAAGGGTGTTCTAAGAAGGCACAGTTTGAGAATCTCTGAACTGTGGTTCCCCACCACAGCCTTATAAAGGGATAGGACAGTGTGAGGACCCTGCAAAGAAACAGAAACACCTGTGATTGCAATGGTCTTTTTTGGTGATCTCAATATAGGCTCAGTACACAGCAGTCCACATCCAGACACTGTTTAAGAGAGGCCCAGGACTGAAATCAGACAGGAGGCGTTCAGGCCAGGATTGAAGTGCAACTGGGAGGGACGCACACATGTTGCTCCTAACATTGTACAGGAAATATTTTCATAAAATGGTGTGTACTTGTTTGTTTGTTAGATTGGTATTAATTAGTGAATGCAGCTTGATTAAACTCTAACACTTGTATTCATTTTGTCAACAGTTTCTTTCTCTTCAACTGCATTACAATGACAATATTAAGGTTAGAGTTAGAGTTAGCCAACAAAATAACTCCATTAGCTACTTAGGTCTCAAATGTGCAGTTTTGAAAGAAACACGTTATAACAAACATATATTTTAATTTTGAATGGTTAAAGTAAGTTCTCAGTTCATAAGCCTTATTCCCAAGATATCTGTTACACTTCCTGGGTCATTTAACCTTGCAGTGTCTTCTGGCTGAAAACATGTCAGTCAGTAGGGAAGCAGCTGGTTGATTAATGACAGCAAAGAAGCTGTTGAAGGGGTGGGTACAATTTCACCCTCCAGGTGACCAAGCAATACACTAACTGAAAGCACGACTTGAAAATTGAGATTTCTTTATTAATTAGTCATTTAGCAGACGCTTTTGTCCAACGCGACCTTCAGAGACTTGGGGGTGAACTATGAATCAACAACAACTACTGATGCAGAGTCACTTACAATAGCACCTCGGTTTTACGTCTCATCCGAAGGACGGACTTAAACTAACCAAACAGATATCATGTTTTAAAATGTAAATAGTATAAAACGTGTTTTTTTCAAAACTGTTTGAGACCTATATAATGAATTCAAGTGCACAAAGTTATAGAATGATGTTGTTTTCTACAATAGTCTTCAGTGCAAAGACTATAAAGAAGAAATGCATCTTGATAAACACACCTGAAAAAAAGTTAATTACATTTCCTGAAGCAACTACATGCGCTGCAGCTTTAAATGTGTTGCACTGATGTGTGGGGGTGGTAGAGCCTAGCTATACACTATGGAGCGTGGAACTCGCTGATAGTATGATAGTGGCTATCACTCACACTCCTCTGACATCATTACGCACTGAATAGAGAATGACTCATTCCTATGTATAGCTCAAGATTGTTTTATAAATAAATTCTATACAGGTCAGAATCAGAAACATCATCATACATCCGGGCGACCGATTCTCAAGATACAGCCAACAATGTAAGCATCACATAAGAAAGTGGTTATGATAAATACACAACGACCTGCTTATTCTAGAGATAATACCAAGTAATTCACTTAACTTGTGATGGTAGGGTACATAACACAGGCCATTTGAAAGAGGGTAGTTAGCAGGGACAGTAAGAATATAAGAAAGAAGAGAATGGATGATAAGTAATAAAATACAAAATAAAGTGGTACATTTAGTTATTGAGCAGACCATTTCTGGTTCCAGGCATTAGTCATAAGGACCTCCCTAACCCATGGCAAATCAATTCCTTATCTAAACATATGAAAGAGATGACTCACGGAGTGTAGTGAATACCATCTTATTAGTAAAGAATAGGAGCTTGTTGAGTGCTTAATAACAATAACCAGCTAATTAAACTTGTAATCAGGTCATTAAAGCAACCACGTCACATACATGACGTAGTTACACCCATGATCAATGCCTGCGTTTGTTCTTGACACTATATGGATAAGCTGAAAGCATGGGCTGCATTTCAATTTTCTTTTTTGAAATATGGCTCTGAATACAAGGCTTTTTCATTGAACACAGTTACAAGGACTGGACTGGTTCATTGATGGGGATGATTTATTAGATGCTGCTGCCCCTCACTTGGGTCTAGGCCTGGTTTGACAGAGATGCCCATATCAACTGAAATGTAATATTTCATTAATTAATTAAAGCTGTGTTGTGACGATAAATCAGCTAATCTTTAACAAAAACCCCTAACTGCATAAAATTGTTTTATTAAAACAGAAAAACAACTTCATCTCTAAAACAACACATTCTATGAAAATATTAATATTATAATTTGGGGTTTAGCTTAATGAATTAAATCAAATCTTAAATGAATACAATAAATACTAAATACAAAATGTTCAGTACTTGTCATCGTCATCATCTTGTCTACACTCCAGTACTCAGCAACTGTATATACTGGGTCAGTGTAATATCATACACTGTAATTCTGGAAGCTTTCTGTACTGACAGAACCATTTCAGAGCACAAACCCACACGTGTGATGCAGTTGATCTCAGGAAGCACAAGGAGATATCCACATTTGTGCATTTCTAATCAAAATCCACGTTTGTGCATTTCTAATGACAACAACCCGTTTCCTAGGACTTTTTACACTATATTACTGACCTGTCATGCACTTCCATTCACTATATGGGTCTCAAGTGTGCAGTTTTGACAGAAACACATGCAACAGCTTACATGTATCTTAATGACGTCTGGTACTGCACAAGGTTAAAGAAAGTACTCAGTTTGCTTGCCTTGCCACCCAGGAAGTCTTACTGCTTAATTCCAGGGTCAAAGCATCTTACTGGCTGCAAAGCATGTTAGTCATTAGGGGAGCTGGCTGGTCACTGACAAGAAAGAAGACCCTGAAGGGGACAATTTCTCCAGGTGAAATGACCAAAGAAGTGTAAGACAATCTGAAAGTGTGGCTTGCAAACAGAGATTTATTTAACCTAGTGTAGCACCAGATATCATGTTTAAGAATGAAAATACAAACTAACTTCACTCTAACGAACCCTTCTTATTGTTTTTCAAGAGAAAGGACATGTAATTACTGTATTCAGCATGTAAGTGTACATTCTTTCCTTTTTCATTTCACTACTGTTTTCTTTTAAACATACCTTTTAAATGCTGATCATTGTCAAGTAATCTTCATAAAAGTACTATATATATATTCAATTCAAACTGGGCGTTTCTTCATTATTCTGATGCAGCAAATTGCCAGACCCTATTATAGTGAACACCCCAATATAACAAACATTTCTCCAGGTCCTGGGGGGTTCGTTATAGTGAAGTTAGCCTGTGCATGTTTGTTTCTTTCAAAACTGCAGGCCTGTACAGTAAATTATACAGGAAAATGTATGGAATTATTTTGTTAATCACTTTAAAAGCACGATAGCATGCCAAAGCTGTTTGTTACTTCTGTAAATCCAATGCAAATAATACAGCCCTGCTGAATAGGCCTTGGTAACACATCATAATGATAATAGATTTCTCACAGTTGTTCAAAATGTGTAACACATTCTTTTTTGTCCCAGATTTTTGGATGCAGAAACAATGACACTTTCTATAACAGAGCAGGCAGACACACAGACTGCCGTGCGTAAACGGTTCCTCTGTGTCTATGTGAGTCATCTCTCCAGTTTTTTTTATCAATTGAGGGGGAGTTGACTCGCTGCTGTCAACCTGCTGATGCCACTGTTGCCAAGGAGACCCCAGTGAAAGTGCAGGCGAAGGATTGCACTGCAATGGGAGCAGTGGAAATCAGTGTTTACAATTTTATCAATGCCACTATAAATTATTTGTCAAATTAGCTTCCAGATAGAAGAAATAAATACTGTGAATGAAAAGATGGGAATAATCTTCCACTTTTGTTTCAAATGGTGCACTGCTAGGAGTCTTTTTGCTTGCCTTGCCTTTCAGGAAGTCTGTTACTGTTTTACTTCCTTGGTCATTTCACCCCAGTGTCTTCTGGGTCACAAAATGAGATGAAAGCATGTCACTCAACACGGGAAGCAGCTGACTGATTATTCACAGAAAAGAAGACAGTGAAGGGGTGGACACAATTTCACCCTCCTGGTGAAATGACCCAGGAAGTGCTCTGAATCAATTAAATGTTTCTGATTGGACCGGTTGGATTGAAGCCGCTGAAGATGTGAATTCAGACGGCATTTTGACAGGAAGACCCGAAGCATAACTGATGTGAAACGAAAATAACTGGTCATAACTGATTAATGACTGAACAATCATGATTATGGTAAAAAATATATATATATATATATATATTATTATTATTTGTTTATTTAGCAGATGCCTTTATCCAAGGCGACTTACAAAGACTAGGGTGTGTGAACTATGCATCAGCTGCAGAGTCACTTACAGCTACGTCTCACCTGAAAGACGGAGCACAAGGAGGTTAAGTGACTTGCTTAGGGTCACACAATGAGTCAGTGGCTGAGGTGGGATTTGAACCAGGGACCTCCTGGTTACATGCCCTTTTCTTTAACCACTGGACCACACAGCCTCCTATATATATATATATATATTGTAACCCGGCCGGCACTCACGGTCGTTCGTTGCCCCTTTAAAAGCAGGACCCAGGACACAAGAAATGGATTTTCAAGCGCTTACGCGCTAATTTTAATATACACAAAAATAAACAAAACGAAACAAAACATCTAGCTCCGTTTTGAGCATTAACTAAACACTTTATGCAGGTCCCTGACTAGCTCGCAGGACGGCTAAGCCGTTTACCTGTCATAAAAACACAACACTCGTATGACTGCTCGGAGACAGAGCACGCTATCTGCCTCCTTCTACTCAGCAGCCGTGAACAGACTGGCTGCTTCCATTATATACCCTACACCTGGCATTTATTTACAATTGTTGCCAGGTGCGAGGTGCGTGTGAATTAAACAATAAACAATAATAAAACAATTAAACAAAATGTGCATACGCACATGCTTTCTGCAGGGAGGATACTAACCCTCCCTGCTGTGTTACACATCCTCCCCTTAAGTGTGCAACACTGATCGGCCATTCCAAGGCCACCCTCCCCTAAAACACAACCACCCACCCTCGAGTCCACAAATGTCAATTTTCGCCCTCTTCCACGGGCGGGCTTGAGGGTGGGTCGGTCCCTCCGGCGCTTCCAAGAAGGGACCGTGAACCGGCGACACGGGACCCCACCGGGATGCCAGGGGCGACCAAAGCGATGGCCGGGGAACCGGAGGATGCAGCAGCGGGCAGAGGTCTTCACCTGGGGACCGGCGCAGCGATGTCCGATCACCCAGGGGGGAGCCGAAGCAGCGAACAGGGGGAGCACCAGCGACGTCTGGCAGCAGCCCAGCGACATCTGGGTGATTGGGGGGAGCGGAGCAGGGAACCTGGGGCAGAGCTGTGGCCAATGTTGCAGACTCCTGGGCTCCAGGTCTAGCGCAGGGAGGTCCAGGCAGACCGGCAGGGTGTCCAGGAGCAAGGGGCACGGGATCACCTGCAGCAGCACCGGACCGGATCGCAGCGGAGGTGGTCGGGTTGTGGTGGAGGTAGGCTCCTCACCTCCTCCCCTTGTCTGTAGCCGGGCGGCGGTACCTCTTGCTCCTCGGCTGTCCTTCCTCTGGCTCTGGGAAGGACTCCTCCCGCCAGGACACAGCACCACGTCCTCTGGTGCAGGAGACCAAGGGGCTTCTTTCGCTGGGACTGCAGACAGCGGTGCCTCCCTTGCCTGCTCCCATTTTTGAGCAGCAGCTCCAGCTCTGTTGGCTCCCGCTCCCTTGCTTCCAACGGGCCAACCCCAGCTCTCTCTCCCATCTCTCAGTCTGCTCTAACTGAGCAGCGGTGTTCCGCTTGATCCTTGCGATCAACTCTTCAATGCTTTCCATTTCTTTTTGGGTCGTAGGGGCGCCCACACACGCTGCCACCATATGTAACCCGGCCGGCACTCACGGTCGTTCGTTGCCCCTTTAAAAGCAGGACCCAGGACACAAGAAATGGATTTTCAAGTGCTTACGCGCTAATTTTAATATACACAAAAATAAACAAAACAAAACAAAACACCTAGCTCCGTTTTGAGCATTAACTAAACACTTTATGCAGGTCCCTGACTAGCTCACAGCACGGCTAAGCCGTTTACCTGTCATAAAAACACAACACTCGTATGACTGCTCGGAGACAGAGCATGCTATCTGCCTCCTTCTACTCAGCAGCCGTGAACAGACTGGCTGCTTCCATTATATACCCTACAACTGGCATTTATTTACAATTGTTGCCAGGTGCGAGGTGCGTGTGAATTAAACAATAAACAATAATAAAACAAAATGTGCATACGCACATGCTTTCTGCAGGGAGGATATTAACCCCCTCCCTGCTGTGTTACAATATATATATATATATATATATATATATATATATATATATATATATATATATATATATATAGTAAGACAGCAGGGAGGGGGTTAAGTCCTCCCTGCAGGAAATGTGCGTAGGCCTGTTTGCTTGTTTAATTGTTTAATTTAATTGTTTTATTGTTTGTTAACTGTTTAATTAGTAACGATCCCCTGCACCTGGCTATCATTGTAAATTAGAGCCAGATGCAGGGTATTTAAAGAAAGCAGTTAGTTTGTTCGGGGCTGCTGAGGAGAAGGAGGCAGAAGGTGTGCTCTGCTTCCAAGCAGTCGTGAAGAAGTAAGTCTCAAGAGAGTGTTTGGTGCGTGTAGCAGGAAAACAGCTTTGCCGTCCTGCGGGTTAGTGAGGTTCCTGTATGTGTGTTAGTTAGTGCTCATTTAGAGCTAGGTGTTTTGTTTATTTTTGTGTTTTGTGTTTATTAAAAAAATAGTGCAACCGCGCTTGAAAAACTTAATTCTGATGTCTGGGTCAATTTGTAAAGGGGCAAAGAACCGTGTGTGGTGCTGGCCAGTTCACATTTGGTGTCAGAAAGTGTGGGCTAGGGGAAGTAATGCACTGTGTTTTAAACCCCACAGCCTGTTCAGTTACACTTTAATACAAGGCAGTTACATGCCTGGTTACATGTGTAATTTTGATTAAAAATAAATAATTAAATCACATTGTTTATTTATACTGAGGTTATGACCAATCAAGCTAACAATAGAAATGTGAGCATTGCCTACACAGGGCCCTGAAGAGAGAATAGCGCAGGCTGAGTCATGCCGCCTCCTCCTCACACATGCATATGGATTCTGTACACCCTGCGAGGGGCTCAGTGATCATAGCCCTGCATAGCACAAAGGGACCTCTGTTCAAGGCCTGAGTTGCAGTGCTTTGATCCTGTCAGTTCAGTGCTCAGTGCAGAGCTGAACAAGATCATTTTTCAGAACACTAGGACTGTACATTATCCCTATAGACACTGGACACAGTCATGTGAGTTTTCAGAACACCAGGACTGTACATTGCCCCTATAGATGGATCCTGGACACTGTCATGTGAGTTTCCCCAACAAGACAGTAACATTCTGGGTAGTCTCTGTACCTGAACCCCTGCTCTACCCTATAAAAGTTTACTGCAGTAATGTAATTTGCACTGTAATTTTGCAGTAGCCTATGCTTTTCCCCCATTAAACCATGTTTTAAAATATGCTTTTGACAAGCTTTTACTATAGGAAATTTTATATGGAGCCTGCTGCAGGACCGCAGCATTATTTTTAAACATATTGCCGACTCTTTTGAAATTTTAAATCACACATGGGTCATAAATCAACTGGGGAACACATTTCATAACATTTAGTAGATGTTGACCAGGAGAAAAAGTATTTCTCTTCTAAGGATCGTATTGTATCCAGATCACACTCCCTCCTGCTGCAATGCTGTTCCCACAATACAGCGCTCACGCCAGTCAGAGCACCAGCATTGCTGCAGGAGGGAGCATGATCTGGGTACACTGCGATGATCAGAAGAGACTCTTTCTCTTCTGGCGAATGATCCTGTATCTTTGCTATATTTTGGAAATGAAATGCATGTTGTTTTCCTTGCTATAGTTATAACAATCTGGGGTAAAAAGCTTTGAGGACCTAGCCCTTAACTGACATTGCACTTTATCATGAACATCTCAAATAGATTTTTTAATGCCATTATCTAAAGAATCCTTATATATTGTAAACTAATGTACATTAATGAAAAACGAATGTCATGTTAACAACACAATAAATATCAACTTACCATTAAGGCAGAGTTCCTGTCGTGAACACAATCGTTTCTCAAATAGACAACCTGAAAGGCAATTACAAAACAAACTACAGTTAAATAGTTGTATTTTGTTTTGAGGCATTGTATTTCACATATTGAACCACTGGGCACTTGGGAATAAAACATTGTGTTCTTTAATGCTACAGAGTACACTCATTATTTACCATTGCCACACCCTGACTAATCTGTAATCAATGCCCATGGTCCTCCATGATTTCTTAAACATCTTACAGTGTTACAGAACATCCTGCAGTGTTTACAAGAAACGCATTATGTTACATTTGCTATGTCCCGCGGTGTCCGTATCGCAGCGTTAGATTTGCAGAACATACTGCCAACTCAATTAGGGAATACATTTCTAAACATTTCCTTGAGATCCTTCGCCAGGAGAAATCATTTTTTCTATTCTAAGGACCGCAGTGTATCCAGGTCACACTCCCTCCTGGAACAATGCTGGTTTTCTGTTCTCACAATTCATTTCAATCACAGCACCAGCAGTGTTCCAGGAGGGAGCGGGATCTGGATGCACTGCCATGTTTAGAAGACAAATTCTCTTTCTCCTGGAAGAATTCAGTAGACACCATTGTTCATAAAAAATGTAATGTTCATGGTAATATGTAATCACAAGCAGGAGATTCATTATTTATTTGAGGTTAAAGCATAAGAAACTTTGCCGGAGCATTTGTTTTCTTGATTTGATCAACCTGTAACCTGCAACGATAAGTCACAGCAGGATTTCCTAAGAGAATTTTCAGCACCAGGATGACCGCAGACAGGGCAATCTTCTAGTGCCATAAATTGTGGTTTATTCTAGATGGGGCTTATTCTGGCAGGGTATAGTTGATCAAATCAAGTTTCTTACAGCTTTACACCTGTAACATGTAGTAAAAATACATTCAGCTTTTAAATTCTGCTTGCTTCCTGAGTTACAATAAAGTTTGATTGCACAGCTGCAGGGCTGTCTGTCTGTCTCTGTCAGTGTGACACAGCTGTGAGTAGCAGGGCAGTTAATTTTCTTTTTTTGTAAAGAATTTCCTGACTTTTGTGGTTTTAAGCTTAAACCATAATTAGTTTTTATATATTTTTTTAAATGGTAATCTAGTATTTGTTATTGTGGCAGGGTGAAAGATGGTAAAAGGAGTGAAATCTGGCCTCCCGATAGGTGGAGGCACTAGAGGGAGTAACTTGCGTGACCATACCAAGATGGAGCATGCCTTACACATAGAGTCCGGTTGTGGCGGCCATCTTGGTAAGGTCGGAAGCACAGGTGTTTTGGGTTGCACTAATATCAGATCTGGGTTAGGTCACAAGCACAACTGAGTAGCGGCTGGCTGTGATGGACTGATGGAGACATGACTAGGGATACAAAACCAGCAACTGTAGAGGAGACGGTACGCCTGGCAGAGGCCCACCAGCTGCTGAGGTCCGTGAGTCCAGGACCACGCCACAAAAGAGGTCCCGGGAATCCCGAGCTCGGTCCAAACCCAGAGGTCAGGTTAACCCCAAGGGGGTTGGCTGGGGCGTTTCATCCTGGCCCCCCAGGACCAGCCCCAGATGGGTTAGAGAAAATCGTCCATACCACGCCCCTGGCTGAGGAGCTAGACAGATCCCCGCCCATATGTTTCCACTTCCTCTTTTATGTTTCAGGTGCCAGGAGCCAGGCCACAAGATCATGGAATGTCCACAAATGGACTGCGACCTAGGACGGGAGATCGATCAGTGGCTGGCAAGTATAAAAGGGGGTAACGGTCAGGGGGGCCTCCTGTCTGGTAACAGTACAGGTCGGACTAAAGAGTACCTGTGCATTAGTGGACTCAGGGTGTCGGCAAACCTTGATTCAGAAGGGGTTCCTGGTGTGTATAGCCGGGCGCCCACTTCAGCCAGTGGTTATCATTTGCATTCATGGCTATACCAGGTCATACCCTACTACTAAAATAATTTTAAGAGTGCAAAATCTTGGTGGTCGCAAAAAGGTTGTCATATCCAGTGATTTGGGGGCAGGACTGGCCATACTTTGAAGACCTCATTGGGGGAGGGCAAGTCTGTGTGGCCACCTGGTCTCAAGTAAGGGGGGAAAAAGTAATTGGTGAAATGTTTCCCTTAGTCTGATCTGTTTAACCCCAAGTTTTGCCCTAGGAAAACAAGACAGGAGCGCAGGGCGGAACGTTCAGAGGGGACCAGTAACAGAGTGGCAGAAGAGCTGGGTCAGGAACCCCCCAGATGAGAAAACAGGGGGGAAAAGGGGTGGAAACACAGTGTGACCCGTGGAGGGGAAGATGGTAGATAATTTGACCCCGACACGATGCGTATGTGGCAAAGTGCCCCCCCTTGTATATTGTATGTTACGTGTTGTGTGTAAATGTTGGTGTATAGGCATTGGTACACGGGATATAAGCGGGTCTGTGTTTCACGTGTATTTAAAAATGTAGATTTGTATTTAGGCACGAGGATGGCACAAATCACTTCATGTGCTGGTTAAAATGTAATGTGTGGTCACGGGAGTGCACTTAATTAATTCACGTGCAGTTGTACCGAGATTCCAATTGAATGATTGACTAGCAATCGAGTCTCGGTACAACTGCATAAAAACAGCATGTTTTCACTCACTCGAGGTTGTGTGTTCGGTGAGTGGAGAACGGGATAGGAGACGGAGGTGATCATTGTAAAAGTATTAGTGAAAGTATCTGCTCACCGTGTTTGTCTGTATAGTTCGTTTTGTTTGTCTCTTTATTTTGGCTCAAGTGCCGTGTCCTGTTTTTGTGTTCGGTTTATGTATTAAATGCTGAGCGAAACCATTCGCTCAGCTCCACCAAACTCCACCTCTCTTGTTGTTTTATTTCCTGGCTCTGGTCTGACGTCACTCACACACGCCATCCTGTCACACGTGGTGTCAGAACCGGGATCTACAGCCCCAGGACTCAGGCCAGAGCAGGAACCGCAATTTGTTGTTTAAAAAAAAAAAAAAAAAATGGAAGGCTGGAACTGGAGAGATGGCTGCCAGGATCTGGAGGTCCTCCTTGGTGGTCTAGAGGACCAAGGCTGGTGCCTTGCCTGTGGGGGAGTTCGGGCACCTGGTGGTGCGCTGCCCCTACCAAGAGGGAGAGGAGGAACTGGCCCAGGAGAGGAAGGTGAGGAGGAGGCAGAGAAGGGGAAAGGGGAAGAGGAAGGCAGAGTGTCCACCACCCATTCTCCACCAGCAGAGGAAGAATGCCTGCTGGTTTTGCCTCCACAGCCCAAGTGGGAGGAGCCCGAACGTCCCACGCCTGAGTGGGAGGGGCCTGAATGTCCCACGCCTGAGTGGGAGGGGCCCGAACGTCCTACGCCTGAGTGGGAGGGGCCCGAACGCCCCACGCCTGAGTGGGAGGGGCCAACGCCCCACGCCTGAATGGGAGGAGCCCGAACGCCCCACGCCTGAATGGGAGGAGTCGGAAAGGCCCACAGCCCAAAAGGGAGGAGTCGGTGCGCCCACAGCCCAAAAGGGAGGAGTCGGTGCCCACAGCCCAAGAGGGAGGAGTCGGTGCGCCCACGGCCCAAAAGGGGAAGGTAGAGCGCCCACAGCCCCAGTCTCCACCAGCAGAGGGTGAATTCCTGCTGGTTCCACCTCCATTGCCATGGGAGGACTGCTTGCAGCTCTCACCTCCACCAGCAGAGGGTGAATTCCTGCTGGTCCCGCCGCCACCTCCATCGGCAGGAGCAGAGCAGCAGGAGCTGCCTCTGCCTCCTCCACCAGCAGAGGGTGAATGCCTGCTGGGTCCCTGTCCACCAGCAGAGGGTGAATGCCTGCTGGGTCCCTGTCCACCAGCAGAGGGTGAATGCCTGCTGGGTCCCTGTCCACCAGCAGAGGGTGAATGCCTGCTGGGTCCCTGTCCACCAGCAGAGGGTGAATGCCTGCTGGGTCCCTGTCTACCAGCAGAGGGTGAATGCCTGCTGGTTCCCTGTCCACCAGCAGAGGGTGAAGGCCTGCTGGGTCCCCCACCAGCAGAGGGAGAATGCCTGCTGGTCTCCCCTTCCGAGGCAGAGCCGCACCAGTCCCCTGCAAGAGAGGGAGGGCCGCACCAGTCCCCTGAAACAAGGGTAGACTACACGCCGCTCCCACCTCCGCCGCCAGGAGACTACACGCCGCTCCCACCTCCACTGGCAGGAGCAGAGCAGCAGGAGCTGCCTCTGCCTCCGCCACCTCCATCGGCAGGAGCAGAGCAGCAGGAGCTGCCTCCGCCAACCCCACCAGCAGAGGAGGAATGCCTGCTGGTATCACTTCCCCCACCAGCAGAGGATGAATGCCTGCTGGTAACACTTCCCCAACCAGCAGAGGATGAATGCCTGCTGGCATCACTTCCCCCACCGTCACGAGGAGAGGAGCAGGAGCTGCCTCTCCCTTCACCAGAAAAACCAGGACTAGATGCTGGCGGTCCTCAGCAGCCCTTGCATAGGCTGCTGAGGAAAGCATGGGAAGAACCGCCCGCCGCAGTGGCCGAGAAGAGGGCCAAAACCCGCACCCCCAGCTTGTCCTGACTCCTGCCTCGCCGCCGAGGATGCTTGCCTCGCCGCCCAAGGATGCTTGCCTCGCCGCCCAAGGATGCTTGCCTCACTTCGCCAAGGATGCCTGCCTCGCCGCCCAAGGATGTCTGCCTCGCCGCCCAAGGATGCCTGCCTCGCCGCCCAAGGATGTCTGCCTCGCCGCCCAAGGATGCCTGCCTCGCCGCCCAAGGATGCCAGCCCGCCGCCCAAGGATGCCAGCGCGCATCGCCTGGGGCTGCCAGTTGCTCCGCATCGCCTGGGCTGCCAGTTGCTCCGCATCGCCTGGGGCTGCCAGTTGCTCCGCGATCGCTTGGGTTGCCAGCCGCTCCGCACGCTTGGGTTGCCAGCCGCCCGCACGCTTGGGTTGCCAGCCGCCCGCGACGCTTGGGTTGCCAGCCGCCCGCACGCCTGGGGCTGCCTGTTGCTTCGCGATCGCCTGGGGCTGCCTGTTGCTCCGCACGCCTGGGGCTGCCTGTTGCTCCGCGACGCCTGGGGCTGCCTGTTGCTCCGCGACGCCTGGGGTTGCCAGCCGCTCCGCATCGCCTGGGGTTGCCAGCCGCCCGCGACGCTTGGGGTTGCCAGCCGCCCGCACGCCTGGGGTTGCCAGCCGCCCGCATCACCTGGGTTGCCAGCCGCCCGCACGCCTGGGGCTGCCTGTTGCTCCGCGACGCCTGGGCTGCCTGTTGCTCCGCGATCGCCTGGGGCTGCCTGTTGCTCCGCGACGCCTGGGGTTGCCAGCCGCTCCGCATCGCCTGGGGCTGCCTGTCGCTCCGCACGCCTGGGGCTGCCTTTGCTCCACACAGGGTACAGGGTACGAGGGAGAAGTGGAGCTCCGCTGCCGCCTCTATGGCCAGGGGCTCCCTCCCGAGTTCGCCTCCCGAGGGTCCGCTGCTGCTGCCGCCGCCTCCGAGGGTCCGCTGCTGCTGCTGCCGCCGCCTCCCGAGGGTGCGCTGCTGCTGCCGCCGCCCCGAGGGTCCGCTGCTGCTGCCGCCGCCTCCCCGAGGGTCCGCTGCTGCTGCCGCCGCCTCCCGAGGGTCCGCTGCTGCTGCCGCCGCCTCCGAGGGTCCGCTGCTGCTGCCGCCGCCTCCCGAGGGTCCGCTGCTGCTGCCGCCGCCTGGGGTCGCCAGGGATCCTGCTTCGCCTGGGGTCGCCGAGGGTCCTGTTTCGCCTGGGGTCGCTACACTGTGGCCAGAACCCCATGAAGGGGAGCTGCCGCCATGAAGAAAGGGGAGGTCAGAGACCAGCTCCCTCGCAGCAGTTTCGCTGCCGGAGATCGCGTGGTCGGAGCCCCACGGAGGGGAAATGCCGCCATGAAGAAGGGGAGGAGGTCAGGAGACCAGCTTCCCAGCCGCACTTTCGCGGCAGGATAGTGTGTGGCGGGAGCCCCGGAAGAGGGAGCTGATAGCCACGAAGAAGTGGGGAGTGGAGGACATTCCACCATGGCCACCCCCCAGAAACACCTTGCTTCTCCCTCTTCCGGGACTTTAAGACTGAGGGGGAGGTGGCCATTGAGGCCATGTGTGCTTTGCACAAGGGGGTATATGTGGCAAAGTGCCCCCGTGTATATTGTATGTTACGTGTTGTGTGTAAATGTTGGTGTATAGGCATTGGTATACGGGATATAAGCGGGTCTGTGTTTCACGTGTATTTAAAATGTAGATTTGTATTTAGGCACAAGGATGGCACAAATCACTTCACGTGCTGGTTAAAATGTAATGTGTGGTCACGGAGTGCACTTAATTAATTCACGTGCAGTTGTACCGAGATTCCAATTGAATGATTGACTAGCAATCGAGTCTCGCACAACTGCATAAAAACAGCATGTTTTCACTCACTCGAGGTTGTGTGTTCGGTGAGTGGAGAACGGGATAGGAGACGGAGGTGATCATTGTAAAAGTATTAGTGAAAGTATCTGCTCACCGTGTTTGTCTGTATAGTTCGTTTTGTTTGTCTCTTTATTTTGGCTCAAGTGCCGTGTCCTGTTTTTGTGTTCGGTTTATGTATTAAATGCTGAGCGAAACCATTCGCTCAGCTCCACCAAACTCCACCTCTCTTGTTGTTTTATTTCCTGGCTCTGGTCTGACGTCACTCACACACGCCATCCTGTCACAGCGTATTATTTAACTGAGGGATCGACTGGAATTGGAAAATTGGAACAGTAGATTATGAAGTTCGGCAGGCAAGTGACACCAGCTACACACAATTTACCATGTCAATTTACTAAAGGCTTGGAGAGAGAGAGATACATTATTTGTCTACCCTCTCCCTCTGGATTTGCGTCCCTGCACGTCCACCCAACAGCAAATAGACATCCCGATGGGGGAGAACCTAAGCCAAAGGCAGAAAAGAGATCTCAAAAAGTTAATTGATCAATTTGTTGATGTTTTAAAAAACTGGTAAAACTAATCTAATTGAACATGCCATAATTATAAATCCAGAGGTAAGGGTGAGAGAAAGAACGTGTCGGGTACCAGATTGACAGCAGGACATCGTAAGGGAGAAAGTGGAAGCGATGCTAGAGATTGGGGTGATCGAGCCGTCACGGAGCGAGTGGTGTTGGTAACTAAACTGGTCGGAACCATTCGCTTCTGCGTTGATTTTCGAAAGGTAAATTCCCAAGTTCGATGCATATCCCATGTCCCCGGGTAGATGATCTGCTAGATCGACAGGGTTGGCACAGTTTATATTCACACTGGATTTGATTAAGGGTTACTAGCAGATACCATTGACACTAACTTCCCATGAGAAGACAGCTTTCCACTCCACAGGGTCTTTTCCAATTCCGCACAATGGCTTCTGGTCTACACAGAGCTCCGCCAACCTTTCAGCGGCTTATGGGCAGGATACTCCAGCCTCATAGGGAGTAGTCAGAGGCTGGCAGCAGTACTGTCATCTATAAGGAGAGCAGGGCTTACGCCCTTGGAAAAGAGGAGACACAGTATTTCGGAAATATATTGGAAAGGGGGATATTTAAACTAGTGGTAACTAAAGTGCAAGCACTGTTAGAAGCAACTATTCCCAAGACAAAACACCAGGTCAGGTCTGTGTTGGGGTTGGCAGGGTATTATAGGCGGTTTATTCCCTGATTGCGTCAATGGCTGCCCCCCTCACTGACCTGACAAAGAAAAGTGCACACGAGAAGGTAAAATGGACCACAGACTGTCAGGGAGCCTTCAATATATTTAAAAAAATGCTTGACCCAGGCTCCTGCATTAGTAAGTCCAGGTGGAAGGGAGGGAGCATCCTGTGATTTATATCAGCCATAAGCTGGTGCCCAGAGAGAAAAACTACGCTGTGATAGAGAAAGTGTTTTGCAATTACTGTACCTCTTGGTACGGACCTTCACTCTGATCATGCCCCTCTCACACGGCTTACAACCATGAAGGATAATAACGGCCAGGTGACATGATGGTACTTGTCATTGGAAGTTGACTTCTTCTGGAGATGGGGGGAGCAGGGGGTTGATGAGTGTTGCCACGGCGCCACTCTGAAGGATGTGTGTGTGTGTGTGTGTGTGTCTGTGTGTGTGTGTGTGTGGTAGGGTGAAGCATGGTAAAATGAGTGGAATCTGGCCTCCCGACAGGTGGTGGCACTAGAGGGAGTAATTTGCACAATTTTGGGAAGGTCAGAAGCACAGTTGTTTTGGGTTTCTGGAAACGCACATCCCACCGTCCACTGCACGCCACAACAACTCCTCCACCCAGGGATCTCCCGCTAGTCAACATAGTTCCCCTTTTGTATCCCTGGCCACGCCTCCATCAACCGCTGCTCAGTTGTGCTTGTGACCTAATCAAGATTTGATAATAGTGCAACTAAAACACCTATGCTTCCGACCTTCCCAAGATGGCCTCCACAACCAGACTCTATGCTTAGGCATGCTCTATCTTGGTATGTTTGTGCGAATTACTCCCTCTAGTGCAGGGGTGGCCAACCCTGGTCCTGGAGAGCCACAATCCAGCAGGTTTTATATGTAACCCTTAATCATCACTTTCAAATTAAAGTGTTCAATTAAATCAGGAGTGGTCAGCTCTGGGCCATGATAGCTGCAGGGTGTTCAGGTTTTTCTTCCAAATTATCTCTAAATTACTTAATTGAACAAATTACCTGCTTAACTAGTCAAAATGAAATTGTTTCAAGTCTTTAGAAATTGATGATTAAGGGTTGCATATAAAACCTGCTGGATTGTGGCTCTCCAGGACCAGGGTTGGCCACCCCTGCTCTAGTGCTTCTACCTGTTTGGAGGCCAGATTTCACTTTGATTTCACTTTGATTTTTCACTTTCTCTTTGTTTTTACCATCCTTCACCCCGCCACAGTTATGAACTATTAACATAGTACATTGAAATATTACAAATGCATGTTAAAATCCATTAAAGTCCATAATGTTACAACTTACAGTTCTACATTTTTCTTAATTTAGCTTAATTTTTAAAGTTACAAACTTATCCTTTGAAGTGAATAATCATTACAAAGAACAGTTGAAACATCAAAGCAACACAAATACAAAATATTTCAATTTGACTGTGTAGCAGAGTGAGGTCTGTGCTGGCTATCTGACGCGTACATAATCCTGAGGTGAGGGGGGGGGGGGGTCGGGAGCCCCGTGGGATCCGCCTGTCAATCATGGCAATAACACAGACAGGTTGGGTGAGGGTGTGTCGACTCTCTCTCTCTCTCTGAGTGGTCGAGAGGCGGGTCTTTGGGGGGGTCGCTCGACCAATAAAAACAACGCTTTGCTGTTCCCTCTTCCTGGTCCTTTCTAGGAGAAACAACAGCGGGAGCTCTGTTTGGAAACCTGGATTAGAAATCATAACAGAGCGTCAGTGTCTGGAGAAAGAGAGTGAGGCAAGCAAGCCCGGCTGCGAAAGACAGCCGATACTTATTATTTTATTATGTACCCGAGTGGACATGGTCAGTTTAGCTGGGGAACACTGGGAACCCCCCTGAGTGTTAGCGAGGGATCAGCAAAGTATCTCTGAAACCCGAGCCATACAGGACAGCGAAAGCTGAGGGATGCTTTTTATTTGTAGTTTTGTTACTGTGTTTTATTTTCACTTTTTGCTTTTGCCTTCTGGTTTTGGTTTATTATTTTCAGCACCTGCAAGTGCAATCGGGATTGTGAAAAGAAATATACCATTGCTGGTAACCACTGCGTACTACCCCAATTACCGTTGTCAGTATTTGGGACCATGGCATTAGACAGTGCCATCTACTGTCCTAAATAAATAGGTGCACCACAGAGGTGTTTCAAAGAAACTTTCTGTCTCCTGTGTCCAGTGAATTCCCACACCGTCCCACAGACTGTTAAAAATATGAATTCATCAATCAAATTTGTATTGTCAGTAGCCGATAAATTCTGTAGCAATTGATATACATTGCAAAGTAGCGGAAGAATCTCACACAGCACTTGTGTTATTGGTGTGTGTCATTCTGAGTGAATCTGATTGAAAACAACCACCTTTTAAACACTTGAATGTACATACTACAAAAAACAACATTTAAAATCTAAATAACTTTTAAAACTACAAAACTAACCATCATA
The DNA here is from genome assembly GCA_030684275.1 of Acipenser oxyrinchus oxyrinchus. Lineage (NCBI taxonomy): Eukaryota > Metazoa > Chordata > Actinopteri > Acipenseriformes > Acipenseridae > Acipenser > Acipenser oxyrinchus. The sequence continues at coordinate 24,647,354 of CM060258.1, read as the reverse complement.
GTAAATGAAGTCAGCAGAGACTGCTACCTCGACACCGAGTACTATAGCTCTAGCTAATACAGTGTTTTCTCCAGATCTGCTGAAGAATTACATCATAATTTGCTTTGTTCACAGTGGAAATTGTAATGTTTTGACCCCTCTTTTATCTTTTTATGAAAGACAGTATAGAGACAATGTTACAAAGTGTTTATGTTCCAAAGGACATCACTCTACCATTGCCGCGATATTAATGGTTGAGAATCAGAGTTTAACATGGAAACGAAGTTGAAACCTTAACTATCCATAACTATCGTGCCACTATAATATGTAAGAAATATAAGTGCAACACGTGAATAGACAGGGTGCCGCTGTACACTACCGGTCAAAAGTTTAAGAACACCCCCATTTTTCCAGTTTTTATTGAAATTTAAGCAGTTCAAGTCCAGTGAATAACCTGAAATGGTACAAAGGTAAGCGGTAAACTGCCAGAGGTTAAAAAAGTTTAGGTTACCAAAACTGAAAAATAATGTACATTTCAGAGTTATACAAAAGGCCTTTTCAGGGAACAAGTAATGGGTTAACAACTTACAGCTGTTCTGCAGCAATGGAAGTAAATTAAGCCTTGAAAGTTGATGCTAACAATTCCTACAGGTGTCCCAACTTTTGTTGATTACTTACAAACCCTCTGTCTGTATAAAAGCAGTGTTGGAACAGACTGTGTTACTACACCCTCTTAAGCATTATTTGGACAGTATTGTACTGCAGGAAGTAGTATATTGCTATCATAATGGCGAGAAAAAGGCAATTAACAAAGGAAGACAGACAGACCATTATAACCCTTAAAAGTGTAGGTCTTTCCTTTAGAGAAATTGCAAAGAAAGCCAAGGTGTCAGTGAGTACAGTTTCCTACACCATCAAAAGGCACTTGGAAACTGGAGGAAACTGACAGGAAGAGGTCTGGCAGACCCAAAGCCACAACAGAATCAGAAGACAAGTTTCTGAGAGTCAACAGCTTGCGTGATAGGCGGCTCACAGGACAACAGCTTCAAGCACAGCTTAACACTGGTCGAAGTAAGCAAGTCTCAGTTTCAACTGTGAAGAGAAGACTTCGAGCTGCAGGTTTGACAGGTCGAGTGGCAGTAAGAAAGCCATTGCTAAGATGGCAAAATAAGAAAAAGAGGCTTGCCTGGGCCATGAAGCACCGCCAGTGGACTACTGAAGACTGGAAGAAGGTCTTATGGACCAATGAATCAAAATTTGAAATCTTCAGTTCATCACGCAGGGTTTTTGTACCGTCGAGTAGGCTTAAAGGATGGTTCCTCGGTGTGTGACACCAACTGTCAAACATGGAGGAGGAAGCGTGATGGTCTGGGGCTCTTTGCTGGATCCAGAGTCGGCGACTTGTACAGAGTGAGTGGCACCCTGAACCAAAACGGCTACCACAGCATTTTGCAGCGCCATGCAATACCCTCTGGTATACGCCTAGTTGGTCAGGGGTTCATCCTACAGCAAGATAATGACCCAAAACATACCTCCAGGCTATGTCAGAACTACCTTAGAAGAAAAGAACAAGACGGTAGGCTTCAAATCATGGAATGGCCAGCACAGTCTCCAGACTTAAACCCCATCGAGCTGGTTTGGGATGAACTGGACAGAAGGGTGAAAGCAAAGCAACATACAAGTGCAACACATTTGTGGGAACTTCTGCAACAGTGTTGGGAAGAACTTTCCGAACAATATTTGATTTCCATTGCAGAAAGAATGCCACGAGTGTGTTCGGCTGTTATATCTGCAAGAGGCGGCTACTTTGATGAGTCAAAAATTTAGATTAAATTTTGTTAAACAAAATGATTCCATGATTTCTTTTTTATCTCCAATTGTTTATTTGCTCTATGCTTTAATTTCAGAGTACATTGAGACATTAAACTGCGTAAATTTCAATAAAAACTGGAAAAATGGAGGTGTTCTAAAACTTTTGACCGGTAGTGTATATCCCTGATTCTGATATTCTCTATAATTTGTGCTAAAGAAGGATGGTAACCAGTTTGGATAAGCAGGTTCTAGATACAAGTAAGGATGTAAGTGTGAAATACAGTTAGACAGGCGGTCAGAGCCCATTTACTGCATGTCAGGAGTTCCCAACCTTTCCTGGCTCATTGATAGCTGTTCTTCTTACCCTACCCTATTACCCCGTTTGCTATATAATGGTACATACTGTAAGCACTGGCATTGAAAATGATTATAAAAGATTAGAAAATATATAACAGCCAAGGCAGCAAGTGTCATTTTCAAAATAATCACCTAAATCTGTCATTTGTTGGTGTAAGGTATTATGAAAGCCGCTGCTAACCTGGCTCCAGTGCAGGTACAGACCCAGTGTCCGATAAAGGGCACTTCTGGGGGGCTGGCAGGAGGTATAATAGTGTTTATAATAGCGGAGCTGCCATGGGCGCCACAATTCATTTACTGCCAGCCTCGAGCGACAGCCAGCTCAGGAGAAAGGTCTGCCTAAGCAGAACTCTTACTATTGTGATGTCAGTACTGCCTTGACATAGCTTAGAAAGTAAAGATGGTATTGACTCAGTATGGAAAAGGCTACTTGCTTGATAACAGACAGTCACTGTACATCAAAACATTTACAAAGAGCTCATTCAGCCCATTGATGCTCGTTCGATTATCAGGAGCTGATTGATCCCAAAACTGTGCTAGTTGTTTGTTAATGCATCTCACTGATTCAGCATCAACAACAGAATTATTCCATACCTTGTGAAAGGGTTTCCTACCCTAGGTATAAGTCTGTCTATACTCAATTTCCAACTTTATGTTGATGGCACCAATCGGCCATTTTATATATAAAAAAAGTAATATGAAATATGAGTTTTCTGAAATGGTTTTAATTCCAGTTTGCATAATGCTGTGACACGGACAACACAGGACACAGTGAATGTAACAATGCTGCGACATAGACAACACAGGACACAGTGAATGTAACAATGCTGCGACACGGACAACACAGGACACAGTGAATGTAACATAATGCATTTCTTGTAAACACTGCAGGGGATTCTGTAACACTTTAATCTGATCAGAAACAGCAACAGAGAATCACACAAAACACAAAATAATCGCATTTTAAACCAGGTACAAAATACAATACTCAAACAAAAAAAAAAAGTAATTGTATGTAAAAATAATGTGATATCTTGTAACAATTGTAAGTCGCCCTGGATAAGGGCATCTACTAAGAAATAAATTGTAATAATAATAATAAAGTAAGATGGTTAAAGTATCCGTTTAATATAATCTCACGTATGCATAGCATTATTTTTTAGATTTGTTATTTTAAGATATAATGAGTCATCAACTCAAACTGCTGGTGTTACTCCTGTAATGAGCTCTCTGGAGCACATACAAATAAAAGGTGGATGTGTTTATTGGAGGTCTAGCACTGTGTAAGACTGTGTTGACCTGGACCTCACTCTAAATATGAATTGGCTCTCAGTGGTTTTTCAGCTGGGTAAATAAAGGAAATGATTAATTGATACAGACTGATTGTTCAGCTCAGCCTTGGGCCTACAAGCGTGGGAGTGGATTTCTGTGTACGTCAGCTGCCTGAACTACTTTCTCAGCCCATTTCAGAGGGAATGATGTTCTGCATTGATTTGAATTCCTTATTCATTGGTTCTATTGATTTTTTGAAGGTGAATCCATTTATCTCTGCATATTTTAACCTTTAAAAATGCTGTTGTCAAAGAAACTGTAAAGGTCCAATTTGTGCAGAAAAAGATCAACCTGAATGTGTTATCATTAAACTGAAGAAATATAATTCTTAGATACACCTTTTTGTAATATATTTGATATAAATAGAAGTAAACATGTTGCATGTTTTTTGGCATTTTTTGTTGTCATGTTTTCTTATTTTTTTAATTAACATAATCACAAATATACAGTACTGTGCAAAAGTTTTAGGCAGGTGTGAAAAAATGCTGTAAAGTAAGAATGCTTTCAAAAATAGACATGTTAATAGATTATATTTATCAATTAACTAAATGCAAAGTAAGTGAACAGAAGAAAAATCTAAATCAAATCCATATTTGGTGTGACCACCCTTTGCCTTCAAAACAGCATCAAGCATCAATTCTTCTAGGTACACTTGCACACACTTTTTGAAGGAACTCGGCAGGTAGGTTGGCCCAAACATCTTGGAGAACTAACCACAGTTCTTCTGTGGATTTAGGCAGCCTCAGTTGCTTCTCTCTCTTCATGTAATCCCAGACAGACTCGATGATGTTGAGATCAGGGCTCTGTGGGGCCATACCATCACTTCCAGGACTCCTTGTTCTTCTTTACGCTGAAGATAGTTCTTAATGACTTTCGCTGTATGTTTGGGGTCGTTGTCATGCTGCAGAATAAATTTGGGGCCAATCAGATGCCTCCCTGATGGTATTGCATGATGGATAAGTATCTGCCTGTACTTCTCAGCATTGAGGAGACCATTAATTCTGACCAAATCCCCAACTCCATTTGCAGAAATGCAGCCCCAAACTTGCAAGGAACCTCCACCATGCTTCACTGTTGCCTGCAGACATTCATTCGTATCGCTCTCCAGCCCTTCGGCGAACAAACTGCCTTCTGCTACAGCCAAATATTTCAAATTTTGACTCATCAGTCCAGAGCACCTGCTGCCATTTTTCTACACCCCAGTTCCTGTGTTTTCGTGCATAGTTGAGTCGCTGGCCAGGTTTCCACGTCGGAGGTATGGCTTTTGGCCGCAAGTCTTCCATGAAGGCCACTTCTGACCAGACTTCTCCGACAGTAGATGGGTGTACCAGGGTCCCACTGTTTTCTGCCAGTTCTGAGCTGATGGCACTGCTGGACATCTTCCGATTGCGAAGGGAAGTAAGCATGATGTGTCTTTCATCTGCTGCAGTAAGTTTCCTTGGCCGTCCACTGCGCTCACGGTCCTCAACGTTGCCCGTTTCTTTGTGCTTCTTCAAAAGAGCTTGGACAGCACATCTGGAAACCCCTGTCTGCCTTGAAATTTCTGCCTGGGAGAGACCTTGCTGATGCAGTATAACTACCTTGTGTCTTGTTGCTGTGCTCAGTCTTGCCATGGTGTATGACTTTTGACAGTAAACTGTCTTCAGCAACCTCACCTTGTTAGCTGAGTTTGGCTGTTCCTCACCCAGTTTTATTCCTCCTACACAGCTGTTTATGTTTCAGTTAATGATTGTGTTTCAACCTACATATTGAATTGATGATCATTAGCACCTGTTTGGTATAATTGTTTAATCATACACCTGACTATATGCCTACAAAATCCCTGACTTTGTGCAAGTGTACCTAGAAGAATTGATGCTGTTTTGAAGGCAAAGGGTTGTCACACCAAATATGTATTTGATTTAGATTTTTCTTCTGTTCACTCACTTTGCATTTAGTTAATTGATAAATATAATCTATTAACATGTCTATTTTTGAAAGCATTCTTACTTTACAGCATTTTTTCACACCTGCCTAAAACTTTTGCACGGTACTGTATAAAAAGGAGAAAATGGTGTAAATCGAATGCGACAAACTAATAGTGGTGGAAAACACAATTATAATTCGTACCATTATTACAGTCCACTCTCAGGAATGAAATAAACCTGGTACCTCATTGAATTCATATAAAATCAACCTGGTACCTCATTGAATTCATATAAAATCAACCTGGTACCTCATTGAATTCATATAAAATCAACCTAGTACCTCAGTGAATTCATATAAAATAAACCTGTTACCTCATTGAATTCCCTATTAAAGAAAGGAGAGAAGCTCACCGTGGATAGTGTGTTATTTATTTCATAAACGCAATGGTTTCGTTTGCATGGTATCTTTATGATGCAGTCATTTATATATTTGGTTAAATGAACGAATACCAAATTGGTCAATTGCCACTGAGTATGTTTCAAGCAAGAGCTAATCTGTAGTGATCTGACAGCAGTGTGACTCATTCAACAAGTCTCACAAATCAGAATTATCTTTACAAATGCTTGTACCAGACACTGAGCCAAGTTAATGGTGGCGATTTAACACACGAGTAGTGATGGTGTCCCAGTCCATACTGTATATGATCAATGAATGAATTCAGCATTGAAAAACGAATCACTCTGACCTCCGCCCTGCAGGCACAACCATCCCAGTATTATCGGATGCTCTTGCATAGCCCACTGACACTTGTTAAATTGCAAAACATCTTTCAACTGGACAACCCTTGAGCTGAATTAGAAATATTAATTCGTATTTTTAATTAAATGCTGAAAAACAGGATGTGCAGTCAGCCATTAATACATCCACTATGCAATAACCACTTCAGAGTTAGCTTAAGAAATTTGAACCGGTTGTCAAAGAGATAAGAGTTGCAATAAACTTAATTAATTTTTATGTTTATTTCCACCTGCTAGAAATGTGGCTTACAAAAATATTCCTGCATTTAGAATATAAAATCTACAAAATCTATACACCCATTGTCACTGAATGATCTACAGCATGTGCTCAAGTCCAAAAGCTGTATGTATGTATGCTGTACTGTATGTAACCCAGCATTTTAGAACATTAATTCCAAGTAGGTTTATTAGTGTACTCAGCAAAACCGACTATCAAATCACTAGTCGTTCAACCCCTATCACAAACCACAAGAGGAATTGTTTTAATTCTATGGCCCATTTGTATTTTTTCATAGTTGATTATTGAGTAATGGAAATCTAAGAACATACAAACATAAGAAAATGTACGAATGAGAGGTGACCATTTGGTCCATCTACCCTGGTCTGCATCCTAGTAACTGATTGTTCTCAGAAGAAGTTGTGTATTAAAAGATCCCAGTGATTCTGCCTCAACAACATGACAAGGTAATCCATTCCATCACCTCACCACTTCTTTCCTCTGTCCTGTATCTACCTTCCCTTAATTTCCAACTGTGTCCTCTGGTCCTGTGCTGCACTTAAAGTATTGGTTCTGGTTAACTTTGTCAATTCTCTTTTTAAAATTGTAATGACTGCAGTCATGACCCGCCCACCAAATTCGTCTTTGTTCTACAGTTGATTGATTCAGTTCTTTCAGCCTTTCTTCGTAGCTCAGTACTTTAAGACCAGTGACAGGGGGAGCGTTTGTTGTTGTTGTTTTTGAAGCAGAGAGAGAAGTGAATAAACAGAGACAGAATAGTTCAGTGTCTAGACAGAATAGTTCCTTTTAAAAATGAATTGTTTTAGCGGCGCAGGTCGTGGCCCAGTTAACAATTGACAGATTGTCTTTGATCATTTATTATTATTTATTTATTATTATTATTTATTTCTTAACAGACGCCCTTATCCAAGGCGACTTACAGTCGTAAACAAAAATACATTTCAAGAATCACAGTATTAATACAATTAAGAGCAAGATAAAATACAATGACTTCGGTTCTAGCAAGTACAAGTATGACAAAATACGATTCAATAACGGAGCAGATAACAGTGTCAGTGATAGTTGCATCAGGATATAATTAAATACAAAATACTACAGATTAAATAACACTTGTGACAGATTACAGTACTCTAAAGTACAGGATTAAATGCAGTAAAATAGGGAGCAGATAAGAGCAAGTAAAGCGCATTTAAGGAAGAGTGATAGTGTCTAGAGGGAAAAGAGGAAATCTGCAGGTGCTCTCTGAAGAGGTGAGTCTTGAGGAGGTGCCGGAAGGTGGTCAGGGACTGGGTGGTCCTGACATCTGTAGGAAGGTCATTCCACCACTGCGGGGCGAGGGTGGAGAAGGAGCGGGCTCTGGAGGCAGGGGAGCGTAGAGGAGGTACAGCCAGTCTTCTAGTGCAGGAGGAGAGGAGAGGTCGAGTGGGGGTGTAGGGAGAGATGAGGGTCTGGAGGTAGCTGGGTGCAGTCTGGTCAAGGCATCTGTAGGTGAGTACAAGACTCTTGAACTGGATGCGAACGGTGATCGGGAGCCAGTGGAGTTGCGTGGGGGAAGCGAGGCAGACAGAACACCAGGCAAGCAGCGGCAGTATTTCCATACTCGAAATATCGAGTATGGCGCTGAATAGACTGAAGGCTCATTCTTATAGCGTTAAGCATTTCTGTTACAATATACACACACTGTCAACATCCCGGTCTGTACGCACTGGATCATGCCACCCTGCAGTGAAGTCAACTCTTTTGTTTTAATAAGAAGCACACGCTGTGTAAATCCCTCAGAAACTAAAATAATTTTATGTTGCAACAAAGCTGGAAACTATGTTGATCGTTTGAAAGAAGGAGTAGGCCTAACGCAGGCATGTCTCTCATGAATATAGTTTGTCAAAAAGCACTGCTTTTTGGCTTGTTCAGCAACCATGCGGCAAAGCAAAACTGATTAAAGAAAAAAAAAACAACGAAAAAATACTTATAGAGCGCATCCTGCACTCCACTCCATGCGAAAAAATACTTGAGGATCTGATTAACTATCCATGTCTGATTGATTTCGAATAAAAGCTTAGCTTAAATTCTGGATTTTTGCTTGTACTGCGTTTTAATTCTTTTACAAATTGGATAAAGCAAAGGCAGAATACTGCATACATGAAACGAACAGGTACATGTAATTCTACTTTTATTCACAATCTCATCTCATTAACTTTATCATTCATTTTGATGTCCGTTTGCCATACCGATCCCCTCGATTTAACTTACAAAAGGCTTGGACCCCAACAGGTTCGTTATAACGAGGGTGTACTATATATATATATATATATATATATATATATATATATATATATATATATATATATATATATATAATGAACAATATGTGCAATATTAGTTATTAACTCATTAAAAAAGCAGAACTAAATTGGAATACTATATTCCTAATTGTCCTCATTAATGCTACTGTATATGAAGGAGAATGCTGACATTTTTTAATTGGATTCCATTTCCAATGAGCTTTGGTGTGAAATAAAAGTAGTTCAAATCAAAAAGACTTGTGCACCTTTAAATCAGACTAATGTAGTTGGAATCCCTAATCAGAGGTACAGGGCTCTCCTGCAGCAGCCTGATTCCCTTCCCTTCCCTTCTCTTCCACTTCCACTCCAACTTTCTATTGCCTTACTCTCATTTACTCCACTTTACACTCAACAGAGCTGCTTATACAGTATAATCTTTGTAATGCATTATAATTCTGGAATACCGATACATGGAAAAAAATTATTCTAAAGTATTTTTGGAAAAATGGAACTTCATTTAAATAATCTTTTGCATTTAATCAAGCTACTAGTTTAATCAACCTAGTTATTGCAGAAGTTACTGACCCTGTATCTTCCAAACCGCACTCTGAGATCACAGGATGTAGGGCTGCTGGCTATTCCTAGGGTCAACAAAAGCAACACGGGAGGCAGGGCTTTTTCTTGTAGAGCTCCTAAATTATGGAATGCTCTGCCTTTGTCAGGGAAGCTGGGACCATTACAGTTTTCAAGTCAAGACTAAAAACGCACTTTTATAAATGGCTTTCTTTTCTTAGTGGGTTTTAATGTAACTTTAAAATTGCTCCTTTTGTATTATTATGTGTATAGTGTTATTTAAATCTGTTATTTAAATGGTCTGACTGTGGCAGTTGTATGTGTGACATGCTATACAAATGTATTGTGGTTTGTTCTTTTTTTCTGCTCTGTACTTTTGTATAAAAAGCGCTATATAAATGCAATAAATAAATAAATAAATATAAAATGTGCATGAATTTAAAATTCAGTTAACAAATAGCCTTCAACTTGCAACCCATCGAGTGTCACCACTAAAAAAGGTAATGAATAAATGAACCTGCATTCTGAAAGCTTTTAGCAAATATTCGGTATGACCAGTCAATTGCATTCTCAACCCTGGAGCTCAAGAGCGAATGTTGGCGAGCTTCCAGCCTCTGGTGGCCAAAGCCCAGCCCTGAAGGTGTCCACTTGAGCACATCAGGTGCCTGACCTATAGGGTGCGCTGTGGGGTATAACTCAGGGGTGTGCTAGAGCCAATGCTCCCAGTAGAATCCCCAGTAAAGACTTTGCAACAAACCTGCAGTCCTCAGAAAGTTCATTTCAATTCGGAGGAGCAAGATAGGGCTCTAATCATCTGAGGACCGCTCAACGGCACCTTTTCATGAATTCTTGCCGCTTTGTAGTTTAAAATGTGTGGTTAGGTCTGCATGAACGGAAGTCAGGCATTATGAATACATGAACTATACTAATAAAGGATATTTTAGTTTAATTAAAACAAAAAACAGAATTAACAAACCTACTGCCTATAAAGAAGACATAACAGAACAGTGCAGTAAAACTCTGATTATCCAAACCTCAAAATCCAAACCCCTGTAGTGCGGATGGCTCTTGGTAAGCTGTCTTGTTGTGTGCTGTGCTCTTCTGAATGATATCTTTCTTGACTGGAAAAGTCCTTTAAGCAATTTGCAATTCGATGATCTGACCGAAGCAACTGAACAACGTAGATAAATGAAATTTATAATTAAAGTTCGGGAGGAGGGTCAGACACCAATCTCCGCGTCACCAAATTGAATCATTCAATTTACACATTAGCTAATTAAATTGTTAGCACTATAAATACCCTCTTCACTTATCTCTCAGTTGCGTTTTGATTTCATTGTACATACACGCATCATGGTCTGCATTCTGGATTATTCCGTTTCGACGGATGATGATCTGTTTGCTGTTTCCCCGGAGCCGAGATCCACGCAACCAGTTCAACCAGCCCTTCCCGGGCCAACTCCACGACAACTTCGGTTGGCGGTATTACCACTCCAAACTTCTCTGCCCAGATGTCTGCTTCTCCTGTCTGCTGTGGCTCCCGCCTGTCCACTCGTTCCTCCGCAACTCCTGACATCAGAGACTGGACGATCTCCCGGCTCCAGCTTTATCTTCGTAGCAACAACATCCCATTCAAATCTACAACACGTAAGGAGAATTTGTTTACTTTATTTCATCCTTCCCGTCGCAGGCGCTATGATGTCATCACAGATCGTTGCTTTACCCAGTGTTGCCAAGTCTCACGACAAAACAGGTGTTTCTGCAAATTCCAACCTGTGACTCTCAAGAAACAAGCCCAATTTCCGCTTATTATAAGCGGACTTGAAACACCTCGCCGCGCACCGACTGCATCTCCACGAAGCGCGTCTACATCCGGAAAACTCCGAAGGCAGGACCACAGCACCTGTCAATCAAAGGCTCATTCAGCAGTTCCTGAGCATGCTGGCTCCAACTATAACCTTTCAGGTTACCTCCCCTCACTACAGGCGTCCAGCAGGCCCCTGCAGTGACCTCTTTGGCCACTACGGGCATCCAGCAGGCCCCCATAGTGCTCCCTTCACCTCCAACTATAACCTTTCAGGTTACCTCCCCTCAGTGCAGGCGTCCAGCAGGCCCCTGCAGCGACCTCTTTGGCCACTATGGGCGTCCAGCAGACCCCCATAGTGCTCCCTTCACCTCCAACTATAACCTTTCAGGTTACCTCCCCTCACTGCAGGCGTCCAGCAGGCCCCTGCAGTGACCTCTTTGGCCACTATGGGTGTCCAGCAGGACCTCAAAGTGATTCTTTCTCTGTGAAATGCTTTTTCTTTCTGCTCATCAGCAGTTTTGAGCATTTGTATCCAGAGATTGTTTTGCCAGATTTGTAATAACTTCATTGACGGAACCTGTGCTATTCCGCCTGTAACTTCCTTCATTTCCGCTCACCGTAACTCCACCACACCCAGCATCAACAGTCCCTCACGAAGATTGCTCCCTGCAATATGCAAATCGACCACGCCATATTCTTAATCAAAATTGCTTGGAAAAACACGACTGGCTAAAGCCAATATATCAAATACATTTAAATTCATGCCCATTGAGCCTGTCCTCAGGGGATTGTATTTTTTATATTTCCACTTTTCTGTCCGGTCCCCCTCCTACTAAACGCAATCTTCTGTTCCTCCTAGGCCATTTAAACTTCATGGGAGCATGGGAGGATTTGCAAACAAGAGGAGGCCATTCAGCCCATCTTGCTCGTTTTGTTGTTAGTAGCTTATTGATCCCAGAATCTCATCAAGCAGCTTCTTGAAGGATCCCAGGGTGTCGGCTTCAACATTACTAAGTTGGTTCCAGACCCTCACAATTCTCTGTGTAAAAAAGCGCCTCCTATTTTCTGTTCTGAATGCCCCTTTATCTAATTTCCATTTGTGACCCCTGGTCCTGGTTCAAAAAGTCTCCTGGGTTGACTTTGTCAATACCTTTTAGGATTTTGAATGCTTGAATCAGATCACCGCATAGTCTTCTTTGTTCAAGTCTGAATAGATTCAATTCTTTTAGCCTGTCTGCATACGACATGCCTTTTAAACCCGGGATAATTCTGGTTGCTCTTCTTTGCACTCTTTCTAGAGCAGCAATATCCTTTTTTTTAACGAGGTGACCAGAACTGAACACAAAATTCTAGGTGAGGTCTTACTAATGCATTGTACAGTTTTAACATTACTTCCCTTGATTTAAATTCAAAACTTCTCACAATATATCTGAGCATCTTGTTGGCCTTTTTACAGCTTCCCCACATTGTCTAGATGAAGACATATCTGAGTCAACATAAACTCCTAGCTCTTTTTCAAAGATTCCTTCAATTTCAGTATCTTCCATATGATATTTATAATGCACATTTTTATTTCCTGTGTGCAGTACTTTACGCTGTCTAGATCATTTTGAATGACCTTCACTGCTGCAACAGTGTTTGCCACTCCACCTATTTTTGTGTCGTGTGTAAATTTAACAAGTTTGCTTACTATGCCAGAATCTAAATCATTATGTAGATTAGGAATAGCAGAGGACCTAATACTGATCCCTGTGATACACCAGTGGTTACCTCGCTCCATTTTGATGTCTCCTCTAATCAGTAATTACAGTTGGGAGCGGCTGCTCCCGCGTTCCCCACCCCCCATCACTGCAGGCGTCCAGCAGGCCCCTGCAGTGACCTCGCTGGCCACTATGGGCGTCCAGCAGGCCCCCATAGTGCTCCCTTCACCTCCAACTATAACCTTTCAGGTTACCTCTCCTCACTGCAGGCGTCCAGCAGGCCCCTGCAGTGACCTCGCTGGCCACTATGGGCGTCCAGCAGGCCCCCATAGTGCTCCCTTCTCTGTCAAACGGTTTTCTACCAGCTGCGAGCTTCAACAGGGCCCCACAGCCCCCTTCTATTCCTTACCTCAGCGGTCTTTCAAATGTAACCTTTTAGGTTACCCTCCCCTCACTGCAGGCATTCAGCAGGCCCCTGTAGTGACCTCCCTGGCCGCTATGGGTGTCCAGCAGGACCCCATAGTGGTCTCTTCTCTGTGAGATGCTTTTCTTCTTTCAGCTTATCGGCAGTTTATTCAAACACTTTCAAAACCGTTCCCATTTCTTTGAATATCAGTCAGGGCCGCAATACTGCATACTCTGGAGGCCTGCTGTTTTCTGCATTAACTACTCCCTAATCCACGTGCATGCATTTCCTCGAATCCCTACTGCGTTCAGTTTGAGAAATTAATCTTTTATGTGGGACTTTGTCAAAAGCTTTCTGGAAATTTAAATAAACCATGTCAAGGCAGAGCTTTTATCTCCTACCTTCTCTTGATTTGATCCTTTCTGTCGATTCCCTCAACGATGTCATACTCATGGATCCTTTTTTTTTTTTTTTTTTTCGCAAGGAACTCCGCCTGTGGGAGCTCCTACTAAAAGAAAGGAATGGCAGTACTTTCTTTTACGACAACTGTCTCCTGCTGCACAAAGACATTCAACCGTTCAAAGATGCAGCTCCCTCTCTTGGCTTTGGAGGATACTACAAGGGAAAATTGGTTTTCTGCTCCATGGCCCGACTAATTCAGCATCATTCCTATAACTGATCACTCCTCGTCATTGCGCAAAATGTGTCCATTTGCTGTAGCCGCATTCCTTTGGGGGTCTTCCTGGGCTCAAAATCCATTCTTCTCCGCTCACATAATTCACCTACAGTCTAAATCTTTAACAAGGTCATTCATTCTCCCACCATATAATGAGAATATTCAGAAGGATTACCTGTTTATCTGTTACTCATCAGTTCATTTTCAGAGCTCAACACATTCTCGGCCACCTGAATATAATCGATTCTCTTTCTCGTTTCCAAACGCAGAGATTCAGAGCATTAGCTCCCGAAGACGACCTCCTGCTAACTCAGATTCCTCCCTTTTCAGACCTGACATTCATGTGAGCCACCTGCTGCATTCCCTGATTCTGCAGGCTCAAGAAACAACTCTTCTCAGCATCACTTCCCTCTCTCTGCAAATGTACTGGTCATCCTGGAATTGCTTTAAAATTTCACTTTGCATTCAACATTCCTTTCCATCATTTTCAGTGCCCGTAGCGTCATCCTATATTATGTCCCTTAAGAATACAGCTATAAGATTTGAATTTCCGGCATCCAGTTTTTCTACAAACTCAACTCAATTTCGGTGTCCCAGCTCTACACTCTGCAACTCACAAATTTCACTAATCCTGAAAGGGCTTCAACTATCAGAATCTCTTTCTCCCCCTGCTTGCCTACCTGTCGCCATCAACGTACTCTCTTGGTGCCTCTCATCTGCTCCAGCTACTCCTGCCTGTTTTTAGATAAAACCTTAAAGCTCTTTCTCTTAGCCTTCTTGGGTTCCCATAGGTGCTCACAGTCTACATCGCTCTCAAATTCAACCCCAGATTCACCCTTAACCTCTGTCCTAGCAATCACCTCATCTGATACCCTTTCCTTCCTGCTCAAAAGAAGTAAAACTCACCAGGAAGATTAGGGAAAGCATTTCAATTTATAAACTAAACTCCCATGTTGGCCCATATGACCCCTTTCTCTCTTATCCATCTCCATCTTTCTCAGGGCGCATCACCCTCAGGCCCGCTGTTTATTAACGAAAACTGAACAATCGTCACCCAACATTTGTTCTTCTTTCACCTTTTCACCTGATTTATTTCCAGGTCCGGATTCGCAGCTGAGCAGTTTTCCGGTCATTCCTTCAAAATCGTAGCAGCTTCTTCCCACGGAGTTCCAGACTCTCTTATCAAACGGTTAGGTTGTTGATCCTCCAGTGCTTACCAAGTTTACATTATAACAAATATTACGGAGCCTAAAAATGCTTTTACAGAAATGTGCTCTTAAGTGTTAGTAGCCTGCCTGGAGGAAGGGCAATCGAATCAGCCATGGATTCCCAGAGGTTTATTTCCCAAAAATGGGTTTTGTTTTCCTCTCCTGCGTGCTGATGATCATTTGTTAAAGGTTGGCTAAACCTTCAAGTGGGCTATATTCAATTCTAATTGTGGCATTGAGACCGGCTTGTTCTTTTTGGGGTCTCGGCCTCGTCCAGTCGGCCAGGCAGCGAACCCTCAAACCAAGTTAGGTTTGATGCCAAATGAATGTGTATATACAGCATACTTTTCTGTAAAATCGCATACTCCGCATTCTCTACAATAAATATTTGTACTAAAACATTTTGTGATTGGTGTTTGTCCCGAACTACTGAAATAAACCTAGAACAAAACATTTTACAGAAGCGCACAGCACAAGAAGATATAAAAAAAAAAAATCTAATTTATTTTTCTTTTTTTTCGACAAAAGGGTATTCCTTTACCTTGAGTCTAAGGCCGCCTTTCTGCACAGGGCACAGCTGCCCAAAATTTTATTTTTATTGCACTTGCCAACCTGGCATTGGCGTCTCTTGTGGCTCTCAGTGGGGTTGCCAGCTTCAGCTGTGGGTACACGCTTGGCAGTCTCCCTCTGTTCCAAATGCTTCTTGCGAAGTTCCTGTGCTAATTGTAAAATATATTCTCTCCTTGGTAAATTCTTCTCTATGCATTCTTTGTAAAGTACCCAGGAGTTGATGGCTGCTCGGTCCAATACATTGTAAAACACCTGAACAGGCCACCGTTGGGAGCCAGCTTTCATGGAATACTTCTGTGCCATCTGATCCAAAACATCAACTCCATATTTTCTTGCGTTGTAAAACTCCACGGTCTCTGGTATTTATTTTCACTAGTCCCGATGCTAATTGACTGACCAAAACAGCACAGCTGGCAAGCAGACGCCAGCCTTTGAAAAGGTTGATTGAAAAACAATAGACTGTCAGTCATTCACTCAGGCAGAGTAGAGACTAATCTAATTACAGCTAAGCACACTGCAGACTAATAAATAAAAATAATAAAGTAGAATACCGTTCTGTATAATCACAATACAACTGTTTTTTGTAGGGCCGTCAGTGTGACTGCTCCCGGGGCTTTAAGGTATAATGTAATATATCTCCTTTATTTCTGCACTCCCACGTTTCATGCTTTGTGAGAATATTTAATACATACTGACAGAAAGGTACATGAACGCACAGACCCATATGTGTTACACGACTGGAGAAAATTACATTTTAAAACCAAAAACCTCCAAAATGAATGCGTCAAAGTTGTACTGAATTGTATTCTTTGATGATTTTCAAAGTTTGGTATATGGTATGGTTAATTACAGTATTTCATTACCTTAAGTGTAGGTGTTAAAGTTTTACTAAATTTGATTAATTTAATGATTTGTAAAGGTTTGTAATTGTGTATGCTTAATGTGATAGAATAGGTTACTATATATCATCAGTAGCAGGGCCGGTGTAACCATATAGGCAGAACAGGCGGCCACCTAGCGCGGCAGATTGAAGGGGGCAGCAAAAATGGTACATAATTACATTTTATACTTCACATTTCTTTAATCTTAAAATGTTCAACATCTTAGATTACTGTTTCTTGTTCTGCAAATGTTATTGCTGATGTTACTGAACCATATCATGAGCAGTGATGTAGTCCTAAATCTGGACATACAGGAACGCAGGGGTTGGGGGGCGGGGTGATCATGCCGGTGTGGTGTCACGTGAAATCTCGTCTCCCCTGGGAACAGGAATAGTTACGTTCAATACCAGATTTGTGTCTTTTATTTAAAGAAGAACTGCACACATTGAAGGAATGTATTAACATGGATGTGCGTCTGGGTTGATATAGGATTCGGATTCGGTTCACCGAATCCTAAGTATTCGTTCGAATCTGAACCGTGCTCAAAAAGAAGGTATTCGGGCCGAATCCGAAACTGTATCCTGGATTCGGTGCATCCCTAATATATATATATATATATATATATATATATATATATATATATATATATATATTGTAATGACCCTGGCAATGGCATCGTCCTGGACATTGCGTGTCTTTGTTGTGTCTCGTTTAGTGTTTTGTGTGTTGTAAGGTACGGGCACGCCGTTACGTGTGTATGTGTGTGTGCATTATGGAGTATGTGTGCGTGTGGTGGACAGGACCCTCCCCTGAGGCTATAAGTACTGGGGGGGGGGGGGGTTGAACCGTGAGAGGAGGAACGCATGTAGATTCGACTGGAGTGAGACTCTGAGGGACAGAGCTAAAGGCTGAAAGCGAGTGCCTATCTGTAAAGCGGTGAAAGAGCCCAGAGTGAGTCAGAAGAACGAGAACAAGAGCGAGTGAGAGTGTTGGAGGAAAGAAAGAGAAGAGGAAGATGAGAGGAAGAGCAGAGAGAGCGAGAGAGTTATTTTTGTTTATTGATTGGGCGTGAACCCCGGCCCAAACAGGGATTCGCTGTTATTTTATTTTATTTAGTGCAGTAATTAAAAGCAGCAAATTTGGAATCCCATCTGGTCTACCTGAGTCTTGTTTCACTTCTAACGCAGCGGTTCATTACAATATATATATATATACAGTACTGTGCAAAAGTTTTAGGCAGGTGTGAAAAAATGCTGTAAGGTAAGAATGCTTTCAAAAATAGACATGTTAATAGATTATATTTATCAATTAACTAAATGCAAAGTGAGTGAACAGAAGAAAAATCTACATCAAATCCATATTTGGTGTGACCACCCTTTGCCTTCAAAACAGCATCAAGCATCAATTCTTCTAGGTACACTTGCACACAGTTTTTGAAGGAACTCGGCAGGTAGGTTGGCCCAAACATCTTGGAGAACTAACCACAGTTCTTCTGTGGATTTAGGCAGCCTCAGTTGCTTCTCTCTCTTCATGTAATCCCAGACAGACTCGATGATGTTGAGATCAGGGCTCTGTGGGGGCCATACCATCACTTCCAGGACTCCTTGTTCTTCTTTACGCTGAAGATAGTTCTTAATGACTTTTGCTGTATGTTTGGGGTCGTTGTCATGCTGCAGAATAAATTTGGGGCCAATCAGATGCCTCCCTGATGGTATTGCATGATGGATAAGTATCTGCCTGTACTTCTCAAGGAACCTCCACCATGCTTCACTGTTGCCTGCAGACACTCATTCGTGTACCGCTCTCCAGCCCTTCGCGAACAAACTGCCTTCTGCTACAGCCAAATATTTCAAATTTTGACTCATCAGTCCAGAGCACCTGCTGCCATTTTTCTGCACCCCAGTTCCTGTGTTTTCGTGCATAGTTGAGTCGCTTGGCCTTGTTTCCACGTCAGAGGTATGGCTTGGCTTTTTGGCCGCAAGTCTTCCATGAAGGCCACTTCTGACCAGACTTCTCCGGACAGTAGATGGGTGTACCAGGGTCCCACTGTTTTCTGCCAGTTCTGAGCTGATGGCACTGCTGGACATCTTCCGATTGCTAAGGGAAGTAAGCATGATGTGTCTTTCATCTACTGTAGTAAGTTTCCTTGGCCGACCACTGCGTCTACGGTCCTCAACGTTGCCCGTTTCTTTGTGCTTCTTCAAAAGAGCTTGGACAGCACATCTGGAAACCCCTGTCTGCCTTGAAATTTCTGCCTGGGATAGACCTTGCTGATGCAGTATAACTACCTTGTGTCTTGTTACTGTGCTCAGTCTTGCCATGGTGTATGACTTTTGACAGTAAACTGTCTTCAGCAACCTCACCTTGTTAGCTGAGTTTGGCTGTTCCTCACCCAGTTTTATTCCTCCTACACAGCTGTTTCTGTTTCAGTTAATGATTGTGTTTCAACCTACATATCGAATTGATGATCATTAGCACCTGTTTGGTATAATTGTTTAATCATACACCTGACTATATGCCTACAAAATCCCTGACTTTGTGCAAGTGTACCTAGAAGAATTGATGCTGTTTTGAAGGCAAAGGGTGGTCACACCAAATATGGATTTGATTTAGATTTTTCTTCTGTTCACTCACTTTGCATTTAGTTAACTGATAAATATAATCTATTAACATGTCTATTTTTGAAAGCATTCTTACTTTACAGCATTTTTCACACCTGCCTAAAACTTTTTGCACAGTACTGTATATATATATATATATATATATATATATATATATATATATATATATATATATATATATATATTTAAAAAAACAGTGAAAAGGGAGGGCGGCAAAATTTCGTTTGCCTAGGGCGGCAAAAACCCTCGCGCCAGCCCTGATCATTAGGTACTTGTGTACTAAGTACAGATAAACTTGCTTAATATTATGATTGCTGTGCAGGCATAATTCATGATTATCGAAAAGAGAAAAAAGAAAGAAAACTAACGGTGAGTTAAAGAGCAGTGTTGTAATACTGTACATTTAGTTCTTTACTTTAAACAAATGTAGTATAGTTTAATACTACAGGACAAATACGTTTCGTATCATTAACAGTTTGTGTCATTATCTAAAAAAAATGATGAGAACTATCAATTAGGCGTTGCACTTGATGTTTTTTTTTTGTGTGCATTTGTATAAGACTAAAAGAAGAAAAATGTTGCGACGTTGGTGTTTTGTAACTGAACTGTATCCAGTGTTGCCCACGCAGGATTTGACAGGCTGCACAAAATGTGACAATAAGTGGGTTTGTGAGATGATATTAAGAGAGGTAATTTCTCAAAGAACCTATGGTGCATGGCGAGTGGTTTTTCAAAAATCGTGATAATAAACGGGGTATGATATTAAGCGAGGTGATATAAAATGGGTTAAGCTGTACTTTAGAGTGTCAACTTTATTCTATACATTATTAAAGGTACAGTAATTGTTATTAATACCTGTTCGATTAGCCATACAAATTGATTATGCAAACTAGTATCAGTCCCAATTGGTTTGGATAATTGACTCTCTACTGTACTGTAGTAGAACTGCCATACAAAACACAGCTATAGCAATGGTGTTATACCTACCAATGGGTTTCAGGACTGTCCTAAATTCAATTAAACACTCAGGCCTATATTAAATACATTGTCTTTCCATAATACACTGGTTGCATGAACAACATATCCAGTTAACCTACTCAGGAGTGGTTCATGCTGTGATAAGTGTGATCAGGCCCGAGCAAATGGTAGCCTGGTGGTTCATTTCATTTACATGCCTAAACAAGGGGAGTTCTGCAACTCAGGTCTAAGTGCAGAGCTTGTGAAGGTTTCAAGCCTGTGTAATGGTATGGGACTGCAATTGGAACACAGGAGTCAGCTATCCCTTAAAGAGACTGGCCCCTGGCAGTGATGGGTACAGTACTTTAGTGGCAATACTGTCACAGCAATGTGGATAGCTATCCCTTACAGAGACTGGGCCCTGGCAGTGATGGGTACAGTACTTTAGTGGCAATACTGTCACAGCAATGGGGTTAGCTATCCCTTACAGAGACTGGGCCCTGGCAGTGATGGGTACAGTACTGCAATGGCAATACTGTCACAGCAATGGGGTTAGCTATCCTTTAGGGACTGGGCCACTGGTAGTGAGGTGGTACTCCATTAAAATTAGAAAAAGATATTCTATTCAGAGTAAAATAGTGTCATATTTCTGGAAGTCCGTTTATTTTAAGCCACTCTTCAAAATAACATTTTAGTCTCAATTCCTGGCAGCCTCCAAAGACCTGAGACTCAATTACTTCTTCCTCACGGACCCAGCTATGCAGTGAGAGTGAAAGTCGCAGTGCACTCCAAAGTTGAACTCCACACAATAAAGCTCTGTCAGCCCTTCTCAGTAGTTATTATACAGTCCCCCCTTGCTGTCTAAAATTAAAGACACATCTTCCCAAGCCTGTTTAAAAGGTTGTGGTTCTTACTGAAATCTGCTGTGCAGTGCATTAGGATTGAAGGACATTAGCTTCCCCGATTTGTATTGACACAGAATCTGTGCGCAACGTCTTGGACATCTCATGAGAGACCCCAGAGCTGAGCAGGAAATCAATCATGAATATTACATGAATATTACACTCCTTCCATTCCTCTAACCAGGCAGCGCACAAAGAGGGTCCAAATAATTCACTGTGCTGGGATTTCCAGAAGTAAACAAGAATGCTGGACTCTGATGTTAAACAGGATATGAATAACAGCAATCAGACATCACAACTTTTATAAAAGAAAAACATAGCCAAGTAAAGTACAGCCAAAGCATGGTCAAGTATACGGAAGCATTGTAAAACACAGAAAGTTATGTTAAAGCATACAAACATAGAAAACCATAGTAAACTATGGTAAATGCATAATAAAACCATAGGGAATAGACTGAGAAGGGTGGGTTTGAGATCTGTCCTCTAAATCACTACAGGAAGAGCGATTTAACATATGCTCTGGCTTTTCTGTTCGGTACCACATCATGGATTGTTATTGCTGTTACCTGTTTGACAATGTGGGCAATAATCCTTACACTATCAGTGCACTAGAGCGGACATTTTGAAAAGAGCTTTGAAACAGATTTTAGAGTTATAGCTAAGTGTACAAAGTTGTCAGGATGTTAACAATGAAAAGAAAAATGACAGGTCCGTTATTTATACAGGTGTAGCCACACCTGGGGTCGTGGAACGCTGTATTTTTTGGAACCCCGCTGCTTCCTCTTTAATGTACAGACATGTAAATCAGATGAATACGAGTCACCTGTCAGTAACCATATGAGATGCAGATTTTATCAAAGTGAACCAAAAACAGAAAGTCTCGGTGGGGATTTTTAACATTAATAATAAATGCACAATGTTTGTGATCGCAAATAAAAAATGTGAAATGCGCAAACAACCAAAAGGGCTAACTGCTCGTATTTGTTTTACATACCCACCCACAACCAAATAGCTGATACCTGATTGATCATGGATACTGTGTGTGTTTGGAACTATGTGCTGGTGGACACTGCAGTCTGAATACAAACTGCTTTGAGACAAGAAGTGTGTGACTCATCCTTCATTTTACACCAACAGAATATAAGAGTCAGGAAAGCAGATCAGACAAGCCTCTCTGATTCAGTACCTCACGAATACCACTGCCTAGAAACCTGTACCAGAGCCCGGACATTCCCATGGGCTACTTCCCCGTTGAAGGACATGTAGATGGAGACTTAGTGGAGACATAAACACAAAGGGACAAAGTCCTGTATTCTTTATGTCTTTTCTCACAAACTGATTATTTTGTAGTTTTCTGTTTATACCACATATAATTAACCATGTACTTATAGATTTATTAAGTATTTTATTTCTGCTATACTGATTAATCAGTGATCTTGCTGTAGGAAGCTCTGAATTCCTTGATGGAGCTGCTATTGTGATGTCACATTGCTATAAGCTGTCCATTGAAATCTAAAAAATAAATAGGGTTAGAAAACCCCCAACAATATTCCCATTATGGTACTGGCTCATACTTCTTTCTTTTAAAGCCTGTGTATTGTGCCTGCTCCCCTCATTTCTCTGTGTCTCTGTGACAGCAATGTGCTGATGAATCACCTCAGCTGTCTGGCCAGTGAGGAGACTGTTGCTAAGACACTGCTTATTGACTGAGCCTCCAGTCTACTTTAGACACAGCAGCAGTCATTATGGGTTAATCTAATTTGAAATATCTTTTCTCTATGGACCCTCTACTTGATTGAGAAAAAACTACAACCGGTTTCCCCAAACCATAAAAACCATACTAGGTTTCAATGTGACTCACTAAAATGGTATATTGAAAATGCCTATTCCCAGTCAATAAAATCCTAAGCCCCCTCACACAAGAACCTGTGCACAGCGGGGGAAAAGGCGCTTGCATCACACACAATGTTTAGTTGCAGTCATAGACGCCAGAACAACTGGTGGTGAAAATTCTGATGGTGCTATCATAGTCAACAAGACCACCAAAAATAATGTTTCTTCAGGTTCCAAAATGTGTCAGATCTTTTTTTTTTTTTTTTAAATAAATTTAGTCGTTGCCAATTATTTTTATTATTTTCTCCCAATTTGAAATCGCCAATTTTTTTATTATGCTCAGCTCACCGCTACCACCCCTGCGCTGACTCGGGAGGGCGAAGACGAACACACGCTGTCCTCTGAAGCGTGTGCCATCAGCCAACTGCTTTTTTTCACACTGCGGACTCACCATGCAGCCACCCAAGAGCTACAGCGTCAGAGGACAACGCAGCTCTCGGGCAGCTTACAGGCAAGCCCGCAGTCGCCCGGCCAGACTACACTGGATGTGCCACTCGTGAGCCCTAAAATGTGTCAGGTCTTGACTATAATTGGTCTGCTGGAAAAGGATACGTCACCCAATTCAGTGGCAGACAGAGAGAGCCTATCAGTGTGCAGAGCAATAGCACACAAATTCTGATTGGAGCCTTTATTTTTTTACTGCGAGAAATAGATTACTTTTAAGGCATGAAATATACAGAAAACTAGGTTAATTAAAGAATGGAAAAATGAATGCTTAGAAGGCGATAATATGGTGGAAGAGGCAGCAAAAATCTTAATTTCACCGCTACCAAAAAAGAAAAGAAAACAAGGCAACAAATTAAATTATTTCTTCAGGAGCCACTATCCACAGCAAAGCAAAAACACTGACAACTTTAAATGCAGTGGCTTTGATAAACATGTACAAAGACAGAACTAATATTGTGAATGCTGGAAAAATTATGGGTATGTTAACAGCAAAGAATGAGCGCAGAGAAGCCGACTTTGGCAAGCAAAAGTCTTAATCCTCATCAGCAGACCCCAAACAATCACATGGTAAGAAAATGCTTTATTTATGCAGGGTGTTATTGTGGTAAAATACTCATCTATCGTTCAATTTGTTCATATTATAGTACTATAATGTTTGGAGTTTGTGTTCCATATAAGTTGTTAAATCCAGTTCCTTATTGACACAACTTTGTAAAAATATGACCAGTAACCTGACAATGTGGTCATTTTTTGACATCTGACTTTAACCACAGATGTAGGTTAATATTGTTTCTGCAAACTGGCCAGTGTATTCAGTTTGACGAACATGGACATATGCTTTTAAACGCTAGATTTAGTATGTGGTTTGCATTTTATGAGTATCATGGTTGGTACCCTACAATACGCTAGGAGAATATGATGGCTAATGTGGTATGAGCAATGTGTTTTTTTAATGTTTTGGTGATGTGTGTCACGTGACCATTGTGAGTGGCAGCAGCAGTGCTGTTCAGGAGGCCCCGGTGCTCATGGTGGCAGTTATACTCTGGGTATACTTTTTCTTCATGAGATGTTTGTTCGAAATAGAAGTAAATTCTCAAAATAATATTTTCATGAATTCATGAAAACCGCTGCTACCCTCACACCCGGACTTTGGCCCCCCACTTTCAGAAAGGCTCTGGTGCTGTTTTCATAACATTGACGTCTTCATAACATCGACGGCTTCATATCAAACCTGTTCAATAAGAAGCGTTTTCCCAACTCCCAAACTTCAGCATTTTGATTGGTTCTCGTTTGGACACAGGTTCAGAGGGGCGGGAACCTGTTTATGAATATGCATGACAAGCCCATTACTAAGTGTAATATTGTAAGTGTATATTCCCCTTGATTTGGCCTAACGTTGACCTCCCACTGTGCCACTGCTGGATTACATCGACCAGCTATCTGTGGTTATCCTGGGATTACACCTAAAGAAGGTTGTGTCTGATGTAGAAATAAAGACAACTACAAGCTATTAGTGAATAGAAGCCATTGGACAAAAAAAACTTTGTGCTGTATAATCAGTTCCTGCAGATGAAGTCTTTTCGGTGGCTTTGACTGTCTTCCACTGCAGTAGTAAGCAGGGCTCTTTTCCGCAGGGAGCTGCTTAGGTCTAACTGGTGTTGATGAACCGCTATGAGCTCTCCTAGCTGGTGTACTTGGCACTGAAGTGCTGACCGCTGTGCTTGCTTGCTCCCAGTTCTCATTGTTCATGCTCTCTGGTATGTCAGCTGTATAGCCTCTACTCTCCCTGATTGGCCTTGCACTAATTGGGATGTGGCACCTCTGTTGGGCTGTGCAGGATGTCCACTGTCCTGCCACCTGCAGATCCACACGATTGCGATGGTAGACTGTTCCTTCAGCGTCCACAAGATATGAGCGTGGTGCAACCATTTGCACACAGGTACCCAGTCTCCAGCGGCCTGATCGATCTCCAGGCAGTGGCTTCATGCAGATTGGCTCACCAATGTTCAGTTCAGGCAAGTCTTTGGCAGATGTGTCATAGCTTAATTTAGAAATCTGCTTCTTCTGTCGCAGCTTCTCTGGTACGCCTTGTACCACAGTGGACTCGAGTAACTTCTTGGCGACTGGCAATGATAGTCTCCTTGACATCAGGCACTGTGCTGGGATGCTATCCATGCCCTCTGTTGGCATGTTTCTCCAATGCAGGATGGCTTTCCATGGGTCTTTACCATCCCTTTTAGCTTTCTTGCACAAGTTCTTCACTATCTTAACAGCAGATTCAGCTTTGCCATTAGCTTGCGGGTGACGCGGTGAAGAAGTGACATGCTGAAACTCCCATTCAGTATCAAATAGTCTGAATTGCTCACGTGCAAATTGATTATCTGAGATCACTCGATCTGGTTGACCATGATGCGCAAACTGTGCCTTGCAGTGCTTGATTGTAGTCTCGGCAGACAAGTCTGACTGTGCCTTGCAACGCTTGATTGTAGTCTCAGCAGACAAGTCTGGGAGTCTGATAATCTGCCAAGGCCGTGATTTTATCTCATGTGACATCATGGTTTCCTTCCGCTGCTCATGTGCATATTCATTGCAGAACAATTGCTGACAAAGTCTTTGATCTCACCTTGCATGTTAGGCCACTACAGGATGTCGCGTGCCTGCCTGTAGCATGCTTCTCCACCAATGTGGCTTGAATGTATGCCTGCTAGCATCTCTGGTCGCAACGATTTGGGTATGATGACCTTCGGTCCTTTGTACATTCTGTATGACCAGTATTCACTCACAATGACTGGTGTTTCCTCCTTCAATTCTGATCATCCAGTCAGAACTACTGACTTCAGTGTTGCAAACTTTCATCTCTCTCAGTGTGCTGTACAATCTGATGCAATCGCTGATCTGTGACATTCAAATAATCGGCTTGATTGATCTGCGCTATGTCACTTTGCTCCTACTGTGTGATGCTCATGCTCTGCACTAGACATCCTGTCTGCCGCTGTTGCTTTGCTGAGTGTGTCGCTGTTATACATCTCAGGGCCTGGCTTGTAAACAACATGGAGGCTGAAATGCTGTAATGTAAGCAGCAGGTTCTGGAGTCACTTGGGTGTGCTCATGAGGGGCTTCTTGAAGACAGCTATCAGTGGCTCATGGTCAGTTTCTGCTGTGATCATTTCTTGGTGATGTGTTACATGTGTGGGTAGTCACTGGAAAATACTGACAGACACAGAGCATTGGTGTTGATACGCCGCTCAGGCGCGCAGATTTAATTTTAACACCGAGCTGACACTAGGGTACCAGCGATGGTAGACCTAGTGTCACATTTAATAAAGCAATAAAAACAAAAAAACAAAAGCTAAAAATAAAAGTTTGTCACACAAAATGACGAGCGCTAGTCCCACTAAAAGGAACGTCCCACTCCAGGAACCTACTACTCTACGGTAACCCTCTTTACACTGTTTTGGGATCCAGCTCCCTAAGCTGACCTACTTCTGTTATGTTATTTCTGAAGTCCTGGCCTCCCAGCGACTCCGGGCCATTCTGACGGTCCTGGCTGGGCAATCGCCTTCACAGGCCCCGTCTTGCAGTTAAAGGGCTCCGTAGTAGTCGTTCCCGCAGAGCGGAAGCTTCCCTCCTGGATGTAAACAAATTCACTCAGAGCCCGTCTGTACAGCAATGGCCTTGCAGCAGCCCCGAGCTGTAGCGCAGATGCTTTTTGAGCTCTGCGCAGCATCCCCAGGCACACCCCCCAGTCAATCCAGACCTCCCGATCACTTTAGCTCAGGGCGAGCCTGCCACTCAACTAGTTGCTTAGCAACACGTCTCCAACTGCGCGTTGCAGCTGATTCTCCACAGGCACACGGCACCAGCGACCCGGTTCCCTGTCACAGCCGTACAGACAGTGATGGAAACGCCAGCAGGCGAACACTATTCTCAAGCATTCCTTATCAATTTGTGCATAGTTCTACTCGGTTGGGGTCAGTGCTCTAGATGCAAAAGCAACTGGCTGACCTTCTTGCATTAGGCAGCATCTGACCCATTTTTGCTTGAATCACTCTGTACAGTGACAGGCTTTGTAACATCATAGTACTTCAACAAAGGTATAGCTGTGACCAGGCGCTTCATTTCCTGCACTGCCTTGTCATGCTTAGGAAGCCAGTGCCAAACTGCATCCTTGTCCAGAAGCCTTCTCAAGGGCTCACACGCCTCTGATAGGTATGGCATGAATTTTGCCAGGTAGGTCACAAACCCAATGAAGCGCTGTACTGATTTCACATAGGTAGGCTGTGGCATCTCCAGTATAGCTCTGATCTTATCCAGGTCAACTTTCAAGCCTTTTGAGGACAGGATGTGTCCATGGAAGTGCAGTTTCTTTATGCTAAGCCTTGCAAGTTGGCTTGATGGCTACTGGCACATTGCGTGGGGCGCATTGTACTGGTGGAATGCTTGGGTCGAGTTCAAAATGAACCTCTCCTGGAACGGATTCTACTGGCCAATTAAACACATCATCATATGCACTGGTCAGCTGTTGTTTCAACAAAGGTCAATTCGGCTGATGTTTTACCTTGTTTAGCTCAGCAGGGATGGGGTGAATTGCATCAGTCCCAGGCGCTCGCATGTCAAACCAGACAACAGCCGTTTCTGATTGGCTTCAACAATTTCAAATTCAATCTTGTACGTACGTTCACGTACGATACACTCTGTTGTGAAAAGTCCCACAGACTTCATTAGCTCTCCTGAGTATAGCTTCAGTTTGGTGTTGCTTGCCCGTAGTCGGGTTCTAGGTGCTAGCTTCGTCTTGCCTTTCAGAATCATTACATCACATTTTGCCCCAGACTCAAGCTGGCAGGGTTATAACGTATTATTCAGTCTGAGATTCACAAACCATTTTTGGCCTTTTGATCTTATATTGCCAAAGCATTCTTTGGAATAAACTGATTCGGCGCTGTGGAGGTCTGCATCATCTTAAGCTGTTTCCTCTCAGGTGTGCAGCTTCCCTGATGAATTTCATCTCTTACTTGACAGGCATACTCTAGCAAAATGATTTGGGCTGCCACACGGCCTGCATGTTTTCCCATATGCTGGACACTGCTCTTTCCCTCGCTTGTGTACACAGTACTTACATGCTACAGGCTTCGCTGCTGTGGTGGCTATGTTGCTGTTGTTTGCCCGGATAGCCAGCTGTGCTTCGCCGTTGCTTTGCTGCGGCATTGACTGTGCTTCACGTCTCAATAGCTGTATTCAAGGTTAAGTTTCGTTCTCTTAGGAGACATCGACGTGTACTCTGGCTTGCTATGCCAATAACTATTCTGTCTAGCGCTGGGACGAACACAGGATTTTCATGTTCGGATATTCGCTCATAATTTAAATACTCGTTGGATATTCATTTGTTTTTCAAAAAGTAATAAAAGCCACTATATAGCTCTGAACGCAGGCAGAGACCGCATAGCTGTAGGGGCAGAGGGCGTGGCCGTGGCCGTGGCCTGTGTGTGTGCTCCTTTATTTTACAGCAAAACCTTACAATATGTAACATGTTAAAATAGAAAAATATACCAGGAGTAAAGAATAAGATGTGTAGGACTAACTTTACCCCACTGAATTAACTACAAAACAAAGGATGCCAAAGAGCAGTTCAAGTTAAATGTTGTTTTGTTTATTCCCGAAATAAACAATACATAAAGCGGACAATGCATTTTATAAATTTTTAACATTTTTTTCATTCCTTGCCATTGCCGTTTCTTCACAGTAAACAGCGACCATCGACACGTCTTCATAAAGTAATAACATGAGGTTTACTTGTGCCTTTTTGTAGCTGAACAAGCAAACGAAAACTGAAATATAACTTTAAACACTTCAAATAAAATAAACATGAAAATGGCGCTGTAAAGTGAAGGGGAAAAAAACTCACAGTTTTGGTTCTGTAAAGTAAGAATGCTTTCAAAAATAGACATGTTAATAGATTATATTTATCAATTAACTAAATGCAAAGTGAGTGAACAGAAGAAAAATCTAAATCAAATCCATATTTGGTGTGACTACCCTTTGCCTTCAAAACAGCATCAATTCTTCTAGGTACACTTGCACAAAGTCAGGGATTTTGTAGGCATATAGTCAGCTGTATGATTAAACAATTATACCAAACAGGTGCTAATGATCATCCATTCAATATGTAGGTTGAAACACAATCATTAACTGAAACAGAAACAGCTGTGTAGGAGGAATAAAACTGGGTGAGGAACAGCCAAACTCAGCTAACAAGGTGAGGTTGCTGAAGACAGTTTACTGTCAAAGTCATACACCATGGCAAGACTGAGCACAGCAACAAGACACAAGGTAGTTATACTGCATCAGCAAGGTCTCTCCCAGGCAGAAATTTCAAGGCAGACAGGGGTTTCCAGATGTGCTGTCCAAGCTCTTTTGAAGAAGCACAAAGAAGCGGGCAACGTTGAGGACCGTAGACGCAGTGGTCGGCCAAGGAAACTTACTGCAGCAGATGAAAGACACATCATGCTTACTTCCCTTCGCAATCGGAAGATGTCCAGCAGTGCCATCAGCTCAGAATTGGCAGAAAACAGTGGGACCCTGGTACACCCATCTACTGTCCGGAGAAGTCTGGTCAGAAGTGGCCTTCATGGAAGACTTGCGGCCAAAAGCCATACCTCCGACAAGGAAACAAGGCCAGCGACTCAACTATGCACGAAAACACAGGAACTGGGGTGCAGAAAAATGGCAGCAGGTGCTCTGGACTGATGAGTCAAAATTTGAAATATTTGGCTGTAGCAGAAGGCAGTTTGTTCACCAAGGGCTGGACAGCGGTACACGAATGAGTGTCTGCAGGCAACAGTGAAGCATGGTGGAGGTTCCTTGCAAGTTTGGGGCTGCATTTCTGCAAATGGAGTTGGGGATTTGGTCAGAATTAATGGTCTCCTCAATGCTGAGAAGTACAGGCAGATACTTATCCATCATGCAATACCATCAGGGAGGCATCTGATTGGTCCCAAATTTATTCTGCAGCATGACAACGACCCCAAACATACAGTGAAAGTCATCATCAACTATCTTCAGCGTAAAGAAGAACAAGGAGTCCTGGAAGTGATGGTATGGCCCCCACAGAGCCCTGATCTCAACATCACTGAGTCTGTCTGGGATTACATGAAGAGAGAGAAGCAACTGAGGCTGCCTAAATCCACAGAACTGTGGTTAGTTCTCCAAGATGTTTGGGCCAACCTACCTGCCGAGCTCCTTCAAAAACTGTGTGCAAGTGTACCTAGAAGAATTGATGCTGTTTTGAAGGCAAAGGGTGGTCACACCAAATATTGATTTGATGTAGATTTTTCTTCTGTTCACTCACTTTGCATTTAGTTAATTGATAAATATAAACTATTAACATGTCTATTTTTGAAAGCATTCTTACTTTCTTACTTTCTTACTTTACAGCAAACTTTTGCACAGTACTGTATATATACTGTATATATACTGTATATAAAAAATGCTGTAAAGTAAGAATGCTTTCAAAAATAGACATGTTAATAGATTATATTTATCAATTAACTAAATGCAAAGTGAGTGAACAGAAGAAAAATCTAAATCAAATCCATATTTGGTGTGACCACCCTTTGCCTTCAAAACAGCATCAAGCATCAATTCTTCTAGGTACACTTGCACACAGTTTTTGAAGGAACTCAGCAGGTAGGTTGGCCCAAACATCTTGGAGAACTAACCACAGTTCTTCTGTGGATTTAGGCAGCCTCAGTTGCTTCTCTCTTCATGTAATCCCAGACAGACTCGATGATGTTGAGATCAGGGCTCTGTGGGGGCCATACCATCACTTCCAGGACTCCTTGTTCTTCTTTACGCTGAAGATAGTTCTTAATGACTTTCGCTGTATGTTTGGGGTCGTTGTCATGCTGCAGAATAAATTTGGGGCCAATCAGATGCCTCCCTGATGGTATTGCATGATGGATAAGTATCTGCCTGTACTTCTCAAATTTGGGGCCAATCAGATGCCTCCCTGATGGTATTGCATGATGGATAAGTATCTGCCTGTACTTCTCAGCATTGAGGAGACCATTAATTCTGACCAAATCCCTAACTCCATTTGCAGAAATGCAGCCCCAAACTTGCAAGGAACCTCCACCATGCTTCACTGTTGCCTGCAGACACTCATTCGTATGCTCTCCAGCCCTTCGCTAACAAACTGCCTTCTGCTACAGCCAAATATTTCAAATTTTGACTCATCAGTCCAGAGCACCTGCTGCCATTTTTCTGCACCCCAGTTCCTGTGTTTTCGTGCATAGTTGAGTCACTTGGCCTTGTTTCCACGTCGGAGGTATGGCTTTTTGGCCACAAGTCTTCCATGAAGGCCACTTCTGACCAGACTTCTCCGGACAGTAGATGGGTGTACCAGGGTCCCACTGTTTTCTGCCAATTCTGAGCTGATGGCACTGCTGGACATCTTCCGATTGCGAAGGGAAGTAAGCATGATGTGTCTTTCATCTGCTGCAGAAGGTTTCCTTGGCCGACCACTGCGTCTACGGTCCTCAACGTTGCCCGTTTCTTTGTGCTTCTTCAAAAGAGCTTGGACAGCACATCTGGAAACCCCTGTCTGCCTTGAAATTTCTGCCTGGGAGAGACCTTGCTGATGCAGTATAACTACCTTGTGTCTTGTTGCTGTGCTCAGTCTTGCCATGGTGTATGACTTTGACAGTAAACTGTCTTCAGCAACCTCACCTTGTTAGCTGAGTTTGGCTGTTCCTCACCCAGTTTTATTCCTCCTACACAGCTGTTTCTGTTTCAGTTAATGATTGTGTTTCAACCTACATATTGAATTGATGATCATTAGCACCTGTTTGGTATAATTGTTTAATCATACACCTGACTATATGCCTACAAAATCCCTGACTTTGTGCAAGTGTACCTAGAAGAATTGATGCTGTTTTGAAGGCAAAGGGTGGTCACATCAACTATGGATTTGATTTAGATTTTTCTTCTGTTCACTCACTTTGCATTTAGTTAATTGATAAATATAATCTATTAACATGTCTATTTTTGAAAGCATTCTTACTTTACAGCATTTTTTCACACCTGCCTAAAACTTTTGCACAGTACTGTATATATATATATTGTAACACGGCAGGGAGGGGGTTAAAATCTTCCCTGCCAAAAACATATGTGAATGCACGTTTTGTTTAAATTAATTGTTTTATTTGTTTAATTATCACCCGCACCTGGTAGTTATTATCAATTAGTACCAGGTGCAGGGGTATTTAAGATGTGCAGTCAGTCTGCACGTGACTGCTGAGTAGAAGGCAGAAGGTGCGCTCTGCTTCCGAGCAGTCAAAGTGCTGTGTTAAACTTGTGTGGTTTCCAGTGTTTTTATGACAGGTAAACAGCTTAGCCGTCCTGCGAGCTAGTCAAGGACCTGCATAAAATGTTTAGTTAGTGCTCAAAACGGAGCTAGGTGTTTTGTTTTGTTTTGTTTATTTATTTTTGTGTATATTAAAATTAGCGCGTAAGCGCTTGAAAATCCATTTCTTGTGTCCTGGGTCCTGCTTTTAAAGGGGCAACGAACCAGAGTGAGTGCCGCTCTGTTACATATAGTGGCAGCGAGTGTGGGCGCCCCTACGACCCAGAGAAAAATGGAAAGCATTGAAGAGTTGATTGCAAGGATCAACTGGAACACCGCTGCTCAGTTAGAGCAGACTGAGAGATGGGAGAGAGAGCTGGGGTTGGCCCCGCTGGAAGCAAGGGAGCGGGAGCCAACAGAGCTGGAGCTGCTGCTCCAAAAATGGGAGCAGGCAAGGGAGGCACCGCTGTCTGCAGTCCCGGCGAGAGAAGCCCCGCGGTCTCCTGCACCAGAGGACGTGGTGCTCTGTCCTGAGCGGGAGGAGTCCTTCCCGGAGCCAGAGGAAGGACAGCCGAGGGAGCAAGAGGTACCGCCGCCGGCTACAGACAAGGGGGAGGAGGTGAGGAGCCCACCTCCACCACAACCCCGACCACCACCCCTGCGATCCGGTCCGGCGCTGCTGCAGGTGATCCCGTGCCCCTTGCTCCTGGACACCCTGCCGGTCTGCCTGGACCTCCCTGCGCTAGACCTGGAGCCCAGGAGTGCACCACCGCCACAGCTCTACCCCTGGTTCCCTTCTCCGCTCTCCCGAACACCCAGACGTCGCTGGCTGCTGCCAGACGTCGCTGGTGCTCCCCTGTTCGCTGCTTCGCACCCTTGGGTGATTGGACATCGCTGCTCCGGTCCCCAGGTGAAGACCTCTGCCCGTTGCTGCATCCTCCGGTTCCCACGCCGTCGCTTCACTCACCCCTGTCATCCCAGTGGGGTCCCGTGTCGCCGGTTCGTGGTCCCACCTTAGATGTGCCGGAGGGACCGATCCACCCGCAAGCCCGCCCGTGGATAAGGGCGAAAATTAAAATTTGTGGACTTGAGGGTGGGTGGTTGTGTTTTAGGGGGGGAGGTGGCCTTGGAACGGCCGATCAGTGCTGCGCACTTAAGGGGGAGGATGTGTAACACGGCAGGGAGGGGGTTAAAATCTTCCCTGCCAAAAACATGTGTGAATGCAAGTTTTGTTTAAATTAATTGTTTTATTTGTTTAATCATCACCCGCACCTGGTAGTTATTATCAATTAGTACCAGGTGCAGGGGTATTTAAGATGTGCAGTCAGTCTGCACGTGACTGCTGAGTAGAAGGAGGCAGAAGGTGCGCTCTGCTTCCGAGCAGTCAAAGTGCTGTGTTAAACTTGTGTGGTTTCCAGTGTTTTTATGACAGGTAAACGGCTTAGCCGTCCTGCGAGCTAGTCAGGGACCTGCATAAAATGTTTAGTTAGTGCTCAAAACGGAGCTAGGTGTTTTGTTTCGTTTTGTTTATTTATTTTTGTGTATATTAAAATTAGCGCGTAAGCGCTTGAAAATCCATTTCTTGTGTCCTGGGTCCTGCTTTTAAAGGGGCAACGAACCAGAGTGAGTGCCGCTCTGTTACAATATATATATAGGAAGTTGTACCCAACAGGAAGTTGGGTACTGTTTAAGCAAGGCATTTCTGTCCCATGAAGTGTTTAAATTTAAATTTTAGTTTTTGTTTGCTTGTTCAGCTACAAAAAGGCAGACAGGCTAAAAGAATTGAGTCTATTCAGTCTTGAACAAAGAAGACTACGCAGCGATCTGATTCAAACATTCAAAATCCTAAAAGGTATAGACAATGTCGACCCAGGGGACTTCTTTGACCTGAAAAAAGAAACAAGGACCAGGGGTCACAAATGGAGATTAGATAAAGGGGCATTCAGAAAAGAAAATAGGAGGCACATTTTTACACAGAGAATTGTGAGGGTCTGGAACCAACTCCCCAGTAATGTTGTTGAAGCTGACACCCTGGGATCCTTCAAGAAGCTGCTTGATGAGATTCTGGGATCAATAAGCTACTAACAACCAAACGAGCAAGATGGGCTGAATGGCCTCCTCTCGTTTGTAAACTTTCTTATGTTCTTATGTTATGAGATTCTGACTCACTGTAAAGCAGCACAATGCATTTTTGTCCCAGATGGCTTTCCATAGAGATCACTAAGGGTGGTTTGTTTACTTTTTGCTGTCTGAAACTTTTAAATAGAGGCTCAAGAGCTGCTGTGTTGACTCTGTGTGTTTTATATATATATATATATATATATATATATATATATATATATATATATATATATATATATATATATATATATATATATATATATATATATATATATATATATATATATATATATATATATATATATATATATATATGTGAGACAGCAGGGAGGGGTTAAATCCTTCCTGCAGGAAAACATGTGCGTAGGCACATTTTGTGTTTGTTTTTGTTAATTGTTTAATTGTTTTGATAATTGTTTTATTGTTGATCATTACCGGCACCTGGCTACTATTGAAAATTGGAGCCAGGTGCCCGGTATTTAAGGAGAGCAGTCAGTATGCTCAGGGCAGCTACTGAAGAGGGTAGAAGCCCGACTGTGCTGGTGTGTGGGTACAGCCGTAATTTAAAAAAAAAAAAGAAAAAAAAGGTAGAGTGAGTCCTTTTTTGTGTGTGTAATTTTTGTTTGTTTTGTTACAGGTAAACAGCTTAGCTGTCCTGTTGTTTAAGTTAGGTTCCTGTTTTGTTTTAGTTATTGCTCAAAGAAGAGCTAGGTGTTTGTTTTGTTTATTTTGTGTTAATTAAAAATAGCGCAACCGCGCTTTAAAAAATCCATTTGTGTGTTGGGTCCGTGTTTTTAAAGGGGCAACGAACCGCGAAGAGGTTGGATCTTTTACATATGGTGGCAGCGAGTGTGGGCGCCCCTAATGACCCAAAAATGGATTTTAAAGATTTAATTGAGAGGTTTAATAAAAACACCGCTGCTCAGGAGGAGCAAACAAGGAAGATGGAGAGGCAGAGGCAGGAGCTGGGCGTGGCCCGTTGTTAATACAGGAGCGGGAGCCAACTGAACTGGAGCTGCTGCTGCAAAAGTGGGAGCTGCCGTCCCGAGAGCCAGAGGGGTGGAACTGCCATCCCGAGAGCCAGAGGGGTGGAGCTGCCGCTTGCAGAACAACCAACCGTGCAAGTGAGTCCGGCGTTGCTGAGGGAGGTTCCCTGTCCCGTCATCGTGGACACCTGGCCGAATGCCCAGACCTCCCTGCGCTGGACCTTGCTCCCAGGTCGCAGTACAGCCAGGCACAGTCGCTACCTGGTCCCTTACTCCACTCCCCCTGGAATCCCAGACGCCGCTGCGCAAGAGGCAGACGCCGCGACGCAAGGGCAGAGGTCACTAGCGTTCCCCTGCTGATTGCTCCGCTCCCTTGCCTAGTGCTGCGCTCCACCTGGGATTCCAGAGGTCGCTGCGCAGGTCCACAGGTGCACGCCTCTGCCTGTCAGTCCTGGCTCCCGGTCACCGGTCTGCGCTGTGGTCGCCCTGGACAAGCCGCCTGGGTCCCTCCTCGCCGGTCCTGGGTCCCTCCCTGGAACGCCGGGATTAACCCACCTCAAGCCCGCCCGTGGAAGAGGGCGAAAATTGACATTTGTGGACTTGAGGGTGGGTGGTCTTTTAAGGGTGGAGGGAGGTGGCCGTTGTATGGCCGATGTCTTGAAAAGACATGGGGGGATGTGTGAGACAGCAGGGAGGGGGTTAAATCCTTCCTGCAGGAAAACATGTGCGTAGGCACATTTTGTGTTTGTTTTTGTTAATTGTTTAATTGTTTTGATAATTGTTTTATTGTTGATCATTACCGGCACCTGGCTACTATTGAAAATTGGAGCCAGGTGCCCGGTATTTAAGGAGAGCAGTCAGTCTGCTCAGGGCAGCTACTGAAGAGGGTAGAAGCCCGACTGTGCTGGTGTGTGGGTACAGCCGTAATTTAAAAAAAAAAAGAAAAAAAAGGTAGAGTGAGTCCTTTTTTGTGTGTGTAATTTTTGTTTGTTTTGTTACAGGTAAACAGCTTAGCTGTCCTGTTGTTTAAGTTAGGTTCCTGTTTTGTTTTAGTTATTGCTCAAAGAAGAGCTAGGTGTTTGTTTTGTTTATTTTGTTTTGTGTGTTTTCATTAAAAATAGCGCAACCGCGCTTTAAAAAAAATCCATTTGCGTGCTGGGTCAGTGTTTTTAAAGGGGCAACGAACCGCAGAGAGGGCCGGATCTTTTACAATATATATACACACATCTCACATATCACATATCACTCTTTTTCATTTGCCATTTTTTGAAACTGTCGCGCAAATTCCAGTGAGACGGTAAATAAGTCCAAGGCATTTTTGTCATTTGTAGCTAGGGTTTGACCCGGGCAGTCCGGGAATTGGCATCTGTGTCCGGGTGGCAGGAATTAACAAACCCGGATGCACGGTTTTAAGTGAAACGCATAAGAAACTCCAACCTTCGTTTAATATTTTCTTTGACATACCGTATAACGGGACATTTTGGAGTGGAATTTATTTTGGCTTTATTGGCGGTTTGGATTGGATCGCCAATAATACTTCCACCAATCAGAGTGTGGCATACAGTGAGTGATCCCGCCCTCTGACAGACTGGTGCTATGCAGCACAGGTTAAAGAAGCGTGCGCTGGACAAGAGAAAGAATGGGTCAGATGTCAAAGTGAATATGAGAATGGAAGTGAGTGATGAAGCCAATTTGCTTAAAAAATTAAAAGCAGACCGGACATTTCCATCAGTTGATTTAGGAAATGTGGAATTTATGACGCGATCAGGAACTCTGAGGCAGTGTAAACTGTGCCTGCAACTGTGGTACATTTAGGACTGTTCTTTTTTAGGTTAAGCAGTTTTGTATTATTTATTTATTTTTTATATACAAGGGGTTATTTAAGTAGCAGCCATTTTTTATGCTTGTCTTGGTTATTTGTCCCAGCACTAATTATGTCCCGAATGGGCCGTAATCACATGTTGCTGCTTTTTCTCTCAGTTGTGTAACAAAGTTGTCAATTGCGTCGTAGC
This sequence comes from Acipenser oxyrinchus oxyrinchus, assembly GCA_030684275.1. NCBI lineage: Eukaryota > Metazoa > Chordata > Actinopteri > Acipenseriformes > Acipenseridae > Acipenser > Acipenser oxyrinchus. The sequence continues at coordinate 24,609,549 of CM060258.1, read as the reverse complement.
TTTCTTGTTTGCAGCAGCCGAACATTTTCATAAATTACATTTTTTGCGGGTCTGAAGTCGGCTTCTAATGCATTCAGGATGGCTGTTGCATCCTTTTGTTGCTCCCCTGTGAGGTTCAGGTTGTGCATTCGCTGCCCATCAGCCTCATCAGTGTAGCTACTCGCACTTCCACTGGCTGTTGCTATGGAGTAATCTTCAAATTCTGCTCTGAAATTTTCCCAGTTGCTGCTCCAATCACCGCTCATCTTCATCCCTTCAGGGGGTGGAATGCTATTGGCAGCTACCATGATGCTGAAATACGTTTGCGCTCCCTATTTACAGCCTCCGGGCTCCTGAATAGCAATAACCTCAATGGCAATGGATGCATGCACTCTTAATCCATCTAATATCAATTCAATCCTTGGTTGCTACTCACAGTTTTATAGCTCACTGCGCTCAGAAAATGCTGATCTTCAAACGAGTGGCATAATTTTGGGTCCAGATACTTCTGACGCCATGTCTCTGATGTAGAAATAAAGACAACTACAAGCTGTTTGTGAATCGATGCCTTTTTGAACAAAAAATACACAACCTGGGTCAAAGGTACAAAACACAGGAAGTAACAGTGTAGTATAACAAAGAGCCACAAGGTGGCGCAGACCTGCAGTCTAACATCCATAACAAAGGTGGTTGATGCAATACCGGGGGTTCCCTGATGCTGTAGAATATGCTTATCCTGAAGGGCTAAAGATGATCAAATCAACTGGCTGGTTCTCTGGTACTACATTCTGTCAAATGAACGTGTTTTTTTTTCTCCTTATATTAAAAGAGAATTACAGACAGGCAACTTTGAAAGACAAAAACAAAAATTTTAACAATTATATGTCATTACTGATGTCTTTTATTCCAGGTAGTTTAATTCCACATAGACACAGTTGATCCAATATACAGATGCATTAGCTGTTTCCCAAACAAATAAGAAAAGCCTATGCACAGCTTTATTTTACGCTGTAAAATGTCCAATTGAGTCTCATTCATCATGCGTGTTTAATGAGCTGTTGTTTCCAGTCTCATTTCTGAATCACATACACACTAAAACAGAACAAAGTAAAAGCAATCTGATTTTAAAACAGCAGGTAGGAGACCTAATGTTAGCAAAGACGTCAGCCGGTGAGTCAGTGATTTCTACTGGGACGGCAGGCAGAGCGGGGGCTATACAACATAGAAACAAAACCAATGGAAATCAGTGGAAAACACACTGTGCTATTTAAACAAGAGAATTATATTGCAAAACGTATCGACGGAAGTGCGAGGGCAGAGGGGGCACTGTTCTCGTCACACCCTCTGAATGCTGTCTGGCAATGTCAACGGCAATCCAGTAAGACCAGCAGGAATAGCAACTAGTCTCCGGTTTGAATGACAAGTTGTAGAAATCTGGATGCAGACGATTACTTAGAATAAACTTTATGAACACGCTGTGAACAAATTACTGAACAAACAACATGATCAGCACTAACACACGTAGTCTACTAGATATTTAATTACTACAACCTTTTTTTTACTTTCGCAAATACATTTTAGCACCTATTGGCAACTTTAATACTTACACAAATCCACAAACATTCACTCAACTCCTAATTTAAAAAACACAGTTACAGGTACTTTTATTCTTTTACATTTCTTTAAGAGGTAGCTATCTGATGTGAAGAACAGTTTCCATGGTGAAGCCCTAGGCAATGCTCACTTGATCACATGTGTTTCTGTACAGCATGAATTTAAGCAAAAAGAAAGTCTGCAACAGTTTAAAAAGGTGTTTGTCAGTGCTATAGAACGTGCTTGGCAGTATCTGAAACATGTACAAGCGCATTTCTGTTTAAAATGTATAGCCTGTGAACTGTAAATATACTGGTATGTCTGGGCTCACTTTTGTGCTCCAACTTTATTTACTGTCCATATAGAAACTTTGCTGGACTTGATTTTTTGTGAGCAATTCACTGTAAAACATTTCTACTTATACACGTGTATAAACTTGCCATTAAAAGATAATGCTAGTTTAAGGTGACCAGATGTCCTGTTTTGGATGGGACGGTCCCACTTGGAACACTACATAAGAACATAAGAAAGTTTACAAACGAGAGGAGGCCATTCAGCCCATCTTGCTCGTTTGGTTGTAAGTAGCTTATTGATCCCAGAATCTCATCAAGCAGCTTCTTGAAGGATCCCAGGGTGTCAGCTTCAACAACATTACTGAGGAGTTGGTTCCAGACCCTCACAATTCTCTGTGTAAAAAAGTGCCTCCTATTTTCTGTTCTGAATGCCCCTTTATCTAATCTCCATTTGTGACCCCTGGTCCTTGTTTCTTTTTTCAGGTCAAAAAAGTCCCCTGGGTCGACATTGTCTATACCTTTTAGGATTTTGAATGTTTGAATCAGATCACCGCGTAGTCTTCATTGTTCAAGACTGAATAGATTAAATTCTTTTAGCCTGTCTGCATACGACATGCCTTTTAAACCCGGCATAATTCTGGTTGCTCTTCTTTGCACTCTTTCTGGAGCAGCAATATCCTTTTTGTAACGAGGTGACCAGAACTGAACACAATATTCTAGGTGAGGTCTTACTAATGCATTGTAAAGTTTTAACATTACTTCCCTTGATTTAAATTCAACACTTCTCACAATATATCCAAGCATCTTGTTGGCCTTTTTTATAGCTTCCCCACATTGTCTAGATGAAGACATTTCTGAGTCAACATAAACTCCTAGGTCTTTTTCATAGTTCCCTTCTTCAATTTCAGTATCTCCCATGTGATATTTATAAGTCCCAGTGTCCCCAGAACCTTTCTTGGGAAGCTCATTTCGTTCCGTTTTATTCCCAGAGCATCGTCGCGCTGGTAACAGAATATTGTATTTCCATGCAGGCTGCTGTGTTACTACCATATCTAACTTATTACAGAACAATGACACTTTGTTGTGACTAAAGGGAAGGTTGAACGACCAGTAGCATTAAAAAACGGCTGTACAGCGCCGTGCAAATCTGGAGAAAAAAAAAGTTTTTTCAATATTATAACAGCAAAAGAACATTCAAAGAGGAAGTAAAATGTCTAAGAGATACAAACGGCAAAATCATAGATGAAGAGAAAAAAAAACGCACATTTATTAAATGTTTACTTTTCACAAGTTTTTACAAAGGAGGATACGGACAACATGCCCCACGCCGACCTGTTCCTATCCAGTTTTAAGTAACTTAATCATAACAGAGGCAGAGGTGTTAAAGGGATAGGAGCTCTTAAAACAAACAATTCCCTTGGGCCGGATGAGCTCCGCCCAATAGTACTCAAAGAAATGAAAGAAGTTATTTACAAACCCCTAACCAAGATCATGCAACAGTCTCTTGACAAAGGGGTTGTACTGACAGACTGGAGAACTGCAAACATAATACTGATCCACAAAAAGGCAGACAAAACCAAAGCAGGTAAGTACAGACCAATAAGCCTGACTTCTATTATATGTAAACTTATGGAAACTAATACCAATATGGTAACAATATCCTGGGAGACAGTCAGCATGGTTTTAGGAAAGGGAGATTGTGTCTAACTAACCTGCTTGATTTTTTTGAGGATGCAACATCAATGGATAATTGTAAACCATATGACATGCTTTAGTTAGATTTCCAGAAAGCTTTTGACAAAGTCCAGCAAAAAAGATTAATTCTCAAACTGAACACAGTAGGGATTCAAGGACATGCATGCACATGGATTAGGGAGTGGATGACATGTAGAAAACAGAAAGTACTGATTAGAGGAGAAATCTCAAAATGGAGCGAGGCAACCAGTGGTGTACCACAGGGATCAGTATTAGGTCCTTTGCTCTTCCTAATCTATCTTAATGACTTGGATTCTGGTATAATAAGCAAACTTGTTAAAATTGCAGATGACACAAAAATAGGAGGAGTGGCAAACTCCATTGCAGCAGCAAAGGTCATTCAAAATGATCTAGACCAGGGATGGCAAACCTTTTTTAGCTGGAGTTCCCAAAGTTGGATTTTTTTGTCACTAAGTGCCAAGGGTGCCAATGATTAATTAGGGGTGTAAAAGGTTATACGGCGGTTAAACGGTAACTTTTTAAAACAATATTTACTTTCCTCTTTTTGTAATTAAGTTTTTATTAAGCAAACATACCAAAAAAAGAGCAATCCACAATACAAAATTATCAAGAACTTTACCTGAACTAGGACAGAACCCCTCCATCCGCCCTCATCCCCTCGCAACCTCCCCAAACCCTGAACCCCCTCCCCTCTGTTGTCTGGAGAGCAGGTGTAGGGGAATAATATTTACATTCCTATGACTAATGGGACTTCTGCTGCTGAATATCCGCTGGTTCATAGTCAGTCATTTTTCGAGCAACACATGCAGCACTCATGTCATCTGTCAGCCTGTTGCGCATGTCTGATTTGATCAAATTCATGCCAGAAAAAAGCTGCTCACAAAAATATGATGAGCCAAAAAAAGTTAGAAGTAAAATTCCAAGAGTTTTCATTGCTTTCAAAGAATTTGGCAAATAATTCCAGACTTTCAATATCTCATTTTCTGCACTTTCTGCTCCCCCCCCCCCCCCCATAACATACCACAGTATGGCCCGTCAGAATTTAAACCTGCATTTCCCAATAGAGGATTAAAATAGTATTTAAAAAAAAAAAAACAGTGCATCAAACAAAGAATACATAGTTTGAGATACGAGTATGTGACAGTGAAATATATTTTCGGTATTTATGACAAGGGAAAGGTTAGACAATCAAAACAGAGTGGGACATTTGCTTTAAAGTTCAATGCACAAATACACGTGTTGCCGCCAGTGACACCTGCAAAAGACCTTGCACTGCACATTAACACGTGTGCGAAAAGCTGTACATCTTTTTAGAAAAGACGTAAGCCGAAAGTGCTTGGTTATGTAATTTCGACCTACTTTAGGCTCGCAGACCCCCGACCCCGAGTGTAAAGTATAAAAGATTGTGGCCATTTCTCCATTTAGTACAGCAGATGACGGTCAGTAAAATGCTACGAGAATCAGGCTAACTATCCCTTCCTCCCCGCGTGTCCCGCTGAAACATCCATAGCTGACCACAATTACATTTGATCCTCCATGGGACAGACTTACTGTTTTTGATCAGCTTTCTGTGCCCAGGGTACTTGAATAAAGCAGCTCAGCAGCATAAACAGCCAACCATGAACGTCTAGATAACGGCTACAGTTAGCACTGTTCAGTTACTTGGGGCGGGGCCGTCCTTGCAAATCAAACTGACTGGCTTTCCAAAGTGCCACTCAGAGGGCGGGCAAAAAAAAAGCAGGTAACTGCTCACTCGGCGTGCCAACAAATACGACTCTCAGTGCCACTCTGGGCACGCGTGCCATAGGTTCGCCATCGCTGATCTAGACAGCATTCAGATCTGGGCAGACACATGGCAAATTACATTTAATATAGAAAAGTGTAAAGTACTTCACGCAGGCAATACAAATGTGCATTATAAATACCATATGAGAGATACTGAAATGAAGAAGAAATCTATGAAAAATATCTAGTAGATCTAGGACTTGGAAACGATCCAAAAGACTGGAAATAAATACATGACCCCGCCCATGCATTCCTATAGAACATAGAGATGGGCTGTCCCATTACAAAACAGGGCTTGTTTTGATAAAAGGTTACCACCCTGACCTCCAGCAACTCTGTTGTAAAGTAAAGGTTGGAATCTATAGATCAGAGTTATTGAACATCCCTATATATCCAACAGTTTTATTGTTATCATAGATTAGTAGTAATTGTACAGTTGTACTTGTAGTATTATTATTTTTTTCTTTGTGGTACCAGTAGTAGTAGCAGTCTGATTTGAAGCCCGGTACCTATCCAGCTGTCTGCAGACAGCTGGGCAATAGTAGTATAGTTGAACTGATATTTTCAACAAAATTATTTTATTGTTATGCATTTATATACAGAACTCAATTGTGTTTCTTTACAAATTCCTTCATTTATCCTTTTTATTAACTTCTTTAAGTATTTTAAATTGCAACATTATTATTATTATTATTATTATTATTATTATTATTATTATTATTATTATTATCAATCAAATTCAAATTTTATTTTGTATAGTGCCTTTCAAGGTGGGCCACCTTCACAAAGTGCTTAACATTAAAACAATTCAATACAATGAAAAAAAAAATAATCACAAACAATAAAAATTTAAAAATATAAAAAGACCTAAATAAAAATAGTAAGTAATAAAAGACAATAAGAGAAACAACAATAAATTTAAAAAGAACATTTAAAATGAAGAAACAGCAAAGCACAATAGAATAAAAAGATTAAGAAAAAGCCAGTGAAAAAAGGTGAGTTTTTAGCTTTGACTTGAAGAGTGAGGGGGTGGGAGCAGTTCAAACAGAGAAGGGAATGAATAATTATACACAGAACAAGGTCGTGTGCCATGGCAAGGCGCAAGACTTTTATTTAGTTTTTCCTTTCAAACAGTCCGGTAAACAGATATGGCTCATAATCTTCAAAACTATGAGCTTGGTAATGTTGGGATATGTCACATAGAATACAAACGTGTTGCTGGCTTTGTTTTACAACATATAGAATAGAAGGACCTCGATAATATTTTTGCTTGTTTGGTGAATCTCTTTATGCATATGTTCACTTTATGCGTATGTAAAGACATTCTTCTTGTCAAAGATTTATGCCACAGAACAATTTAGTTAACAAAAAGTCATTTATCATAAAAGCAAACAAACAAACCAAAAGCCATAGCTTAGGTCACATGTTCAAGTTGTGTGAATGCAAGACCTTTTTGTGTCATTTTTAAAGCCAACAAAAAGTGCAGTTTTCATTTAAATGCTGGATCGACTGCATGTATGGTCTGGTTTATTTTTGCTTATTAATAAACCTATTTTTATGCAACTTGCATAATCGGAAAGAAAACGTCTAGGTGCTGCTAATTGCACCACCTGCAAGACACGACTACTGGTACTACATAAAATGATTAACTTGTTTTCAGGCGTGATGTGTTTTGAGGCGTGTGTTTGACGTGTTTAAAGGGTGTTAATCTTGCTTCTGATTGGTCAGTTTCATTCCAGTCGCGCGACGGAAAAAAAAATAGAAACAGGTTCTATTTTAGCGATGCAAACTTTTCTCAAAGCGACGTTGCTCGCTGCTGGTGTGGATACTCCCCTTTGACTGCAGTGACTTCTAAATGATTTGCTCACATCGCTCGCGTCCAGTGTGGATGTAGCTTCACATGGGTTGCACTTGTTTTGGGCTTGTTTTGAAAGGCAGTGCTGCTTTTTTTTCTTGTGAGACTTGGCAACACTGGTAACCTTCCCCGTCTGTCTCACAGGCAGCCACTGATTCCTGAACACCTCATTTTGTTGTTGACAAGAGTGCAGGATACAGCAGGCAGTGGCACTTCATTCAGTTTCATCAGTATTCGCCACCTCCCTTTCAAGTGCCCACTACCCGTATTTGCCCAAGCGTGGTGTTGAATGATTCCTCAGCAGCTGTCAGCCACCCAGACAGGTAGGGTTTCTAAGCCAAGGTAGTATACGCAGCATCACCTGATCCCCTATATGTTGTATTGCCTGAATGAAAAGGAAATATATATAATGTCTCTGTCGGTTTTCAGCCATGGTGATCTGCAATACCTGTTGGTCAGTTTCATTTTATAACTCAGAGTTCATTTTTAATTAATGAGTCGTAAGACAAATTAGTTGAGACAGTATTCACTACTAATGACATGCCCCCCCGCTAATGACATTTGAAAAACAATTTGGGCAAGAGCAGTAAAACACATTATTAGCCAACTAGGCACAAGGTATTTAGCTTTATTAGAGCAACTTAGATTCACTCGTGTACCAGTTCTCTGCGCATGGAAACCACATTTTCACAAAATTTCACTAGTAATCTTCAAAAACAGCATGAGTACTTTACGCATAGCTAATTTACATATCTACCCCCACCTTTGCTATTCATTTGCATGATGTCGGGTGAAGAGCCTGGTTTACTCGAGTGAAATAAACTCAGCGGATGGAAACCCAAAAAAGCACTTTACACGAGACATTTTTCTTGAGCAAATGTCTCGAGCTAAAAAAATAACATGCATTTAAACTCCACCATGGTCGACCCAAGGGACTTTTTCAACCTGAAAAAAGAAACAAGGACCAGGGGTCACAAATGGAGATAAGATAAAGGGGCATTCAGAACAGAAAATAGGAGGCACTTTTTACACAGAGAATTGTGAGGGTCTGGAGCCAACACCCCAGTAATGTTGTTGAAGCTGACACCCTGGGATCCTTCAAGAAGCTGCTTGATGAGATTCTGGGATCAATGAGCTACTAACAACCAAACAAGCAAGATGGGACAAATGGCCTCCTCTCGTTTGTAAACTTTCTTATGTTCTAATTATTGAACAGTCAACGTTCATACTTGCAACCAATCAAAGAGAATTGTGAGCGGGTTTATCCACCGACTGCTGCGAACTGGCGGCTATCCTGGTCTGAATCATCACTCTCGCTGTGTGAAGAGGTTAGACTACTGTAGTCTAACAACAACGGCTCATACAGGTACTATTGTATTGAGTTGGAATTATTCTCTTCATCCATGATATGTGTATATCTGAGTGCAAACGGCTTTGCTTCGTGTGTAGCTATAGGCTATAATCAACGCTGTCATGTCACAGCACCTTGACATGTTTTACCTGTACTGTAACACTTGAAATGTATTTGCTTACAATTGTAAGTCGCCCTGGATAAGGGCGTCTGCTAAGAAATAAATAATAATAATAATAATAATAATGTTTACAATGCAGGGCACTGAAGCTTGTCATGGTTTGAACACTTTGTGCATTAAACTAGCCCATCACAACAGGAGGGTCTGTACAATGTGACAAAAGTATTTGGAAACATATTTTCTATTGAAATAAGCCTATATATATTCACCACAGGTACCCTCTAAGAAACGTATGTTCGTGAATAATACAAAATAATGTATGAACGAGTTATTTTCACTTTTGCGAAATTCATGTTGTAAAAATACTTTACAAGTTACAGAACATTTTGTATTTCTTAAAGTATACATGTTATGTTGTTTTTGGCAATAATGAAATACAATAGTTTCATGTCTCCTGGTGCCAATTTAATTTCTTTAAAAAAATGATTTACATTGATAGTTGAGTACTGCATATGATACATATAGGTTAAAACAATTACAAAAAAGAACCATGTCCTCGTTTCATTTTACCTTTCTTCTTTAAAAAATATCTAATAAGCTGCCTTAGAGGCAGGATACATCTCTTTTTAATTTGGTGACCCCTTATTTTTATTTCTGTGTTAAATGTATTATAGAAGTATATTAGAAAAAAACAGACAAAGATTAATGTTATCTGTTGCATATGTGTGATAGCTATATAAGGTATTTTATAAGTATTTTACTTTATCACAGGTATTAGTTTAATAGAAGAAAAACAACACATTGATAAAAACATGTTTTTCCTTCTGCAAAGAGGCAAATGTCAGGGCTCGAATTACTGGGGGGCTGGAGGTGGGGTCAATCCCTAGTTTTATTTCCAAATGTCCTTTTTTCTCGTGTTCATTGATTGGCACCAGAAAAAGGAATAGGCAGGAAATTTCATCATGCAATTAACATGTTTTAACAGGTTCCTTTCCGTTTGAAGCGATGCCCATCAGCTTACAGCATGTTAAAGGGGGAATTTGGAAATACAACTATTCAGAGAAACTTAAAAGGGTTTGCCTACGTGGTACTATTTACCAATAACTACTTCAGAAGGAAATTCCTGTTTCTGCAATCAGGGCAGCTTCTAAACAAAACTCGGAAAAGCTGATTAGTGGGCTTCATTTATTGTACACAGTCAAAATTTAACACATTTCATCACCTTTAATAGTTTAATAGTAGGAAGTGGCTGAAAAAACCCTAGTATCTATTAATCACAGCAGAAACTGCAATAGAAATAAATATACAGATCAAGTATCGTGTCATATTAAATGGTAAACTACTACATACCTCTGTTGTATGTAGAGGTATTCTGTTGCAGTGTAAGAAACCAGTACATTTATGCCAGGGTTGATGAGGATGCTGCTTGGTGAAATCAGCCAGGAATAAAGCAATATTTTCCAAAAGATTCATCTTTGTGTGGCTGGGGGGGCCAGACAGCGAGAGGCTTCTTTAACGCGATCACTCATGGAGAAACAGCTAGCATTGGGCTCTCTTAATTCTGTCAAACCCTTTAACTAATCCTACAGTTTAAGTGATGCAAAGTGATTTCTTGTGTGTGAGACGTGTGTTTCACAGCTTTCAGGGGATCCTCTAAGCATTGCTTTAGATGATTTTGTCTCAACTGATTTAAACACCTCAGTGCAGGCACAGAGGGTCCTCATTCCCACACCTGTATAACATCAAGATAGGATTACAGACAAATGCAATCCAAAACGTGCACAGCAGTGTGTGATAAAAGTTAAGACTGGTGCAAAATCAAGGCAGTTATCACCAAGAGACAGGATCCCGACAGTTATCACGACAGACAGGATCCCGATTGCTAACTGGGCCTGATTTAAATGAAATGTAAACACCACGCTGGTTTCAGAGACCCTACACCACTGTGCTGTGACATGTGCAGCCGATCCTCCTCACAGATACACTGTGCTGTGACATGTGCAGGTGTTGTGTAAAGGGGCCATTGAACCAGTCCATTGAACAGCCTCTACATAACCTCTACACATATTGGGCCCTTAGCTTTTTTAATTGCTTTGGTATTCACAACTACACATTTGTTAACATTACATTTCATTTGTCACTTTTCTGTCCTATTCGGAATACAGTCTAAATCCCTTTGCATTTCCTGAGCATGTTGCTTGCTCACTCAATTTTGCCCTCTAGATCATTTACCTGGAAGAGACACAGCAGGGGTGTGAGTTAGATGGCTGGTGGATGATGTCACAGACCCAGAAGGAGACAGACACGCAAGGCAGTACTGGGGTAATGAATGCGCTGCTTGCGCTTTTATTAACAAAACAAAACAGACAGACACTAAACAAACATGGTGAGTCAAAACCCAAACAACAAGTATCATGCTGATCCTCCAGCACGAGTAGCAATAATTATTATTATTATTTATTATTATTATTTCCAGTTTTTAATTTACTCTCCTTCTCTTGTCCGTTCTCCACTCACTGAACACCCATCCCTGTGTGTGAAGCACTCACTCTTCTTTGCAGCTGTACCGAGACTCAATTGCTAATCAATCATTCAATTGGAATCTCGGTACATCTGCACGTGAACTAATTGTGCTCCCCGTGCTTCCATCCTATCTGCAAGTGGAGTGACTGTGCAATCGCCAGGCCTAAATACAAACATACATTTCAACAACACTCGTGCTACATAGCCCCACATTATATTCTGTGCACCAATATTAACACACCACATACAACACATAAATACGCACAGGGGCGGGGCACCCCGCCACAAGGGGTCTCAGTGCTGAATACATGGCCCAACTAGAATGACTCCCCTATAAGGAATGTCTACTAGTTTGTACTAGTTGTGTAACTGTAGCGTGCCCTGAATTCTCACAGATTTGAGTCGGAGCACTTTGTCAAAGGCATTTGAAGGTCGAGCTATATTATCTTGCAGTAACTAAGAGACTAGTCAGGCTGCCACAGATAACATAAATAGCCCTCGTATTGCTGATGCCATGAGTGTCGGGCTGATGGGTCAGTAGTTTCCTGGGTTCCACCGTATCTCCTCTTTTAAATATCAGCACCAGTGAGCTGGGACCCCTCCCCTTTATCGACATAACAATAAGCTCGAACCCAGGCGTGCAGTGCTGCTGCTTCTATCGAATTTATACAAAATGCTGCTTTTTGTTTTGTGAATAACATTTTACAGGAAAGATATGTTCAACACAGGTTCAGTAAGGTAACAATCTTGTATGTAACATTGGTACGCTAACATAAATTAACATTAAACTAATTACCAGGAGCTGTCTAAAACAAATTTTAGACAGTACTTAAATGTAGGCTACTGCATTGCAACATACCTTTAAAATATACTGATGCACAAAAGAAACGCAACACTCAGGTCTAATGGATTTAATCAAATGTTTTAAACATAGATATCAAACAAAATTACAGAAAATGTGAACAAAAATACAGATCAAAGAATTATGATAAGTTTTCAGTATGAAACGCGACACACTGTCAAAATGAAAACATTACAAAGTTAGTATTGGGTATGACCTCCCTGAGCATTAACACAATCCTGGCAGCGTTGACGCATAGACCTGATCAGCCTCTGGATAGACTGCTGTGAGATGTTCCGCCACTCTTCCTGTGCAGCTGCAGACAGCTGGCAAAGGCTGGCTGGTCACGGTTGTCTCCTGTGGATGACACTGACTATTTGGTCCCACAGATGTTCTATTGGACTCAGGTCTCACAGACAGGCCTATTCAATCATGCCAATAGCAACCAGGCGATCTTCATTAGTCAAGTGGGGTATGGTCGTATCTTTCGCTGGTCTTGCGTTAATTAAAATCATGTCTTCTCGAATGGCTATTTATACAGATTCCTAATCAACTCATTTGGGCAATTTTAACTCAACTCAAACACCAAACACTGAGCACCTGGCGTTTTTATGAAATCACATAACTTGAGCTCAGTATTTTGTTATCCCAAGGTACAATACTACTCAAACAATCAACAAACCTATCTGTTCACTATTTAAAATGTAAATAACATTATGTATGTGCCCAATGAGCTACTGATGTAAAACTTAAGACTGTTACGTCTTCATTGTCCATAAGTGTACATTATAAGTTTAGAAATGCTAAAAGAAAATGAATTGACAAATGTTTCAATGATGTCTTTTTCAATGTCTTCAAATGTTGTAATGGTTTTAGTATTTCTAAATTTGTCTTTACTAGTTATGGATTATTTGCATTCTAAAATGTAGCATACCATATATTTCTATTGTATGAACAGATAAATGTGAAAGTGTCTGATGAATTGCCTGCAATACAGAGCAGCAGTGTGGAGTAGTGGTTAGGGCTCTGGACTCTTGACCAGGGGGTTGTGGGTTCAATCCCAGGTGGGGGACATTGTTGCTGTTCCCTTGAGCAAGGTACTTTACCTAGATTGCTCCAGTAAAAAAACAACTGTATAAATGGGTAATATTATGTTAAAAATAATGTAATTATATGTAAAAATAATGTGATATCTTGTAATAATTGGAAGTCGCCCTGGATAAGGGTGTCTGCTAAGAAATAAATAATACTAATAGTACTGCAGAAGTGTAGGCTAGAAACTTGTCTTTTATAATATGTTTGAATTTTCAAACCAATTAAAAAAAACTCTGCCTTGCGAGTTATGGCCAAAGGTTTTGCATCACCCTGTAGAATTAACTAATTTTGCTTCATAAAGTCGATTGAAACCTGCTGAATAATGTTATGTTAACATATTGAATTACATACAGTGGCTCTCAAAAGTATTCACCCCCCTATTTTCTATTTTCTATTTGTAATTAATTTAGAACAATTTGTAGATTTTATTTTTCACTTTGGCATTATGGACTTTTTTTGTGTTGATCAGTGGCAAAAACTCCTAATTAAATCTATTTTGATTCCATGTTGTAACACAATAAAATGTGGAGAAGTCCAAGGGGGGTGAATACTTTTGAGAGCCACTGTACCGCTTTGTAGTTTTCCATATACTTAACAAAAACTGACACACATTGAAAAAAGTGACATTTCAAAATCTAACATGAAATATTGTACTACAATTATTGCTTCCGGACTTTTGCGATATCATTATGTAGTTTCTTTGATTACATGATGTTAAATAAAATATCTAAATTATGTTCATATAGTTTTTTGCTTTTTTCTTAATTGTCTCAATCCTAAAATTCTAGGTGATGCAAAACTTTTGGCCATAGCTGTAGATATGCATGGTTGTGAAATATAAACACATTGAAGCTATTCTGTGCTAAACTGTACAGTCGGCTCCTGAAGGTGCAGCACTAGAGCTACATAATTATGAGTGCAGGAATGGTTCAATTCAAAGTGTGCATTCATTTTATTTTTAAAAGGAGAGATTTCGCAATGCATTAATTTGTGCTATTTCAGCTTGTATATCTCCTCTCTCATTTGCATATCATCAAGGGAATGAACATGTGAAAGGGAAGCTGTGTAACAAGTTTTATCAAGAGAATGAGGCTGGTAAATTCGGCTACAAAACGTCATGACAATAGTATTACAAATGCGGTAATTAGGCTTCACGTAGACAAAATAAATGAAACCATGGTAACACTGAACACACACACAAAGACATGACACAATAACACTGAACACACACACAGCAGAGAAATGACACAATAACACTGAACACACACAGCAAAGAAATGACACAATAACAGTGAACACACACACAGCAGAGAAATGACACAATAACACTGAACACACACACAGCAAAGAAATGACACAATAACACTGAACACACACACAGCAGAGAAATGACACAATAACACTGAACACACACAGCAAAGAAATGACACAATAACACTGAACACACACACAGCAGAGAAATGACACAATAACACTGAACACACACACAGCAAAGAAATGACACAATAACACTGAACACACACACAGCAGAGAAATTACAGTTTAGGGAATCTTTTGAGGGCTTCGCAAGGTTCCTACAAGAGGTTTGACTGAATGAATCCTCTTCATTTTACAGGTTCAGAATGTCAGCCATTGGTTGGTTCTGCCTACATCTGTACTGTCTCCCACTGTGTCATCTTCCAATACACAGCAGATAAAGCATTAAGAACCCCCCAGACTGTTAAAACATACTTATCAGGTAGAACAAATACAGTAGGGTGTATTCACTTATGAACTCACACACACATCATTCATGGTATTTGGTGGACAATTCTTGTTTTTTTTCAGTTTTTCATCACATTCTTAAAACACATTTTTTATAAACTTTGAGGTTAACAAGGTTCTTAACTAAAGACCATTAGAAGGTGCTTCTAGTTAGTTCAATGTGAGACTAAAGGTAAGAGAGTGAGATGAATCTGATTATTAGTCTTCATTACCTGTGCGAGTTTCCCTGCTGACAACTGCTGGTTGAGTTATATGTTGCTGCCAAAGAGATGTGATGAAATATGTATATGAATTCATTTGAAGGTACGGTCCACTAATCTGTTACTTTCTACACAAGGCAATACAGATGAGGCAGCACAGAGCTGGTCCTTTCCGACAGGTGGGGTGGGTGTAGAGAAGTGCATTCTTCACACCAGCTGTTTGGAGTTTTTTGAAACTCTCTATTAAAATAACCTCATGTAAGTAAATAAAATGAGATCAAAGTTTACTTCCATCTTAAAATATATTATTTTGTGATTATTAGCGTTTTGTAAACAGTGTTGGTTTTAAATTATACACAGTATGCTTAGCAATAGAATGTATTTGCACAGCAAATAATGTCACAATGAAAATAAAGGAAGATACAGTCACTAGCTTTTCATGAGATATCATAAAAATAACTCACGGACATGAGCCACATCACTGGTATAAATAAAAATACAGCACGTGTTGGCATTCGCTCCCTTACCCAAGTCGAGCATCCTTTGTGTAAAGCCACGATATATCATTCTCTGCTGTTGCCTGAACAGCTGGAATCTCTTTCTTTTAAGGATACTGTATCTTCTTCGCAAAAGAAAATGGGAAGTACATTGTACATTATATTGTATAATATAACAAAAATTAAAAACAAACTAAACACAGCCAAATCTACTTCTTTGGCCAAAGATGGCGTCTTTTAAAAATAAAAAAAAAAGATGTTGAAGTGGTTTCCGTTGCCATGAGAACGATCTGTTGAATGACAGGTTTGAAAGTTGGTCTCTCATGATCGTTTTGGCTGTGTGAAAACTTATGATGGTATTTTACTAGCATAGATGGTGCAATTTTGTGCTGTGTGATTGGGTCTTTTTAAAAATGTTGAGAGGTCTCTGAGACGGCTCAGTACCGGCATTTGTGTGTGAAAGTGGCTTAGAGTGCCCAATTATTTGACCCTTTATTTTCATTGCGCTCCCCTGACTGTATGACTCACCCTGCACACCATGCACCTGTGCTTTTACCAGGTGAACCACTCGGGGACCCCCTCTGCTATTTATTCTACCTTTAATGTTGCAGTATACTACATTGGTAGAGGCTGCTCTGATATCCTTGTCATGTGACCAGAGCAAAGTCGAAAAACAATTACACTGACTTCTCAGTAGTCCCGAGACCTGCTTAGTTTAAAAATTCCTCTCTGGAATGAACTGAATGCTCCTCTGAGCTCAGTTTCCTAACACTCTCAAATTATATTTTTTGAACATTGACACAGACTGTGTGTCTGTGTCAGAAATTACAGTTTGCAACTCAACACAATACAAATCGCTCCCGCCTAACCTGATTTTATTGTTATTGACTCCTCCCATGGCTTTATCTAACTGCACACAGGAGTTTAGCTAGTTCAGCTTTTGGATTGGCCCATCATGTCTGACATGTCCTTACAAAAGTAAAAGCATAGCAAGGTGTAATAAAACATAGTGAAAACAAGGTAAAGCATAGATAGGCATTGGACAGCCTAGAGAGCAGATAGGTATAGTAAAGCATATTACAAATGTCAAACCATGGCAAACTATTATAAATGCATAGTATAACTATGTGAAAAGCATGACAATACTGCTAAATTAGAGTGCACATTTACTTTTAGATGAGCTTTTCCAGGCCTCAGTACATGTCTCGTGGTTATCTGGGTATAGTGAAGAAGGCAAGTACATAACCAAAATATGAGGCTTATCCAGTGTAACAATGGCCCTCCTGTTTGATTACAGGTTCAACTGCACACTCTTTATTGTGCGTCAGGCGCTGACAGCGTGTATTGATGTGCACTGTTTCCATGAAGACTCACTCAACATAGAACAAACTCTTCACTGGAACTGCACTCAGCTGATTGTGGTGCTTCTGTTATAAATCAGGTGGTCACAAGTGGGCTAGGAGTCAAGTCATTGGCCTGTACTGCCTTCAGAGGCTTGGTTTAAACATGACTCGTCTTCCAGGTACAATAAGGTTAACACAGTACGTTTTTAAGCACTTAAATTACAAAAGGTGCAGGGTCCAACAATCACGCTAAATTTTATAGTAAAATAGAATTCTCTGGAGTCTGTTTATGATGTTCCTCATATAGTTTAACTTTCTGTGCCTTTTCAAGGCCTTGTTTGAGTCACTATAAAATATAGAATGTACTGGTTACAGCCTGAATATGAACAGTTATCTTTTTAAAGGACATGAGTACTTAAGAACATCCTTTACGAATGAGAGGAGGCCATTCGGCCCACCAGTGCTCCCCTAGATCCTGGTAGCTGATTGATCCCAAAGGTCCTAAAGGATCAGCACGGCTTGATCTCCTCTCCACTCCACTCTCTGTGTAAAATATATTGCATGCTAAAATAAATGGTCCGGAACGCCACACAGTTGTGGGTAACCGTTGCTAGAACACTGTTAGTCTGACAGGCTGTAAAATTGCGTACATATTTCATGCCATGCTACTGTAGCCCGGTATTACTGTGTGGCTAGTGTGTTCAGTAACACAATAGCACTTGAAATAGCCCGTAGGGATTTCTTTATTTTTATTCACAGTAGAACAGGGCTGGGTGATGCAGTGGTGAATTAAGTAACACTCAAATAACTACACAATCTACTGTATTTTATACATTTGTAGTCGATAACATATAAACAAAATGTGATAGAGAAAAGGGTTCAGGTGTTGTATTTTTCGTATACCCCACATGACAAGAACATATCAAAATGTGGTGAAAATTCGACAATGTTCCATTACCTTTTGAGATTTGAGCATCCACAGGGCGCATGAACTACTGGATTTAGTACTTTCTTTGACAGCTGCATAATATGATGTAAATGGCTCAGTAAAAAACAAAGGAACATTCATACCCTGCCAGGGTTGTACTATATATAAAATTATATATGCAAAAATGTAAGTTGACATACCTACAGCTGGAAAGATGTAGACAGGCAGACAGACAGACACACGCCCTATATCCCCAGAATCTTATGCTAAATAATGTTAATCCCAAGTTCCATGACAACTGGATAAGCAGTTCTCCAGATAACTGGTAAAATGTGTGATTAGTTCCCTACATCCGCCACATCCGAGCTGCAGTTTTGTAGTGTCTACCTGGGTACTGAAAGACTTCAGTTGCTATAGCATCAGCACCCATGCATGTGATTTGTGTGGTTAAAGTACAGGCCTATTCGTTAATAATTTACAGGAAAATGCCTGGTCAATATCAACAAAGCAAAAACAGAGTTCAGGGAGCAGTGATGCAGCTAATATTTTGTCTTCCCTGTTTACCAGTGTGTTTTGCCTTCAACTGTTGCCATGACAGCCTGAAGGCAATGGTAGGGCATAGGAAGCTTCTCAATAGCATCAAAAGAACCAGTTTTTCTCCATTTGTATTATTATTATTTTGTATTCCTTAATCTTGGTTAGTCAACCCACCGGTCACTTACGCAGAAAGACAGGGCACCAGTTGCACAGCAGACTATCATTGAAGTGAGACCACAGATCGGATTACAACGCTCTCACTACTTACTGAGAATGTATTATTATTCCCACTCAGGCTTTCTGTCTGTCCATCCAACCGTCTATCTGTCACACTTTGTCAAATATTTGTACATGCAGAGCTGGCATAAATTTGTGTATAATCCACACATGCTGTGTCTAGCTGTTGTAGAGTGCTGAAATTTGGTACAGGAAAAGATCAAGCCACGGGAAACAGAAGGATGCAATAAAAATGATTTATATGCATCTAGACAGCAAATAATTGACAGAACAGCAAACTATGGTTTCTATGTAAATTATTATCAGCTAAACTATGTACAATATCTGCTGTACACAGTTTGCCAAAATGTATTTGCAACCATCTCTTGAGGAACCTGGTCCCTATGGCAATACAGACAGGTCTTTCTGGGACAGTTGTAGTTAGCCATGTTTTATAACAAACTAATCATGTGCCAGCAATGTGATCATTAAGCCTGTGCTAAACGTGAACTGGTTAAAGTAAATTGCGTTCGCTTTATGGTGGCCTGGATCTCTTCTTTCAACAGGTAAATCGATTACAAACCTACAGGTGAGATTGATTGTTGGTTGTATAGCCTATAAATTAGTCTGAGGAGTAAAGAGCAGATTTAGCAGGAAACTAATTGCTCCGCTGTCCCAGAAAGACCTGTCTGTATTGCCATAGGGACAGGCTCTTCAACAGCTGGTTACAAATACATTTGGCCAAACTACACTATATACAATACTGTATATACTATACATAGTTTAGCTGATAATACAACATACACCCACCCCTCGTTATATTGCCATTCAATATACTGCGGATTCAGATATATCGCGGTCCTGGAGTTGGCTCCCCATTTTTACTGTCTAACTGCACATGCCTTAGCTGCGATATACATGGGCACTTAGAATTACTGTTCGTTTTATTTTGTACTGCACATCACAAACAACAGACAAAACAATTAAAAACAAAGCATTAATATTGTACTGTTTTGACCTTGTCATTTGAACTGGTTATAACATTTAAAAAAAAAAAAAAGAATGTATTCCGCTTAATGTTCTTGTGTTATTGTCTTAAATTAATTCAGGACTGGAAAAAGGTGAACAGAAATTATTTTATTTTAAAAGAACTCCTGCATAAGATGTGAAAATAATCCCATTTCGTCTCGTTGAAAATCCATTCATTTGCAGAAAAAAAATCAAAGTGGCCACGTGTGATGAAATTTCAAAGGAGGAAGCTTGTTGACCATATCTTGAAGTGAAAAATACTCAAGTGTGAAGAAGTCTCCAGACCAGCTTATTAACATGGTTGGGATTGATCTCCGCGATGCTGTGTCTCAGAGTGATGGATTAACATGGTTGAGATTGATCTCCGTGATGCTGTCTCTCAGAGTGACGGATTAACATGGTTGGGATTGATCTCCGCGATGCTGTCTCTCAGAGTGACAGAGTAACATGGTTGGGATTGATCTCCACGATGTTGTCTCTCAGAGTGATGGATTGATTAACATGGTTGGGATTGATCTCCGCGATGCTGTCTCTCAGAGTGACGGATTAACATGGTTGGGATTGATCTCCGCAATGCTGTCTCTCAGAGTGACGGATTAACATGGTTGGGATTGATCTCCGCGATGCTGTCTCTCAGAGTGACAGATTAACATGGTTGGGATTGATCTCCGCGATGCTGTCTCTCAGAGTGATGGATTAACATGGTTGGGATTGATCTCCGCGATGCTGTGTCTCAGAGTGACGGATTAACATGGTTGGGATTGATCTCCGCGATGCTGTCTCTCAGAGTGACGGATTAACATGGTTGGGATTGATCTCCGCGATGCTGTCTCTCAGAGTGATGGATTAACATGGTTGGGATTGATCTCCGCGATGCTGTCTCTCAGAGTGATGGATTAACATGGTTGGGATTGATCTCCGCGATGCTGTCTCTCAGAGTGATGGATTAACATGGTTGGGATTGATCTCCGCGATGCTGTCTCTCAGAGTGATGGATTAACATGGTTGGGATTGATCTCCGCGATGCTGTCTCTCAGAGTGATTGAGTAACATGGTTGGGATTGATCTCCGCGATGCTGTCTCTCAGAGTGATTGAGTAACATGGTTGGGATTGATCTCCGCGATGCTGTCTCAGAGTGACGGATTAACATGGTTGGGATTGATCTCCGCGATGCTGTCTCTCAGAGTGACTGAGTAACATGGTTGGGATTGATCTCCGCGATGCTGTCTCTCAGAGTGATTGAGTAACATGGTTGGGATTGATCTCCGCGATGCTGTCTCAGAGTGACGGATTAACATGGTTGGGATTGATCTCCGCGATGGTGTCTCTCAGAGTGACTGAGTAACATGGTTGGGATTGATCTCCGCGATGCTGTCTCTCAGAGTGATGGATTAACATGGTTGGGATTACAGTCAACACTCGGATGTCAGTTACCCAGATACACGTCTGTCACGTTTTACCACCCTTGTATTAACAATAAAATTAATCGCTATTATATATATATATATATATATATATATATATATATATATATATATATATATATATATATAATGTAACAAATTAATGCACTTACCCGTCACACGCGATTTCCAACTCCATAACCAGTTTTGTGACACAAAGCCCATCTCTTCAATGTTACAATTTATTTGAATATCCATCGCAGCCCATGTTTTTTTCTCTCTGCATGCCAAATCAGTCTGAAACAGTTGCTATTAATTAATAGATACAAACAATAAACCACGCCTCAGTCTTGACTGCTCATGAATATGCATGACAGTGGCAATTTCTTTATATTTTATCTTTAACTTTAATTATATCTGTTGTATTTGACTGTATTTTGCTTTATATTTTACTGTTTGCATTTTTTTGTGTGGGTGTTTTGTGTTTGTTTTTTTTTAGGTAAATAGTGATACCCCCGTGCAGTTACACAGTGCTTCCTCCAGCTTCACCTGATGAAAATGCAGCCAAAACAAAGCGAAGAGACAAACTACGGTAATGTAACAGTTAATCAGTTTTAGATAATGTGATGTATTCTTTAGTGGTTTTTATGCATTTTCATTTGCAAGTGAACTGTGACATTGGGGCCTTTTGAGCACTATATTCTGCAATTTTGACTGAAGTCAAAATTTTATAGGGTCGGATATGTGAGTGCCGACTGTAACATGGTTTGGATTGATCTCCGTGATGCTGTTTTCAAAGTGATTGTAACTGGCAAAATAATTCTGTATCTCTCACCCATTTTAAAGACACTCATGTAATAGCAAAAAATGGATTTTCATTTTTAAAAAGACATTGGGTACTTCCAGGAAGTCTATTACTGTCTTAGCTCCTTGGTCATTTCACCCAGCACTGTCTTCTGGATCAAAGCATGTTACTGGCTGAACTAAGGGAAGAAGCGGATTGGTTATTGACAGAAAAGAAGCCTGTGAAGGGGCGGGGACAATATCACACTCCAGGTGAAATGAAAAAGTGCAAGACAGGATAAAAGCAAACAATGCAAACAAGAAAAAGAAAATAATATCCAACTTATGGTGCTACTGCTGACTACAGCATCTTAGACTAGATTTAAAATGTCACAAATGGAAATATCTGGGGCCAAGACCATTTATGTATTATCCCCAGCAGGGGATGAAATCCTGGCAACAGGGATATAGTGGAAATGGTTGTAAGTGCACATCTGGAAAGTTGCTTTTTACATTGTGATGAAACGTGGTGTTGCCATTGTTTAGCGCAATTGGGAATATCAGCTTGTGAACCTAAATAAAGGAGTCTATCTGTCCATACATCCGTCCGTCTGCATGTCACAATTACATTTTTACATCTTGAGTTACCATTGTAAAACACTTTACCATGATATGAACACTCCATTAGCTTACCTAATGACATCTAGAGCTTAAATGCCACTCATCCAATTAGCATTTCTTATTCTATACTGTATTATTGATATACGTCTCAGTCATCAGCCTTTTCACCATACTACTAGCTCTAATTATGAATTTAGATACATGGTGGGGGATGTTGCAGACATACTTAAAAACTATTATAAACTAAACAAGGCAAGAACACAAAACCCTGCTTTAAGCTTTCCAGAATAATGCAGTGTGAATGGCGAGCTGTGTTTTAATCCTGTACACCCAGTATCAACAGATGGACTAACAGCTGTGGCAGACAGGACAAGCCCAGCCAATTTGAGCTTTTGTGAAACAATCACAACAAATACATCAATAGCAACAACCCCACCACCCCTCAGGTTTACAGATATAAGCAACATGTACAGGTATATGTGACACTGCCCAGTATACAGTGCCTTGGCAAATCTGCAATACCTCGAGGCACGGCTCAGTATACCAGTTATCATGAGGTGCAGCTTGAAGTGCATACTTTCTCTTCCAGTAGGGTGTGCCAGAGAGCTTTCTTTCCTTAACAAGAGGATTTCTGCTTCGGATTTGTTTAATACTCCCCTCCCTCTCTTGGGTACCGTAATAAAAGGTATTTTTAAAATTAAGTTCTTGATCAATATGGAGACTACTAAAGCAAAAAAAATCATTCAGTGCCTCAAATGCTATTTTAATTGAAATGTTGTTCAGTTTATTTTTTTATTTTTTTTACGGTGATCACGGATTTCATGATACCGTGTAATATGTAGTTCCCTCTGAAAATTCAAATTTCTGAAAGTAGATTGTAAATATACATATTTGTTTATCACTTAAAGTAATTGCTTGCCTTATTGACGCACTACCTGTTACACTGCATGTAGTTCCCTGGCAGCCGGTTTAGTTTGCTTGTTACACCAAAGATCGGAAATATTTCTGTTAAAGATCGCTCTGTCCAGTATACTTTCACACGTGTGTTGTTGTTTTCACTTTCAACTACGTTTTTATTTTATTTTTTGATAATTGACTGATGGTGAAAACAGAATGTCTTTAAAAGGTGTACATAAAAAACTCTCAGCGCTTCAAATTGTGATGTGAAGTTCAATAGCCTAGTAAATATAAAAAATGGAACTGTTAATAAATTGACGATGAAATGTTAAAACGGCTTGCCATAGTGCTTCAGTCTGTAGAAATTGTGTCTGTCTGAACAGCAGAGTAAACGTTACAGAAAAGCAACACCCCCAGGTAAACACTAGTGCCATATCAATGCTGTTCCCCCCGGAGATATTGGGGGGAAAAAACTAATTTTGGTTGATGGCTTTTAACTGTTGTTTAAAACTACACAATGCATAAGCGTAAGTTCTTCTAAAAAGTTTGCGGTTTTGTCTTTTTTTGTTGCTGCTGTTGACACGAATAATACGTGAAATATGATGCTATGGCTTCATTTTGTAAGCTGGTTATTTATTTCAGTTTTACTTGGTGAGATTGCACATTTATTGCGCTCATTCTCAAAATCTAATTTTAATTAATTCTAATGCCTGTCAGGTCTGCTGTCCTGGAACAGAGGCAGTGCTCCGCACCCCCCTGTGACAGCTATACACTCCTGCCGGGGTCTCGTAATTTCAAGCACTGTCTGACTAATTTAGTACAAACACCATTTCCAGGGGATGGGGTGGAGTGGTAGGATGATTTCAAATTACCTGGCTGCGCTTTTAGCAACACTGCCTACAATAATCAATGGGTTTACTGTGATTAAGTTATTTCGAGTTGGGGACCTTTGGGAGCAGCTCATATTAGGTACACCCTACACTTACCAGGCTTTCAAATCTTTGTAATGTTTTGCAACATTTCCGTCGAAACGCGATTTAAATGTGTCAAGGGCCCACTAAAGGAGCAGGCGATCAAGCTTGAAGTGTTCTAGGTCAGGAAATGTAATTGGGGTCAGCAGTGGGTGAACGATAATCTCAATGCGAGTTTATTAATGAGCATTTGCATTAAACATAACCAACAATCTGGTTTGTTTACCCAGAAAGCCTCTTGAGACACATCTTTCGACGTTGCCTCACATAGTATTCCGCCCTCTCTCCAAACCAAAACCATTCTTGTGACGCAATTTCGTATGTTATCAATTGCCGCGTGGATTACGTAAACTTTAACTAAAAAATATATTTTTACACTTTATTTTTTTACATAAACATTTAAGACTACATAAAATGTCCACATATCACAAAGAAATTAGATATATTCATTACATTTGTATGGAGCTGCAAATCAGGTGCAACCTTAAAAAGATGCTTAACCCAAACCAAAATAAATACATTAAATATAAAATGTACAAACCGCATTGCAAAAATAGCCGTGCGTAGTTTACCCACACACTTCATATTTCTCAGTGTTTTCATTTTATAGTGTTCCACCTGAACACCATATTAAAACACTATACATTTTCCCACCGTCCTTCAAAAGAAACTACGTATTTCCCCGGGGGCTGAAAATCTACTTTCTCTAACCAATTCGTTGGTGTGATATGTACATACTATGGCATTTTAAATGTGGTGTTCTCTTACCGTATCTATTGGCAGAGCTCCCTAGTTGATAGAAGACGGTCATGAGGCAGAGGGCAGTCCACATTCGCGGGTGCTTCATGTTTCCCCGCTATTAATGCTTATTGGAATTACTTTGAGTTTCTAAATCTTCATTTTTAAGACTATATGGAACACTGTTTCACAGATATAAAAATTTCAAGTAACTGGGCTAATTGTAAAGGAAAGATGTAAAACCCTGGACTAGCGGCGAATACAGGGATCGGAATCAGAGTCTCGCTCCTCCTGTGTTTTTGCAGCTGATGGAGACGAGACCTGCAATGACGTCAGAGAGAGAGAGAGAGAGAGAGAGAGAGAGAGAGAGAGAGAGAGATACGATTTTGAATTTGAATGAGAGAAACACACACTTCTGGACTAAATATATATATATATTTTAAAACAATTTACAAAAACAAGACATTTATTCAAATATCATAAACACACACTATACATTTGCTTTCTAGAATATAGGCCACTAAACATAAAAAAATGTTTCCCTAAAGTTCACACAAAGAGCCTGAAAAATGTTCTCAATCCGGTGGGAGAGGCTGTAGCCTGGAGCAGTGCAGGAGCATGTGGTGCTGCTGAGGGGCTCTCTCATAGAAGGCTGTGCATACTGGCTTTACAGACAGGTCTGCTGAGGGGCTCTCTCATAGAAGGCTGTGCATACTGGCTTTACAGACAGGTCTGCTGAGGGGCGCTCTCATAGAAGGCTGTGCATGCTGGCTTTACAGACAGGTCTGCTGAGGGCTCTCTCATATGCTGTGCATGCTGGCTTTACAGACAGGTCTGCTGAGGGGCTCTCCCATAGAAGGCTCTGCATGCTGGCTTTACAGACAGGTCTGCTGAGGGGCGCTCATGTGCTGTGTCTGCTGGCTTTACAGACAGGTCTGCTGAGGGGCGCTCATGTGCTGTGCATGGTGGCTTTACAGACAGGTCTGCTGAGGAGCGCTGATGTGTTGTGCAAGCTGGCTTTACAGACAGGTCTGCTGAGGAGCTCTCTCCATAGAATGCTGTGCATGCTGACTTTACAGACAGGTATGCTGTGAGATCTTTCTGCTCCCCGAAATGCTGAACACTCAAATACACATTTTTATTTTCAACAATAATCAAAGGCAGTAAATGCCCTAGTTTGTCAGCACTCTGAGCCACAGCATTGGGTATTACAGTGGAGGGGGTGCAGAGGAAGGAAACGGTACCATATTTAACTGAACAGAGTGATTGCGCACAATAATTTGAGGGCTGAATGATAAAGAAACACTAATAAAAAAGACAGCACTAAAAGTACAAGGGGGAGGAAGCAATTAGTAAGAAATGAAGCCAGGCATCAGCTCTACCTAGCGCTGCAATGAGCTTCCTAGTTTTGACATATACATTGTCATATGAACTCCACAAGGTCTATGGTCTGAACTCTAGCTGAGTTTATCTGATATCTGAACCCCAACCCTGAAAAATCAAGTTATTGATATAAACATTCTCCTGTCAAAATGTTTAGTATAGTACATTTTCAAAATACTGGTAGTAAATATATTTCCCCACTACATATTATTTTAATAATAATATTAATAACATACCTGAATCCAAATTCCGCAGAGGGAAGTGCAAGGCTCTCGTCACAAGAATGTGGTTATATTTTTTATTGTTGTTTCTGGGGATCCAGTTGTCTATTGGAGTTCATCACATTTCTCAGTAGATGCTAATCCACCAGGGCATTTTTGTAACTTACTGGAGCTTCGTTCTGCAAGTCTTGCAGCAAGCTGATGTTAAACCCCGTATTTGTCTTTTTGAACAAATTTGTTGAACCATGTTTTGTTTTTTTTGTTTTTTTTTGCATGTTTCCGTTCTTCTAAAACAATCTTGCTCAATGAATTAGGTTTGAGAGATTTTACTCGATAGGTGTTTGCTCAAACCTGGTGCTGTCGGTAACCAGCAACAACAATACAGAGAACACTGGCACAAATTCCCAGCTATGCCGATTTAACACATTTCAGGGTACAAATGTGACTTTTTTTGTCCTATTGTACAATGAATTGCATCTTATTGCTATGGAACAGAAAACTCTAGACTTAAAGCAATCAGCTATCTGAAGATAACAAAGAAGATACACAAAGATAACAAAAGTGTAAAGGATGAAATAATATCTGTGCTTTGCAAAGAGCTACATTATTTATTTAAAAACATACAGCCATTTGCAATAAATAATTTGTAGTAACTAATATTTTTTTTATAACCTTGCTTATAAAACAACTAAACTATCATTTTATGATTCAAATGGCAATAATTTGAAATGATGAGTAACTGTGTGCTTATTGTTTCCTATTTGGTCAAAAAGCTTGCCAGGGCTATTTCCAGTAGATCTTAGTAAAATTGCTTAATACAGCTTTTAGTTATAGTAGAAAGTTCCCAAGGTTACGCCACAAACGGGATCTTTAGTGCCAGTCTCGTGAACATGAAGTACAGCTTTGACATGTTTCCATGCAAACATTTTTTTGTTATTGGTCAATTTGCACAGATTTTTAGTGCGAGAAGGCGATTAAACCCGCCTGTCAGTCATACCATGTTTTGGCTGTGCCCGTCCTGCAATGTGAGAAATGGGAGTGCTACGTGACACTCACAACAGTGAAGCGAGAATTTGGAGTTTCTAAACTGCTTGGAAACACTGTACAATACTTCACAAATGGGGCTTTCACAGTAAGTTCGCCTGTTTACACGGTTTTCATACAATAAATGCGGTTTGGAGTTACACAAATAATTCAGTCACAACAGAGATGGTATACAAGTACCAAGATGAACATTTGAGTTACAAGAAAACATCTAATCCCATTCCCCGAAATAACAACACCGGTAAACTAAAAACAGTACTTTAAATGTTAATTTAAAATGACATGTTAATGACTGACTTTTAGCGGGTGCTTGAATTAAACATGCAATACTTCAAAACACACCCACACCTGGGTTAGGCTATTTTAAGCAAACAACAATTTTAGTATCTATTGTTTTATATCGATTCTAACAATTCTGTAGCAAAGTGAAAACCCCCACAGCATGTAGGGAATTGTAGAACAAATGTCCATTCAAAGTTTAATCAAATTCACAAGAGCAATTTCCAAGATATTTATGCTATTCTCTTTATTTTAAGCCCATCTGTAAAATATAAAGAAAGAAAAGTCATATAGGAATCACATACTTTATTGATTTAAATGACAGCAGTATTTAGATTCACTGGTGTTTTGACCAATTGAATAGACCCTACAGTGTCCCAATAGCCTCACTTTTATCAGTTTAACAGAAAAAAGGACAGAATGACTTTATATTTTACAACCCAAGAGGTAAGGTTGGAAGACAATAAAATCGACATTTATCAAATCAGTAAAAATGTGCATGATAATCACAAATATATTAAAACAGGTTTTAATGCCATTAATTGCGACGGTCTCCCTGGTTGGTTTCTCTCACACACTATTTTGTCAGTCTGCGTTTTTCTTGTTGCCTTCTTAAATAAAGCCAGCATTACCTTTGGGTTGTAAAACCTGAAGTCAGATGCTGAAAGAATTCAGACCTATTAGTTTAACTGTGCCCAGCCCCACTACAAGAGCCCAATCCCTCCAGGTATTCATCAGCCTACAGCAGCATTTCCAAAGGAGCAGGACATGGCTGCTGCACTCCCAAAGGGATTAAACACTGTAATCTACAATCTTAAAGGAGATGGTCTACAATCTCAGAACAAAGCAGGGCCTGCAAATCAAGGTGGGCTGAAACCTGCCACTTTCTTCAATGAGAGCGGCAAGCTCTTGTGACAAATAATAAAATAAACAAATAAAAGGTGTTCAGAAAGATGCAAACGCTTAGTTAGATACAAAATCATTTGTATTGTACTGGCTAAAGATATGTTATTCAAAGGATACTGGTATTGCTGTGCTTCAAGGCAATACTGGAAATCCAGAGGCTGGAGGTAGAGGGCATTATTTGAACAGCAATACCATAATCATGACTACAATACAACTTAAACAAACAAACAAAGTCTCCCAGCATTAGCAATCAGAATTTCCAGGAGTATGAATGCTGTGGGAGGAGTGGGGCAGGCAGGGTCCTTGCAGTTCCAGGAGGTCCCGTCTAATCCACAGTCATACAGCTGCTCACTGCGGGATAGTGTTCAAAGAACCCCTGGAGGAACAGAGACAGTTTATTTCCAACTCTGAACTTACAGTATTTATGGTGAATGGTGTTCATTTAGAGTCTTGTGCCATTGCTAATACAGCGGTTCTAGTATTTAGTGTAGTGATTTTATCTAAAAAGGAGATAAAGCAATGCCGATGTACAGTTTTCTCTTTATATACATAGAGAGGGGGTTTATTTGTTCAGGTAAAGACAACCCCGATATTAATGCCCCCAAAAATTGAATGTTCACTACTATATGCTTAGTTTTCCCTCCAAAAAATAAAATCTGAATGAAGTACTGTCTAATGAAACAGAAAATCACCAACATAAATTGAAATGAAATTTGTATAGCACGTTTCATAAACCGTATCTCAGTTTTACAATGGCAGCTACCAGAAACATATTTGGGGCAAAATTTTATCAAGGCCAACCACCACGCACACACACAAAAAAATAAACCTTTATCCAAAAGTATACTGGTATGTGGAATAGAATACATCTTTAATGGAATGAATATGAATATGAATATATTATATATATATATGTATGTATGTAATATATATGTATGTATGTAATATATATATATATATATATATATATATATATATATATATATATATATATATATATATATATATATATATAAAATTTTAATTAAAAGATAGAAAAGTCTATGCAGTGCTCCCCCTTTAACCGTCGTCAGAAAGTCATAGATATGAGACAAATAACGAGAACGCATGTGCTAGGGAAATGCCAAATAAGAACAATGACCAAACCACCTTTAACCCTTTGTGGTCCTGTCGGACCAGGTCCGACATTACAATTTTCCCTTTCTGGTCCGATGTCGGACCCTGGCCGACACATCAAAAAGATGTCAAGCACTAGTCTTTTTTTTTCTCCGGAAAAAGCTGAGAAAACCTTTCTAATGGCCGAGTGAGACAGATAGGAGCCAAGAGAAGCCCAAAAAAAAAAAAAAAAAAAAAGGGGCGGATCTGAGCAATACACGGTCCCTTACTTTTAAACAGCGAGTGTGAAAATAAATTATTATTATTTGTTTATTTAGCAGACGCCTTTATCCAAGGCGACTTACAGAGACTCGGGTGTGTGAACTATGCATCAGCTGCAGAGTCACTTACACTACGTCTCACCCTAAAGACAGAGCTCAAGGAGGTTAAGTGACTTGCTCAGGGTCACACAATGAGTCAGTGGCTGAGGTGGGATTTGAACCGGGGACCTCCTGATTACAAACCCTTTTCTTTAACCACTGGACCACAAAGCCTCCCATAAAACGTTAAAATACCATTAAAATTGGACCTGATGTGCCTGACAGGCGCTGAATAAACGGACTGCAAAGGGTTAACTGGATCAGTCGTATAAAAGGCCCCCCCCCCCAATATGTTTTTAACTTCATTCAAAAGATGGCAAAGCATTGCATCATCTGGGAGAGTTACAACAACCTTTCTCCTTTCTTACATATTGTTACTGGGATCAGATGACCTCAAGGGCCTCATTTTGAACTGGCCTCCACATGACATCATGCTTGTCATGGTCACCCGCACATTCAGAGTGCAGAGTTTGTATTACCCTGTAAATATGTACCGCAGCTTCGTTCAGATTACAAAACCAAAAGATCAAGCTTGACCAAGACAATCATAGAATACATGTGTGCCGAGTGTGAAGCCAACATTGCAATGCGCTGGGTCTTCATCTAAAAACTCACATCCTCACAATATGGCAGTCATCTTAGGTCACAGGTCAAAGTGAGGACAGGACAAAGTGACAAGAACATGTAAACGCCTCAAAGTGACTTGAGCAAACTAAGTAATTTTTCATGTCACGTTCATCCACTCGCTGTATGGGTGATAAAATGTGTTGCTTTGAAATAAATGTAATGTTTTAGTAGCCATCTCTTTATATTTTCAACATCTGGTCCTACAATAGGTTATAGAAATCTGATTGCAGGTCTTGCTCTTCAGCACTTTCATGGTCGTTTGCCCTGCAGAGTGAAATCGCCATACACTTTAAGGACCTTCTTTCCAGCACATAACCAACTGGCTGCTTCCCCTGGCTGGCATTCTATTCAGCCACTATGATGCTTAACCCCAAAGGTGAAATGACATAGGAAGTGCAAGTGTAACAGATTTCCTGGAAGAGAAGGCAAGCAATCTGAGTATTTTTACCACGTGGAGTACCAGATATCATGTTTTAAAATGAAAATACATGTCCCCCAGAGCATACCTTGAAGAGAGAAGTCGTCTGGAGCACCCCAGAGGTGCAGCACATCTCCCGGATGGAGTGCATGGAGAGCTGCGGGCTGCCCAGGTCCACGACTCGCATTCCCAGCTTGGAGGAGAGAATGGGGCCGATCGTTGTCCCACAGGGGCTGTCGTTCCTCACCATCACATCCTGGAGCCAAACACAGGCCTGAGCATACAGTCCTCCCCTGCACTCCCGCAGAACTAGAGCCACACTGTTCAGACAGTCCTCCCCTGCACTTACAAAGACTTGAGACCCATGTTTGAAAGAACAGCTGTTTATTCCTTAACTTTACAAAGCACTGGCAAAATATGAGTGGGGTTTATACTTTGTGATGCAGCCCTTTGCCTTCTACAGGCTCAACTCACTTATATGTTGTCTGGATGAGATCAGCAAATCAGACCTGGGGTTAATTGCAATTACAATGCAATTACTGCTGAAGCGAGGCACACCTGCATAATTGTAATTATACCATATAATTCATCAACTGCTGTTCAATTACACATCTGTCATACTATTTATTTATTTATTTTTCTTCAAAATTTCATAATATTGGCTCCCAAGTGGCGCATCCAGTAAAGGCACTCCACGTGGAGTGCAGGATGCGCTCTATAGTCTGGACATCGCGAGTTCGAGTCCAGGCTATTCCACAGCCGACCATGGACGGGAGCTCCCGGAGGGTTAGGTCAGCCAGGGTGTCCTCGGCTCACCTCGCACCAGCGACCCCTGTAGTCTGGCCGGGTGCCTGCAGGCTTGCCTGTAAGCTGCCCAAGAGCTGCGTTGTCCTCCGACACTGTAGCTCTTGGGTGGCTGCATGGTGAGTCCGCAGTGTGAAAAAAAGCGGAGGACAGTGTGTGTTCGTCTTCGCCCTCCCGAGTCAGCACAGGGGTGGCAGCGGTGAGCTGAGCTTAAAAAATAATTAGCCATTTTAAATTGGGAAAAAATAATAAAAATTGGCAACGACTAAATTTATGAAGAAAAAAAAAAAAAGAATTTCATAATATTAACGTGTGATCCACTGCTTATCAGGATCATTTTACTGAACTACAAATTACAGTAGCAATGTGAGCTTGATATTCAAAGCATCTTCAGCAAATTCATTCTAATTGCATTTAGCAAACAAAGGAAAAGCTTTACCTTGATCAGAGACCACCGGTCCAAATTTATTACACTTGAATTCAAATATATGCAAGCTGCTAATTATGAGCTCTATACAAGGACACACCCTTCTAAGATTAAACATTCACAATTACATGTTGTGTTTCACATTTAGTAAAAGTTAGTGTCTGTATTTGTACCTGCAATTATTGCGTGGTTATTTAGAATAAATTGAGTAAACTTGTTAATTTGTGTAGTTGTTTAAGTTACTTTGTAGTATAATTGTAATTGAACACATATCAGCAAACAATGTTGCTGTAATTGTAATTATAAATGATCCAGCAGACCAGGATTGCTGATCTCGTCCACAATGTGTCAGTGCGTCGCTGCCTTGCAGAAGGCAAAGGGCTGCACCACAAAGTAACCCCACTCCTATTTTGCCAATGCTCTGTATGGTTCCAGATTAAACAGGTGTTCTTTCAAAACGGGGATGTCTACTTGAGTAAGTATTGAATGAATCCCCTTACACTACTGTATAAACACTGCAGCTGGCCTCTTATTTGACATGTATATTTCTTATAATAGTTAAACGTTTCTAAATGTTTAACTCCTGGAAAATGTCCACCCTTGCTGTTCTGTAATGCTGTTTATTACCCAGCTGGGAACGCATGTACTCAGTGATGGGTTACATGCAAACAGTGTAATCATGTACAGATATCTACTAGTGCAGAAAATACTATTGTATCAAGTTTTAAAGCCACCAGTGTCATGAAGACTACTTCACCATGGCCTACAGCTACTGTCTGCACCTGTGAAATACAGACGACAGTGCTTACATTCCACAGCTGAAGAATGTCTCAAAATCATGGTTTGGATAACAATGGGATGAGCGACTCTCTAGATATGTGTACAATAAAACTATAGGACGGACATACAGACGCAGAATGAAACATTTTACAGAACAGGTGAGTTGATAAAATAACCACTTTACAGATCAAGGGCCAGAGGATTGCTTGAGGTTGATTTCACCAATTCTCCCCATAATCTCTTGAACAGAAATATTCTTAAAATATCATTCCTGCTTTTGTACAGGCAAGTAGGCACAATGACCCTCCAATGAATTCTCTCAACTTGTCTCAATTTGAAGGTGGAGTTACCTGCAGTGGGACGTCAACTCTGCTTGCAATTTCTCTCAGGACAGAAGCCGTCACTGCGGTGGTGGCGTAGCGCTGGTTGCTGTTAAACTTAATCACTGGACCCTGAAGCACAAGTCAATAGAAATGCATTTAACAGTGAGCAGCTTCGAATGTCATTGCATTTAGGAGAGAGCAGCTTCAAATGTCATTGCATTTAGGAGCGAGCAGCCAAGTACCGGGACTGAATAGACTTCCTCCTTCCATTCAAGTCGTGTGTAAAGAAGCCCTGTCTACTGTAAGTCACTTAGGATTCACCAGCTAATGTCAAACCCAGGTCAAAGCCATGTCAAAGGAAAAAAAAGATAACTCAATATTGGAGCAACACAATCCAGAGCTAAAGAAAACATCTTAAAATAGTAAGGAAAATGTAAACTTTTAATAATTATAATACTAGTGCTGGGACAAGTATAGTGCTCAGTATATTATTTCAAAATATAAACTATTTGAATATTTTTTCAATTTTGAAGCAATGCAATGCTGTTATCCCTTAAATATGAGATTGCGTGCATTGTCTGCTATATGGGGCACCATGTATTTACAGTTTAAGAGCAGGTCAAACTGGCTGTGTCTATGCTGTCCATCCTCTGAATGGGAGACAATGAAACAAAACAGGACAGATGTTGTGGACTGTTAAGCTTTGGGAAGTAGGAATCTACTCTATTCTGAAACATGTTTGTAATTGAACTAACAGGCATGGAAGACCCATAGGGCTAGGGAATATTTAAAAGTTTCGACTCATTTTCAAACACTCCTCTCTAACACCTCATAAAAACTCTATGAAAACAGCAAGCTTTTTTCTTGCAATCCACTTCCAGTGGTTCTTGCCAGCTGACCTGCAGAGAACAATCTGTGACCTTAGTGCAGGATGACTTCTTTAGTGTGGACACTCCAGGCGAGAGGAAAGCCTACCTACCTTGTGAAAAGCAGGTCTGTGATTTTCGTCGTGCTTCTCTCTGAAAACAAAGAGCGAAATGATCTCACATTTTAACAGTAAAAAAAAACAAACAAACAAAAAAAAACAGACCACCCATTCACAGATCTTTAAAAGGTGTCTCTTTATAAATAATGTTTGATATCCATGAAACTGGTTTCCTGTAGTCTGAGAGATGCATGACATCGCACGTGCAGTCAGCTAAGGTAATCCTCTTCAGCACATCGACTTGGAGTAACAGTGACACCCAGTGGCCAGCTTCATTATAGACAACATGTACTTATAGTGCTGTACCATTTTGACAAACATTATTAATGTGTTTCTTCCATTTACTTTAAGGAGTGCTTTACCATGCTACACCATTAGGCTTACCACGCCAATAACATACATCTTCCGGTGCCACCACAACACACAGAGTCTCCCTCACACCTTTTTTTAAAGAAATGTGTGCTTATTGTTCCACAAAGCAAAATAAAAAACATCTCTCCTGAAATAGATTCCTCTTGAATAAGATAATTCAGTAAATTTCCATTCATTTTAAAGACCCTCACCTTGCCCTCCTCAAATCAGTCAGCACTTTATATGTTCTGTTCGATGGGGCTTTATTTTTGCTTTCACCAAATAACCCGATTTACACACATTACTTGTATTCTGCCGGTTTACTATCAAGAGATTGCCAATAACCTTTGAAAAATAAGCATTAAACAGAGAAACCACAAATAGTATTTGCTGTGGACCTCAAACAGACAGGTAGTACTAGATATTGCACTGGGTGTATGTATTCATCATCAACAAATCAATATACAGTCTATAAAACAGTGAAGTTCTGAAAAATATATATAACTATTTTCTGAGGAACCCAAATATGATACTACATATTGAACTGACTAAGTTCATTAACAATTTAAACAAATCAATACACAGCCTTTTTTTAATATACAGTGCATTTTAATATGAAAAACATGAGAAATCTGTAAAAATAAGCATTGCAGTGCTCTGCATGTACATGTAAACCTGCTTGTCTTCGAGCGAAAGGGAGAGGGAGGCAGACTTACTGGTAATTGGGGTGCACAGCGTGAGCCATGTCAGCACTGATCATGTAGGAACGAGACACAGACTCCTCGAAGGCAGTCAGGTTGTTGGGGCTTGAGGACAGGCGCCGCAGGATCAGCTCCGTCAGGGAGGACATGGCGCCCTGGGCACTCTCCGAACCCACCTGGGGAGAGACAACGACACTGATGCCTCGTGGCACGACAGGACTGCAATATGGGGGCCGTGTTAATGTAAGGTGTCCACAATATGTTGCCTTCTGGTGTGTAGAGGTGTAGAAAGGTTTTAATATTATACACACACACAAACTAGGGCTGCTCCGATTAACAGATTAATCGGACCTATGAAAAAACTAAAGAGTTGATCGCAGATTAAAATAAATAAATAAATAAATAAATAAATAAATAAAATCAACTAATAGATCTGCATTTTCTCAGCGGCAGTCCAACCATCAGTGAGCGGAGGCGGGACATACACCATGGAAGGTAGTCTTTGTGAGTTGAACCAATGGGAATGAGATTTGCCCTGGTTTAGCAGCTGTCCAATCATTAGTGAGCAGAGGCAGGACAAACATGCTAGGGTGCGCGGTGTAAGAAAAGCTGAATTTTCTGCGATATTGCTAATATTGTTATTGTTATTAATGACTGTTATTGTGAATTATATTGGGAACTTCAAAGCAATATTTAGAATTGTTTTTTACAAATTAAAAAAAATATATATCAGACAATGGAGACGTTGTAGTCGATTTGGTTAGGAAACAATTTTTCAAAAAAAAAAAGATATACATCACAACTACCCGAACTGACACAGGAAGGGACTTGCCACTTCCAACATTCACATTATGAAAGGTGTCAATTAAAAAAATGATACTGCTGGAACTGTCTTTTGTTCATTATAGAAAAGGCGATGTGGAACAGCACACTGATATTCAACTGGATGAGCAGAAGCAAGTAACGAGCAAGTAAGAAAAAAATCGTGAGGGTCTTAAATGCTTGATTGATTCTGCTGCTTACCTTGGCAATCAAGAACTGGCATTCAGATGTTACAGTAATTATATGGAATTACTTTCTCTGATTTCTGACTGACAGCATGTTAAGCAATCACTTGTCAATAGCCACAGTATTCTCAGGTACCTCTAACAAGATTCAGAACAAATAAAAGCAGAAGTACAGGAAGCCAAGTACGTAGCTGTAATGGTTGATTAAGACGATGGAAACGCAGCTCAGCTGTCTTGCGTTTTCAGGTATGTGACTGACAGTGTCCCGAAAGAACGGTTCTGTGAAAATGTGTTACATGAACTAAAACAAAAATAATAATATTAAATGTTTAAAAAAGGCCAAACTCCCCATTGGACTTTTTTTTTTTTTTTTTTTTTTTAAGATTCTATTGATTTTTTAGTATTACATGCAGGACAGCCGCTATAAGATCGTTACCTTCATTAAAAATGTGCGCGGATGAATCTACTGGTCAATCAACTAATGCCCATAAATTAACCGATCAGAAATTTGAAATCGATCGACAGCCCCAATATACATACTAGTGGTGGGACAAATATCTGAATATTCAAACGAATATTTGACATGTATTCGGATACAAAAATCAGATGTTCTTACTCGCTAGACATGACAAAAATACCATGCGCTTATCGCCTCACCAGAAGTCATTCTTAAATGCCTTGCTTAAACAATGCCCAACTTGCTGGAAATGTTGTGTAGATTTTTATATAGAATGTATATATTTTGTTGCGACTTTGTTATGTGGAATGTAATAAATGAGAACCAAAACAGTGAGTTTTTTCCCGCCTTCACTTTATAACACAATTTCCACGTTTGTTTTATTTGAAGTGTTTAAAGTTAAATTTCAGTTTTCGTTTGCTACAAAAAGGCAAGTAAACCTGTTATTACTTTATGAAAATGTGTCGATGGCCACTGTTTACTGTGAAGAAACGGCAATGGCAAGGAGTGAAAAAAAATTCAACTTTATCTATTATTTTGGGAATAAACAAAAAAACATTTAACTTGAACTGCTATTTGGCATCCTTTGTTTTGTAGTTTATTCACTGTGGTAAAGTAAGGGCTACACAACATATTCTTTACTCCTGGGGTGTTGTTTTACTTTAACGTGTTACACATTGTAACGTCTTGCTGTAAAATAAAGGCACACACACATTGGCTACACCCTCCTGCTGCTGTGTAGTCTCTGCCACGTTCAGAGCTATATAATGGCTTTTATTACTTTTTGAAAATGAACGAATATCCGAACTATATTTAAAATTATGAACGAATATCCAAACATGAAAATCCTGTGTTCATCCCAGCACATTTTTTATATATATATACAAAACAAAATAAAACACCTAACTCTTTTGGATCACTAACTAACCATATGCAGGTCCCTGACTAACCTGACATATATAAAACATACAGACGTACAACAAATGTAGTTCACAAAGTACCTTTTTTCAACCTGAACGACAAACAGTAGGGCTCTTCACACAGCAGCCTCTAGCAGACTGACTGCTCTCCTTTTATACTTGGCAGTTGGCCTCAATTTGCAATAACAAGGCCAACTGCCAAAACAATTAACAAATTATTAAATCAAACAATCATACAATTAAATCAATTAAACAATTAAAATTAAACAAAAAAATTAGCTTGGCAGGGAGGCTTTTCACCCTGCTCTGCCACAAACCAAATATTTTAACACTTGCAGGGCCCCTGCCACAAATTATAAATAAATAAATATATTATATATATATATATATATATATATATATATATATATATATATATATATATATATATATATATATATATACACACATACACACACACACACTGAATTACTGAATTACAAATGGTACAGTGAAATTTCGTTCTGTTTGATATTTTATTTTAAAACACTGAAACTCAAAATCAATTATTGTAAGGTGACATTGGTTTTATGTTGGGAAATATTTTTAAGAAAAATAAAAAACTGAAATATCTTGCTTGCATAAGTATTCAACCCCTGTGCTGTGGAAGCTCCCAGTTTACACCGATGAAAGAAATTGCCCTAACGAGGACACAATTACCTTACCATTGGCCTCCACCTGTGAACAATTAAAGTTGCTGTCACATTTTCTGGATAAAAACCCCACTGTTGAAGGATCATTGGTCAGGCTGTGAATCTGAAGGAAAATGAAGACCAAAGAGCATTCTACAGAAGTTAGAGATAAAGTAATACAAATGCATAGATTAGGGAAAGGGTACAAAATAATATCCACGTGTTTGGATATCCCAGTGAGCACAGTTGGATCAATAAATCAGGAAGTGGAAGCTGCATCACACCACCCAGGCACTGCCAAGAAAAGGTCGTCCCTCAAAACTCAGCGCTCAAACAAGGAGACTTGTGAGAGAAGCCACAGAGAGGCCAACAATCACTTTGAAGGAGCTACAGAGTTCAGTGGCTGGGAGTGGAGTAATGGTGCACCAGTCAACCATATCAAGAGCTCTGCATAACACTGGCCTGTATGGGAGAGTAGCAAGAAAGAAGCCGTTACTCAAAAAATACCATCTGAAAGCACGTCTGGAGTTTGCCAGAAAGCATGAGAGTGACCCAGCTGCGATGTGGGAAAAGGTTTTGTGGTCAGATGAGACCAAGATAGAGCTTTTTGGCCAAAACTCAAAGCGCTATGTGTGGCGCAAACCTAACACTGCCCATGCCTCAAGACCATCCCTACAGTGAAGTATGGTGGTGGCAGCATCATGCTGTGGGGATGCTTCTCATCAGCAGGGACTGGGCATCTTCTTAAAATTGAAGAATGGATGGAGCAAAATACGGGGAAATACTGCAAGAGAACCTGCTTCAGTCCGCTAAAAAACTGAAGCTTGGGAGGAAATTCACCTTTCAGCAGAACAATGATCCCAAGCACAAGGCCAAAGCAACATTGGAGAGGCTCAAGAACAAAAAGGTGAATGTCCTACAGTGGCCCAGTCAAAGTCCTGATCTCAATCCCATTGAGAATCTGTGGCACTATTTGAAAATTGCGGCCCACAACCGTCGTCCAACCAACCTGAACAACCTGGAGCAAATCTGCCAAGAAGAATGGGCCAAAATCACTCCGACACTGTGTGCAAAGCTGGTACATACTTACCCCAAAAGACTTAAAGCTGTTATTGCAGCGAAAGGTGGCTCTACCAAATATTAATGTGTGGGGGTTGAATACTTATGCAAGCAAGATATTTCAGTTTTTTTATTTTTCTTAAAAATATTTCCCAACATAAACCCAATGTCACCTTACAATAATTGATTTTGAGTTTCAGTGTTTTAAAATAAAATATCAAACAGAACGAAATTTCAATGTACCATTTGTAATTCAGTAATATGAGAGAATTGGACAGGGGTCTGAATACTTTTGCAAGGCACTGTATATAGGGATGAGGAGAAAAAAAAAAAAAAAAAAAGTTGTAAGAAATAGACTTCTACAATTATTTATTTCAGCATTTTTTTTGCAAAACCCTGACATACCTGACAAGGAACATTAACTAGTTGAGGCACCTTTAGCAAAGGTAACCTCTTTCAAACGATTAGGATATTTGTCAATGAGCTTTTGGCAAGATTCTTTAGAGATTTTTTGACTATTATTCAATGCAAAATTGTTCCAGTTCATTCAAATTCCGAGGACTTCTCTTGTGCACAGCCTTCTTCAACTCATACCAAAGATTCTCAATCAGATATAGATTTTGACTAGGCCATTCCAGAACCTTGATTATATTGTTTAACCGTTCTGAAGCAGATTTTAAATGTGTGCTTTGGATCGTTGTTGTGTTGGAACGTCCTGTTGGGCTTGAGTTTTGTAGCGGAGGGTTTCAGGTGATTGGCCAATATCTCTTGGTTTGCTATGGAATCCATTTTACCATGTATTGGAACTAAATGTCCTGTGCCATTAGAGGAAAAACAGCCCCATAGAAGGATATTGCCACCTCCATGCTTGACAGTAGGTATGGTGTTCTTTTCTTTGAACGCCTCACCAGACTTTCTCCAAATGCAACGACCATCAGCGTGACCAAAAAGCTCGATTTTTGTTTCACCGCTCCACAAAATCTTTGACCAGAACTCATATCCATCATTCCGTTTGGCAAACTTTAAGCGATTGTCCTTGTGACGTTTTCCTAGGAGTGGCTTTTTCCTTGGCCTGCGACCACAGACCTTCACAATGCAATACTTGACCTATTGTTGAAATGGAAACCCCAGTCCCACTTGCAGCCAATTCACTTTGAATATCTTTGGCAGTCAATCTCAGATTGTTACTAACATTCCTCACAGTCTTGTACTTCTTGATAACAGAAACAGGAGTTGAAATTGGGATATTCAAATGCTTGGAAATCTTTGTATCCTTCTCCAGCTTTATGACAATTAATAATTTTCTGCCTAAGGTCTTCAGGTAGCTCTTTACTTTTCCCCATATTGACTTATTGGTAATGACAGCAATCATCCTATGCCTAGCCCTTTTATACTCTAAGAATGTTCACTTACAATCCAGCATTTTCTAGACTTTTCTAGAATTAGGCTCTGCATTATTATATTGAAACTTCTAGCACCTTATAGACAATACTATCATAGCATCAAAAGGTATAAAAATGTTTTGGAATTTTGCAAAAAAATTGCTGAAATAAATAATTGTAGAAATCTATTTCTTGTAACTTTACTCACCCACAAAAAAAAACATTTGCTACAAAAGATTTTTCTTATTTGTTTGGGGTATGCAAACTTTTGACAACAACAGATAGACAGACAGACAGATAGAGAGACTCGGTTCCCATGAAATATAAATGTGCGTATGCCTGGGTGGTGACAGGCCTGTGGCGAAGTCAAGGAACACCACACAACAAATTCAACTGAAACGCTTGAAAGAAGTGGACATCCAAAGAACATTACAAGTACATAGGAGAATCGACGAGCAGCTAAAGGAAATCCAAGATTAACAGCCAAAGACTTATTTAGAAGCATCAGGCATAATAGTGTACAAAAGAACTGTACAAAGGCACCTGAACACAAGAGTTGTATGTATGTAGACCAAAGCAAGAAATACAAACAGGAATCTGAAGCATTCATCAACATTCTCTGGGCCAATGAGACTACACTACAACGTTCCCCCAAAAGTGGACCACAGTATGTTTGGAGAAAAAAAAGGAAAAGCCTTCAAATGAAGACACCCTTGTACCTAGAGTTAAACATGGAGGTGGTTTGATTATGACGTGGAGTGTTTTAGCTCGTAGGCTGATTGGCAGACAGTTTATTCTGAAACAAGCTGTAGCCAATCACTGTGTATCCTGAAGGAAATATGCAAGACAGAATGGGCCCAGATTTCACCAACAAGATGTAGCCTACTGGTTAAGAATTATCATAAATGTCTGAAAGCCATAATAAAAGCAAAAGGAGGACACACGAGATACTAAAGCAGGGGTGCCAATACTTTAAATAAAATAAGTTTGTTAATGACTAGAAATGTTGTATTTTGCTTTTTTTAAAAAGCGGTTCAAGTTTACTACATGCTTGTCCTTGATCCGTTACCTTGAATTATGGTATAATAAT
The DNA here is from genome assembly GCA_030684275.1 of Acipenser oxyrinchus oxyrinchus. Lineage (NCBI taxonomy): Eukaryota > Metazoa > Chordata > Actinopteri > Acipenseriformes > Acipenseridae > Acipenser > Acipenser oxyrinchus. Next base: position 24,567,159 of record CM060258.1, on the reverse strand, counting down.
CATAGGGTGCAAATACTTTTGTCTAACTATATATAGGGTCATATTTTCAATGCGTTTACTCACGTCTTTAACTCATATACAACCAAACAACAAAGTTATATGCATTTCTTAAGCAATGTTAATTCAAGAATGGAGGAAATGTTTGAAAATAAGGCCGGTAATATATCAAATAAAAATGCTACCTTTTTATTCCTGTTGAAATTCTGCAGTTTCCAAAGGTTTTTTTTAATTTTTTTTAGATAGGTTTTTTTTTTTAGATCGAGTTTTATATGAAATGCAAACGTTAAATTCTGCTCGGCAAGAAGTCTATCGATATTGATAAAGTCAACAGGCTAACTGAAATAAAGAAATTAAAAAAGGTACATTTCAACAAATGTCAAGATGCACCTTGTGGCTGTGATGTATAATGGAATTTAAAGGGTGTGTCTGCTTTGCTTGCATGCTGATCAGTTAAAGTTAATGAAGATATAAAATATAACCTACTTGTTTACTTTGAATTATTCAACACAAGTAACCACGCTCTGCATAGTGCAAAGTATTACATTCTTTAAAAACAAGCAGATTTAAAAAAAAAAAAAGTTTTAAAAAATAAGATTACTATATACAGTTAGTTGCATCACAACAGATATAAGCACAGTAGTTTTTGTTGATACAGCAGATATCAATTTTGTTTACTGGCAACATAGGCTAACCATATTTGTAACGCAAGAATAGGACTGAAATTTAGAGACTAAAAATCCCAGACAGGCCACAGCACCTACTAGCTCTGACTGGGATTGTGCTGCTTACCTCCTCGTTATCGTAGAGGGTTACCACTCGGATGTGGGGGTCTTTGACCAGGGAGTCCCCTGTGCTGCTGGAGTCAATCAAACCCTGCAGAGAGAGAGAGAGAGATTGCTATGCTTTTCAATATGATTTGCCATAGCTCCCTAGGCTTTAGAACACTTACCTATGCTTTCACTATACATTACACTTTGAGATATAAATCTTTTTTTTTATTATTTCAAATAAGATGGCACTTCTCGTTTACAAACGCCCTTTGTGTATATAGGGGCAGAGCAAATCCATGCTGATAAATGTGTTGTATTGTTTGGTTTGGTGTTTATTGGGAAGAGGAGAATCTATTGTTAGGATTTAAAATGTAGTTTATGTTTATTTAAATGGATGGTGTGATTGGTGTTGTATTGAAATGTATTTTGTGTTTATTATTGTAGTTAATTGTGGTCTGGCGGAGGCGATGGTAGAACCCGCAGCGTTTGCTGGACGTGGTGGGAGTTCAAGTAGGAGGAACGTGAACGAGAGACGGGAGAAAGAGAAAGACAAAGAATATAAAAACTACGCGTGCTGGAAGCACCTGCACAGTACTTGTTTTAGGTGTCAGTGATTTTGTGTTTGAGATCTGGTTTTTTATGCACTTTTATTTTTTGGCTGTGTGACCTGTGGTTTTTGTCTGCCTTTTTGATGTATTTTTGTCATTGAATAAAAACCTGCAGCAGCGCTTTCACTCACAGTACCTGTCTGTCTTGTCACCTTCCTGGTCTGGGGAGTCATTACTCTGCCGTCCTGTCATAATACTGTAAACAATATATCACTTTCTGCAAAGAAACCGACTACTAGATAAATGTTACGTCTTTATGAAAAATGAAATCTGATGCTTTGAGCAAAACTCTAATAATCCTAGAATAGATCAACAGATGTCAGGCGCAGTATGCAGTCATTTTAGAAAGAGCTCTACTGGAGATATGACAAGAGTGGAACATTTAGTTTTTTATTTATATAACTTAGTATCATTGAAATTGTACAGTTTGAATACTAGGCGTTATGTTTTTTTAAATAAATGTACAGTGTCCAATGCGCTCCTCATAGTGCAGCAATTCCCTACACAGCTCAGGAGAACTGAAGGTCAGTGGGCGTCCTCCAATCCCACAACCAAGTCAATTGCTTCTTTACACCCAGGAACGAAAGCAGATGTTGGCCAGCTATCGGCCCCTGGAGGAAAAGGACAGCCCTGGCACCTGGCCAGTGGGATCCACTGTGGTGCGATCAGTTTTGACTCCCCAGCCCATGGGAGCAATAGAGCAAAAACAAGGATCCCTTTGGAATCCCCAGTGAAGACCAAAGACTTCGCACAGCCAGGACGTGAACCTGTGCTCCCCTGCCTGTATGACTCATCCTGATGCCACTCGGGGATCCCAACTGCGAGTTATCTGAACTTATGGATCCTTCTTACTGTTCAGATTCATTTTGTATCATTTTCTGTCTGTCATCAATTCTCAAACATCTAAATGCTTGGATTTACCATGAACATTACTATATGGCTGTAGTATTAACGTTGCTAAACATGTTACACACGCGGGTCCAGCTCAGTCCACTAATGCTCTTCCAATGGATCTAAAGCCAAGGGGACAATAGTCTCCATGTTGCTGGAACATGTAGAATGAAATGTGTTGCTTCTACATTGTTGCTTCAGATTTAGGGGGACACTATTCTACAGTATGGAGAAATTGTAGCTAGAATGCTGATGGACAACAGAGAAGACAATACATAGACGATATTTCCTTTCACAAAGTTTATTGGTGTTTTTTAGTGTCCACACATTTTCAATAAAATAAACTTTATTCTTAAATATGTATATATAGGATTGTATTAGTAATATTTATATTACCCTCATCATTTTTGTTCTGAATGTGTTTTTGGCTTGAATTTGTTTCTGTTTTATCTGTGACTCAACGTTGGACAACACGGTTAAGGACTTAGGAACGGAAACGGATATGAGTATGGAGAGTACTTCACAAAAGACTAGTTCAAGATCTGCAGTTAGCAAAGACATGGAACTCCAGGTTTGTGTCTGCGGCTGGAGCAAAGCGACAACGGTCAGGGGTTTGAAGATTCATCAAGGGAGAATGAAATGCTTGAGGGAGAAGGGACAAGGGCCTCGCATTGATCAGTACTTCTTACGAAGTCAGTCAAGTCAGTCGAATGAAATCCAGCGACAGGAAGCAAACCACAGTTCGCAGGATATCAGCACCCTGTCATAGATGTGAGGAGGACTTGCATGGACACAGTTAGTGATGAACCTAATGATCCTTGTGAACCCGGCAGACAAACCAGCGTAAGAGAGAAAAGAACCTCAACGGGCACAAGCCTGGAGTTAAATGGCCAAGAGCTTGTGAGAAAACTGCATGGGACACAGTAAACACAGATCTCTGCTTTGCATTGGAAAGGTTAAGTGGAACAGTTGAAAAGAAACTGGATAAATTTGGCGACATCATCTACGCATATGGAAGCGAGAGGTTTGGAGTTGAAAAAGGAAGGAAAAGTACAAACTATTCCTGGAAAGTCTAGACGGCAGCAGGAGATTGAACGCTTAGTTAGAGAAAGGAGACAGCTGAGGAAGCAATGGAGAAGAGCAGAAGAAAGTCAGAAGGAGGGACTCAATCTCTCACAAAGGGTCATAAAACATAAGCTTGCAACATTGCGCAGAGCTGAGCGCCACGTGAAACGCTACAAAAAGAAGGAGCGTGCGAGAACTAACTTTTATAAAGACCCATTCAAATTTGTAAAGAAGTTATTCACCAGTGAGAAGAATGGCACACTAAAAGCATCTAAGTTTGAGTTGGAGAGATATTTGGAGGAAACGCATACAGATTCAAAAAGGCAGGAGCCTATGTCAATTCCTTCAGACATCCCACCTATCAATCCACCAGAATACCAAATGGAGGACTGTGCACCTAAGTGGAAAGAAGTAGAGCAAGCTGTGAAAAAGCAAGGGCTTCATCATCTCCAGGGCCTAATGGAGTTCCGCACAGAGTGTACAAGAGTGCTTCAGGAGTTCTACTAATCCTGTGGAAACTGATGAAAGTAGCATGGAAAAACAGGTTGTACCAAGAGCATGGCCGAGCAGGTGGAGTCTTTATACCTAAAGAAAAAGATTCTAGCAGCATCAGTCAGTTTCACCCTATTTCCCTATTAAACGTAGAAGGCAAGATTTTCTTCAGCATTATTGCTCAGAGATTGTCAACTTACCTATTAAAGAACTGCTTCATTGACACTTCAATACAAAAGCGGGCATTCCAGGTTTCCCAGGATGCTTAGAACACATCAATGTGATCTGGCAACAAATTCAATCAGCTAAAAAGGAGAGGAAGGAGCTCCATGTGACATTCCTGGATTTGGCTAATGCATATGGTTCAGTGCCACATGAACTTCTTTGGGCAGCATTTGATTTTTCAGTGTACCAATGACAATAACAAATCTAGTGAAAGCCTACTTTGGAGATTTGCAATTTAGTTTTTCAACTTCAGAATTCAGCACTACATGGCAATGCCTAGAAGTTGGAATAATGGCAGGATGCACCATTTCTCCACTGGCTTTTACCATGGCAATGGAAGTAATCATTAGGGCATCAAAATGGGTAGTGGGAGGAGAGCTTGGCTTCTGGAATACGACTACCACCAATTCGAGCATACATGGATGACATGACAACCATGACTACAACAGTAGCCTGCACTAATCGGTTATTGGGCAAATTAACCAATAACATTGAATGGGCACGAATGCAATTCAAGCCCACTAAATCAAGGAGCATCTCTATAATTAAAGGTAAAGTAGTAGATAAAACGTTCTTCATTAATGGTGAGGCAATACCAACAGTGTCTGAGAAGCCAGTGAAGAGCCTTGGGAGATGGTACGACGGGATCTAAAGGATACAGTTCTGTGGGAGAAGTTAGACAACAAGCTGTGGAAGGGTTGAAGAGCATAGACAGCAGCGCTTTACCAGGCAAACTAAAACTCTGGTGCTTTCAGTTTGGCCTACTGCCAAGATTGCTGTGGCCACTGACTGTGTACGAGGTTTCTTTGACAACAGTAGAGAAGCTGGAAGCTTTAATCAGTTCACACATCAGGAAATGGTTGGGAGTTCCACGCTGCCTCAGCAGAGTGGGACTTTATGGTAAAGGAAGACTGCAGCTACCTGTCTCCGCTCTAACCGAGGAGTTTAAGTGCGCCAAGGTCCGACTGGAAATGACATTAGTAGAGTCACGCCGACAAATGCGTAAGGGAGGCAGCACCTGTGTTGAAAACTGGAAGAGAGTGGGTGGCAAAGAAAGCTGTGGAGGATGCAAAGGCTGCCCTTCGAATTGGTGATATCATGGGGCAAGTTCAGCATGGAAGAGGGGTCTTGGTCTCAGTTCAGCTCCTCCTACATGGCACAAGGCAGCCCCAGCGCAACGGAGGAAGCTTGTAGTCAACGAGGTGCAAAAGCAGGAGGAGAGGATGAGGTGTATAAAGGCCATTTCCCAGGGCAAGCAGGGAGAATGGATGAGATGGGAGAGTGTGGAACAACGCAAGATTGGCTGGCAAGACCTATGGTCAATGGAACAGAGCAGGATCAGTTTCCTTATAAGGTCAACATATGATGTTCTCCCATCACCACAGAACCTAAACCTCTGGGTAGGAGAGGATCCCTCATGTCCTTTGTGTTCATCACCTGCAACATTAAGGCACATTTTGACAGGATGTAAGGTGGCTCTTAGCCAAGGACGGTTTACTTGGCGCCATGACCAGGTGCTGCGATGTTTGGCCTTAGCATTGGAAGACAAGCGTAACATGACCAATAAGTTGCCACCTGTTCCATCAAAACATTACACACAAAGACAACATTTCTCCCCAGGAGAGCAACCACCAAGAAAAGGTGTTAAAACCAATCCTCGCCCAGGACAACTGGAAGCTGCTAGAGACTGGAAAATGCTGGCAGATGTTGGTCAGCGGCTTATTTTTCCACCTGAAATTGCCACCACAAACCTTCGACCAGATATTGTCCTGTGGTCTGGATCAGCACGCCTTGTTCACCTGGTAGAGTTAATAGTGCCATGGGAGGATGCTGTAGATGAGGCGTATGAGAGGAAGAAACTGCGATATGCTCAACTAGCCACTGAAGCGGAACAGCGAGGATGGAGAGTCTGGGTTTACCCAGTGGAAGTGGGATGTCGAGGATTTGTGGCACACTCTACAACCCGGTTTCTCAGAGATGTCGGATTCAATGGCCAAGAGTTGCGTCGCACAGTGAAGAACTTATCTGAAGCAGCAGAGAGGAGCAGCAACTGGCTGTGGTTGAGACGGAAAGATTCTGGCTGGGGATCTCAAGCACAATAGAAAGAAAGAAAGGCTGATGTACAGGTAAGTAAGCTGGGCTGAGTTGAGTGGGGACGGAGGGGTGATGCTGGGACGCCAGAATCACCGTCGAGCCCTCTTGAGGTGTCGTGGGCTAGTCGACGAAACACCGAGGATGGAAGGTGCCCACTTGAAGACCCCAGAGATGTACCCTACTTAGCTCAATCCAGACGGTTGTCATGCTGATGCGCTGGGAGACCGCACTATGGTTGATCCCCGGAGCCAGCATCGCAGCCGCTGTGTGTGCTGATGCGCTATGGAGGCAAAATAAGCTGATCCCTGGAGCCAGCATTACACTTCAGCCATCAACACCAGACAGAAGGATATCTACATCATCATATGGAAGGAAGCGCAAATGGATGGAGACACATATGGATCACATTAGTTTACTGTGAAGCTACGTCTTAGTTGGTGCTTATCTTGGCGAGAGCCAAGTTCAAATCAGCATGAAGTTTTAACATCTACTCTCATGTAATGGAAATCATGTAAATAAAACTAACCGTAAATAGCGATAAGTTGAAATGTGATTATCATTATAGTTTATTATATTATTTTGAACATAATTCTCAATTATGCCAGGTGAGAATTTCTTCTTCTACAGATCAGATACCGGTAACTGTGTAACAATATTTACAAGTTGCGTCTGCAGAACTGCAATGCTCAAACGGCTTTAAACAAAAAAGTAGGACTCGCTTTATCCATTACTATTAAGTTGTATCAAATGAAAGCCTTTATTTGAGACAAAATGACCACAGAAAAAACACAACTTGGGAACTAAAAAACATAACATATACTGTTAACCAGACTGGCTTTTAACTTTGTAATTTCTAATAGACTATAATGCCAACACAACATTATGTTTAAAATCGTTCATCATAAATCGTTTTTTTAGTTTAGTATTAATAATTTTGTTGACTTTAATGCCGCTCCACTACACCTCGTGGCATTACTGACACATTGGTCATTAACTCCCAGGAATGGACCGATTAACACTTATTTACTTGCCTATACCACCTAAAAAATGTAAAACAAAATCACCCTAAAGAAAAAAAAAACGATAAGGAGAGTCTCGCTGACAATATCCCACACCGGCTTCGCATTCATTTTATCAGCCATTTTTCTTGGTTTTTTTTGCCAGCGAAGAAGCTAGTCACATGGTTTTTTACATTACTTTCATTGGCTGATTTATTCTATGATGCAATGTTGCTTCTACAAAATCAACAGTCCTTTGATACAGTTAAGAACATAAGAACATAAGAACATAAGAAAGTTTACAAACGAGAGGAGGCCATTCGGCCCATCTTGCTCGTTTGGTTGCTAGTAGCTTATTGATCCCAGAATCTCATCAAGCAGCTTCTTGAAGGATCCCAGGGTGTCAGCTTCAACAACATTACTGGGGAGTTGGTTCCAGACCCTCAATTCTTTGTGTAAAAAAGTGCCTCCTATTTTCTGTTCTGAATGCCCCTTTATCTAATCTCCATTTGTGACCCCTAGTCCTTGTTTCTTTTTTCAGGTCAAAGAAGTCCCCTGGGTTGACATTGTCTATACCTTTTAGGATTTTGAATGTTTGAATCAGATCACCGCGTAGTCTTCTTTGTTCAAGACTGAATAGATTCAATTCTTTTAGCCTGTCTGCATACGACATGCCTTTTAAACCCGGGATAATTCTGGTTGCTCTTCTTTGCACTCTTTCTAGAGCAGCAATATCCTTTTTGTAATGAGGTGACCAGAACTGAACACAATATTCTAGGTAAGGTCTTACTAATACATTGTAGAGTTTTAACATTACTTCCCTTGATTTAAATTCAACACTTCTCACAATATATCCAAGCATCTTGTTAGCCTTTTTTATAGCTTCCCCACATAGACATTTCTGAGCCAACATAAACTCCTAGGTCTTTTTCATAGTTCCCTTCCTCAATTTCACTATCTCCCATGTGATATTTATAATGCACATTTTTATTGCCCGCATGCAATACTTTACACTTTTCTCTATTAAATTTCATTTGCCATGTATGTGTCTGCCCAATTCTGAATGCCGTCTAGATCATTTTGAATGACCTTTGCTGCTGCAACAGTGTTTGCCACTCCTCCTATTTTTGTGTCGTCTGCAAATTTAACAAGTTTGCTTACTATACCAGAATCTAAATCATTAATGTAGATTAGGAATAGCAGAGGACCTAATACTGATCCCTGTGGTACACCACTGGTTACCTCGCTCCATTTTGAGGTTTCTCCTCTAATCAGTACTTTCTGTTTTCTACAAGTTAACCACTCCCTAATCCATGTGCATGCATTTCCTTGAATCCCTACTGCGTTCAGTTTGAGAATTAATCTTTTATGCGGGACTTTGTCAAAAGCTTTCTGGAAATCTAAATAAACCATGTTGTATGCTTTGCAATTATCCATTTTCAATGTTGCATCCTCAAAACAGTCAAGTAGGTTAGTTAGACAGGTTAGTTAGTTAGGTTAGGTTAGTAGGTTAGTTAGTTGCTTGCAACAAAGTTGCCTGAAACTTGTAGCTTGTACATCACTTTTTTTGCAGAAAGTATCCCTTTCTACATTTTTGTAGCAACAAGTAGACTAGTGTCCCCTCAGCTTTAGACTCACTATGTAATGTAATAACTCTACTTGGTGGCTTTACCTAACATAACAATATTGGCAGGTGTGTTTTTATTATTATTTAGTAAAGTCTTCCATACTGTAGGACCACAATCATTTAAAATAAATAATGAATATTAGTGCATTGTGCAAAATTCAGATTCTTAAGCTGAGAAAGCCAGACAGCCAAAGACAAAAGATTTAAGTGTTATTGTTTTCATTTCTGTCCTACCAACAATTGAATTATCTACACACAATACATGTGTAATGCTCTACCAGAGTGTACTTCCAAACCCCTGCGGCTTTAGACATCTGCTGTAGTATAATGAGGCCATGCAGACACAGAGCAGGCCTTCGGGGGCCTGGCCCGTCCAGTTTAGATTCAGTGTCCCCCCAGTTTCAGATTCTAAATTGATTTAAAAAAAATCTATGAGAAATCAATCAAATAAAAATGAAAGTAAAGCACAATAAAAATAATGATTTAAAATGTCTTGTTGCTTCTGGCGTTTGGAAACCCCTTCGTAGGGCCGCCTTGTCGGATTGTTTACACGAGCATCTGTTTTTTATATTCAGTATTGAACAGTCAGCATTATGTACACTCGTTACTTTACAGTAATCTGGCGTGTGTGGGAATCTGTTTATTGCAATCTCTGTAGAGGACCTGCTCACTGTATGATTGTATTCGTTTCAATGCTGTTGCTCAGACACCACGTCGTTGCTAATGCGGTAAAAATAATTTTTTATTGCTAATACTGCTAAAAATACAAACTAAATATAATCAAGTTTATTTTGTATTAAGATTTAACAAACCCTATGCATACCTTGTTAGTCTCGTAGGCAAACACCACACATTAAAGTATTATTTAAACATTTTATTCCATTGATTGGCATTTTTCTTTTTCTAAGAACCTGAATAATAAATGTATTTCAAACATTCAATAGCTATAAATCAAGAAAAACAACTAATCCACAACCTGTGCCCTCTCTCGTATGCTCTACCCCCGTTTCTTCACCTGTTTCCTCTCCACTTCCAATCCATTACCTTAAGTATAGACAACTCCAAAGTCTGGGCAGTGAAGTATAGAGATATTTCGATTTTGAGGTGGCTGATGATGGGAATAGTAAAACAACAAGACTTTGTTTTTCTAGATGGATATTGTGAAGTAAAGCACCACAAAGTTTAAGTAAGTTATTGCTTTTCATATGTAAATATCTGTTAACGTCTATATATGTTTCATATTGCAATTGTGTTATTATATTATTCTGTGTTTTGGAAGACTTTGATATTATCTATCGAAATACGTGCACGATATTGATATACAATTTTCATATCGTTGCCCACCTCTAATTTAAAAGAAAAAAAAATAAATTCTGGAAAGAGCTGTGGTAATTCGTGCTGTGTGGATATGCGTGGTCATATGATTTATTTTTTTATGTGTTTATTGTCATCACAGTGAAGTAAAATGTTAGAGAATAAGAGCTAATTGAATTGCCTTTTCCAAAATGAGCCCGCCCTAAAGAGGATGCCCCCACAGCGTTCATGCTGCCGCCAGGCCTGACAGTGTGTGTATTTTGATGAACGAGGAGCCAGTGAAGAGCAGTCTGCCCTACCTGCAAAGCACAGTAGCAGCTGTGGAGGTTGTCCAGCCTTGGGGAGAAGATGAACTCTTCAAAAGCACCCCCTAGTGCCTGAAAAAAGAAACAAGAAAGGGTACTCAGTGAAATCCTACAACTCTGGGCTGCCTCCATGAAATGTCCATGTATCTAGTCCTCAGACCACTGCTCATGATACAGACCAAATTTCATTGTATAGCTGATTTTCCTTTCACAGTTGCATATAAATGCCTGAAGTAGCAACAGCAATGCACATTTTTCAAGATCTGTAAGCCGGTTGACAGCTGCTCCAACAAGCAGGGGTTTGTGCAGCAAGTGGGGCAGTAGTTTCATTCTTGAAGGGAAAATGAGGTGTAGAAACACTGGTAGTCTATTTGAAAAAGATTTCTGGGGAACATTAAACAATAAAGTGGCAAGTGTGTCCACTAGATCCATCAAATTTTTCTTAAATCAACTACAGTGGTAGAAATTGGTAGTAGGCTACTGCTTTTTAGCGTTAGATGACTGTCAGAAACACAATTATTACCGATACTACGATTAGCGATAATCATTTTTCAGTATGATAAATAATCAAGAATCAATGTTCCAACCCTTACCGGATGATAAGGCACTTACTGCAGGCTGTGTATCAACAAGACAAAGTTCAAAATCCAGAATGGAGTCCACCTCCACTCCCAGCTCACTGCAGATCAGGTTCAGGAGGGCCGGCTGATGCTTCTCTGACTGAGAGGATAAACAAAGGAGAGTAAAAGAGGAGTCCAGGGGGACGCCACTGCAGGAGACACTGAGTAACGTAATAGTAACAAAACCAAAGACATTTTAACAGAGGTAGAGAAAAAAATGAGTATCAACAAGACAAAGTTCAAAATCCAGAATGGAGTCCACCTCCACTCCCAGCTCACTGCAGATCAGGTTCAGGAGGGCCGGCTGATGCTTCTCTGACTGAGAGGATAAACAAAGGAGAGTAAAAGAGGAGTCCAGGGGGACGCCACTGCAGGAGACACTGAGTAACGTAATAGTAACAAAACCAAAGACATTTTAACAGAGGTAGAGAAAAAAATGATGAAGGAGAATTTGGCCAAACAATGCTTGTTTAAAGTAGTTGCTGAAGTCGGGTCCCACTGATTCAGCATCAACAGAAGCGTCTCCTAGGGCTCCCGAGTGGCACGTCCGGTAAAGGCACTCCGCCAGGGTGCAGGACGTGCCCTATAGCTTGGAGATCACTGGTTCGAATCCAAGCTATGCCACTGCCGACCGTGGACTGGAGTTCCCAGGGGTGGCGCACAATTGGCCAAGCGCTGCCAGGGCAGGGTAGGTGTTAGGTCAGCTGGGGAGACCTTGGTTCAACGCACACCAACTACCTCTGTGGCTGACCGGGCCTCGCAGCACCTCCCCCCCCCCCCCCGCTCTTGATTCTTCTTTGTTCAGGCTAAATAGATTCAGTTCCTTCATCCTATCTTGATAGCATTCCTGGGATCAGTCTGTTTCCCACCAGTGCATTACACAACCTCATCGTACCCTCTTTGACTTTGCATATATAACCAAGCTATTACAACAACAAGGTCTTGTTCTTGGTGGCCTGTTCTAGTTCTATGCCACTCCCTACAGACACTGTGGTGACGTATAGTACTGTACTACAGTACAGAGTGGTAAAACTCAAATGGGACTAGCTATCCTCAATGCAGGCGTCTTGTTTTGCATCCTTACTGTTTTGAGGGCATTGCAGGCATCCCCTGAGGAACAGGATCCTGTCTCCAGCTCTTCCTGGACAGCGGTGGCCAGAATGGGAACACTGGGGGACAGAAGGGGTTCAATCAGCATAGATTGAAATGAGCAGTAAAGACAGTAGCTGGAGAATAATGTGCACCTGCTTCAGCAGCCCAGTAGGGTTCTGATGATGTGATGTGAGAGAGAAGCGACAGAAAAAAACGGGACGTTTTCAGTTTTAGACAATGAGGTAAGTTGTTTTGGAATCAAATGTGTATGTGAATAAACATTTTAAATCTCATTCAGGGGAGAAAACACAAAAGGGAAAGCTGCCTGGAAAGTGTCTTTCAATGATTCTCTGTGCAGATTTTTATTTATTATGTCGACTAACTTAGCAAAAGGCCATTTTCTCTGTATACAAACTGTACTGTTAAATAAGACTCTCTTGATACAGTCACAGACGAAAGTACTGACACCTTCTATCAGAATTCAAATCAATCGCTATTTAATCATTTCTTTAAACATCGTTCTTAAACATTTTCCAACTTGTACATCTATTAAAGTGACTTGGGTCTACAGCAACCCTCTATATCTTAGTAGAATTATACAGTATGTAAAACTACACAATGTACACCTCCACTACAGTAATACCAATACAGGGTGGTTCATGTGTTTACTGTTCACCCCACTAGAGGAACCCCCCCCACCCAAAGATCATTATGAAGGGCAGTAGGCATCTCCGACACCCCTGGCAACACAGTGACACTCCTCCCATGCAACCCTGCTCACAGGTGGTTCTCTTTGTTGGGGCCGAAGCTGTCGTTAACGTCCCTCTGCAGATGGATGGCGAGGTTGGGGATCCTGAGGATGGGGCGCTGGACATGAACCAGGTGATGTACCAGCTTCTCAGCACTCTGCAGGGGGCAGCAAAGACACCATTACACTGCAGTACAGCTGGGCACAAACTGTACACTGCATCCTGCAAGGACTGCCTTCTTAAAGGGACAGCCAACAAATGACAGGGTCAGTGCTAGTGGTACCGGCATTCAGGGTCAGTGCTAGTGGTAGTGGTACGGGCATTCAGGGTCAGGGTTAGTGCTAGTGGTACGGGCATTCAGGGTTAGTGCTAGTGGTACGGGCATTCAGGGTTAGTGTTAGTGGTACGGGCATTCAGGGTCAGTGCTAGTGGTACGGGCATTCAGGGTCAGTGCTAGTGCTAGAGGCATTCAGGGTTAGTGCTAGTGCTAGTGGTACGGGCATTCAGGGTTAGTGCTAGTGGTACGGGCATTCAGGGTTAGTGCTAGTGGTACGGGCATTCAGGGTTAGTGTTAGTGGTACGGGCATTCAGGGTTAGTGCTAGTGGTACGGGCATTCAGGGTTAGTGCTAGTGGTACGGGCATTCAGGGTTAGTGTTACAGCCGCTCATCCCTGTCTTTCGGAACATGAAAATGTTTGTTCGATGGACAACCCCCCTGGCGAGGTGGTAAACTCAAAGCAAAGAGGGGTAGATTTAAATGTACCTTATTGGGTTTAGATTAATGTGGGCTACCTTGTTAGTCCAATGTGTACTTGACTTTTTGCAACGGTTGAAAAGATTTCACTGTCAATATAATGTTGCACTAATATAGGGAAAATCTGGCATGACTGAAGTTATAGGGGTATATATTTCTGAACTAAACTGCAGTGGATCTAAATAATGGCCTGTTTAACTACAGCTTCTTAACATTGCTGCATGGTTTGAAGGGGGCTCCCGAGTGGCACACCCAGTAAAGGCACTCCGCGTGGACTGCAGGATGCGCCCTATAGCCCGGAGATCGCAGGTTCGAATCCAGGCTGTCACAGCCGACCGTGACCGGGGTTCCTAGGGGTGGCGACAATTGGCTGAGCGCCGCCTGGGTAGGGAGGGCTTAGGTTGGCAGGGGAATCCACGGTTCACCGTGCATCAATGACCCCTGTGGCCGATAGGGTGCCTGTGGTTCTGCAGTGGAGCTGCCAGATCTGCGTTGTCCTCCGGCACTATAGGTCTGGTGGCCTCGCTGTGGATCCGCAGTGCAAAAAACGACAGATTGGCAGGAGCACGTTTCGGAGGACGAGCCGCCGTTTCCCAAGTCGGCGGGCGGAGGGCGGTGGGCGGGTGGAGGGCGGTGGGTGGTGGGCAGTGGGCAAGCGGGCGGGCCGGGCGGGGGCATTGTCTCATAAGCCGCTAGGATGTAAAACTCTTAGTTAATGAAAAGTTTAGTTATACCTTAAATTCATAATCTAAATGATCAAGTTGATTGGGTTTTATTGTTTGGTGGCATATCATACAATAGCACTGGAATTTAAGTTTAAATTGCAATAATCAGGTGTATAATCTTGCACCCAGTTCATTTTGTACAAAGGTGCCAATCATAATCAATACATTGTCCTAAAAGAATGTTGACAGCACAGTTGTCAACATAAGATATTGTAGTACTGTACTAAGAAACATATCTATAAATAAAGGATGTATATTTGCATTTAATAGATTAAACATTTAAACCTTTTGTGTAAATCATACAATGAAAACGTAGACTTGATTCAGTGTATATATATTTTTACTTTTGGATTTTTTGGACACAGGACATCTCAGCATGCTTTTTAAAGACCCCCTCCAAAGCAGACATTAAAAAGCTGACTAAATGAAATGTGAATGAATTACATACATATTTGCATACTGAGGGAATACAGTAACAAATATGAATTGTATTATCATTTAATGGTAAGTGGTGCTGTAGTACCACTTGACATTCAAATGATTACCCATGATATACACTGTTATTGATAAATACATTGCATCAGAAAGGAACTTGATAGGACCAAGAAACAAAGTTTCAGGCGTATACACTGAGAAGAGTAAGCTTGCTGACGCTCCATTGCCTTCTATACTCTCGTGTGCTGGAAGGAAACGTGTGCCAACATAGCAGGCAAAAATAACGCCAGTTCAAGTCTGAGCACTTGAGACAGCGGGGTCAATGTAGCAGAACCTTTCAAACTCTCAGCCATCTTAGTGGATCACAGTCCGTACTGGTTACAAGTGGGAGGCATCCACATACAGTACAATAATGTGACCTCAACGTGGCAGCCCTATTCAGTAATGGTTCCTCACAAATACATTTAGAAGTCACTTCCGCAAAAAGGTTTGAGATAGAGCCTGTGGCTGCAGCAGCAAAGAAAAGTCACAAAAAGGTTCATTTATCTCATTGAACTTGACCGGGAGCATCACAGAATATATATGTGTACCCAGTATGACGACATGTCTCCTAGCTGATCCCAATACGGCAGCCATCTTAGCTCACTGGTCAAAGTGAAGTGTGCCATTAGATTTTGCCCAAGGAGTTTCCAGAACACTGAAAATATAAAGTTTCTAGCTGCAATGGTTTATGAATTATTAGCAGTAGTAGGTGCAGCTGAGGCAGCACAGCAGACTCATACATTGATAATAATGTAGTCAAGACCCCTACCTTAACAATAGCCCTCCCAGCAACAGTGAGGTCCCGATCGAACCAGGTGTTCCAGATGCCTCCTCCATAGCACTCCACCCCGACCTGCAGGCAGCCTTGATGAGTCTTCTTCGACCTGGGCTTCACCTGCACACGTTCAAAACAGATTCCACATACTGTCTGTGAATTGGTTCTTTATAGTCCAACCACTCACCCCCAAACTCCTCCCACACAAAGGATTGTGTCTTCCTTATATACAGGTGGCAACAAATTTACTAATTGGTAATGGACACACCTGTGATTGGTGGCAGGAACTGATTTAACCCCACAGCTAGGTATTCATTAGATTTTACTACTGTACTGTATAATTACATAATGTGATGTGTACAGAGAACACAATCTTATTTCACCTTGTTATTTTAGAAAACAGGTCTGTCTCCCGACTGTAGTCAAAAAAGTCATTGTGAGAAGCCCTCCATTACAGGGCTATTGGAAATCTTTCTATAGGGCACTATTAGTGAAATGTTTAATGCTGAAGGCCACACTAATTAGTCCAATGAATGTTAGAGAACTAATTCTATTTATCAGTCACGTATTTTACTGCTTCCAAACAACAGCGATAGTCCTGCACAGCTATGAATTGCCACAGAGTGACAAGGACAAAGAAAGACAGTCCCCTTCTCTGTGACAGATGCAATGAAGATCGTTTGTCATTACTTCTTGTACAGAGGACATTATCAGATTGTCAGGAGACTCTTACCGATTTTTTTTTAAAAGGTTGAGTGCTCTTACCCTGAGGCAGGGGCTGTCAGTGTGCGCGCCGATCACACTGAATCCATTGCCAGCCTGGTACTGCCCACCCACAGCGAAGGCGATGATGGTAGAGTAGTTCCTTGTCACAAAGTACTGTGATGACAGAGAGCAGGGGTTAGACAGGGACACTCTACTTACAGAACAACCCGTCAGTCCAGCGACCAAGCGGACACATCTACAGTACCATGCACATGGTTGGGCATTCCATGACCACAACTAGAATTCATGGAAATTCCCTGACTTAAGGTCTAGAAAACATTTTATTTTCCTGACTTTCCAGAAATTGCTTGACCCGTACCAACCCTGTGTACCCTTCGTTACAACCCTACTTATTTTTAAAAGAAACAATCTTTTTTTTTATGAGAAAAAAAAAGCCAGAATACAGAAATTCATAGGTGGTCCCAAACTTGTTTACACTACTGTGCAGAAACACAAAACAAAAAAGGACAGACTGACAGAGACGCATAATATACAGTACTGTGCAAAAGTTTTAGGCAGGTGTGAAAAAATGCTGTAACGTAAGAATGCTTTCAAAAATAGACATGTTAATAGATTATATTTATCAATTAACTAAATGCAAAGTGAGTGAACAGAAGAAAAATCTAAATCAAATCCATATTTGGTGTGACCACTCTTTGCCTTCAAAACAGCATCAATTCTTCTAGGTACTCTTGCACAAAGTCAGGGATTTTGTAGGCATATAGTCAGGTGTATGATTAAACAATTATACCAAACAGGTGCTAATGATCATCAATTCAATATGTAGGTTGAAACACAATCATTAACTGAAACAGAAACAGCTGTGTAGGAGGAATAAAACTGGGTGAGGAACAGCCAAACTCAGCTAACAAGGTGAGGTTGCTGAAGACAGTTTACTGTCAAAAGTCATACACCATGGCAAGACTGAGCACAGCAACAAGACACAAGGTAGTTATACTGCATCAGCAAGGTCTCTCCCAGGCAGAAATTTCAAGGCAGACAGGGGTTTCCAGATGTGCTGTCCAAGCTCTTTGAAGAAGCACAAAGAAACGGGCAACGTTGAGGACCGTGAGACGCAGTGGTCGGCCAAGGAAACCTTCTGCAGCAGATGAAAGACACATCATGCTTACTTCCCTTCGCAATCGGAAGATGTCCAGCAGTGCCATCAGCTCAGAATTGGCAGAAAACAGTGGGACCCTGGTACACCCATCTACTGTCTGGAGAAGTCTGGTCAGAAGTGGCCTTCATGGAAGACTTGCGGCCAAAAGCCATACCTCCGACGTGGAAACAAGGCCAAGTGACTCAACTATGCACGAAAACACAGGAACTGGGGTGCAGAAAAATGGCAGCAGGTGCTCTGGACTGATGAGTCAAAATTTGAAATATTTGGCTGTAGCAGAAGGCAGTTTGTTCGCCGAAGGGCTGGAGAGCATACACGAATGAGTGTCTGCAGGCAACAGTGAAGCATGGTGGAGGTTCCTTGCAAGTTTGGGGCTGCATTCCTGCAAATGGAGTTAGGGATTTGGTCAGAATTAATGGTCTCCTCAATGCTGAGAAGTACAGGCAGATACTTATCCATCATGCAATACCATCAGGGAGGCAACTGATTGGCCCCAAATTTATTCTGCAGCATGACAACGACCCCAAACATACAGCGAAAGTCATTAAGAACTATCTTCAGCGTAAAGAAGAACAAGGAGTCCTGGAAGTGATGGTATGGCCCCCACAGAGCCCTGATCTCAACATCATCGTGTGCAAGTGTACCTAGAAGAATTGATGCTGTTTTGAAGGCAAAGGGTGGTCACACCAAATATTGATTTGATGTAGATTTTTCTTCTGTTCACTCACTTTGCATTTTGTTAATTGATAAATATAAACTATTAACATGTCTATTTTTGAAAGCATTCTTACTTTACAGCATTTTTTCACACCTGCCTAAAACTTTTGCACAGTACTGTATATCAGGGTTAGAAATAAGACTCCCATTGCATAGCAGTGTCATCCATTCCAGGTTTTACTGTTAACTTAGTAAGGCCCACCTGAGCTTGTTGGTGAGAAACTGTGGCTAATCAATCTTAGAGTAAAACCTGGACTGGCTGAAATTGCTATGCAACAGGAAACTAATTTCCATCCCTGTAAAATGGGTTTGTAAGAAGGTTCAGGAAGTTTTGCTTTATTTTATTTATTCACCTTATCAATCAAAGTGAACTGAAGATCAACAGATGCCCTCAGTTCTAAATTCGCAATCTGGCACCACTATTTTGTGCAATTTGCAAATTGATTTACAAGCAAATCAAGAATTCTGAAAAACTCAGAATCGTGTCCAGATTTTTTCCCTTTCACAAAAAACGGTGCAAATCGGTTTGACAAAGAGACCTTCAAAGTATGCAAGAGAATCTTTTCAGTAAGTGAGAAAATACCAACAGCGCTCACTTGTGCCAGCACACACAGTAATAGATTGAAAACTGTTTTTCTATTTTATGATATTTTTTCTATTTTCCCCTCCCTTCCCCCAGGTCAGTACTGGAATCCCAATCGTCATGCAGGTACCTTGCAGGAAGGTTTGATGTCCCAGTGATCAGCCTCCTTCAGCTCTTTGAATCCTGCACTCTGCAGTCTGGACTTGCACTCCTCCACCACTGACAAGAGAACATCGCAGAAGATTACAGTCACCCTGCCCCACACCCGCAATGACATTCAGAAGGGGAATTCTAAACCTCAAAACAGCATTTTATACCCAGAACAATTGATTACATTTCAGCAGTATTGTTGGATACCGATTGCCTTAGGTGATGAAACTTGTTTATTTGAAAATAGGAAAAAGGTTAATTTTATGTAAAGTTGTTATCTGACATGAAACTAACTAAGGATGTTAGATTCCGTTTAATTTCCTGCGCTTCATTTACCGCCAAAAACTCTTTAACGATGCAAACTTCAATCAGATGTCATTTAACTAAGAAAGCAGTACCTTGTAGCTCAGGCTGCCAGTCACACACTCACGTGCTTCACCACTCCCCCCTCACAGGTGATCAGCTCAGCACTGAATTGTGCTGGTTTCCCTCATTCCAGCCTCACTCAAGGTTGGAATGGAGGGGAACAGAAAGAGCGTTATCCTGCAGGGATCGTGAATTCCAGCAACTACAATATTAATATGCATGAGACTACATGAGTTTATATGGAGCAGACTATGAATAAACAATGAATAATAAATAACCTTCCACTGTATACTCACTACCGTATACACATTAATCGGAGCATCTATAGCGGCATATTTCTGATAGTGTTTATACAGTGCCTATAGTAAGTATTCACCCCCCTTGGACGTTTTCAGTTTGTTGTGTTACAACCTGAAATCTTGATGCATTTAAATGTTTGTTTTTCTTCCTTTGATTTACAGACCCTACTCAACACTTTGAAGAGGCAAGATAATTTTTATTGTGAAACAGTTAAAGAAATAAAAAAAAAACTGAAATGTCTTGGTTAGATAAGTATTCACCCCCGAGTCAATACTTGGTAGAACAACCTTTGGCAGCAATTACAGCTGTGAGTCTTTTGGGGTAAGTCTCTACCAGGTTTGCACATCTGGATCATGCAATATTCGCCCATTTTTCTTGGCAAAATTGTTCAAGCTCTGTCAAGTTGGATGGGGAGATCAATGTCGTTGAGGCACAGCAATCTTCAAGTCTTGCCACAGATTCTCAATCGGATTTAAGTCCGGGCTCTGACTAGGCCACTCTAGGACGTTCACTTTCTTACTTTTAAGCCACTCCAGTGTCGCTTTGGCTGTGTGCTTGGGGTCATTGTCCCGCTGAAAGGTGAATCTCTGTCCCAGTCTTAGGTCTTTTGCAGACTGAAGTAGGCTTTCCTCAAGGATTTGCCTGTATTTAGCTCCATCCATTTTGCCCTCTACCCTGACAAGCTTCCCAGTCCCTGCCGATGAAAAGCATCCCCACAGCATGATGCTGCCACTACCATGCATCACAGTAGGGATGGTGTTACCTGGGTGATATGCTGTGTTGGGTTTGAGCCAGACATAACGCTTTGTTTGCATTTAGGCCAAATAGTTCAATTTTTGTTTCATCGGACCACAGAATCTTTTGCCACATCTCAGAGTCTCCCACATGCCTTTTTGCAAATTCCAAGCAGGATTTTACATGGGCTGTTTTTAGAAATGGCTTCCTTCTTGCCACTCTCCCATACAGGCCAGATTTGTGGAGTACCTGAGCTATTGTTGACACATGGACAGTTTCTTCCATCTCCACCATTGGCCTCTTGCTGGCTTCTCTGACCAATGCCCTTCTTACCTGGCTGCTCAGTTTGGGAGGACAGCCTGCTCTAAGCAGATTCTGGGTGGTGCCGTATACCTTCCACATCTTAATGATCGACTTGACTGTGCTCAAAGGGATATTCAATGCCTTTTAAATCTTTTTATACCCATCCCGTGATCTGTGCCTTTCCACAACTTTATCCCGGAGTTGTTTTGAAAGCTCCTTGGTCTTAATGGTAGTATCTTTGCTTTGAATGCACTACCCAACTGTGGGACCTTACAAAGACAGGTATATTTAATGTGAAATCATGTGAACCACTTTTAATGCACACAGATGGACTCCATTTAACTTATTGTGTGAATTCTGAAGGTTGAGCTTATTTAGGAGTGTCATAGCAAAGGTGGTAAATACTTATCTAATGAAGACTTTTCAGGTTTTTATTTAATTGATTTGTTTTTTCACCCCATCATTTTTTCACACATTGAAAGTGTTGAGTAGGTTGTGTAAATCAACGGAAAAAAAATCCAATTTAAATGCATCAAGATTTCAGGCTGTAACATAACAAACTGTGAAAACATCCAAGGGGGGTGAATACTTACTATAGGCACTGTAACATTTGAAGTGTTTAAACTTCAATATATATATATAACTTAATATGTGCAAGATGATTAGTCAGTACTGGGTTTGTTCAGTTTAACTGGAAATTGGTAACTCAGGACTTTGAGCACCAACAACAATACAAGTATCTATTAGCCTTGTCAGCAGGATTCAACACCCAGTTATCAGCAGATCAATGTCCACAGAGTCTGCAGATTAAGTGAATTGATAGGATTAGTTTTGTGAAAAGGGCAAGTCTTCACGCAGCACATTTGAAAGAACACTTTAGAGCAGGTGCTTGTTAACAGGAAAGCGCTACGTTACCTTCGCTGGTCCCGAGTTGTCTGCATCAGGGATTTATTTTGAAACATACTGCCGTCGTAATCACACATACTGGGTCATGAATCAGCTGGCAATACATTTCTCAAGATTGTAGTGTATCCAGATCACACTCCCTCCTGCTGCAATGCTGTTCCCACAATACAGCGCTCACGCCAGTCAGAGCACCAGCATTGCTGCAGGAGGGAGCATGATCTGGGTACACCGATGTTTATAAGAACTCTCTCT
This sequence comes from Acipenser oxyrinchus oxyrinchus, assembly GCA_030684275.1. NCBI lineage: Eukaryota > Metazoa > Chordata > Actinopteri > Acipenseriformes > Acipenseridae > Acipenser > Acipenser oxyrinchus. Next base: position 24,545,381 of record CM060258.1, on the reverse strand, counting down.
CCTGGTGAACATTCTCGAGTAAAACTTGAAAAGTGTTTCTAATTAAGTTCAGGTGTGTCTAATCAAGCTCACACAAACTGCAATGGCTCAATCTCCAAAGCATGACAATGATAGGATTTCTATCATTATATATGGTACTCATGGAAAATACTAGACTAAACTGAAGTCCTTTATTGATCAGCATAGACGACATGACTAAAGCTGCATCCACACTGGCATAGCGGCGAAGTCGCCGAATGTCAATCCACACCAGACGCGACTTAGAAGCAATCCAAAAGACTGGAAATAAATACATGACCCCACCCATGCATTCCTATTGAACATAGAGATGGGCTGTCCCATTACAAAACAGGGCTTGTTTTGATAAAAGGTTACCACCCTGACCTCCAGCAACTCTGTTGTAAAGTAAAGGTTGGAATCTATAGATCAGAGTTATTGAACATCCCTATATATCCAACAGTTTTATTGTTATCATAGATTAGTAGTAATTGTACAGTTGTACTCGTAGTATTATTATTTTTTTCTTTGTGGTACCAGTAGTAGTCTGATTTGAAGCCTGGCCATCTCCAGCTGTCAGCAGACAGCTGGGCAATAGTAGTATAGTTGAACTGATATTTTCAACAAAATAATTTTATTGTTATACATTTATATATACAACTTACTGCAATCTCAATTGTGTTTCTTTACAAATTCCTTCATTGATCCTTTTTATTAACTTCAAGTATTTTGAAGTGCAACATCATTATTATTATTATTTTTATTATTTATTATTATTATTTTTATTATTTTTATATTGTTGTTAATCATACAATATCATTATTATTATTATTATTATTATTATTATGCGCAAGTCACCACTTACCTTGTATTACTGCCAATGCCGTTCTGCAAATCTATTTTTCTACTTTATCGTGAATGCTCTTGAAGACTGTGATGCATCAGATCATGGGTGAGTGTTTGAGCCGTCTCTGACTTAATTCACTTATGAATAATTACACAGAACAAGGTCGTGTGCCGTGGCAAGATGCAAGACTTATATTTAGTTTTTCCTTTTAAAACAGTCCGGTGAACAGATATGGCTCATAATCTTCAAAACTATGAGCTTGGTAATGTTGGGATGTGTCACATAGAATACAAACGTGTTGCTGGCTTTGTTTTACAACATATAGAATAGTAGGACTTCGATAATATTTTTGCTTGTTTGGTGAATCTCTTTATGCATATGTTCACTTTATGTGTATGTAAAGACATTCTTCTTGTCACAGATTTATGCCACAGAACAATTTAGTGAACAAAATATTATTTATCATAAAAGCAAACAAACAAACCAAAAAAAAGCCATAGCTTAAAATTAGGTCACATGTTCAAGTTGTGTGAATGCAATAACTTTTTTGTGTCATTTTTAAAAGCCAGCAAAAAAGTGCAGTTTTCATTTAAATGCTGGATAGACTGCATGTATGGTCTGGTTTATTTTTGTTTATTAATAAACCTATTTTTATGCAACTTGCATAATCGAAAAGAAAATGTCTAGGTGCTGCTAATTGCACCACCTGCAAGACACGACTACTGGTACTACATAAAATGATTAACTTGTTTTCAGGAGCGACGTGTTTTGAGGCGTGTGTTTGACGTGCCTCAACCTTGCTTCTGATTGGTCAGTTTCATTCCAGTCACGCGACAAATAGAAACAGGTTCTATTTTCGCGACGCAAAATTCTCAAAGCGACGTCGCTCGCTGCTGGTGTGGATACTCCCATTTGACTGCAGTGACTTCTAAATTATTCGCTCGCATCCAGTGTGGATGCAGCTTAAAGCAGGCTTCTCACAATGACCCAGAAAATATCCAAGCCCTGTCACGAATGAACCTCCTGTATTGGTAAGCAGCCCCCATCCCAACCTAACTCTGCAGACTTGCCACGTGTGATGGAGAAATAGACACTTCACCAAGTCAATAACGATGTACAAGCTAGGTCTCCAGTGTGCTTATTTAAAGTGCAGTGCTCTATGGTTGCCTCCACAAGGCTGTAGTTTAGAAGTTGTTGCAGTGAGATGTGAAGTCTGTACCGTGGTAAGGAGACACTCCCCGGTTGACGAACTGAAGAAACTCTTTGGCAGCGATCTGGATGGCTTCCTTGGAACTCTTCATGACTGCAGTCTAGAAACACAGCGAGAAGCAGAGTTAGTGTGTGTGCCCAGCGAGAGATACTGGAACATCAGTCTAGAAACACAACAGGAGGCAATTCATGTTAGTGTGTGCCCAGCGAGAGATACTGGAACACCACCCCTGTTCTCTGAAAAACATCATGCCACGCTGCAAGGTTTTGCTCAGTGGCGCAGAGACTCTGGTGTCCACCTGCTTTATGCTACCAGTATAAACAAGAGAACCAAATGATAATATTTTCACAAGCCAGTTGAAGAAATGAAGAATTTCAACTTCAGCATTACAGTATATAGAGAGTAAAGTGTGAAAAGCACATATATATTTATATACATATATACACACACACAATTATCTACAACTAGTAAAACTCATGTGTGCTAAATAGAAATACTAAAAGAACCTTAATAAAGTCAATGAAAAACGTTTCAACCAGAAGTCTCTCAATGTAAAACTTCTAGTCAAAACGTTTGTCACTTAGCTTCTTTTAGTATTTCTAAATATAAACTATAAAGCCCAGCAAACATACACCTCCCATAGACTAGTTTAATTTGCATAATAAATAAATACATAAGAACCTTTAGATACTGTGCAGTGAAAGGCACCATCAGTTTAAATATATTAAGTTAATAGCTGGTGTTGAAAACAGACGATATTCTGTTTGCGGGAGCGCAGAAGGACGCATTAAAACTTATCTGGCTTAACTACAGTAACATTTGCACATGATACTTACAGTTCAGTACTGTGGCCTTTACCCTTAACTACAGAGTTCAGACAGATGCATCAGACGCTTGCTAATCAGGAGCAACTCGCTATCTTGGCGTCTGAACAGCATCAAGCAACTACATTGTTTGTTCTTCTAATATTACTTTATTTCATTTTCATAATGAGATGTATGTCTCACCACATAACTTTCAGTATTCAGGTGGAAAACTGAAATTATACTTCTAGTCTGTGTGTCGTGTTGTGTGTGTTAATCACATGGGAGATTTAAACTAAACCAACATCAACCTACATTTCAAATAACAACTAAACAACAGTCTTTTAAAAACCGGTATGTTTTTCATTAACCAGTGACAGACTGCATGCACATACGGAACAGCCGTCCACTTGACATTCTTGTCTTGGATCAAAAATAATGCACAACTCTAGAAGACAAGCCGAACGGAAACGTGCTAAATCAGCTATTTTGACCTCCATGGACTATTCTGATTCATCACACGTAAACATATCTTTAAAACTGACCCAAGTATCAGATTCTAATGTAACTACATTCGTTTATTAAAAGCAACTCACATCCTTACCTGCATCAGCACTGTATGAACTTGAGACTTAGAACACGCTCAGCAGATAGAGCCAGTGAGAGAAACCTGGACACACAAAATAACGACTCAAGGAAAAAGAATCCCTCTACACTGACAGCGGCCACTGGTGGTAAGGAAGTCTAAAACTCCCACGACAACATCTGAAGTTGTGGTTTTAAAATAATATTAGTAAAAAAAAAAGAAAAAAAAGTTGTCCATACGTACTGCAAATACATACATGTCTTATATTTTTCTCACATAAACTCATTAAAGTACTATCTTGCATGTAAATGGAGTTTCATATTAATATTCACAATACAGCTGTAAACCCAAAAAGATAGCGGTTATTAAGAGGAACGGCGGTAGTTCCTCGCGCCAAGCGAGAACTGCCAGAGACTCTCTATCTATACAGCAAGGATAGTTTATGTGTTTTCAGGGTATTGGTGCAGCAAAAGTAAATTTGTAAATTTTAATTTGTAGTTCCCAACACTCTTAGGTGAAATGTAGAAAAGAAAGTCAATACCTGTCATACAGTAAGAAATAAGTCGCCAAAGTAAGGTAAAAATGTCCTCCTTTTCTCCCGGTTTTTTGCAGATTTTTGTAGTCCACAGGCACGTTTATCCGCAAATATATACAGTACCAGTCATAAATTTGAGTACACTTGCTGGAAACTAGGTTTTTTTCATAATTGACAATGTTTTACGTTGTATACGTTTCTGTAAATACTTGAAAATGAAAACACATGTTACAATATACAAAACAAAACAAGGAGTATCAAAGCAATGTTCAAGAAAATTGAAAATTGTCTCTAAATCTTGGATTCCTCAAAATAGCCACCCTTTTCCATAATAACAGCCTCACAAAAACGAGGCATTCGGTTTACAAGTTTCAGCAGGAAATCACCCGACATGTCTTCCCAGCTCTTCTGCAGCAATTCCCAGAGATGTAGGGCACTTGTGGGTAGCTTTGCTTTGACTCTTCTGTCCAGTTCGTCCCATACAAGTTCTATGGGATTGAGGTCTGGAGACTGGGCAGGCCAGGTCATTAGATTGAGTTGTCCTTCACTTTCCTTCTTTGCCAGATAGTTCTTGCACAACGTTGAGGTGTATTTCGGGTCATTATCTTGCTGAAGAATGAAGGACTGCCCAACTAGCCGTAATCCTGATGGAATGGCATGCCTCTGAAGTATGCTATGATAGCCATGCTGGTTGACCTTGCCATGGACTTGGTAATGATCACCAACTCTGTCACCAGCAAAGCAACCCCAGACCACGACACTGCCTCCTCCATGCTTGACAGTGGGAACCACACATGCAGAACTCATGCGCTCACCCTCTCAGCGTCTTACAAATACTCAGCGGTTGGACCCAAATATTTCAAATTTTGACTCATCGGTCCATAAGACCGACTTCCACTCCTCAAATGTCCAGTTTCTGTGTTTTTTGGCCCAGGCAAGTTTCTTTCTCTTATTCTGCACTCTTAACAATGGTTTCTTTGCAGCAATTCTTCCAGTTAGACCAGCTTCACGCAATCTCCTCTGAACAGTTGATGTTGAAACATCTGTACTTCTAGTAGCATTTAGCTGAGCTTGTATTTCAGAGGCAGTTAATCTCCGGTTTCGCAGACTTGTGACTCGAATGAACGTTCTCTAATTCTGAGGCCACCCTTGGCCTGCCTGACCTTGTTCGGTCCTCATGAGTGCCAGTTTCTTCAAATCGTTTGATGGTCTTGGCCACAGCAGTCACAGACACTTGCAAAGTTCTTGCGATTTGTCTTAAAGATTGACCTTCATTTCTTAAAGTAATTACAAACTGTCTTTTTTTTGCTTAACTGAGCGTATTTTGCCATTTTCTGCTCCCTTACATTCAGGAATGACAAACTTGTGCCTATGCTACCTATATTTACAGTAATCATGGACCCTCACCTGTTAACAATAATTGGTGACAAAAGGTTAATTAGGTAACATGCTACTTAACTCAGAGAACATCTAACAAAGACACTTTTATACTTAGGCCAGTGTTCTAACACCGTGTTATACACATTTCAGACTTTTAACTGACTTGGGCTTCAGACTGAAATCCCCTTGCTTTGGGTGACCATTTCATTCAAATTGACAAGATTTACATTTTCATTTAAAAATAAAAATTTTGATCATATATCATATAATGAAATATTAAGTGTTTATAGACAAGTTTATACAGTTAAAAGCATAGATAATCATGAAAAACCTGGTTTCAAGCAGGTGTACTCAAACTTTTGACTGGTACTGTATATTACAGGACATCTGAGTTTAATGACCATTAACTTGTTTTGTCAACATGGAAATATAGTAGGGAACGCACTTATTGTGATGTAATGTCATCTGCCACAATTGTACTAACTTGGCTTGTGTTTTTCAGGCACAATAAAAGAGGATCGAACTTGCATCAAAAACACAAGCCAAGTTAGTAGAAACAATTGGGGCAACCTTGACCCCCATGACTTTGACTGTTGTGCCTATTTGCTTTGTGCTGGGCAAGTTGCCCCGATGGTTTCTTGAAGCTTGGTTTGTGTTTTTGATATGTCCAGTTTAATCGGCTGGGCACTTTTGATAAGTTGGCATTGTTTCACATTTCCAATGTGTTTTTGTTTCAGATTTAATATTTACACTTTCTCACAATACTGATTGTGTTGTATTCCTAAAAGACACTATTCTCCACTAAAGATCTACAAATTGACATGCCTCTTCAGCATAAAATATATCCATTCTGGAATGGTTAAAGTCTTCTAGAATGGATTGAGTATATAATAATTCAGTAGTTCTCACCAAATCACTGGTTTCTAGACATATTTATTTAATATCACTACTGTATCCACATTTGTAGGTATAAACTCTGTGCTTACGCAATCTAGCCAGTAGATGGCACAAGTGTTCCTCAGCTTTTTTACACAGAAGGATTTAATCCTGATTTGTTTATTTGTTATTTCCTCAGCAACTAAAGTATTTTCTGGTTACTTGTCCCAGGAAATCACGAGCCCTGACAGGGGTGAGTGGTTTATGTAAGGACATCCTCCTGAGGAATCAAAACCATGTACAACGAACAATAAATATGCTGTTTATACCACAAGTGTGGGTATATTTAGCACAGACACCTATTTGTTTCCCACTCCAGCGAAATAACATTAGTGGGTTACATGAATGGTATAACAAAAATGTACCCCACACTAGATATACCCAACTTCCCAACATTTCGGAATGTTAAACATCTGTCAAGGGAAAGCGTCTTTGAAAACAAACAGTGGAATTATTATTTACTCTTTGAAAAGTTGAGGAGGTTCTCCCTTGCCTCCACTGGTATGAGAGTATAGAGGGTATAGGGTATGAGAGTATAGAGGGCAGAGGGTATGAGAGTATAGAGAGCAGAGGGTATGAGAGTATAGAGGGCAGAGGGTATGAGAGTATAGAGAGCAGAGGGTATGAGAGTATAGAGGGCAGAGGGTATGAGACTATAGAGAGCAGAGGGTATGAGAGTATAGAGAGCAGAGGGTATGAGAGTATAGAGGGCAGAGGGTATGAGAGTATAGAGAGCAGAGGGTATGAGAGTATAGAGGGCAGAGGGTATGAGAGTATAGAGAGCAGAGGGTATGAGAGTATAGAGGGCAAAGGGTATGAGAGTGGTGAGAGTATAGAGGTGTGGCAGTGTGACCCCGCCTTGTGCGTATTGTTTGTTTATATGTTGCATGTAGTGTGTTAAATGTTGGTGTATAGTCACTGGTACACGGGATATAAATGGGTCTGCGTAGCACGAGTGATAAAATGTATATTTGTATTTAGCCACTAGGGTTGCACATCACTTCACGTGCTAATTAAAATGTAATACTATGTGAGCACGGGGAAGGACACGTAATTAATCCATGTGCAGTTGTAATTGAGATTCTAATTGAATGATTGATTAGCAATCGAGTCTTGGTACAACTGCATAAAAGACGCACATTGTCACTCAGTCGGGGTTGGGTGTACAGAGAGGAGGTACGGAGAGATAGAGGAGAAGCGAAAAATAACAATTACTATCGATTCAGCACAATACTTGTTTGTCCGTTTCGTCCCGTTTGTGTACTGTTTTGTTTGGCCCTTGTGCCCGTTTGTTTTTTGTGTGTGTTTTGTTTAACTCCTTTATTTTTATTATTATTTAATAAAGAAAACCCGCAGCTGCTGTGTGTCTTTGTTTCTGGTCTGTGACGTCACCACTGAAAGCCTTCCCGCCACAGTTGGTGTCCGGAAGTGGGACTACAGCGCCTCCAGGAGTCAGACCGGAGAGTTGTGTGTGGGGGAGAGAAAAAAAGAGGGAAAGTGAGTTCTGAGAAGAAAAAGAGAGAAAAAAAGTTTTTGTGAAGAAAAAGGGAAGGAAAAAAAGGGAAAGAAAAGAAAATAATTTGTTTGTTTTTTTGGGAAAACAAATAAAATAAAATAAAATAAGGAAGAAGCTGGGAAGAAGCGGGCAGAGGAAGCAGCAGCAACAGCAACAGCAGCGTGGGGCCGGTCGCAGGTCCCACTGCATCTCGACCACGCTGGACGTCTGCCTCACCTGCTTGAAAGGTGAGGAGTGGTGCTGTGCTATTGGCGAGGTTGGGCACATAGCACCCGACCAACCCCCTCCATGGCAGGAGAAGGAGGAGCCAGAGCATCCAGCAAGGGTGAGGGAGGACCTGCATCCTCCAAAGAGGGACTGGGACTGGCTGGTGGAGCCGGGGAGGGATTATGAGGAAGCCCTCCCTGCAGTGATCAACCTCCTGTGGGCCCGAGATGGGGAGCGCTGGGAGACCTGGGAACAGCAACACCACCCAGCGTCCCTCCCAGACATCGCAGCCATGGTGCTCAATTACCTGGCTGCCGACATGAGAGGGGTCCCGCCATCTCCAGGGAAAAAGGGAGAAGCCCCGCTGCCGTCTCCAGCTCCTGAAGGAGAGGAGCCACCACTACCGTCTCCAGCGCCCAAAGGGGAGGAGCCATCGCTGCCGTCTCCCGAGGAAGAAGCTTCGCCGAGGTATCCAGAGCCAGCGGAAGAGGGAAAAGGGAAGGTCTGGGACGATGGCTGTGAGGCAGTTGCAAGGCGCCTCGTGGCGGAATTGTGCACCGGCTGTGGAGAGTATGGCCACACCGTGGCTATCTGCCCCTCCCAATACTGGGAGAAGCCCGAACGTCCTACGCCTGAGTGGGAGCAGCCCAGAATGGGGGAGCCCGTGCATCCAGCACCCAGAATGGGGGAGGCCATGCATCCAGCGCCCAGAAGGGGGGAGCCCATGCATCCAGCGCCCAGAAGGGGGAGCCCATAGGTCCAGAACCTAGGCCTCCAGGAGCAGAGCAGCAGGAGCTGCCTCTGTCTCCGCCACCTCCATCGCTTCCACCACCAGGAGCAGAGCAGCAGGAGCTGCCTCTGTCTTCACAGCTAGGAGCAGAGCAGCAGGAGCTGTCTCTGTCTCCAACACCTCCACCGCTAGGAGCAGAGCAGCAGGAGCTGTCTCTGTCTCCAACACCTCCACCGCTAGGAGCAGAGCAGCAGGAGCTGTCTCTGTCTCCAACACCTCCACCGCTAGGAGCAGAGCAGCAGGAGCTGCCTCTGTCTCCACCACCGCTAGGAGCAGAGCAGCAGGAGCTGCCTCTGTCTCCACCACCGCTAGGAGCAGAGCAGCAGGAGCTGCCTCTGTCTCTACCACCTCTAGGAGCAGAGCAGCAGGAGCTGCCTCTGTCTCCACCGCCAGGAGCAGAGCAGCAGGCGCTGCCTCTGTCTCCACAGCCAGGAGCAGAGCAGCAGGAGCTGTCTCTGTCTCCACCACTGTGGGAGAACAGCTTGCTGCTCCCAGCTCCACCAGCAGAGGGTGAATGCCTGCTGGTTCCGCGTCAGCCGCCGTGGGAGGACTGCTTGCCCCTCCCAGCTTCACCAGCAGAGGGTGAATGCCTGCTGGTTCCGCCTCAGCCGCCGTGGGACGACTGCTTGCCCCTCCCACCTCCACCAGTAGAGAGTGAATGCCTGCTGGTTCCGCCTCCACCGCCGTGGGAAGGACTGCTCCTGCCCTGCCTCGCACCGCCCAAGGATGCCTGCCTCGCACCTCCCAAGGATGCCTGCCATGCATCGCCTGGGGCTGCCTGTGGCTCCGCATCGCCTGGGGCTGCCTGTGGCTCCGCATCGCCTGGAGAGCCACCAGTTACAGGGTACGAGGGAGAAGTGGAGCTCCCGCTGCCACCTCCATGGCCAGGGGCTCCCCTCCCAAGTTCGCCTCCCAAGGGTCCGCTGCTGCTGCTGCCGTCGCCTCCCGGGGGTCCGTGGCCGTCGCCTCCCGAGGGTCCGCTGCTGCTGCTGCCGTCGCCTCCCGAGGGTCCGCCTCTGCTGCCGTCGCCTCCTGAGGGTCCGCCGCTGCTGCTGCCATTGCCTCCCGAGGGTCCGCAGCTGCTGCCGTCGCCTCCCGAGGGTCCGCAGCTGCTGCCGTCGCCTCCCGAGGGTCCGCAGCTACTGCCTTCGCCTCCCGAGGGTCCTGCTTCGCCTGGGGTCGCTACCAGTCCTGCCATGCGGCAGGAAATACTGTGGCTGGAGCCCCATGAAGGGGAGCTGCCGGCCAAGAAGAAGGGGGGAGAAGTCAGGAGACCACCTTCACCCGCAGCAATTTCGCTGCTGGAGTTAGGTTGGCCGGAGCCCCACCAAGGGGAACTGCCGGCTACGAAGAAGGGGGGAGAGGTCCAGTGACCACCTTCCCCCGCCGCAATTTCGCTGCTGGAACATCTGTGGCCGGAGCCCCAGAAGAGGGAGCTGCTGGCTGCAAAACAGGGTTGGGAGGAGGACCTCCCAACATGGCTGCCCCCTGGACATATTGGTGCCCCTGTTCCTGGGCCGGGACAATGACCAGGACTAAAGGGGGAGGTGGCCTTTTAAGGCCATGTGTTCTGCGCACAAGGGGGGAGATATGTGGCAGTGTGACCCCGCCTTGTGCGTATTGTTTGTTTATATGTTGCATGTAGTGTGTTAAATGTTGGTGTATAGTCATTGGTACACGGGATATAAATGGGTCTCGTATACAGTGATAAAATGTATATTTGTATTTAGTCACTAGGGTTGCACATCACTTCACGTGCTGATTAAAATGTAGTACTATGTGAGCACGGGGAAGGACACGTAATTAATCCATGTGCAGTTGTAATTGAGATTCAAATTGAATGATTGATTAGCAACCGAGTCTTGGTACAACTGCATAAAAGACGCACATTGTCACTCAGTCGGGGTTGGGTGTACAGAGAGGAGGTACGGAGAGATAGAGGAGAAGCGAAAAATAACAATTGCTATTGGTTCAGCACAATACTTGTTTGTCCGTTTCGTCCCGTTTGTGTACTGTTTTGTTTGGCCGTTGTGCCTGTTTGTTTTTTGTGTGTGATTTGTTTAACTCCTTTATTTTTATTATTATTTAATAAAGAAACCGAGCGCTTTCGCATCTCGGTTTTAACCCGCAGCTGCTGTGTGTCTGTGTTTCTGGTCTGTGACATCACCACTACAAGCCTTCCTGCCATAAGAGGGCAGAGGGTTTGAGAGTATAGAGGGCAGAGGGTATGAGAGTGGTGAGAGTATAGAGTGATTTACCAAGCCATGTTGTTGATGCTGAATCATTGTGGTCCTTTAAAAAGCATGTGATCATGTGATGTGTCATATGAACACTGTTGCTGGATTTACTGATGTGAGAAATTTAGAAATCCTATCCTCCTGATTGGAGAAGAAATGGCGGGCCCCCTCCCATGTGGCAGTCGAGTGACACATGCCGATCTCTACAATGGCAAAGCACCTCCTCCCCCTCCTGGCAGACTAGGCAGATCCATCCCTTGGTCCATCCTCTTCATTCAAAAACAACAAAAACAAAAAATCTTTTTTTTTTAAACAAACTGTGTATCCGCAGTACTTTCCCTGGCCTGAGTCTTGGAGGCGCTGTTTGTCCACTTTTCTGACACCAAGTGTGAACAGGATGGCTTTTGGGTGACGTCAGACCAGGACGAAGTAACTCAGGACTGTGGTAATGAAAGATTTAACAAAACAGAAATATGAAATGGCACGCTGGCCAAAACAAACAGACAAAACACAAAACAAACAAAGTGAACACTAAATCAAACAAGTATCGTGCTGGTTTAAAGCCAGCACGAGTTGCAATTGTTTATATTTGTTTCTTTAGTTCTTAATGTCTCGCTCTTTCGTTCCGCCTCCGAACACCCAACCCTGCTCAGCCACAGCTGCGGGTTTTTATACATGTGACCATCTCCAAATTAGCAATAAATTAATCAATCTCTAGACAGTCACATTCTACACGAGTTTAGCATGGATGGGGAATTTTAACCCGATCCATGCTGCAAAATAACAATAACAAAACATTGTGTTTTTATAAACTAAACAATACATTTAAATAATAATAATACAAAATCATACAATATGCACAGGGGCGGGTTGTACCCTGTCATATATCTTCCCCCCTTGTGTGCAGCACACATGGCCTCAAAGGCCACCTCCTCATTTAAAAACCCAGCAGTCCTGGTCATAGTCCTGGGCCAAGAACAGAGGCCTGAACGGGCACATGGGTGTGTAACAGGGTCAAGAATGCCCTGTTCAAATTTATTTTACACTTGTATGTTATTATTTTTATAAAATTATTTTATGATTTGATAAGTGCACGCTTTGTGTTGTCTGACACTTTTTGATAATTGATTTGAATCACGCTATGTTGGCTTCTCCACCCGCTTCCCTGTGTTTGCCCTGTTGAGCACCTAGTAATTGAATTATTGATCAATTGACGCACCTGAATATAAATAGCACATGTTTTCACAAACGGGATGGCCATCCTGGGGTTTGTGTGTCTGTGCAGGAGTGGGAACGCAGTGTTTAGAGCAGGGAGCGGCGAGTGAGAGAGACGGAAACGGACTAGTAAATGGAGCATCCCGACAGTAAGTATTGGGCTGATGGTATGCCGGTGTTGAATAATGAGAGCGAACGGCCCGAGTGTTTTTAGGTTATTTGGTAGTCGATTGGAGTTTAAGAAGTGCACAGAATAGGCTATATTGTGATGCTGGTTTCTCTCTCACTCTGTGTGTGTTCCCTCCCCTGCACGGACATTGTGTGTGTGGTGTGGGTATTTGTACTTTTGAACGTGGTATTGTTTTTATTATGACAGTTTTACCGTGTCTTTGAATGTGTATCTCCACTTTATTGCTGGGTAGCAGCGTTGTTGCATTTGCACTTTAATACATGATCTAATTCATGTGTACCTTGTTTATCTGCTTGAAATCTTGCTCCCTGTTAATAGGTGAATGGAATTGTTTTATTATATCAGTACCGTTTGAAACTAGGTGTTGCTATTGGAAGTTTACAATAAACAAACGCTTGTTAAAATGTATCTGTGTGATTTTCTTGGTGACCTTGTTCCTACATTTTTAGATCTGTTATCTTTATATAAAGAACCTAAGGGATCTTCTGTAATTTGTTCGGTGCCTTATCGCACTGAACTGGCGTAGTCAGGCTACATTAGTACTTTTACATTCAACACTTGCTACATCTTGTGATATTTTGGAATTAAAGGCAGGTTTGTGGTGGGTTTGTACGCTTCCGTGACCTTGCAGGTGTTACAGGTGGCAATGATGTCCGCGGCAATGCTGTCAGCAGAAATCCTGACAGAGGCAAGGCTGGCTCCTCCAGCCACGGCAGTTCTGTCAGTGGACATGTTGCCAGTGGCAACGCTGGCAGCTGCAAGGCTGACAACGGGGTGGCACACTCCGGCCGTGACTGTGGCACTGTGTACTCCAGCAGTGCAACTATTGTGGGTGGAGGTAGTCTCCTCACATCTCCCCCCTTCTCTGTAGCCAGCGGTTCCCTTTCAATTCGAAGATGACCACCAAAGCATACTTATGGGATATTCCTGTCTTAGGTAGGTATTCACTGAGCTCTTTATATTAGAGCTGCCGATAGGCCCCATCCTGGGGTGACGTCCTTAGTCCCGCCTACCAAGTGATTAAACAGTCAACCCACAGAAGCCACGTTCTCTTTTGCCTCTCATCTACGGTAAGGTAAGACTTCTGTGTTACTAACTGAGCGTGTTTTGAAAGAGCTTTTCCGAGTCGACTGCAGTTCCCCTACATTAGTGCTGAAAGCTGGCTTGCTGCTCTTGTGAAATCAGCGGCTCTAAACTTTAGCTTCTTTCTGCTCCTTTCCTCACAGCCTGCCTCGCTTGCGTTGCAGACTGCCTGTTATTACTGTCTGTCGTATGTGTGTGTCTGCCTGTGCAGTGTTGATTAAGGGTGCGTGTGTGTTGTCTTTTCAGCCTACACTCTTGGGGAGAATGCAGCTCCTCCGTCGGGGCAAGACTTTGCTGTAACCCTGTCGTTGAGTGATTCCACCGGCTGCCGTGTGCGCAGTTGGGTGAAATATAAATAAATAAATATTATTGTGTACTGTTGTTGTTGCGTGTCCACCTTTGTGTTTGACCGTGTCGCACAACCCTGCTTTGCCTGTGTTGTGCTGTGAATTTTAGCTGCAGTGCAGGTTAAAAACAAAACAAAAAAACAAAACCAAAAAAACCCAACAACAGCCAGTCAGCTGTGTAATTCCTCCAGCCGGGGTGCGTTCTATCCTGCACCGCTCTACAGTACACCTCGCCGACTGCCTCGGCCTGCCCACCCAGTGTTCTCTCCCCTGTTGTTTTTCAGTTTGTCTTGCAGTTTAAAAAATAAATATATAAATAAATAAAATAGAAGCGTGATTCCTCCACCGGGACCCAGCTCTGCTGCGCCCTGCTGTTGAGTTGCATCCGCAGGCTTGTTTCAGCCCGCCTACTTGGCGCGCTGGTAAAAAAAAAAAAAAATCAGTTACCCGCATTGCCGTGGTGACTGTTACTTTGCTGTTGTGTGCATATATGTGTTTTTTCTTTTACTGCCTTGCAGTTTAAAAAGAAAATTAAAAAATACAAGTGTGATTCCTCCACCAGGACCCAGCTCTGCTGCGCCCCGCTGTTGAGTTGAATCAGCCGGCTTGTTTCAGCCTGTCTACTCGGCGCCTGGCGTGGTGACTGTGTTTCTCCCATAGCAGACATCAAGCATGGCTAAATTTCACGCTTACACGTCCTGCACAACGTCCCCTGCTAGCACGGCTGAGCTGTACGCGGCATTGGGAGCCCCTGGCCAGACAGCAGGCTCAAGCCCTTGCTCTGACCATGTCTGCATTGGTGGTCATCCTGGATTTTACATCCCACTCACAGGAAGGAGCAGTGGCCCATACAGCGATTGTGACGAAGCATCTGTTGAGGCTGGGTCTCACCCTCAACGATGCCAGAGTTAATTAATACCGGTGCAAAGTACAATCTACTTGGGTCTCTGGCTTGATTCCCTTACAATGCAAGCCTTCCTGTCGGACGACAGAGTAGCTGCCATTCCCAACTGTCTGGCCCTGTTCAAAAAGGGTTCACAGTACAATTGGTGTTGTGTTAAAAACTATTGGGTGTGATGGCCGCAGCTTCGTCAGGCATCCAACTGGGGTTACTCCACATGCACCCGATCCAAGTGTGGCTCACTGCCTTCGGCTGCACCCCAAGCACGACAGACACCGTCGGCTGACCATGTCTCGCCTATGCTGGAAAGCTCTACGCTGGTGGAGGCAAGCCTCTCACCTGAGCGAAGGCATAAGGATGGGCGTGATACACAACTGTCAATTGGTGACGACAGACGGATCCAACTCTGGACATCCCTGCACATAAATGCATGCAAGCTGAGAGCGGTCCACCTTCGGTTGTGCTTCAACATTTACTTCCTGTGCTCCAGAACAGTCATGTCCTTGTCCGCACGAACAACATGTCAGTAGCGGCGTACGTGAACCACCAGGAAGGGCTTTGGTCCCCGGGGTAACACTGTGTAGCCTTCGGCTGTTGATCTGGCCACAGAGGCACTTACTATACCTGTGGGCTGTAGCTCCTCTCCAGGGAGGGTCCTCACGCTTCAGAATGGCATCTGCACCCTCAGGTGGTGCAGCGCATTTGGGAACGCTTAGGGGAAGCCTGTTGATGTCTTTGCCACGGCAGAGATGACCCAGTGCCCCCTGTGGTTCTCCCTCTGCAGGTGCAGAGGTCCTTTAAGCATCAATGCCCTAGCCCACGAGTGGCCCAAAGCGTTTTTGTACGCTTTCCCGCCAATACCGCTGCTCCCTGCCTTCTTCGAGAACCAGGGTTACGGTAAGTAAGGAGAGACAAGGCGACAGTTCTCCTTGTGGCCCCCCAGATGGCCCAGGAGATTCTGGTTTTCAAACCTTTTTCAGCTGCTGCAGGGCCAGCCCTGGGAGATCCCGCTGCACATGGATCTCCTTAGTCAGGTGCAAGGCACCCTCTGGCACCCAGAACCGGGCAGACTCCAACTGTGGGTCTGGCCCCTGAACGTGACCGTCTGTCCGCCTTAGGGCTCTCAGACGCAGTTCTCAGTACACTGCAGAATGCTAGGGCCTCCTCCACAGGAGCGTTGCACACCTATAAGTGGAAGTATTTTCAAAATTGGTGCATGACCCCAATTATTGTCCTATAGCAACTATTTTGCAGTTTCTGCAAGATCTGTTAGAGGCGGGTCTACGATGAAAGTGTACCTAGCAGCCATATCTGTATGCCATGTCCCCATTGACTCAGTGTCCCGGGCGCTCATATACTTGCGACCCGTTTTGTGAAGTGTGCTCAGCGGTTACGTCCTCCTAAGAAGGACGTTCTCTCCGAATGGAGCCTAGATGTGGTACTGGAGGCTCTCACTAAGGCCTGTTTGAGCCTAACACTCCATAGAGTTGAAGTATCTGTCTATGAAGACAACCTTCCTCTTGGCTATCACCTCAGCAAAGCGGGTCAGTGAGCTACAGGCACTGTCGGTGCACAGCTCCTGTATGCGTATTTGGGATGATTGCAGCAGGGTGTCACTACGAACAAGTCCTGCTTTCCTCCCTAAGATGATCACAGCTTTCCACATGAACCAGTCTGTGGAACTGCAGTCTTTCCATCCACCTCCATTTTCTTCGGAGTAGGATAGGAGATTGAACTTCTGAATAGATTCAATTCTTTTCAAAGACTGAATAGATTCAATTCTTTTAGCCTGTCTGCATACGACATGCCTTTTAAACCTGGGATAATTCTGGTTGCTCTTCTTTGCACTCGTTCTAGAGCAGCAATATCCTTTTTGTAACAAGGTGACCAGAACTAAACCCAGTTGCTGGAGCGGAGCGCAGAGCGGATATTTCCAGCCCGCTCTTTCACAGCACTGAGAACAACTGAGCTTCATTTTGCTTAAATACATGTTTGGCCATGGAGTTTGCACAAAAAAATAAAAAAATGAAGGTGACATTAATTTGCCAGTTTCAAACCAAAATTAAGTACTTATGTTTTGCAGACTTGAGAATTGCATTTGAAAAAAAAAAAAAAAAACTTTATTCAATGTGATTGGCGTTGCACTTTATAATTCATTATGGAGGGTAAAATATATATTCTCCCGATTTTGCAGCTGCCATATAAAAATGTGAGAAAAGTCATCAGTGTGTGCATCTGTCTGCAATTATTACCAGTGGTGTAGTGCTATATTTAGAAGCGAGGGGTCTCTATTATCTACCCCCACCCCCCTCGACCCTACCACACCGCCAGCAGTCCTTGTTTCCCCATACACTCAACAGAACGGCAGTTTATCACTAGTAGTTACAGTATTTAAAAGGGCTAACAAATGTACCAATTGATTACAAATTCAGACAATCTGGTATTGAGGTATTATTGTAAAGAAACCAAAAAGAAGCGCTTACCCTATTAATTTAGCTATTGACCATTTACACCATGCAAACATTTCTATAGTTTCTATAGTTTGTCTACTACACTTTAGCCTGTGGTAAATAAAATCCAACCTGTTGATTTTTATTTGACTTTGGTGTTTTTTCTCAGCGTGTGGATCTAGGGGCTTGTGATTTGTGACCTATTGGAGATCGACACACCGGTTACTTCTGTTTTAGTGCAGTAAGAAAATATAGGCAGCCAGTAGATTGATAATAAAAAGGTAAATTGATAATTGGTGTCAGAAGTAAACACCTAAAAAAAACTATTCAAATGTGCACATATTTGGTATTTTTGAATTCGGGACACTCGGAGCAATTCAAGACTAATTCAAACTACGTCACTTAAACCTGCTTCACCATTGGTTGACTAATCAGTCTCAGTCTGCAACCGCCGCACACAGACAGGCTGATAACATTTGAACTAAACTGCGACTGAAAAAGATTCAACATATTCAAGCTTCAAATCTGAAGACATCCCGACTGAAATATGAAGACATCCCGACTGAAATTTGGATAATCTTGGTTTTAAGGGCACGCATACTGCTACGATTCTACGTTCTTCATCTTGGAATTGGAATAAGAACTGTTCCAATTATTACATCTAATTGTAAAACTCTGACATCTCAGCACAGCTTTGATACAGGTTTTCTTCACCTCTCTACATTATTCACACCTGTTGTTCCAGACCAGAGGCACAATTTTTCCTTATTTATCTCTCAAGGGTTTCTTACGGTTATTGTATTCTTTGCTAATTTGTATGGGTTATACACATGTATATCTCCATATATTAACAAATATTCTAAATATTCTACACATGAAGTACAGAAGCGGTGCTCTCCCTGCCCAAGAGAAGTGGGGAGGGGCAGAGTTCCCCCGCGACCCCCCAGCACTACATACCTGGCTATTACATAGTCTATATTGTTTTTATACATTTCTACGATTATGCACCAATACAGCGCTGTGAACACAGTTTATATTTTCTGCACTCTTAGGATAGTTCATACATTACAGAGTGGTCCGTCAGCCCCGTTGAGACTCACTCATAGGTGTTCGTGGGTTGCTTTGGCTCCCTATGAGATATTCCGATACAAACAAGCCCAGCGTAAAGCTAATTTGATACAAATCATATGCAAAGTTTGAAATAGGTGACACCGTACATGACATTGTGTTAATTGCAAGATGATATATATAAATAATTGAACCTGAGAGGGTGAACCTGAGAGGAGACCTGAGAGGAAACCTGAGAGGAGACCGGAGAGGGTGAAACTGAGAGGAGACCGGAGAGGGTGAAACTGAGAGGAGACCTGAGTGGTTGAACCTGAGAGGGTGAACCTGAGAGGAGACCAGAGAGGGTGAACCTGAGAGGAGACCTGAGAGGTTGAACCTGTGAGGAGACCTGAGAGGTTGAACCTGTGAGGAGACCTGAGAGGTTGAACCTGTGAGGAGACCTGAGAGGTTGAACCTGAGAGGGTGAACCTGAGAGGAGACCTGAGAGGGTGAACCTGAGAGGAGACCAGAGAGGTTGAACCTGAGAGGGTGAACCTGAGAGGAGACCTGAGAGGAGACCGGACAGGAGACCTGAGAGGTTGAACCTGAGAGGAGACCTGACATGGTGAACCTGAGAGGAGACCTGAAAGGAGACCTGAGAGGGTGAACCTGAGAGGAGACCTGAGAGGTTGAACCTGAGAGGAGACCTGACAGGGTGGACCTGAGAGGTTGAACCTGAGAGGGTGAACCTGAGAGGAGACCTGAGAGGTTGAAACTGAGAGGGTGAACCTGAGAGGAGATCTGAGAGGGTGAACCTGAGAGGAGACCAGAGAGGTTGAACCTGAGAGGAGACCTGAGAGAAGACCTGATAGGAGACCTGAGAGGGTGAACCTGAGAGGAGACCTGACAGGAGACCTGAGAGGTTGAACCTGAGAGGAGACCTGACAGGGTGAACCTGAGAGGAGACCTGAGAGGTTGAAACTGAGAGGGTGAACCTGAGAGGGTGAACCTGAGAGGAGACCTGACAGGGTGAACCTGAGAGGAGACCTGACAGGGTGAACCTGAGAGGGTGAACCTGAGAGGGTGAACCTGAGAGGAGACCTGAGAGGGTGAACCTGAGAGGAGACCTGAGAGGGTGAACCTGAGAGGAGACCTGAGAGGGTGAACCTGAGAGGAGACCTGAGAGGGTGAACCTGAGAGGAGACCTGAGAGGTTGAACCTGAGAGGAGACCTGAGAGGGTGAACCTGTGAGGAGACCAGAGAGGAGACCAGAGAGGTTGAACCTGAGAGGAGACCTGAGAGAAGACCTGATAGGAGACCAGAGAGGAGACCTGAGAGGGTGAACCAGAGAGGAGACCAGAGAGGAGACCAGAGAGGAGACCAGAGAGGTTGAACCTGAGAGAAGACCTGATAGGAGACCTGACAGGGTGAACCTGAGAGGAGACCTGAGAGGAGACCGGACAGACCTGAGAGGAGACCTGAGAGGTTGAACCTGAGAGGAGACCTGAGAGGGTGAACCTGAGAGGAGACCTGAGAGGGTGAACCTGAGAGGAGACCTGAGAGGGTGAACCTGAGAGGAGACCTGAGAGGGTGAACCTGAGAGGAGACCTTGTTGTTGTGATGGAGAGAAACCTGTTCTCCATCACTTATCCTGAGCCCTGGCATTTTGCACTGGTTGCCGGTTGAGAGCAGGATTGGTTTTAAAATACTGTTGTTAACCTATAAGGCTCTGAAGGGTTCAGCTCCATGTTACATTGCTGAATTTCTTACACATTACACACCCATATGTAATCTACGTTCTTCATCTTCGGGTTTATTGGCAATACCCAAAACTAAGCTTCGCTCCATGGGCAATAGGGCTTTTTGCCACTATGCACCCAAACTTTGGAACAACCTTCCTCAATCTATCAGGGATGCTAAGACTGTTGATGCTTTTAAAAAAAAGTTAAAGACGCATTTTTACGATCACGCATTTTTATCATGATTTGGTTTTTGATTTGTGTCATTTCTTTTTATATTACGTATACTCTTAATATGCTGTATGTATAGATGGTTTTCTCCGTTTGTGTTTGTACAGCGCTTGAGATGCGTGCATTTAGGCGCTTTATAAAATAAAGATTATTATAATTATTATTATTATTATTATTATTATTATTATTATTATAAATACGCACTGGACTTAACTGTTCAAATGAAAACTGTTGATATGTATATGTTAATATATATCTTTGCCTGTGTTTTTAAATTAAAAAGCAAAACAACTAATAAATGAGGAATAGCTGACCTGTGTGAGTGAGGGGTGCTGTGTGCTCTCGGCCAGACTGTAGCCTGTAAAGTAAAAGAGAAAGTTAATCACAGATATATTGGCGGGAGACGTTGGCATTTATTTTACAGAATAGGTCCACATATTTTGTGATATAACCCCATAGGGCTCTATGTAATGTAATGAACCTACTCGTTCACGGCTACTGGATTAAATATGCAATAGCGTGCCGCTGCCACCACCTTTGTTTAACCGGAGGGTCCGGTAGTTAGATATATTTATAGAATAAGGGAGAGTGTATGAAGTGACGTCACAAAGACACCAGGCACAGAAACTCAGGGCAAACAATTTATTGATATAGTTAATTAAAACAGGGCAGTTAGCAATCTTAAACCATACCAATAAATTAGACCAATTGAGCTAGATTAATTATTCTCTGTGAAATAGGAAATGCAAGGGGGGCAGACACACCCACTGCAACCCCCGTGGAGTAAGAAAATAACTCAAACACAATAGTAATAAAATACAATACATTAACTACAACAAGGTAGTTCAAAGAAAACTATAAACAGATAAATCAAAACATTAACAGTAACCCAAAATAGACAATAACCATCTAACACAGCAAACTCAAATACACAAAATAAACCTCCACCAAGGATTGGAGTGAGCGCGTCTGTCCCCTGCAGATCCACACAGTGTTGAAATACAGTGTAACAATTTGGAATTTAAATGTGGTTAAGATCAATAAAACACCCAGATTACAAAGTAAAAATACAACAATAATATAGCAATTTAAAAGAGTACTCCCTGGTTTCTCATCAAAGTCAGTACCCTAACAGACTAATCATCCCAGTGCTCACGCCGAGCACTAGTATCCCGGTAAGGCGCCTTGTGTTGAGCGCTAGTCACCTGTTAAGGCAATCACATCGTGATCGCCGGCACCTGCGTAAGTTGATAGTCCTAATGGGCAATCAGCAAGGTCCATTACAGTACTAATAATATTACTTACGTGTTTGTAAATACTGCAAATTCGTAGCCTCCGTCCTTCGTAGAATTTCTGCGTGCGATTTACCAAGCAGCTCTTTTTCGTGAACAACTGTCGCAATTTCACCGCAAGTTTACGAACACATAAATTACTGCTCATTATACATGAGAGATCGGAGTTTGCATCTCATTATAATTAGATTTGCAGCGCCGAAAGTCAAGATTTAGAGCATCCGTAAGTAAACATTACACTGTAATAGTGTAGACCCCGGGCGAAAACAAACCAAAGCATAATCGAAAAGAAAGGGTCCCCAAAAACGGAAAGCATGAATAAAGCTAAGCTTGTTTGGATATATGGAAGTTTAACATGGTACATATACACGGTAATTATGCACCCTAGCCATGCTTCCCTACATGCTTTCAGTGCTTTCATTTAATTTAAGAATATCGCAGAATACGTTTGAGTCTATGTATATTTTAGTTGTGCAAAGGAAATAGGTACAGTAGCCTACATACAGCAGGCTACGGAGGTAAATACTGTAGCGATCCGTGTATTTATGTTTAGTGTACTGTATTCCCTCTTGTTTCCACTGTCTGTGTGCTGTCATGACCGCTGTATTGTGCACCCCTGTATTACTTGTAGTTGCGGGATCGCTCTGTCCCTGTGGCTGTACAAGCTATCCTGCACACATGGTGAGCCCTAGTCCCTGTCATTGGCTGTTAGTTGTGTGTGCCCATTGGTCCTGGTGTGCGGCTGGGGACCAATGGGATAGCTGTTCACTCCGGCACCCGATTAGCATAAAGAGGCTAAGTTATAAAAGGGAGCTAAGTTATAAAAGGGGAGTGGCACGCTCATTGTGAGAGAGGGGCAAGCAGCAAAGTGTGTAGGGCAGTAGACTCTGTAGGGTGCTGAAAGATAGCATCTTAAATAAAGCTTTGAACATGAAAGCAGCGTGTTGTCTCCTTCTCTTCTGCCTACTGTGTGAAACGCTACAATACTTTTTGCCGCGTTTCATTTGTCTATGCACTTCGCCAGTAACTTTAATTTCTAACCGGTACTGTACAGTATTATTGTTCAGCCAACACCTGCCCCCCGCCATGCTGTAAGAGGCACTGCACTGTGCTCTAACTGTAGGCAATTAGAGAGAATACATTTCTCTTTTTCCATCGAACCCATGAGGGCAACCGATGCGACTTTGGGGTTGGTGGTCGTCTTCTCTTTCAGGGAACCAGGGTTACAATAGGTAACCTAACGTTCCCTTTAATTCAAAGACGACCACCAACGACATTACGTATTCATAATGTATACCAGAGCCGTCGCGAGGGAGAAGGAACGGCAGCATATGAGGGATGCACAAGCACTGTCTAAACCAGAGGTTAGCGGTGTGAACACCCTCAAGGACCCTTGTGCCTACAGAAGGCAAGGCAGGATCTACCACATTAAGGCGGTAGAACCTGGAAAAAGTAAGCGGCGTAGCCCAGCTAGCCGCAGTAAAAATATCAGACATCGAGGCACCTCTGAAGAGGACCCAAGATGTAGCCAACCCTCCAGTGGAGTGTGCGGCTACCCTACCAGGTGGGGGCAAGCCAGCACCATTATATGCAGTCAAGACTGTATCCAACAATCCAATGTGACAGACACTGCTTAGAGAGGGGCTGTCCTAAGGTCTGTGCCCGGTGACAGACGAAGAGCTGGTCAGATTGAAGCAGAACTCTTGTCCTATGCATGTAGCATCTCAATGCCTGCACTGGGCAGAGGAAATTTAATCTCTCATCCTCCGTTGAAGCAAACAGAGGCGGATGGAAAGACTTCAAGTCCACAGACTAATTAACGTGGAAGGCTGTGATCACCCTGGGGAGGAAAGCAGGGTTGGTGCCATCCTCCCAAATACGCATGCAGGAGCTGTGCACAGACAACGCCTGCAACTCACTGACCTGCTTAGCGGAGGTGATAGTCAAGAGGAAGGCTGTCTTCATAGACAGGCACTTCAGCCCTATGGAGTATATGAGCTCAAAAGGGGCCTTCGTGAGAGTCTCCAGTACAACATTAAGGCTCCATTCGGGGAGAACAGTCCTCCTAGGAGGGCGTAATGGGCAGACACATGGCAAATGACATTTAATAGAGAAAAGTGTAAGGTACTGCACGCAGGCAATAAAAATGTGCATTATAAATACCATATGGGAGATACTGAAATTGAAGAAGGAATCTGAAAAAGACCTAGGAGTTTATGTTGACTCAGAAATGTCTTCATCTAGACCAGGGGTGGCCAACCCTGGTCCTGGAGAGCCACAACCCAGCAGGTTTTATATGTAACCCTTAATCATCACTTTCAAATTAAAGTGTTCAATTAAATCAGGAGTGGTCAGCTCTGGGCCATGAGAGCTGCAGGGTGTTCAGGTTTTTCTTCCAAATGATCTCTAAATTACTTAATTGAACAAATTACCTGCTTAACTAGTCAAAATGAAATTGTTTCAAGTCTTTAGAAATTGATGATTAAGGGTTGCATATAAAACCTGCTGGATTGTGGCTCTCCAGGACCAGGGTTGGCCACCCCTGATCTAGACAATGTGGGGAAGCTATGAAAAAAAGGCCAACAAGATGCTCGGATATATTGTGAAAAGTGTTGAATTTAAATCAAGGGAAGTAATGTTAAAACTTTACAATGCATTTGTAAAACCTCATCTAGAATATTGTGTTCCGTTCTGGTCACCTCGTTACAAAAAGGATATTGCTGCTCTAGAAAAAGAGTGCAAAGAAGAGCAACCAGAATTATCCCAGGTTTAAAAGGCATGTAGTATGCAGACAAGCTAAAATAATTTAATCTATTCAGTCTTCAACAAAGAAGACTACGTGGTGATCTGATTCAAGCATTCAAAATTCCAAAAGGTATTGACAATGTCAACCCAGGGGACTTTTTTGACCTGAAAAAAGAAACAAGGACCAGGGGTCACAAATGGAGATTAGATAAAGGGGCATTCAGAACAGAAAATACACAGAGAATCTTTTTACACAGAGAATTGTGAGGGTGTGGAACCAACTCCCCAGTGATGTTGTTGAAGCTGACACCCTGGGATCCTTCAAGAAGCTGCTTGATGAGATTCTGGGAACAATAAGCTACTAACAACCAAATGAGTAAGATGGGCCGGATGGAAAGATATGGGGTCATGACTTCTAGCCAGACACCAAGCCTGGAAATACCTCCACTTATAGGTTTACAGAGACCTACTGGAGTCTGCCCTAGCGCTCTGCAACGTACCCACAACCACATCTGATAGCCCTAGGGCTAATCAGCTGTCCCTTTCAGGGGCCAGACCCATAGCTGGAACCTGCGCATACGCAGTGGAATCTCCCAGGGCTGGCCGTGCAACAGCTGGCACAGCGTCGAAAACCAGACTCTCCTGGGCTTTCTCTAACCTGACTTTTTTGAGAAAAACCGGGAGCAGCGGTGTAGGTGGGAAAGTGTACAAAACCGCTTTGGGCCATTCGTGGCGCTTAGGGCGCCTCACGCCGAGGGAGCGGTGGAGGGAGTACCATAGGGGGCAATGCGTCGTCTCCGCCGAGGCGAAGAGATCGACCTGCACCAAGAACCGTTCCCAAATGCGCTCCACTATCTGAGGGTGGAGTTGCCACTCTGACGGATGCGGACCGTTCCCTCCGGGAATGTGCGTCGCCTGTAGGGACAGCAAGTTCCTCTGAGACCATGCCAATAACCTGAAGGCCATGCAATGCAACCCCGGGGACTGATCCATCCGGATCAACACATGCGTACCGCTCAGCACTGGGAGACAGTGGTGGAGAGCAAGGGATACCGCTTTCAACTCCAGTATATTTATGTACACGGCTGTCCAGCGGTCCGGCCAGGATCCACATACTCCTCTGCCTTCCCAGACCGCTCCCCTCGCCAGATGCTCTGTCACGACTGCCGTGTGGGCCAGTGCTCCCTCTCGCAACTGGGAACAGATCAACCAGTCGTCGCAGGGGAGCCACGATAGCGTCCATGCACTTTGAGAACGTACAAGGAGCTAGGGAGAGGCCGAATGGCAGCACAGTAAACTCGTAAACACTTCCTTGAAAAGAGAAGCAGAGATAATTTCTGTGCTCTGGACGAATGGGAATGTGAAAGTATGCATCCCGTAAGTCCACGGCCGGACGGACTGGAAGATGTGACGGTGCGTCAGCATATTTGTAATCTCCTTTCTTTTAAGAACCCGTTGAGGAATCTCAGGTCTAAGATGGGGCAAAAGCTGGCATCCTTTTTGGGTACCAGAAAATACCTTGAGTAGTACCCCTCTCCGTGGGAGGAGGGGTCTACGAGACGAATGGCTCGCTTGCACAGCAAGGCGGACACTTCCTTCTGAAATACCGAGGCCTGGAGAGGGTCTGTCACAAAAGTATTCGTGATGCCTCAAGGTAGGAGGTCCCAAATGGAACTGAAGCACATAACCATTTTGCACGGTGGTGAGCACCCAGGAGTCTGATGTGCAAGCGAGGTGGGTGGGCCTACTCGACAGTGGGGATGCGGCAAGGCCTAGCCCCTTGGAGGAGAGTGCGGCTGAAGAGTCACTCAACAAAGGGGATACGGCAAAGCCTAGCCCCGTGGAGGAACTGTGTACTCTCAGGAAGAATAGACAACCACTCGCGGGTGACTGCACAGGTAGTCGCTCACACACGACAGACAGATACAAAGAGTGGCCTACCACGCAAGCGAGGAGGCCGCTGAAAGACAGAAAGGCAAAAAGACCCTGTCATTTTCAAAGTTGTTGATTCCAGGGAAGTGGCGATCCAGCTTTCAGAAGGAATGCAAGGGAAATACAATCAACTCGATTCGACTCAAGAAGCTCTTTTCTATCAACATGCTCAGCTCAACACAGACATCTTACTGTACCATCTTGAGAAGGAAAAAGAGGAATGGCTTCCTTTGGATGAGGGTTTTATCCCCTCGGTGGACAGAACGGAGTGCATCATCTGCAGGCGATCTTCTATTTTATATTATATTGTGATGGATTGCTTTCTGGCCACAGGTTTTACTTCTTCAAATAAACACTTGCCAACCAGGAGGATCCATGAATGTCAAGTCTCAAAGTTTACCAGTGAAACTCACGGTTTTTCACAGTCTCACAGAGTCTCACAGCTGTGCAATGGATTCTTACGTTTGTGGCTCGTTTGTGTCTCGTTGTGACAGGATGACAGAGGTTGAGACTCAGAGACAGTTTGAAAAGTTCAAAATAAAGTTTTTAATTCACAAAAATACAAAATAAACAGGCACGAGGGCCAAACAAAAAGGGTTTTAAACAGAAATAGACAATAAGCACAAAACAAACTTACAACAATAAGGCTTCCAGGCTGGGCGTTGCCTTCACTGGATTGCAAAAACGAAAAACCAGCACACACAGAAAAACACACTTGCTTCCTCTCCTTCTAGAATTCTCCCACTGGGAGGCTGAGGCCTCCTTTTATGCCAGGTGGCTGGGTGATCATTGAATAATTAATTAATTGATTGCTCCCACCTGAAGCAATCAACCTGGCCAGGGAGGAGAATTTAACTCCATCCCTGCCAGTATTTCCAAGGGCAGAGCCCTGCTCTGCCACACTCGTTCACACAGAAATTACCACAGAAATAAAAGAGAAATGGACAACAATGAGAATTTAATTATTAAAGTCGAAAAATATAATGTTCTTTATGATGCCAGTGTCAGTGGTTATAAAGACAATAAAAAGAAAGATGCCATATGGTAAGAAATAACAGAATAATTGGAAATTGATGGTATGTCTATCTCTCTTTATTTACCCTTAATTTTAGTCAGTGACGGGGAACACCACACACTGGTTTTGTATTTCTGTAAAATGACGCTTCTTTGTTTTAATAATGTTGACTAATAATAATCACATTCACACACTAACTGAAGATTTTATTAAAACTGAAAATCAATTTAAAAAAAAATTTAAAACTAATTCTCAGTATTTACAAAGAAATATGTAGATGTGTTCTTTTTGAATAACTTACATGTGAAAACCAGATCATAACCATTCACTGTTAAATGTGATTTTTTTAGTGTGTGGTGTACCCAGACTATTTCTTTGTTTTATTAATTTTATTAAGTCTCTACAAAAGGAGCAAAAGCAGACAGTATTTTCTTTTCATGGCTGGCTACAGTTGGGTTTTTTTATGTACTCGTGCTGTATTCGTGTCGTTTGCTTCGCTCCCGGTGTGCATAGCCCTAAGTCTAGGTCAGTGGCGTAGCTGTCAGTCATGTGCAAAAATCTTGATCCGACTCTCACTCACACTCGCTCTCACTCACCCTCGCTCTCACTCTTACTCTCGCTCACACTCTCTCACTCTGACTCACTCTCGCTCTCACTCTTACTCTCGCTCACACTCTCTCACTCTGACTCGCTTTCACTCTTACTCACTCTCTCACTCTGACTCTCACTCACACTCGCTCTCACTCTTACTCTCACCCTCACTCACTCTCGCTCTCACTCACTCTTACTCTCACCTTCACTGTCGCTCTCACTCTTACTCTCACCCTGACTCTCGCTCTCGCTCTCACTCTCACTCTTACTCTCACCCTCACTCAAATTCAAATTCAAATTCAAATTCAAATTCAAATTCAAAAAAATGCTTTATTGGCATGACAAAATGGAATTGAGTTTTGCCAAAGCAATTCAACAATGAACATTATCACAAAACAATCCAGACAATACAATACAACAACAACCCACCCATTTCCCTCCCTCTCTCCCTCCCTCTCTATTTACAGTGGACATGGGTGCGCATGAGTGCCTGGTCCCCGTGCTCCAGGGTGTCTACACCAGGGACTGTCTTTCTGTCTCTCTGTCTCTCTGGCTGTGGCAGGCAGCTACATACTGGGCAGCTAGCTCTGCTGCCTGCTGCTCCTCTCCTAACAGAACTGGCAGTTTTTCTAAGTCAGAGAGCAACTGGAATGTTGTGGCCTGATTGACCAGTTTGGGGAAGTACGTGTCCCTGATTTGCTTATACTGGTGACAATGTAACAGGAAGTGCATTTCTGTCTCTACCTCTCCCAGATCACAGTGACAGCACAGCCTTTTTTCTTTGGCAATCCAGGTTTTTTTGTGCCGGCCAGTTTCGATGGCCAGGCTGTGGTCACTGAGTCTGTACTTGGTCAGGATCTGTCTATGTTTTGTGTTTTTGACCCTGATCAGATATTCTGCCAGGGTAAATTCTTTTTTTAGGGTCAGATAGCATTGTAATTTATTGTGTGATTCAATTTCATTATTCCAATGTACTTTATAATTGTTTTCCAGATTTAAATTAATTTGTTTCATTTTTTGTGTTGGGAGTTTTTTGTTGGTGGTGTTCTGAAGCTCGCTGGTGTTAATTTGGCTCAACTGGCTGAGCTTCAGTACCATTCTACTGAGGGGATTCTCTTGTGGGGGCTCCGCAGTGCAGTGTGGTGGTAGGACTGCGGATCAGCCTGCTGTAGATGGACCCAGTAGTTGAGCGCTCGTTTCTGTATGGAGTGGAGTAAGGGGAACCGGCCCAATTCAGCCCTGCAAGCACTATTGGCTGCACTCCTGTGAACCTGCAGGAGGTGTTTACAAAATTCCAAATGGAAAATTTCTATGGGGCTTTGATCCCATTTTTTATAATCAGGGTTCATAAGGGGACCCCATACTTCACTACCATACAGAAGAATTGGCTTTATTATGCTGTCGAAAATTTTTAGCCAAATTTTTATTGGTGGTTTAATTTTGTATAGCCGATTCTTTATTGCATAAAAAGCCCTGCGCGCTTTATCTCTTAATGCATTTATAGCCAGGTTGAAGTTCCCAGACGCACTGATTTTTAGACCCAGGTAATTGTAGCTGGTGCTGTGCTCCAAGGTGTTGTTTCCCAGGGTGAAGTGGTACCTGTTTCTCTGAGATCTGGCTTTCTTCTGGAATACCATAACTCTGGTCTTGTCCAGGTTTACTGTCAGTGCCCATTTCTGACAGTACTGCTCTAGCAGTGACAGGCTCTGCTGCAGCCCCTGCTCTGTGGGTGACAGCAGGACCAGGTCATCTGCATAGAGCAGGAATTTGATTTCTTTGTCGTGTAGAGTGAGGCCAGGGGCTGCAGACTGCTCCAACACTGTGGCCAGCTTGTTGATATAGATGTTGAACGGTGTTGGGCTCAGACTGCAACCCTGTCTCACTCCACGCCCTTGGGTGAAAAACCCTGTTCTTTGGTTTCCAATTTTCACACCACACTTATTCTCTGTATACATTGACTTAATGATGTCATAAATTTTACCCCCTACACCGCTTTCAAGAATTCTAAGGAATAAACCTGGATGCCAAATTGAATCGAATGCTTTTTTTAAAATCTATAAAACAAGCAAAGATTTTCCCTTTATTTTTTTGGTGGACATGTTTGTTTATTAGGGTCTGTAGGGTGTAAACATGGTCAGAGGTGCGGTAATTTGGTAAAAATCCAATCTGACTCTTACTCAAGACATTGTGTTAGGTAAGGAAGGACAGTATCCGGGTGTTAATGATACTGCAGAACACCTTCCCCAGAATACAGGCCTCCTGCATCCTGGGGCTGCTGTGTTTCAGCATCTCGGGCCCGCAGGCTTTCCTGGGTTTGAGGGCTTGGAGCTTTTCTTTTAGCTCTGGTCCTGTTATTGGGAAGTCCAGTGGGTTTTGATTGTCCTTGATTTTGGTTTCCAATTTGTTTAGTTTTTTTATTATTGAATTTTGGTCCAGATTTAGTTCGTTTTTGTCTAATTCTTGGTAAAGTTTATTAAAATAATTTTTCCAAGTGTTACCATTTTTGATTGCCAATTCATGATTCGTTTTAGATGTGTTTAATTTGTTCCATTGTTCCCAAAAGGAATTTTGCTCTATGGATTCTTCAATTTGGGATAATTGTTTGGACACGTGTTCTTCTCTTTTTTTATTGAGAAGGTGTTTGTATTGTTTCAGAGCCTTGCAGAGTCCTAGCTGAGTCTCAGTTCGATATTGTTTGGCTCTCTGTGTTTCTGGTTTGACAATTTTCTTAATTCTTTTCTGCTTGTTTTACACTCAATGTCAAACCATTTTTCATTTGATTTCTTTTTAGAATTAGTTTTTCTCTTGTTTGTTTTCTTGAGTTTTGATTTTGTTGCTGTTGTTTCGAATATAGAATTGATTTCTTTGATGGCCGAATTGATTCCATTTTTGTCTAATTTAAAAAATTGAGTTAGAAAGCTGTTTAGCATACTTTCTATTTCTGCACTATAAATTGTTTGTTTATATTCCTCAGCACTGCTTGGTGTCCTCTTATAGGCTGGTTTAAGACCGTATAATTTGGCGGGTGGGGTCGGGTTTGAATTATTTAGTTTTGGGTTTGTTTTTAGATACAGGACTGTTTGGCAGTGGTCTGATAGGGGGGTTTGTTGCCGGACTATAAATGCATTAATAGATTCTGGGTCCATGTCTGTGATAGCGTAGTCTACTACACTATTTCTTAAAGCAGAGCTGTATGTATATCTGCCCTGAGAATCCCCTCTGATCCTGCCGTTAACGATGTACAGACTCAGGCCTTTACAGATATGCAGGACCTGCTTCCCACTCTTGTTCACCACACTGTCGAAACTATTCCTCTGTGTGGTGATGGGTGTGTGGTACAAAGAGGTCTGCTGTCCAATCACATGGCTGTTCCCTTCTGTGCTGATGTAGTCGACCTCTCTGCCGGTCCTGGCATTGAGATCTCCACACAGCAGCACAGAGCCCAGGGATTGAAAATGGCTAATTTTGGATTGTAAATTTTGGAAGCACCCCTCTCGGTGGTAGGGGGAGTCAATTGGTGGCATGTAAACTGCGCACAGGAATGTGTCAGATTGGGATTGGATGATTTTTTTTTCAATTTTGAGCCATAAATGTGTCTCTCCTCTTTTAATGGGAGAGACAGTGTTTTTAAGTTCCTCTTTGTACCACACAATGATGCCCCCTGAGTCCCTGCCACGTTTGATGTGGGGGTTCTTTAGGGAGGGGACTATCAGTTCCCTGTATCCATTGGGACAGTGTGCAGACACGTCCACACGACTCCATGTTTCATGGAGTATTATTACCTTCATGTTATTTATACTATTTACAAAGTCTGGGTCTGTGCTCTTCATTCCAAAGGTTGAGGAGCACAGACCCTGGATATTCCAGCTACTTATTCTAAATGATGCCGTTTTTATTAACAAAAAATCTATGGTTTATAGTAGTAAAGAAATAAGAAGTGACTAGTTTACATATTCAGGTTTTACATATTCATATTTAAATTTGGTTATGTATACCTACTATACTAATTAGTTTTGATTTATATATTTATACTATTATTGTTATTTTCTTTAATTTTGTGGCATACAGGTGATACATTAGCTTATTAGCTTAGTGCAGATAAGGTTTAAAAGATGTCTTATCTCGTTCAGCTCCGTGCTGGCGGGGTTTCCTGGCTGACAAGACACAGCTGCAGCATAGCTGTGCTGCGGGGGGCGTGGGGGTCCCTGGCGTCGCTCCTGTTGACTGGCAGCTCTGTGGTGGGTGCGTGGCCTGGGGGGCTGGAGGGAATACGGGGGGCGTGGGGGTCCCTGGTGCTGCTCCTGCTGACTGGCAACTCTGTGGTGGGGGCGTGTCCTTGGGGGCTGGAGGATCCTAGGAGCTCGGGGGCGGCTGGGTGTGCTCCTGGTCTCGGTGTAGGGTGGGCTGGTGAGCTCTCGGCCCAGGGTGATGTCCTTGAGGGATTTAGCAAAAAGCTTCATGCTCTTACTGTTGAGGTGCACCTGGTCGTACATGTGGTGGGACCAGATGTAGTGGTGGTGTGCCAGGTGCACGTTGGGTAGCAGGGCGCAGCCCCAGGACACCTCTGTGTTGATGCTGTGGATGATGTGGAAGGGCACGTCCGCTCGGGGCAGCAGGGTGGACACGATGATTTTGGCGCTGGGGTATTCTCTGGCTGCTGTTTCTGCCACCTGCTGCAGGGATTTGGCCACCTCTCCTCTGTCTGTGCGCAGGTTGTTGGTGCCGGTGTGGATCACGATGTATTTCGGGCTCCTCTGTCTGTTTTTGAACAGGATTTTCAGGGCACTCTGTGTCGTTGGGCACTTGATCTTGTCGACACTTCGGCCAGGGAAAAGCCGTCTTTCGTCCAGGTACCTCCCGTTAGTATCTATTAGGATGAGCACCTCTGCACTGCCCTGCTGCTCCTACTGTGTGTTTGAGGCTGTCTGTGTGGCTGGTGTGTGTGTTTTTGGGGCTGTCTGTGTGTCTGCCTGTGTAGCTGGTGTTGTGTGTGTGTTTGGAGCTGTCTGTGTGTCTGCCTGTGTGGCTGGTGTTGTGTGTGTGTGTTTGGAGCTGTCTGTGTGTCTGCCTGTGTGGCTGGTGTTGTGTGTGTGTTTGGAGCTGTCTGTGTGTCTGCCTGTGTGGCTGGTGTTGTGTGTGTGTTTGGAGCTGTCTGTGTGTCTGCCTGTGTGGCTGGTGTTGTGTGTGTGTCGGTGCAGGTGCTTTGTTGCTCTTGTGCTGCTGGTGTGCGGAGCTTGCTGCCTCTCAGTCCCTCCAGCTCTCTCTGCAGGCACCTCAGCAGGCTGTGCTGCTGCATTGTCTTGCTCGTCTCCTCTCTCAGTTCCTCCAGCTCTCTCTGCAGGCTCCTCAGCTGGCTGTGCTGCTACGCTGTCTTGCTCGTTTCCTCTCTCAGTCTCCTCAGCTCTGTCTTAATGGCCTGGTTTTCTTCCTCCAGTCCTCTCATCGCCGCTCTTAGCTCCTGCACCTCAGCCCTGTGCTCTGTCTTCAGCCTGTGCACCTCATCCCTGAGCTGCTCTGATGGGCTGGCCTGGCTCAGGGTGGCCAGCTTGTTCTCAGTGTGTTCCCTGAACTCCGTGAACTGCAGCTTCAGCACTGACAGGCACTCCTTCAGGGCTCTGATGTTGTTAACCTGTCTGGGGGAGTCAGTGACAGGGCTGTACTGGGGGTGGGGAGGCTGGCTGCTGGGTTGTGCTGGAGGTGGGGGGAGAGGCTGGGGGTTTGCAAGCTCTGGTGTTGTCTTCTCTCCCTCCACACGCTCTCTCAATGCTGGGAAGCTGTGTTCAAACAGGTCCAGGCTGCTCTCTCTGCCCTGCACCATGACAGTACCACTGTGGTAGATATTGACAGTGAGCATGACGCTGTCAGCATCACTGTCCTCGAACACGGTCAGCTGCCTGCCTCTGCTGATGCCTCCCTTGCGGATGTTGCAGTCGGTGCTGCACAGCGCAGAGTGCCAGGCGCCGGGGTGCTCGGCGTAGAGCAGCAGGTTACCCATAACCCTGCAGTTGTCCACTGTGGAGTAGTTTGCTATTAAGAGTCTCTGGGGACTCCCTCAGCACTCTGTCTTTGTAATTTTTTCTTGCCTTTGCAGAGCTCAGCTCCTCTGGGTATTTAATGTCCATGCTGCAGCAGCCCTTGCTGCTCAGTGTGTCAAAAACTGTTCCATTTTCAAATGCATTAATTTCACTGGCAGTTGGGAGGCCCTCTTCAACTGTCACTTCACTCTGCATTTTTTAAATTTCTCACAGCAGTTTGTATGGAACTATACTGATTTTTCTTACAGATTACAGATGATGTTGATTATTATTATTATTTTTTGATTGGTATTTGTTATTGTATTTATCTTGCTGGTTATAAGATTCTTACCTCATGTCTCTGTGCTCTATTCTGGCTGCCTATCTCTCTGTTCTCAGTATTTCTGCTGTCTTCTGCTTGGTTTCTTTTTTAGTTTTTATTTTCTTTTTCTTTTTGTTATTTTTCTTTCAAAATGTTCTCCTTGTCTTCAGTAAACCTTCATTTAGTATTTTATGCAAACAAAAATCACAATTTATGACTTTTACTACTATTAAAACCCTAATGTTTAAGAGCTCATTTTCTCCTGCTGTGCTCTCTCTCTCTCACTCACTCTCGCTCTCACTCTTACTCTCACTCGCACTCTCACTCTTATTCTCACTCGCACTCTCTCACTCTGACTCGCTTTCACTCTTACTCACACTCTCTCACTCTGACTCTCACTCGCTCTAACTCTCACTCTCTGACTCGCACTCACTCTCACTCTTATTCTCACTCGCACTCTCACTCTGACTCTCACTCGTTCTAACTCTTACTCTCACTCGCACTGTCAATCTGACTCGCTCTCACTCTCTGACTCGCACACGCACTCTCTCAGTCTGACTCGCTCTCGCTCTCACTCGCACTCGCTGTCACTCTCAGTCTCACTCGCACTCTCAGTCTGACTCGCTCTCGCTCTCACTCGTACTCGCTCTCACTCGCACTCTCTCAGTCTGACTCGCTCTCGCTCTCACTCGCTCTCACTCTTACTCTCACTCGCACTCTCTCAGTCTGACTCGCTCTCGCTCTCACTCTCACTCGCACTGTCTCAGTCTGACTCGCTCTCACTCTCACTCGCTCTCACTCGCACTCTCTCAGTCTGACTCGCTCTCGCTCGCACTTCGCTCTGCTTCACTCGTTCTCACTCTCACTCGGACTCTCTCAGTCTGACTCGCTCTTGCTCTCACTCTCACTCGCACTCGCTCTCACTCTTACTCTCACTCTCTGACTTGCACTCACTCTCACTCTTACTCTCACTCGCACTCTCAATCTCTCAGTCTGACTCGCTCTCACTCGCACTCACTCTCTCTTACTCTCACTCTCTGACTTGCACTCGCTCTCACTCTTACTCTCACTCGCACTCTCACTCTGACTCTCACTCTCTCAGTCTGACTCGCACTCGCTCTCACTCGCACTCGCTCTCACTCTCACTCACCCTCTCTCTCGCTCTCACTCGCACTCGCTCTCACTCACCCTCTCTTGCTCTCACTCACTCTCGCTCTCACTCTCACTCGCTCTCGCACTCTCACTCACATTCGTTTGCACTCTCGCTCTCACTCGCACTCTCACTCTGACTCTCACTCTGACTCTCACTCTCCAACTCTCCAACCAAACTCCTACCATCACCCTCGCTGAACCACACACACGCACACCTTTTA
Organism: Acipenser oxyrinchus oxyrinchus; assembly: GCA_030684275.1. NCBI lineage: Eukaryota > Metazoa > Chordata > Actinopteri > Acipenseriformes > Acipenseridae > Acipenser > Acipenser oxyrinchus. Next base: position 24,509,850 of record CM060258.1, on the reverse strand, counting down.
TACATAACTAATTACATTACTGAACAATTACCAAACAATTAACTCAATCTGTATTCAACCCTGACTCCAGCAATTCCTGCAGGGTCCTAATGCCCCCATGGATTGTCTCTGCAGAATAGGTATTTATTTTAAACCAAACTTATTTATTTTTACATTCTCTTAGTTAACACACAGTTATCATTTACAAGTGTATTTAGTAACCCATCTTTAGTTTTAATCCCAAACACTTTCCATTATTTAATTTGTTTACCATCCAGTTGGTTTATGTTGTCTTTTCACATTTTCACATGTTCTCTTTAACCAATCCCACACTATATAGATAGATAGATAGGTAGATAGATAGATAGATAGATAGATAGATAGATAGATAGATAGATAGATATGTGTGTGTTCACCTAGAAACCCTGTGGTTTGTTTACCCTTATTCTCATTTTTACAAAGCTTGTTTAAATAATAATAATAATAATAATAATAATAATAATAATAAGAAGAAGAAGAAGAAGAAGAAGAAGAAGAAGAAGAAGAACACTCTGTAGTAAGGTTCCCCTGTGGATGGGGGTGGGTTTTAAGGAAGTGTTTTATTTTAAGACAATAAAAAAAGTAACGTCCCCAACACTGCGAACATCTAGTCATTCAACTAAGAGCAAGCTCTCTAGTGGAGAGGCGAGTTTGTATGCCGATGTCAGTATTATTTACTAACCAGTAGCTTGGAGGAGATCCATTACATAGTGTATATGTTTTACTGAAGCTTTGTTTACTAAATATCTTATTTGCTTGAATAGATAGTCATCTTCAAATATGTGCAAAGTATTTTAAAAAGCAGGGTTTAAAATTCAAAAAATTCTTAAAAACAACAGTTGACCAAGAAGCAGAGTGGGACTCCAAGCTAATGCTTCCAGTGAAAGTTTTACTGGGAGAAGACAGATTCCACACCCTGGGGAATGTGACCTTGGAAACTAATCCAGGACACCAGTGAGCATTCCCTGCAATCACTAGAACTATTAACAGCAACTGAAACTCTACCCTTACAAACTAAGCACAGGGCCACAGGCAGTCAAGTGGTGCTGTAATGGAATGACAGTGAAAGCAAAGATGTTAAAAAGTGATTACAGAGACTGGGCCCTGGCAGTGATGGGTACAGTACTGCAATGGCAATTTTATGAAGTGTTCACTGCTGTGTCCAGTTTTAGTAACATACCTCAACGATAAAGAAAATTGGTCCACTCTGGCAATATCAACAGTAGAATCCACAATTACTGAAAAAAACGTGCAAGTTTGACCTCTTCAGTTATTACTTTTAAAGTTTCCTGTGCAAGACACGATATTAACTCATTCTGTGTGTGGTGGCTTAGATACGTTAGGTTTCGGTTGGAAACCTTTAAATGCTGGTCCAAGAGAGAGTCGTATTTCGACAGCAGTTTTAAAAGTTCAAGAAAATTGCCCTCGTTAGTACCCGGAGCCCCCAATCCAGCATATTCTCTGTGGCCTCTAAATGCCAAACCCTGCTTGGCTAAGAATAGTGTAGCATCCACAAGCCTTTTTAGTATCTGATGATTCTTCGATATACGCTCCCTTTCGGCTTTCACCAGTCCTGCAATTACAGTGTTGTCGTTTTTAATCCGATACTTGGTCATGAGAAACGTTTTTTCAGCTTCGCGATGGATTAAAGATTGTTCCTGCTTTTCTATCTTTTCTGTACCCTTTCGAAATTTTGAAAATCCAACATTAGGATCTGCCCAGTTATCAGAATAGTGTACACTTTTTCTGTCGGCAAAAAGCCAGCAACAGAAGCAATTTAGGCGGCCTGACTTTGTCGAGTAAATGAGCCAGTGCCTGTCTATGTTGCAAGTGCCATTCGCCTGACGCTTGTACCAAGAAACATTAAATCGTCGATGATCACTGTCATAAGGAAAGTCTGAATAGCTGTCTTTAAGGCCAGGCTGGCATGGGCCAAATTCGATAAGAGCACGCACTGTGGCAGGCGTCAGAGGCTGATCTTTAAAAAGGTAGGGATCTGTCGGATACGGTTCCTGCGTATTAAGTTCAAATACCACGTCCTCCTCATCTGATTTACTATCGTGCAAGTGCAATGTGTCCTCACAGTCAGTATCAGAGTTATCTGAATCACTTACAGGAGCAGGCGATTTGATTCTGAGGATGAGGCTCGTTCAGAAACCACTGCAGCAGATCCACTCGTTGAAGCCTGGGCCTCGTTTGGAAACATATTGCTGACATCGAGCCCATCATCGTCAGCCGGTGGTGTCTTTGATTTTTTCACAAAAAAGCTTGTGAGTGGAGTACACGAGGAGGCTGTAGAAATTAACTTTTTTGCTTCTTTCTTTCGGTGCTTTTCGGCACCGGATTTACACCTTTTAAGCTGGTTCATTTTTAATGATTGTAGTCACGCGGTCTTCTGACATACCTAGAGGAAGTGCGACAAAAGGGTTCCACAGTGGGCGGTGCACGTGATACATAATGTAAACAACAAGTTTGTTTCAAGCAAGGACGATGTTGTAAAGTGACAGATGAAGGAGTGATTGTAGTGTAGTTTCACAATAAACTTGAATTTTGTACAGTAAGTTAGCAAGCGTTTATCTTTATTCTTGTTTAAGTTTGTTTACAACCTTTATTAATAGAAACTTAATTGAAATGTACGAGTATGTGCTGAGCCCCGCTCGAAGGGCCCGCCAACCTTCATATTTGGGGCCAGGGGTGGCGACTGCCCCCTCTGCCCCCCCTTTGGCTCCGCTACTGCCTCCTGGTGTCAGTCTGTTTACCGTCCTGCTTCTGCCTGACGTCACCGACTCAGCCACCCTGTCACACCATCCTAAATATATATATTATAGTTTTATTTTACTGTTTATTAGCAAATATCTCTAAAGGGGGGCGCAGAAGGAAAGAAAAAAGACAACTTGCAAGATTTGCTCTCAGGGCTTTCGTTTCACGGCAGTACTACGAGTTTATCTTATCATCCGAGTCGCAAGTAAGTTGATTGTTAATGTTCACTTTAAACAATGCATTCTATTAGTTTAAGTCTGTACCATGGTAGTACATTTACAGCTGTAGTCTAAGTCTTAATTATGGCATATTCAGCTAACTAAAAATGAAAAACAGCCCAACATATCCAACACAGTATTGATCGTAGTACCACTGCTAATTTATACTAATGCATAGCACAGTATTTTATGTATTATATTAAAAGACTTGCTTTGGCTAACTTCGGATTACATGCAAGTAAAGATTTTCATTTATGGTTAAAGTTGCCTGTAAAACATTAGGTGTCATTCATAAATGCTTTTAGTTGTCTTTCACTACAATTGCAATTATAGCAAACTGGTGTGATTAATCGATTAAAAGAAAATGCCAAGATTAAAACCCCTATATGAAACCAATTTGTTGCTAATTATCATGATTGAAACCCAACACCTGATGATAATTATAGAATAAATAAATACATAACCATCAACTGCTGAAAAATACATTGGAAATTTGTGATTCAAAAAAGCAACAAAAATGGTTAAAACTAAAGAGTACAGCAACGATCTCAAAATGGCAGTGATACAACTAAACAAAAAAGGAGAAACTACCAGAAAAATAGCAAAAAGACTCGAAAAGCACTGTGGAGGCTATTATTGACAAACACAGGAGAACAGGAATTACTGCAACTAGCTCCAGGGGTAGAAGACCAGCAAGATTTCTGCAAAATCTGGAAGAAGAAACGTTCAAGCAGCCTGGCAAAATCATTAGATTACTGCAAAAGATTTGACTCAAGAATTGAGAGAAGATGGTCAAGAAATTCATGAGCGAACAATTCCACGATACCTTAACAAGATGAATGTCCATGGGCGAAAACCAAGATGCAAACATTTGTTAAAAACAATACACAAAAGAAAGTGATTGGCGTTTTCCATTGAATACTTGAAGAAGCCTGATGATTTCTTCAACCAAATTTTATGGTCAGATGAATCCAAAATATAATTTTTTGCACCAAGAAAACAACAATACGTTTGACCAGTGTTACAGTAAACATGTTGGAGGTTGTGTGATGCTATGGGCTTGTTTTTCTTCCCCAGGCACGGTGACATTTGTATTGTAGAAGGATCAATGAATGCTGCAAAATATCAATACATTTTGCACTCTCATTTGTTACGTAGTGCTAGAGGACTTATTGGACGGAAGTTTGTATTCCAGCTGGATAATGACCCTGATAATTTTAATTTCCATTACATGAGAGCGTTTCTTTCTTTCTATTGTGCTTGAGGTCCCCAACCAGAATCTTTCCGTCTCAACCACAGCCAGTTGCTGCTCCTCTCTGCTGCTTCAGATAAGTTCTTCACTGTGCAACGCAACTCTTGGCCACTGAATCCGATGTCTCTAAGAAACTGGGTTGTAGAGTGTGCCACAAATCCTCGACAACCCACCTCAACTGGGTAAACCCGGACTCCATCCTCGCTGTTCCACTTCAGTGGCTAGTTGAGCATACCGCAGTTTCTTCCTCTCATACGCCTCATCTACAGCATCCTCCCATGGCACTGTTAACTCTTCCAGGTGAACAAGGCGTGCTGATCCAAACCACAAGACAATATCTGGTCGAAGGTTAGTGGTAGCAATCTCAGGTGGAAAAATAAGCCGTTGACCAACATCTGCCAGCATTTTCCAGTCTCTAGCAGCTTCTAGTTGTCCTGGGCGAGGATTGGTTTTAACACCTTTTCTTGGCGGTTGCTCTCCTAGGTGGAGGAATGTTGTCTTTTGTGTGTAATGCTTCGATGGAACTGGTGACAATTTATTGGTCATGTTATGCTTGTCTTCCAATGCTAAGGCCAAACATCGCAGTACCTGGTCGTGGCGCCAAGTAAACCGTCCTTGGCTAAGAGCCACCTTGCATCCTGTCAAGATGTGCCTTAATGCTGTAGGTGATGAACACAAAGGACATGAGGGATCCTCTCCTACTAAGAGGTTTAGGTTCTGTGGTGATGGGAGAACATCAGTGTGAGGAGTGTGAGTATTAATGGAATGTCCAGACAGCAATTTATGTGCAACCAAATACTTTTTATTATTTTTAGTTACACAATAAAAATAAAGAATGGCGTGAGGGAGGGGATGCTGGAATAAATAACAAAAAGAATGGAGGGTTCGTATTTCCTCAGTCCTCTTCAGGACATCCCGAACATGAAAGGGATAAAAACAAAAGAGCCGTTATTGTATTTTCCAAACACCGTGATAAGAAACCAAAAACAAACCAAAACAAATTGTACTGTGTCTCTCCCTTAAGCCCAATAACCCCCGCCTATGTTTTCAAGGACCAACCCGGAACACAGTAGCAAGTTCCCTTTAGTATGCAAAGCCCCGCCCCTGTAGTCAGTGGAACACCAATCCCAAACTGACAAGTGTCCTTACAACTCACTTGACTCAAGTGGCCGGGATTTACATACTCGCACTTCCGTCCCTCACCAAGGTGACGCCCCTCATAAAGATGACTTTCGTCATGGTCACGAGACCTTGTTAAGGGAAGTCCCGAGTTAGCTTGATGCCTTCTACTGTCGGGAGGCTGAATTACAGATCAAAACCCCTTTGACTCATCACAATCATATGTTGACCTGATGAGGAAACTGATGCTGCTCTGTTCCATTGTCCACAGGTCTTGCCAGCCGATCTTGCGTTGTTCCACACTCTCCCATCTTATCCATTCTCCCTGCTTGGCCTGTGCCATGTAGCAGAAGCTAAACTGAGACCAAGACCCCCTCTTCCATGCTGAACTTGCCCCACGATATCACCGATTCGGTCATTCTGCAAAGTCTACAAAGGAATTTCTGATTACAGTTATGGATTGGCCATCTCAGTCCCCAGACTTGAATCCCATCGAGATGTTGTGGATTGACTTGAAGGCTGCTGTTGAAAAAGGAAACCAAAGTCGATTGCAGAACTCAAAGCTGTATGTGTTGAAGAATGGGCAAAAATATCTCTGGAAAGATCCTAGGAATTGGCTTCAAAATACAAAAAAAGACTGCAAGCTGAAAAGGAAGCAAAGGGTAGGCACAAAAAATACTAATGTAAGACTGCCCAAATACTTTTGTCAAAGTATGAAATTAGTTTTTGCATGTTATTTTTCACGTTATGCATGTTATGTAATAATGTGTTGTTTTATTATAAAGCTGAATCTCTAATTTATATCTTTCAATAGAACAATTAGAAATTGTAGAAATCACTTTCTTGTGGGGTTTCTCTTTTTTTAAACTGCCCAAATACTTTTGTCTGCAACTGTACATATTTAAACTGATAAAACTTTAATTAACTTTAATTACAGATCACTGATTTTTGGAATAAATGTTCACTTGAGCATTGCCAGATATTGTGCAGTTTGAAAATATGTGCTCCTTATTAACTGTGTTGACTGCTGTATTAGAAGATAGTGTGTTTTGTCTTTTATACTTGGTCTTAGTTCTTCAATTACCGTTACGAATACGTTGTTAGTGTGGCGGCCGCGACCTCCAATATCTGGAATTCAGGCCACAGTCTATAAATAAGCCTGACTATGCCATCTAAAGTTTACTGAGGGATAGAACCTCTGTTATTAATTATAAATGGTATGCCACTAATAGCTTAGTACCAGCACTAAGCCCCTTTCAAATAAATGAAAGTCAGGAGATCAGAGATTGGTTGGTGCTCTTCCGAGTAGGAATATTTATTACATACTGTGGCAAAGTGGTTTGCAGTGCGCAGCTGTAGTGGTGATGTCATTGTGAAACAGAAGACAGATAGTGCTTGTGGTGAAATATAAGTTATTTGTCTACAATAGTGCAGTTTTGTCCTGGTTTAGTGCTGGCCTGTAGCGACAGCTCCAGATCGTGTTAGTTGTCTAATAACAACAAACAAGTAGATTTTAGACACGACAAACAAACAAAGCATGGTACTCTTTCTGGTTCATCTTAACCATAATAAAGGAACAGATCACCTCGCTACGTCCCCTTTTGTACTGTCAGTCACACCCCCTTGGTTAGCGAGTGCAACTGTTTCTCCTCCAATCCGTGGTTGCCACATTGCTTCCCTTCTGGGTTGATGACTTGGTGTACCGTAGCTCCACCCCCTTTCTAGATGGTCGACACCCACCTAACCCTGGGGATGAATTGTCAGGCCTCCAGTCCAAGGTACTCTGTTCCCTTTACACAGCGCCCTCACACGTCAGGAGGGAGATTTATAACTGTGATAGAGAGAGAAAGGGTCAATGCTGTAAATCTCCCTCCCAACTAGAAAGGGTGCTGTGTAAGGGGGAAGGTATGCTGCCCCCTAGATCTGTCACCTCGGTGGTAGGTGGAAACCAGAAGGTAACCATATTAGGAGGGGCACGTAGCTGCAAGTACTCAGGACGATTCCATTGCAGTCCTACCTCTTGCTCTAGAAACAGCTACAGAACCGCAGGTAGTCCCATGGAGAACGCTTCGGAGCGCTGGGAGCTGACATCAACCGCCTCGCCAGGAGAGCATACTGCAGTGAAGACAACAGCTTCATCCGCTGCATCACGCTAGACGCGTTCTTACGCAGCATAGAACCCGCAGAACTATGCTACCAAGTCTGTCTTGCAGCCCCGGCCACCCTGGATGACGCCATCAATTGTGCTACCACCATCGAGGCTGTACTCTTGGACCAGCCCGGAGAACACAAAACAGGGCAGAGAGAGGCATCCTTATCCTGACGGGACCCGGCCCCTGAACCACGGGAAGAAAGGCTCTGCTGACGGTGTGGGACCCCGGGTCAAATCATGGCTGACTGCCGCGTGTTGGAAGACCAGGTTGAGACGCGACAGGCTCCGAGAAACGAGAATGGGTCCGCATAGGGGGAAAGACGAGGACCCCACCTGCCAATTCCCCAAACGCTACACCTGCTGCTGTGGGATGCACTGGAGAGGGAGCCTTCCTATACACCCCAGTCAAGATCGAAGGAGTGTCATGTACGGCTCGCATCGACACAGGTTCCATAACCGTCGTCTGCCCTGATGTCATCCACCAAGCCTGCACCGATTAGAAGACCCGGGTAACCGACACCCCAGTCCAGCTCTGCACTGTGACTGGTGAGCTTGCCCCAATAGAAGGAAGAGGCCATCTAGAGATTGAGCACACAGGCTGCCATTACCACCACGAGGTATGGATAGCCTCGGTCCAAGACTCCTGTATCCTCGGTCTGGATTTCCTCAAGTGTGTAGGCTCACTGCTAGACCTGCAATACGGCCACATCGGTCAGTGCTTCCCGCGGCCTGGTGAAACCCCTCTTCAAGTTCCTGTCGCCATCTCGTCTACCGCTGAAACTGTCACCAGCGCTGACCCACCTCCTTGCCCACCAGTGTGCCCCCCTGTGCTGGCTCTGGTGACGCTGCTTGTCCTCAAGAACAAGTCTGCGGTGGAGAGCATCCTGGAACGGAGCTGTGAGGGGCTAGACGGCAGTCAATGTGACCAGCTGCGGCAGCTATTACCGGAGTTTCCAGACATCTTTGCCTCCCAGCCAGAACAGACAGGGCGCACTCACCTTGTGCAGCATTCGATCGATACGGAGAACACTGGGGAACACCCAGGTGACGGCGTGTCTTACAACGCCGCTGGCTAGAACCCGTCACCTGAGAGGAACGGTGGCAGCTGGTGGTTCCCTGCCCTCTCCAGAACCAGGTCTTGTCTGCCGTGCACGACACCCCTGGCACGGGACACTGGGGTGCACAAGACACTGTAACAGCTACGGCAGAGCTATTACTGGGGCCGGGGCCGCCATGAGCCTAGCCCATGGACCACCACCGGGCGCCCTGTAAGGCAGCGCCACTTGCCTCTTTGCTACCGACTGAAGCAGGTTCTTCCTGGGCCGGGAAGTGTTTCAGGGTTACCTATTAATGTTACCTCCAGTTCAATGTACAAATAAAATGTGAATTTGTATAATTTGTTTTAGAAAAATCTATATTTTAATTGTGGTTCCGGTACTTTAAGATTTAGGACTACACCACTGTTCACAGCCCATTTAAAAGCCTTTATTGTGTTTTTTTTTCCTTTTTGGTCAAGTTCGAGTTGATTCAGTTCTGGTTTCGTTATTTCACTGTGCCATTTTTTCTTTTAAAGAAATTTGAATTACTGGTAGAGTGGAGTTATGCTTCCCGAGCAGAAGGTCACACAGTAAAGCCTTCGAGAGGGCACTATTGTCAGGGGTTATGTTTGCGTGACTTTACCGGTAAGTATATTTTTTGTAATAACCTTCTCTTCTATACCCCACAGGGTGTTTGGATCTCAGACTGGCCACCGGACCACTCCAGGAGCACACAGGCAGGCAAATAAAATGGTTGTTCTTTATTATGTCAAACAACAACAAAAAAAAATCAAAATAACTGTTTTTTTTCCGCACAAAGAAATGTCAATAATAACACTTATACCCCCAAAAACAATGGTTTTCCCAGCGATGCTGTAATTTAATATCCACACAGTAAGTATTCAGGTAAGTAAACAGTATAGACCAACTGGCTCCTTGCCAATACTTTGCGTCCAGATCCCACGCCCACCTCCATGGGATGCTTCCTCCCTCCTTCCGTGACGTTGATCCTGGAGAAACAAGGTCTCAGGTCTCTGCAGGTAATACAGCAGTCCGTCTTCTCTGCAACGCAAGAGAAGGCAAGCCCTAGAGACAGACACAACTACAACGTGTCAGCACTCATAATACAATAAAGATATCTTCCAGTCCAACAGTATACTTATTCCATTCACAGTCCCTATGTACTGGAGTCGTGTAACAGTTAATAACTAGAATGCTAGCATCCAGCAGATGGGATGCTTACATAAACAACACAAGTTATATTCCTTCTGCTCCTCTTCAATGTATGTGTTGTTTAGGTTCCAGTGCTGCTTCTCTTCCTTCAGTGTCCAAAATGGCCACAGTCCAGTTCCAATGCTTTCCCCCCCATGTGCTTCCTCTCTGTTCTTTTGGTTCCAGTTATATAGGAGAACTGATCAAGGGGTGCTGATGACTTGCACCTGACTACACCTGACTCACAGTGCCTGTGATAAAATAATTAAAAGGATAAAGAAGTTTACTGAATGCTCATTTATTGACAGTGCTCACTGTTCGAAGGTGAGCTATACATGCCTACTAACTTAAGGAAAACTCCAGATTCTAAATTTTTCAACCCCCCTCCCACACCGTCACTCGCTCACCTGCTTGCTCGCTCGCTCAGCAAGTGAAACAGAAACACATTTTTTATGCAACTTAATTTTTCTTATAGATCACTTTATTCATTTTGTATTCACTCTCCCCCTGCAGGCTTGGTCATCCTCTTCACTGGGGCTGCTGGACATTTTTTAATTTTTTGCACTTTTGTCTTTCTTCTTTTTTTATTTCAATATACCCATTCACTATCGCAGACGCACAGGTGCTCTTAAAGGGAATGTTGAATCCTTTATTGGTTGTAACCTTACTCCCCCTACTGCGCTCTGAATGGCTGGGCGCATGATTCGCTATTTGATGTGCGTTAGCCCACGCATGAGACCCGACTTCTAAATCACGTTTTGGTGCGCTATCGCAGCGGTTCGCTAACGCTGTTATTTTTTGCCCTTGCGATAGCGGCTGTGCACATATTTGCTAAATAGGGCCCATAGTGTAAAAAATACAATAGTGCAACTAAAACAGTATACAATAAAAAATACCAGTGAATAAAACAATTAAAACTTTGGTCGTTTATTACTCTATCACTATAAGAAAACATTTTTTCTCATTATTTTCTTTAAAAAAAAAAAAAACACTTCAGAACCACATTTACCTTGAACTTGTAAATGATTCATCGGGTAACATTTTGCTAAGAAAAGTTAAGACAAATAGTCTCAGAAATGTTCATAGGATCACACACATAATTTGAGAAAATAAAAATATTTTATTAAATACTTTATTAGGTCGGCCAGGGTGTCCTCGGCTCCCTGTAGTCTGGCCGGGCGTCTGCGGGCTAGCCGAGAAGGGTATACTTGCAAGACGGACAACAACACGCTTCACACCCCAAGCCTGACACCACAAGCCTGACACCCTTTAACTCTGCCTCTACAGTGACGCAAAAAGAACGACGTCACATTTGAGAAGGAGAAACACATGCAACTGTGCTTGCAACAACCGTGCATTTAAATTTTGACAGAAGAGGACATACAAGGTATGTTTAACTTGTTAAATTCGCCTTTGTATTTAATTATCCATGAGTAATATATATATAGCTGCGTTGTCCTCTGACGCTGTAGCTCTTGGGTGGCTGCATGGTGAGTCTGCAGTGCGTAAAAAAGCGGTCGGCTGACGGCACACGCTTCGGAGGACAGCGTGTGCTCGTTTTCGCCGCTCCCGAGTCAGCGCGGGGGTGGTAGCGGTGAGCTGAGCTAAACAAAAATAATTGGACACTATTAAATTGGGGAGACAACTATAAAAATAAAAAAATAATAATAATTGGCGACTACTAGATTTAAATAAATAAATAAATGTGTTTATTCCTAAAGTTTAACCAATTAGGAAACAAACAGAAATCAGCACCTCTACTTCAAATAGTGCTGTTGATCTAATGAATTGAACAGCAGGTGTGGAATGGCAGCTAACTGGCCATGCAACAGCTGACATTCTCAGACACAGCTGTTGTTGAAAGGCTTGCGAGGCCCAGTTCTTGAGGCGGCCTCTTTCAAAATCTGCAGAACATGCTGACTTGAGCCTCTTGTAGTATTATTATTATTATTATTTATTTCTTAGCAGACACCCTTATCCAGGGCGACTTACAATTGTTACAAGTTATCACATTATTTTTACATACAATTACCCATTTATACAGGTGGGTTTTTACTGGAGCAATCTAGGTAAAGTACCTTGCTCAAGGGTACAGCAGCAGTGGCTCCCACCAGGGATTGAACCCACGACCTTCCAGTCAAGAGTCCAGAGCCCTAACCACTACTCCACACTAGTATGAATCTGTTAACACTGAAGAACATCTGAAAGGACATTATGACAAGAGTAGCACTAAAGCTTTTTGAGCTTCCAAGTTTATAACAGTTATAGGCGTGGCACGTGCTGTGGAATTTAGGCAGGCAGATTCTATGCTAACCCCCTATTTAAAATGTAGGTGAATCCCTATACCCCAATTAAAAATCATTCCCTGGACATTGTAGAAATAATTATTACCCACGTCCCCATTGGAACCTATTAGCAACTGCTGTACACTTAGAATCTCGCACCCAAGAGATTTAAAAGCCGCCTCTCACATCTTTTGCATTTCTAGCAAGATGACCTCCATCATTGTGGAGAGATCGAGCTGCCAGCCTGCAATCCTAACTGGGGCTGAGTCCAAGTTGAAATGGATTTGACCTCTGCCATGGATGGAAATGAAGGAGACTGATTTCAAACCACTTTCATGTCAGTGCCAGTGGCAGATGTAAACAAAGAAATAGTGGAGGTGGACACATTAAGTACTGAGCCTCAAACCTAAACTGATTTTGAGTAAATCCATTTCAAAAGTATTCATCTGCTTTGCATTCCTAAACAGAATTTGCATTTTTGCAACTAAAATGTAATTCTTGGTTTTGCTCAGTTATGTTGTTGATGTGAGTAAATAAATAAAAAAAAGGATTAGCTTTTTCAGTTTCAAAGCTTTAGCGATGGAGATTAATTTATCTGAGGTTGTTTATTCGTTTAGCCGTAAATAAATTCAAATGTATTTTACTTTTTAAATTTAGTTTAGTTTTTTGTTATTCAATAAAAATACTGTTTGGAAGACCCAGTTGAAAGTGTAGTCAATCTCTTTTATGTTAAACTATGGGCGGTTTCACTCCCTGAACAGCATTAACAACACACAGGTACTACAACAGTAAAGCAGTTGTTCTGTTCCTAGTGTAAGAGCTGTGGTTAGATGGTATCAAGTGCTAACCTTTTTATTTTCCCCTACCAATGGTATCACAATGGTATAAACCAATGGCATATCAGGACAGCTGTGCAACAGTTGGCCTAAAGTTTTGAGTAAATAGCTTCATTACATTTTAATTCCTTTTTTTTTTAAATTGTCGTTCTTATTTTATGGTGCTTGCTGTCTTTCCGATTTGTTCTGGGCTGTGTGGCTCCAATGCTCAGCTTGCTTTGAGCCAAGTGCTGGAACTGAACACCGTTTCTCATTCCATCCCGTTCATTTGGCAGTGCTGAAAGGTCACAGTGTCACATGATTTCAATGGAATGAGGAAGGCTGCTCAGTGCTGGCACTGAGGAGTCTCCAGACCAGCTCCAAGAACAAACCCAAACAAAAACACTTTTAGAAAGACTTAGATGAACGTTTGTCATTGAATTTCCTTTTAGTATTTCTCAGTGTTCTTGAGAGTGTTGAGGAACTTTACAAGCACTGCAGATTTACGGATATTAAAGTGTAACAGAACCCCCTGCTGTTTACCCTTGCTGTGTCCTTGTTGTCAGAGCACCGGCACTGCTGCAGGAGGGAGCATGAGCTGAGTACACTGCAGTGATTGAAGAAAACATCCCTCTCCTGTCGATTGTTCCAAGAGTAAAAGTTGAAAAAATAAAATTCCCTAGTTTTATTTTGCTATGATGTGTGAATAAGAAAAATAGCAAAACTATTGAATATGTAAAATATATACAGTGCCTTGCAAAAGTATTCAGACCCCTGACCAATTCTCTCATATTACTGAATTACAAATGGTACATTGAAATTTCGTTCAGTTTGATATTTTATTTTAAAACACTGAAACTCAAAATCAATTATTGTAAGGTGACATTGGTTTTATGTTGGGAAATATTTTTAAGAAAAATAAAAAACTGAAATATCTTGCTTGCATAAGTATTCAACCCCTGTGCTGTGGAAGCTCCCTGTTTACACCGATGAAAGAAATTGCCCTAACGAGGACACAATTACCTTACCATTTGCCTCCACCTGTGAACCATTAAAGTTGCTGTCACATTTTCTGGATAAAAGCCCCACTGTTGAAGGATCATTGGTCAGGCTGTGAATCTGAAGGAAAATGAAGACCAAAGAGCATTCTACAGAAGTTAGAGATAAAGTAATACAAATGCATTGTAACAGGGGGAGACCTGTACTGACTCTTCTGATGTGTTCGAAGTGCTGCAGGAAGAGGGCAGCAGCCCGTCAATATTCGCCTGTCAGTCATGGCAGTGACACGGAGAGGTGGGAGAGTGGGTGTGCAGGCTTTCCTTCTCTCTGAATGGCTGAGCGGCGGGTCTTGGGGGATTGCTGGCCCTATAAAATAACATTCTGCTGTTCCCTCAGGTCTGCCCTTTTGAGAGAAAAAAGACGTGCGGATGCACTGGTCCCGATCCAGAACACGGCCGGGGAGGAAAACCCCAAAAGAAATAAAACAGAAAAGAAAGGGAACAGGGTTAGCGGGGAAACCGTGGGCAGACCCCATCAGTATTTGTGTTAGCAGTCTGAGGGAGCGGCGAGGGTAGGACGGAGACCCGGACCGTGCGGGTAGCGACGGTCAGGGTGAAGCTGCCGAGTGCAGCACCTTTTATTTGTAGTTTTGATTACTGTGTTTTATTTTCCTTGTTCTTTTCTCCTTTTGCTTATTTTTTGTTTGAGCACCTGCGAGTGCGCCTATAATTTGGAACGGTACCACCCCTGGTATCTCTGTGGTTCTGTCTATCATTGGTGATAGGCAAACCACAGACAACAGCGCCCTCTGCGGGCCAGAACGTGGAACTGCCCCACTAAAATCAAACTGGGCACCTGTGGGGTGCTGTCAAAATCATCTGTGTCTCCCGTGTGTCAGTGAATTACCCACCACCCTTCCACATGCATATATTAGGGAAAGGGTGCAAAATAATATCCAAGTGTTTGGATATCCCAGTGAGCACAGTTGGATCAATAATCAGGAAGTGGAAGCTGCATCACACCACCCAGGCACTGCCAAGAAAAGGCCGTCCCTCAAAACTCAGCGCTCAAACAAGAAGGAGACTTGTGAGAGAAGCCACAGAGAGGCCAACAATCACTTTGAAGGAGCTACAGAGTTCAGTGGCTGGGAGTGGAGTAATGGTGCATCAGTCAACCATATCAAGAGCTCTGCATAACACTGGCCTGTATGGGAGGGTAGCAAGAAAGAAGCCGTTACTCAAAAAGTACCATCTGAAAGCACGTCTGCATGAGAGTGACCAAGCTGCGATGTGGGAAAAGGTTTTGTGGTCAGATGAGACCAAGATAGAGCTTTTTGGCCAAAATTCAAAGCGCTATGTGTGGTGCAAACCTAACACTGCCCATGCCTCAAGACACACCATCCCTACAGTGAAGTATGGTGGTGGCAGCATCATGCTGTGGGGATGCTTCTCATCAGCAGGGACTGGGCATCTTGTTAACATTGAAGGAAGAATGGATGGAGCAAAATACAGGGAAATAATGCAAGAGAACCTGCTTCAGTCCGCTACAAAACTGAAGCTTGGGAGGAAATTCACCTTTCAGCAGGACAATGATCCCAAGCACAAGGCCAAAGCAACATTGGAGTGGCTCAAGAACAAAAAGGTGGCCCAGTCAAAGTCCTGATCTCAATCCCATTGAGAATCTGTGGCACTATTTGAAAATTGCGGTCCACAAGCGTCGTCCAACCAACCTAATGTCCTACAGTGGCCCAGTCAAAGTCCTGATCTCAATCCCATTGAGAATCTGTGGCACTATTTGAAAATTGCGGTCCACCAGCGTCGTCCAACCAACCTGAACAACCTGTAGTAAATCTGTCAAGAAGAATGGGCCAAAATCACTCCGACACTGTGTGCAAAGCTGGTACATACTTACCCCAAAAGACTTAAAGCTGTTATTGCAGCGAAAGGTGGCTCTACCAAATATTAATGTGTGGGGGTTGAATACTTATGCAAGCAAGATATTTCAGTTTTTTATTTTTCTTAAAAATATTTCCCAACATAAAACCAGTGTCACCTTACAATAATTGATTTTGAGTTCCAGTGTTTTAAAATAAAATATCAAACAGAGCGAAATTCCAATGTACCATTTGTAATTCAGTTATATGAGAGAATTGGTCAGGGGTCTGAATACTTTTGCAATGCACTGTATATATATATATATATATATATATATATATATATATATATATATATATATATATATATATATATATATATACTGTGATATGGACAAGACAAGTAATATGAAAGAGAATTCAGATTTTAACTCATTAAAACAGTGTTTAAATAACAGAGTCCCATTGATTCCAAATCCACTGTGTTGCCATTGCAATTAGTACTGTGGTCTGCTCCTGGCTCTGCTCCTTCTATCAGACATTCGCACTCTCCCAACAGTATTTTTAGAAATGTTCTGTAGGGGCTGAAGACTAACCCGTCAGCTATCCACTATGCACCAGTATACTGCATGTTCATTGCAATTGCTTTTGATAATTGCAGCATGGTCTTTTTGCAGAGCCTTTAAATGTCACGGCCCCTCCCCCACGCGCCTGGGTGGCTCATACAGCAGGAATCTGTTTACAATCATTGCTAGGCTACAGTCACTTGTTGGGAAAGGTAATCTGTGCCCATCCAAATTTATCACTGATGCCTCCACCCGATCCCTGCCATCTGCACACCACCAGGGGAAGTGATGCAGCACAACCTGGAGAGCTCGGGACACGGTTGGGAAATGCACACTCCCACTGAGAATCAAACTAAAACTGGACTCCAGAACAAGCCACCTTTCATCAATAAGCCTACTTAAAGAACATATCGCTGACACGTGGCTAAAACACTTGTGTAGGGAAGAGGGGCGCAGGGCAATGGGGCACTGGGGAACCTTCTCGACAGGCTGCACCTGAACAGGGGGGGATCCAGTGCACTGGGAGAGACAGTCACAGAGTAATCAGGCAGACAGAGTTTAAACTAGGGAACTGGGGGGCAGGGAGGATAGAGCCAGGGGGAGCTACACTGCAAGCTACACTACAAACTACACAGCAAACAACAAAGTGCAACCAAACTGTTACCGATGTTCATAAACTGAAATGCCTATATTTAAATGCAAGAAGCATTAGAAATACATTTCTAGAATTAGAAGCCGTAGTCAATGTAGATAACTACGACATTATAGGGATAACAGAATCCTGGTTAACTCCAAATGATGGAGACGAGTTTAACAATAGGTTAGTTAGGAAAGCTAGACCCGACAAAAGAAGGGGAGGGGTCGCAATATACATCAACAATGACTTAGAATGGGAAATACTGGAAAGTAATGGTAACAACAATGAATCAATATGGATTCAATTAAATGAAAACAAATCTAAAGTTTAATAGTGGGAGTCTGTTAGGCTCCCAAGTTCTGATGAATCACTAAACGAAAACTTATATCAAAGCATCAGAAAAATAAGTAAGGAAGGGGACACCCTAATTATGGGAGACTTTAACTTTCAAAACATAAACTAGGATCATATGACCTCAGACAACATATCAGACATGGGAATGATAGAGTTAGTGCAAGACTGTTTCTTATCACAACTGGTGAATGCCCCGACTAGATACAATTCATGTCTAGATTTGAAATTGACAAACAATGAAGCAAGGATGCACAACTTACAGGTAATAGAACCACTAGGAATAAGTGACCATAGTATGATACAGTTTGTGGCAAATAAATCAAGGGCATTACGCAAATCAAAGACAATGGTTTACAATTTCAGGAGAGCAGATTACAAAGAAATGCAAGAGGAGCTTCTAAACACAGACTGGGATAGAATACTAATAGATAATGAAATTGAAAACAATTGGATTAAATTTAGGGTCATAATGTTAGAAATGCAGGATAAATTAATTCAAAAAATGAAAAAAGGCGAACTTAAGAAAAAGAAACCACGATGGGTAAATCGATCCAAGCTAAATCAAAGGGAGCAGTCTCACAAATAGAATACAGAGATGCCTGTAGAGACCTAAAAAAAACAGACTAGGAGACTAGGAGAGAAAAGGGAATTAGAGAGACAAGTAGCAGCATAGTAAACTTAATCCAAAATGTCTTTTTCAATATGTTAATGATAAAAGTAAACTGAAATAGGAAGTCAGTAGTCTACATGACAGCAGTGGTGATTTAGTGACTAAAGATAACCAAATACCAGATGTACTTAATCAATATTTACAAAGGAAGATTTATACAATATACCTAAGTTAACAGAATGTACACAAACATCATTACCAGAGAGAATGAAGTACTAAGGGAGCTAGCAGCACTTAAAATAAACAAATCCTCAGGGCCCGATGGAATTTATCCAGGAGTCCTCAGTGAAACTAGAGAACCAATATGTTATATATTCAACAAATCTATAAATAAAAGAGCCATCCTACTGGACTGGAAAAGGGAGATAAATTTGACCCTGGGAACTACAGACCTATAAATTTAACATAAATCATATATAAAATCATGGACTATAAGGACCAAAATGGAGGAATATTTATACAGTAACAACATTATAGGAGGTGACTACTGGCATGGACAAGGATAGTGCATATGACATAATCTACGGTAGATAGATTTTCAAAAAGCATTTGACAAAGTATATCTAAAGATTAAATCAGTAGGAATAAATGGTAAAGTAGCAGCATGGATTCATAACTGGTTACAAGATAGAAAGCAGAGAGTTATAATTAGAGGCCAGGCATCAAAGTGGAGTAACATAACAAGTGGGGTACCACAGGGATCAAATTTGGGAAGGGTAGCAAATTCCCAATCAGCAACTTTAATAATGCAAAGAGATTTAGACAAGATTCAAACTTGGGCTGACACGTGGCAGGTGAAATTTAATGTGAATAAATGCAAATTCTTGCACATAGGGGGCAAAAACATTACAGGCAAGTACAGCACGAATAGTAAGGAAATAGAGGAGGCTATATGCGAAAAGGTCTTGGGTGTAGTAGTGGATGAATCTCTGAAGCCCACTAGGCAAACAGAATGTTATATAATATAGCCCAGACAGTTGAATTAAAATCCAGATAAGTTACATTAAAATTATACAATGCAGGGCTCCCCAGTGGCGCATCGGGTAAAGTCGCTCCGCGTGCAGTGCAGGATGTGCCATATAGCCTGGAGGTCGCCAGTTCGAGTCCAGCCTATTCCACTGCCGACTGTGGATGGGAGTTCCCAGGGGGCGGCTCACAATTGGCTGAGCGCTGCCAGAGTGGGCAGGGCTTAGGTCGGCCACGGTGTCTTCGGTTCATCACCGCACATCAGCGACCTCTGTAGACTGGCCAGCCGCCTGCAGGCCAGAGCTTCGTGGTCCTCCGACACTGTAGCTCTGAGGTAGCTGTATGGCAGGGCTGCAGAGTGAAAAGAAGTTTCGGAAGACGAGTGTGTTCGTCTTCGTCTCTCCCGAGTCAGTGCAGGGGTTGCAGCTGTGAGCCAGGCTTATGAATTGGGCATTTCAAATTGGGGAGAAAATGGGGTAAAATACTATTGCCGATTCCAAATTAAAAAATAAAATAAAATAAATTATACAAAGCACTGGTACGACCACACCCGGAATATTGTGTTCAGTTCTTATCCCCTTATCATAAGAAAGGCATTGAGGCATTGGAGAGAGTACAGAGGAGAGCAACACAATTAATTCCAGGATTGAAGGGCATGTCATATGAACATAGACTGAAAGAGCTGAATCTGCACTTTGATTATTTTATGTTATGTTTTTAAAGCATGTGTGAATGCGTGTAAGGTAATTGCAGTGTAATTAATCAACTAGTCCAATTGTTTGTAGTTGAATACTTTATAAAGCTTCATTAAGAAGAACAAGGAAAATAGCTGGGAGAACATGCAAGATAACGAGCAGTTCCTGTGAGCATGGATGGGAAGTAGGAGCAGCGGTAGGGGTTTTGAGAAACTGCTACTTTGTGTGTGAAGTTTATGAACTGTAGCGTATACTGGCGGTGGTGTGTATCCGAATGTAGCAATTGTAGCTCATGTGTTACCGTTGCTGCTACAACCGGCTCTGCTTGTAGTGAGAGGGGTAGGGGGAGATGGCTCCTATGTTTAGTTTAGCCTGTAAAATGAAAATCCAGTTCCTTTCTTTGATAGCTGTGAGAACGGGATTATTTAGCCAATGGAATATGTGCCCGTGCTCGGAATCTAAACTCCACTGGAGGTGAGATTGAGGACTCGCTAGGTTTTGTTCCCTGTTTAGTTGGAGCTCCAATTTACATTGATTTAAATATTTTTCATTGCCAGAGTCCTCAGCCACATCTCCAATTCACCAATGCAACTAACTGGATTGTTTTATTTTACTTAGGTGCCCTTCAGTGCTTTACAACCTGTGATGCTGACTTGTGAATGATGGTGTCAAATTTGTGTAGCTGATAACTAATGTGCCTAATATTTTAAAGGATCCATTTGATATGTTCTATTTTTGTAAATGTGAAAAGCATATTTTATCTTCTTAATAAAAACACTGAACTCCATCTTTGCTTGCTCTCTGCTTTTCTTGTGGTCCATGCATTGCTCTTTCCCAATAAAATAACCTGTGCTGTTAAACTAGGGCAACATTGGGAAACATTACATTTTAGTTGCTCTTTTCTTGTAGGTGTGGCGTAGTCGGATTACTGCATGGCATGGTGGTGGCTTAGCCTGGGCGTAGTTGCACCCTCTGTAGCTGTGCAGAGCTTTTTCACAGAAAGGGGGGTGAGCCATTGGAACAGGCTGCCGGACAGAGTTGTTGAAACAGAGACTATCGGATCCTTCAAGAATAGACTGGATGCTGTCATGAACAATACCGTATAACCCTCTCTGTGACCATGATAAGTCCATTTAGCCATGAATTCCCAGAGCTTTCATTTCCCCTACTGACCTGGTTAGGGTTTTTTTGTTTTTTTTCTTCTGAGTACTAACGAGCGTGTGAGCATAGGTGGGCCGAATCATCTTTGTTGAGGATTTTTTTTGGTCAGGTTTGGATTTCTCTTGCTGTTTTACAGGAAAGAGATTCCTTTTCTCCCGCTATGAACATAAACAAGGAGCATATATTAGCGAAAGGAGCTGGACCAGAGGACACGTGAACAGTATATAAAGCCTTGATCAATTAATTAGTTGGCTTTAAAATGGCCATGATAATGAGTGCCCTACTCTTTCAACCATCTGTATTCTAGAATGCAACTCGAAAATCAAGGACTGCTGTGGCAAACATCCCATAGTAACTAATCTGTCAATGTACGGCAGTCAGCAACAGCTGGTGAATGATAGAGAGAGCTGTGGACTGTAAAGGATTGTGGCATCCAAAATGCATCAATCAATATGCACAATTATATAAAGCTGTGAGCCAAATAAATCAGAAAAGTGCACAGAACGGATTTTTAAGTGTGTGGTCACTTTATTAGGAGCCACTTAACTGAGCACACATTCTACGCTGCACACAAAGCAGCTGTGGTTTCAGAACAGGAATACATTTGTTTGTTTAATATTGCCCCCAAATAAACGTGAGATACTGTAACATGATTTATAAGAAAATAAGAAAATGTACAAACGAGAGGAAGCCATTCGACCTATTAGTGCTCGCCAGGTTCCTAGTAGCTGATTGAAGTCATAACCTTGTCAAGTCAGGTCTTAAAGGATCCCAGGGATACAGCATTAAGAATATGGCTTGGTAACCCATTCCATACCCTCGCCATACTCTGTGTAAATAAGGTCTCTGTGAGAAGGAAGGGATTTGGACTGACCGTCAGGTGCATGCGGGAGCCTGTAGGGGGGTTGTATTCCCTGTGTATTCCCACGCTGTTAGGCAATGTGTTATGACGGGACTCAGCTGTGAGGAATTGGCTGACGTTCTGTCATTGGCTGGGGGGTGGGACTACACGGGGTGGATGAATTAATAAAAAGGCACTGTTTTGTATCCTCTCTGGCTCATACAGGAAACATAGTGGAGCGTGACTTCACGGCCGAATCCTGAACAGTCAGAAGCTCTGGAGCAGCAACTCGGAGAGACGGAGTGGCACTTCAGCGCAAGGCTTACAGACTCGGGGTGCAAGCAAGGCACACGGGTTTATTTATTGGGATACTGTTTTAGTTAGCGAGTTTAGCGGGACTGAGCCGTCCCACAGTGTATGAGAGGGTGCAGAGCAGTGCCTGTTCCTCGGGGATCCCACCGCTAGAGGGAGCAACAAGCCGCGGTAAAAAACCTGCACACTTTATTTTGTAGTTTTTCCTTAAAGTATTTTGTTTTCCTTTTTCCTTTCGCCTTTTTACTTATTGTTCTTTTGGATTACACACCTGTGTGTTGTATGAAGACGGGGCACAATACCATTGTTGGTAGAGTGTCCCGAACTGTAACAAAACACCTGCCAACTGAGTGCAAACTAATAAATCTTTGTGTCTGTCTTGTGTCTTCCCACACCCTACTACAGTCTCCTACCCTCTGTCCTTAGTCTGTCTACACTTACTTTATAACTGTATTCTCAGATCCTGGTTTCCGTGTTGTTCTTATACTATTGACAAGGGTTCATTTTATTAACTTATTTTAAGATTTTGAAGACTTCAATAATCCCCCATAATTCTACGTTGTGCTGGGCTAAATAAATGCAGTTCACTCAACCTACCTGCACCTTCAGAAAGCGTCTGCGCCACAGTTCGAGAATACTGCATGGCCATTGCTACACAGATGGGTGTTGAGCAAAAGCTTGCACTTGTTGACAGCAAGGAGGAGAGTGTCCGCTCCGCAGGATTAACTACTATGGAACCCTTCAACTGCAAGTTGGTGCTCGTGAAAGCATTGCTCAGCCAAGCCAGTCAGAAAGAGGCTGGAGTCGGGAGGAGGTTTTCATAGTGTATTAGGTTCCTGGAGAGGGACGTCTCTTTTAGTTTTGTTTTCTTTATTAAATGTGACACCAGGGCTACCATTGCTGGTACCGTAGTGTCAGCACTTGTGTTGATATTAAATCTGCGCCCCTGTGCGGCGTGTCAACACCCACTGCTCTGTGTCTGCCTCATTATTATTCAGCGACGACCCACACATGTAATGAATCCCCCTGTTACAACCCTCCAAAAGAAGATGGATGGAAAGTGAATGTGGTCTTCAACAACAGATAGTGACGATGATTTCATTCCGTGTCATAATGCTTGTGCGGTGAGTTTGCAAATTTTACTGATGTTTTCATTTAACTTTCAGTTTGTGTGTTCTCTTTTAAAAATGAAGGTTTCACAGGGCTAAACATAAAGCCATTGTACCTGTGAAAAAAACAAATGGTAGCAATTTCCCTACACGCACCTCCTGGCTATTGTGGTAGCGTGGCGGGCAGTCAAGACTGACTAGCGGCAGGAACAGCAAACACCCACAGACAGAGTTATCGTTCAGCGCCTTGGCGCACTTTTATTCTCACAAAATAAAACAAAACACAGGAACAAAGTAAATATTTGAACCAAAATACTATAGACCCTTTTTACAAACAGAACAAACCAAAAGCCTATCTTCACTTGAAGATACTAACTTCACTGTATTGAAGTCCCTAACTCACACAGGACAGCTAAGCTGTTTCCCTGTCTCAAATCCAGTTTATCAATTATTTTAATCCCTCTGTACTTACATTCTCCACATTCAACACTCCTGCCACCTCCTTTTCTTTTTTTTTTTCATCACTAAGCACAAAAGGACCGTTTATATAGGACAGATAATTGCAAACACTCAGTCAATTAACACCCTATCTACCCAATTAGACAGGTGTTTTTTCCTTTTCTGGCTGAATACCATCAGCCCGAAAGGCTTCTGGGAAATGTAGTTTCCCCAGCCACTTCGGCCATGACGCCTATCATGAACTACAAGTTTTTCACCTTAACAGGGGAACATAGATCTTGTCAGCCTCAGACTGACATACTTATTAGCCCTCACTTCCCCACACTATGTAATGATGCACTTCCTTCATAAAACCTTTGGTTTGGACTCTAACTTTAGACTATATAACCCAGCGTTCTGTTTTTCTGCTTGATTGGTTCCCCACACTGTGTGGGTGCTGACAGTAACAAGTCTATCACAAAACCCAGCTAGTGTAAGCCAGTTCTAGTGCTATACCACCCATTTGGTATTTGATTCCTTCATTTTCTGATATTAATAAAACAGTTCTAAAATATTGTTGGTTTCTTTCACAGTAGAAATGTGTCATGAATACCATTCTATATGAAAACCTCCTTTTAAAAAAGCAGTCTTTAAATAACACAAGTTAACGCATAGAGAGTCCCTGTTTGACAGAGAGTCTCTGTTTGAATGGGTTCACAAACAATAGCATCTGCTCAAGAACCATTATAGCAACTAAGCAAGTGTATTAAAAAGAAACTGCAATGCCTTGGTTACTCCTCCAATTCACTATATCCAGTGCACAGTAACTCTTGGTACAGTGTCTTTAAGTTTCATCGTCCTACCATGAATACCTAAAATACAACGGCTTGTGAAACTGTCTACTGCAGTTCACGCTATACATGTGACTTGGTGTGCGTGTCTATCTGCATTTCACTGAAACACATTCAGCATTCACAACATTCACATTACAACTGTCTAGCACGTGCAGGTCATCGATTCAACTAAAAAAAGCCCTGGGGAACACCCACGGCTGCAGGATTATGTCCACACAAACTGAACACATCTGCAGGGCTCCTGTGCACTGAGCACTCTGTGCGCAGGATTCTCCTGGAGTATCGTTATTTAAAAACTCCCTTAACCTAATCTTAGGAATTGTTTATATAACTTTTTGTTTCCCTATTTCTGGGTCTAAAAAGAACCAATATTTCTATTTTTTCAGCCCTGATGTTAATCAATGAAACCCTAGCCAAACGAAGAAGAAAGTCACAGTCTTAAACTTAAATAAAAAAGTAAAATATATTTCTTACTGCTTTAAAAAATAGAGCATCCCCCCCACCTCAGACGAGACCTCTGTTCTACACAATGGAAGCCCAGGACGACCCCCTGTCCATTCAGACACTGACAGCAGTGATGAAACAGCACCCTGAAGCCCCAGGACGACCCCCTGTCCATTCGGATGCTGACAGCAGTGAAGAAACAGTTCCCTGAAGCCCCAGGACGACCCCCTGTCCATTCGGACGCTGACAGCAGTGAAGAAACAGTGCCCTAAAGCCCCAGGACGACCCCCTGTCCATTCGGATGCTGACAGCAGTGATGAAACAGCACCCTGAAGCCCCAGGACGACCCCCTGTCCATTCGGATGCTGACAGCAGTGATGAAACAGCACCCTGAAGCCCCAGGACGACCCCCTGTCCATTCGGACGCTGACAGCAGTGAAGAAACAGCACCCTGAAGCCCCAGGACGACCCCCTGTCCATTCGCACGCTGACAGCAGTGAAGAAACAGCACCCTGAAGCTACAGCATGAGTCCAACCCCTTAGTGTTGATCAGTTTATGTGTTGATGGTCATGGAGTTGCATAGTTTTTTTCCTGGCTGTAGTTTCTGTGGAGGAATCCTTAACCTGTCCAACATGTGAAGAGTTAAGATGCATATGAGTACCTCAGCTGGTACGTGCAAGCTGTAAGTTGATGCTTCACAGCTCCCTCTTGCAGCCTGGCTATATAGATATACTGTACACAACCAGATAGACCAAGGCGCTAAATTAAACTAGAGCATTGGTCAGTACTTAACCATGCTTAGATACTGCAGCTCACTCTATACGCACTACCATTCACACGGCACTCTAACCACTGAGCTCCTCAAACCCACTGCCTTCCATACAGCGCTCTAACCACTGAGCTACTCAAACCCACTGCCTTCCACACAGCGCTCTAACCACTGAGCTACTCAAACCCACAGCCTTCCACACTGCACACTGAGCTACTCAAACCCACTGCTTTCCACATTGCATTCTAACCACTGAGCTACTCAAACCCACTGCCTTCCACACGACACACTGATCTACTCAAACCCACTGCCTTCCACACTGCACACTGAGCTACTCAAACCCACTGCCTTCCACACGACACACTGATCTACTCAAACCCACTGCCTTCCACACAGCGCTCTAACCACTGAGCTACTCAAACCCACAGCCTTCCACACTGCACACTGAGCTACTCAAACCCACTGCTTTCCACATTGCATTCTAACCACTGAGCTACTCAAACCCACTGCCTTCCACACGACACACTGATCTACTCAAACCCACTGCCTTCCACACAGCGCTCTAACCACTGAGCTACTCAAACCCACTGCCTTCCACACTGCACACTGAGCTACTCAAACCCACTGCCTTCCACATTGCATTCTAACCACTGAGCTACTTGAACCCACTGCCTTCCACATTGCACATTGAGCTACTCAAACCCACTGCCTTCCACACTGCACATTGAGCTACTCAAACCCACTGCCTTCCACACGGCACTAACCACTGAGCTACTCAAACCCACTGCCTTCCACATTGCACATTGAGCTACTCAAACCCACTGCCTTCCACACTGCACACTGAGCTCCTCAAACCCACTGCCTTCCACACTGCACACTGAACTACTCAAACCCACTGCCTTCCACACTGCACACTGAGCTCCTCAAACCCACTGCCTTCCACACTGCACACTGAACTACTCAAACCCACTACCTTCCACACTGCACACTGAGCTCCTCAAACCCACTGCCTTCCACACTGCACACTGAGCTACTCAAACCCACTGCCTTCCACATTGCATTCTAACCACTGAGCTACTCAAACCCACTGCCTTCCACAGTGCAGCCTAGCATTCTAACCTTCTCAAAATAACCTAGACCTAGAGACAGGGCTGCATATTTTTAATTAAATACCACAGTCCCTTAAAGGCTTTGCACAAAAAGACACAAGTTGCATAACTGCATGAATCATACTGGAAAAGATAAACACAACAATGCTGTCACATTGAGCAGACCTTATACTGGTGAATGGCACAGCTATATCGAGGTATGACACAGGCCCGGTTTTTGGGATGGAACCGCATAACAGTCTTGCGTTTTGATTGGTCCATGTCTGTCTCATGAATATGTCGTCACATGAGTGGAAAAGCTTGCAGGCATTTTTAACATTGTAATCAGAGAGAGAGAGTGATCTGCTTTCCACAACCTTACCATTAAAATATAATGTGGTATTACGCTGTACTGATATAACAAACTATGGGTAATTACTTTATATGAATTATCATGTTATGCACGGATGTAAGAATTGGCTTTCTGTAATGGTGTACTTTTTAGCATATATCTATAATTTACGCAATATATTTTAATATCAAATATATGTCTTCCACACTATTACAGTTTTGTTAGAGGATGTATTAGTTTAGATCTAATGTAATCACAGTTTTACATATAGACTGCCCCTGTTTTCATTCACGTCCCAAATTCTGGCCCGCTTTGATTTTCAGATAACGTCCCAAATTCTGGGCCGCTTTGGTTTTTAGATAACGTCCCAAATTCTGGGCCGCTCTGATAGCATCCCAATTTCTGGGCTGCTCTGGTTTTTAGATAACATCCCAAATTCTGCATTTTCGAATTCAGACCACTTTTTGAGTGTGGCAGGATAGCAGCAGAGGGAAGACTCAGGGAGAGAAAATGCAGTTAAACCAAAATATTTTAAATCGACAAAACACAAATAAAAAGGCACAAGGGCCAAACAAAAGGTATAAACATTAAACAAAAGGTTTCCAACAAAACACTGGAACAAAATAAATCCTTCTACAGACAACACTTACTCTGTGTCTCTTCAAAAACAAAACACTCCAAACCACCCTCTACACAAAGGGTTTCACCGGCCTTTTACACTCTGTGGCTGGAGCCCAATTAACTAGTAATTACCAATTAAGCACTTAAGGCTCCAGCCACATTCTCACATGTATTTTCGCAGGGAGGAATTTAACCCCCTCCCTGCTGTTCCAAAGTCCCGGACGAGGGGCAGCAAGTGGCCCATGGGGGCAGCCATGGTGGGAGGTCCTCCTTCTCCCATTGCTGAGGGAGGGTCATTCCATAGCCTGGCGCCCTCCTGGCGGGACCAAGACCTGGCGAAAGGGGACCCAGGTGCATTGGATGGGGCGTCGGGAGCGCAGGCAGGTGACCAGTCGGCTGCAGCCCCAGGCAGAGGTGAAGCCCAGGCTACAGTGCAGCGACGTCTGGGCAACCAGGGGGAGCGGAGCAGGAGACCAGGCGACCTCCTGTGCCTGGTGGTGCTGCGACCTGGGAGTCAGGCCCAGCGACCAAAGGTCCAGACATGGAGCCTGGGTGTCCGGGAGCCCAGGCCGTGGGATCCAACCCCCAGGCGCCAGGCTGTGACACAGGGGTGGTGGTCGGGGCTGTGGTGGAGGTGGTCTCCTCACCTCCCCCCCCTTTATCATGGCCGGCAGCTCCCCTCTGTGAGGCTCTGGCCACAGTACTTCCTGCTGCCATTCAGGACTGGCAGCGACCCCAGGAGAAGCAGGATCATCGGGAGGCGACAGCGGCAGCGAAGCAGCAGGCAACCCCAGGCGATGCGGAGCAGCAGGCAACCCCAGGCGATCCAGACGTGGTATCCCTGAGCGGAGAGGCCGTGGCATCCTTGGGCGGTGCGAGGCAGGCATCCTTGGGCAGTGCGAGGCAGGCATCCTTGGGCGGTGCCAACAGTGCAGGAACCTCCGGCCAGGGTGGCAGCGGCCAGAGTTCCTCTTCCCTGTTGGCAGCAGGAGGTAGAGCCCGCTCCAGCTCCTCTGGTGGTGGAAGCGGGAACAGCAGCTCGTCTCCCTCTGGTGGCAGAGGCGAGAACAGCAGCTTGTCTCCCTCTGGTGGCGCTGCTGTCTCCTCCGACAGCGGGGTAGGGCTGGTGGCTGCCGGCTCCTCCAACAGCAGGGGAAGGCTGCCGGCTCCTCCGACAGCAGGGGAAAGGCTGCGGCTCCTCCGACAGCAGGGGAAAGGCTGCCGGCTCCTCCGACAGCAGGGGAAAGGCTGCGGCTCCTCCGACAGCAGGGGAAGGCTGCCGGCTCCTCCGACAGCAGGGGAAAGGCTGCCGACTCCTCCGACAGCAGGGGAAAGGCTGCGGCTCCTCCGACAGCAGGGGAAGGCAGCCGCTCCTCCGACAGCAGGGGAAGGCAGCCGGCTCCTCCGACAGCAGGGGGAAGGCAGCCGGCTCCCACGACAGCAGGCGGAAGGCTCCCGGCTCCTCCGACAGCAGGGGGAAGGCTCCCGGCTCCTCCGACAGCAGGGGGAAGGCTGCCCGCTCCTTTGACAGCAATGGAGGCTGTCCTTCCATTCCTCCCCAGAAAAAATCAGGGGTTGAGCCTGTAACTATTCCCCTTCCAGCTCTGGAGATGGCAGCTCCTCCTCTTCCCTCTCTGGAGACTGCAGCGTTGGATCCTCCCCTTCTGGCTCTGTAGACGGCAGCTCCACCCCCTTTGGCACGCAGGATGGCAGCTCTACCCACTCCGGTACCTGGAATGCTGGTATCTCTGCCATGTCTTGAGCGAGGTAACGGAGCACCATGGCTGTAGTCTCATGGAGGGATGCTGGGTGGTGCTGTCTCTCCCAGGCCTCCCATTGCTCCCCATCTCGATACCACAACGCGTTGATAGCAAGTGGGAGGTCGCTGAAGAGGTCCCCCTCCGCGTCCATCAGCCACTCTCAGATTTCCTGGGACAAGGGTGAACCCGGTGGCACTGGAGCTACCGGTGTTGCTGCTGATGCCTGGGCCGGCGCATAGGGACATCCAGCCCAGTTGTGCCCGTCCTCCTCCAGAGACCACACCAGTCAGCCGGTGGCTCCTCTCGGGATGCCCACCAGCGATGGTCCTCCTTACCGCACCAGGAGCACCACGGGAACAAGCTGGCTGGGTCCTCCAGCTGTTGCTGTTGCAGCTTCTGCTGCTGCTGCCGCTGCCTGCTCTTCTTGCCCATTTTTAATTTTTTTTCCAAAAACAAAACCAAAAATAACTGCACTTCCGCTCTGAGTCTCCAGGGGGCGCTATCCCCTTCTGACACCACCTGTGGCAGGATAGCAGCAGAGGGAAGACTCAGGGACAGAAAATGCAGTTAAACCAAAATATTTTAATTGACAAAACGCAAATAAAAAGGCACAAGGGCCAAACAAAAGGTATAAACATTAAACAAAAGGTTTCCAACAAAACACTGGAACAAAATAAATCCTTCTACAGACAACACTTACTCTGTGTCTCTTCAAAAACAAAACACTCCAAACCACCCTCTACACAAAGGGTTTCACCGGCCTTTTATACTCTGTGGCTGGAGCCCAATTAACTAGTAATTACCAATTAAGCACTTAAGGCTCCAGCCACATTCTCACATGTATTTTCGCAGGGAGGAATTTAACCCCCTTCCTGCTGATCCAAACCAAAACAAGAATAATCATAATGAAAACAGTAAAAACAATAACACAAATTATAGGGGTGAGCTGGCACCCCATCACATTGAGATATTCTGCTTAGCTGACAGCCAAGTTTCTAACTCATGCATCCACAGTTTACCATAAACTGGACCGTTAATTCATTTAAGAGTAGCCCTTAGTACATGAATCAAAGTTAATGTATTTTTTACTCTCCCAGAAAACATTTAGGAACATGGTATACCAAAAAAAAGGACATCTCATTTGCTTATGTAATGTCCATCAATATATAGTGAGGCGTAGGGGTTTATCAGAACTTCTGGGTTTAAGAGACCAGTGCCCTTCAACAACTTCAAATAAATCCTATTGTATTGTATTAGTCAACATTTCCCTTATCTATTCCTGATAGTTTATACTGTAGGTCAGGGGTTTTCAACCTTTTTTTGAAACTGTACCCCTTCTATCTGGAGGTTTCAGCTCGAGTACCCCTTTACAATTTTCACTCAACTGAACGGTACCTCAGTTACAATAAAATGGAGAATAATCTGATGAACCCCCTCTCCCCCTGTTTATTTAATAAATTTGGGTGACAAACTGCTGGTTTAGGACAGAACAACAAACAGTAGGCTTAATTCTTAAAACTTTTAACTACAAGTATTTGGATGCACAGAATTAAAAAGACAAGTATTGCATTAGGAGCACACCTATTTTTTTGTAACTTTGACAGCCTTTTTAAAATTTTGACAGCCTTTTGTAAAAGTGAAGACCTTTTGATACCCAGCATACACTGCAATACCCAACAAAGTTATACACTGATATTCTGATAGCACAGTGATTCAAATAAAGTTTGTAATTGATTGTGTTCCTCAAATACACAATAAAAAAGTGATATTTATAGGGTATACAGCGATACAGTGGTTTCGGACATCTAAGAACAGGTACTGCGAGCATCTGGATTCATACCCAGAGGTACTCTGTAGCCTCCTAGGACATTCACAGCTTGTTTGACACCCTCTTGTAGTTGCCCGTTTCTGCATATAAAGCAAAATACTGTTTGTCAATCTCTCTTTTTTCTTATAAATCAGTCTTTGCAGGAATCATTCCAAAAACACTTGAATCAGTTAGGGACTACCGGTCTGACACTACAGGCCTTTAAATTGCAGTACCAATTTACAAGTTGCTAAGTGGTTGCGTTCCTCAAATTTGCACTGCAAAGTGATATTTTAAAGAATAGGGTATATAGTGCTTTTTTTCGCCTCTGCTCGCTTTTGGTGCAAAACTATGCTCCGATACACTCAAGCTGATACTGTGATCACAAAACACTTGGAATGGATTTAAATTGGTGCTTCTGTTGCATAAATACACTACAAAATGTGCACATTTTAGGTCTTATATATAATGGACATTTTTTGTATGTATTTTGCTATAGGAAATCACGGTCGGGTGGCGGTCCTCCTGTCGTACCCCATGAGTCCACAAATCCTGGGCCAACAAACTCACTAGTACTCTCTTTAGATGCACAACAGTCTTAGC
The DNA here is from genome assembly GCA_030684275.1 of Acipenser oxyrinchus oxyrinchus. Classification (NCBI taxonomy): domain Eukaryota; kingdom Metazoa; phylum Chordata; class Actinopteri; order Acipenseriformes; family Acipenseridae; genus Acipenser; species Acipenser oxyrinchus. The sequence continues at coordinate 24,478,062 of CM060258.1, read as the reverse complement.
TAAAGAAAATGTGTTACTTCGAGTTCGTAGGACCCACGACCGCCATTGGCCGAGCCTTATCCCGATGGTGTTTTTATAATGGGATTTGCCAAAGGGAAGGGGGTGGTCTCTTATCATACTCGTAGCTCCACAACCCCTGGGCCAACGAACTCAGAAGGGCACTCTTTGCGTGCACAAGAGTCTTAGCTAAAGAAAGACATCTGCCACGGGTTCATACGCCACCCCACCACCAGATGGTGGGCGTTGCCCCAAAGGGGTTTTATAATGGGATTTCCCATAGACATTTTTCAGGGTGCTATATCTCGGGATCCGGGGGTCCCTGAGACTTGAAAATCGGTATGGGGGTCCACCCCTCCAAGCGACGTGTCCCCAGCTAGAAAGGACACCAGTTTAGACTTTTTTTGCCAACCAGGAGCTCAAAAGCTATTGGAAATGCAACCTTGACATGCCATCATGCTGAAAATGTGTAAATTTGCTGAAAATGTAGCATTTGAAAACAGGTGGCTCCTTGTGAAAGATGGCCCCCAGACATGACCCTAGGAAGTTCAACCCGGTTTCTAGGCCCCAGGGTCACGGAGATATGACTCCGAAAAGGGTAGTTTTTGGACATTTTTGACAGGGCGTATCTCGGGTTCTGTGGGGGTTAGGAACTTGATTTTTTTTTTGGGGGCCCTGCACAAGGAGTCACCATTTTCATGGTTCAGATACCAGGACGGCTTGGCAAAGTGATTTTTTTCGTAATGACATGAGTTTTTGGGTGAACCACCACACCGTCTTAGGGGGTGGTTTGGGGTGCTCCCCAGAGTCTGTATCACTTTGAATGGTGATTCTACATGCTCCTGTTAGAGAGATATGCCTGAAATGTATTTTTCAACCCTGCCATAGACATGAATGAAGCTGAACACCCTGAACGCTCTGAAAATATTTTTTGCAAAGAATTGCTATGAAACTGGGCATGTTACATTCAGGCTGGTCTAGAACCCTTCAAACGGTGGTTGTAGGTGCTCTGGTTCGAGAGGTATGACTGAAAATGTGTTTTTTAACACTGCCATAGACATGAATGGGGCTGAATACCCGAAAATATATTTTGCAAAGAATTGCTACGGTGGGTGTATGCGTGCAGGGGTTGCATGGTGGTGTGTTTGCGTGCAGGGGTTGCATGGTGGTGTGTCCGTGAAGGGGTTGCATGGTGGTGTGTGCGTGCAGGGGTTGCATGGTGGTGTGTGTGTGCAGGGGTTGCATGGTGGTGTGTGCATGTAGGGGTTGCATGGTAGTGTGTGCATGTAGGGGTTGCATGGTGGTGTGTGCGTGCAGGGGTTGCATGGTGGTGTGTGCGTGCAGGGGTTGCATGGTGGTGTGTGCGTGCAGGGGTTGCATGGTAGTGTGTGCATGTAGGGGTTGCATGGTGGTGTGTGCATGCAGGGGTTGCATATTGGTGTGTGCATGTAGGGGTTGCATGGTGGTGTGTGCATGTAGGGGTTACATGGTGGTGTGTGCATGCAGGGGTCACATGGTGGGTGTATAGATGTAGGGGTTGCATGGTGGTGTGTGCGTGCAGGGGTTGCATGGTGGTGTGTGCTTGCAGGAGTTGCATGGTGGTGTGTGCGTGCAGGGGTTGCATGGTGGTGTGTGCATGTAGGGGTTGCGTGGTGGTGTGTGCATGTAGGAGTTGCATGGTGGTGTGTGCATGCAGGGGTTGCATGGTGGTGTGCATGCAGGGGTTGCATATTGGTGTGTGCATGTAGGGCTTGCATGGTGGTGTGTGCATGTAGGAGTTGCATGGAGGTGTGTGCGTGCAGGGGTTGCATGGTGGTGTGCGTGCAGGGGTCACATGGTGGGTGTATACATGTAGGGGTCTTATGGTGGTGTGTGCATGCAGGGGTTGCATGATGGGTGTATGCGTGCAGGGGTTGCATGGTGGTGTGTGCGTGCCGGGGTTGCATGGTGGTACACGTGTATGGAGGGGAATTGGAGTGCAGGTTTTGCACAAAAGAGGGGCGTGGAAAAGACTGGGAAGGGTAGGGTAAAAGAAAAATTACTACAATCATTTATTTTCACTTTCGACTCCCAGTCTCCTTTCCCTCACTTTATGATTTTATTTTGTGATTATTTAATTATTGTCAAAATAAACGGCCTTCATCTACTCACAGTTGCAGTCTCATTTCTGTCCAAAAAGAACCTGAAACACTACAATATATTGATGGACGTTACATAAGAAAATGAGATGTCCTTTTTTCGAAATACCATGTTCCTTCCCAAAAATGTGTTTTAATATTAGCCTTTAATAAAGGAAAACGACTGCTTTAATTTTCATGTATCTATTTCAGTGCAATGTAGTTTCTTCATGTAATAAGAAATACGTTTTTTTAACATTTACATTTTATTTCTGTTTTTTCATTAAAAAAAAAAGATTTCTGGGGAGAGTAAAAAATACATTAACTTTGATTCATGTACTAAGGGTTACTCTCAAATGAATTCACAATCCAGTTTATGGTAAACTGTGCATGGATGACTTAGAAAGTCGGCTGTCAGCTGAGTCCCCAAAACTGGGCTGAATTTGAAAATGCAAAGCGGCCCAGAATTTGGGATGTTATCTATAAACCAAGGCGGCCCAGAATTTGGGACGTTATCTGAAAAGCAAAGCAGCCCAGAATTTGCGACGTAAATGAAAACAGGGGCAGTCTATATGTAAAACTGTGATTACATTAGAGATAAACAAATGTATCCTCTAACAAAACTGCAATAGTGTATACATTTTATATTAAAATATATCGCAAAACCGATTATATATATATGCTACTTGAAAGAAAAAAGTACACCACCACAGAAAGCCAATTCTTACATTCGTGCATAACATGATAATTCATATAAAGTAATCACCCATAGTTTGTTATATCAGTACAGCGTAATACCACATTATATTTTAATGGTAAGGTTGTGGAAAGCAGATCACTCTCTCTCTCTGATTACAATGACAAAAATGCCTGCAAACTTTTCCACTCGTGTGACTACATATTCATGTGACAGACATGGACCAATCAAAACGCAAGACTGTTATGCGGTTCCATCCCAAAAACCGGGCCTGTGTCATACCTTGCTGTATCAGACAAAGTGAACCTTTTGTCTGCAGACGACATTGGTACCGGTTTAATCGTAAATGGCTGTAACAAACATTCAAGGATTAGCTGTTCTTTTATTCAGTTCCTGAAGGTCAGACTTGGCCAGAAGACTCCAGATCACTGAGCTCAGGAGTAGCTGTGTGGAGGTCACTGCAATCCGCTGGTTTTCATGAGCCTAAGAGAGATGAGAGGAGCCAGCATCCCCCACTCTCAAATCCACTTACAGAGACACAGGGAGAATTCAGAGCTGGGAAATGCCTGTACTGGTGTCTTGGTTACCTCATCCATAACTTTAAACATCCAGTCATGCATTCTTAGGTAAAGTGTGCACGTCAAGTAGACAAACATTTTTTCTTTATTAACACAGACAAAGGCATTAGTCAAACGATTTGCCGACTTGTATACTTCCTTTTATGTCTTAGTTGCTTTCTTGTTTAGTATTTTGTGAAAGACTTACGACAGAAGACACACACAGAGTGGTGAGGGCATGGAATGAGTTACCTAGCCCTATTGTTGAATACTTGCAATTGTAATAAAAAAGCTTTAGTTTTTTTTTTTTAACAATCAAGAGTGCTACAAAAATACTATCACAATTGAAGTATGATATAACATTCTAGATATAGGATACATGCCAATTTGAAGTTGAAGTGGTACAGTGACAATCACTTTGGACTGTGCTCCTCGAGGTAATGTTTCCGGGAATGTTTTCACTTACTTGAATGTCTTCTCCTTCTGGGATATCTTCCCTGGTCAACTTACTGTAAAAAAGAAAGTCACTTGGCTACTTTTGACTGTTGCTGTGGAAAGAAATATTCCCAACCGAACGGAGTCAGCTACAATACCCGTAATGACCTGTGTATGGGGGTCCTTGGGTCTTACTTCCCATCATTTGATGCCTCTATATTTTTCATTGCTCTGTCTTGAATTGGTTATTATATATTGCAGCCATTATGAAATTTGATTAAAGTCAAAGAAAACTAACGCTGTTGATTGATAATTGTCACGGTGGATAACGGCAAGCCACACAAATCCAAGCAGCTGTTTTTTCAGTTTGAATGGTAAATTAGCCCAATTAACACCAATGACCCTCACCTGATTGTCAGCACCTGATTTCTGTGGAGTGATCAATCTGAATATTATTGTTTATTTATTTCTTAGCAGATGCCCTCAACAATTGTTCACAGTACAAAGTATCACATTTCGGAATAACACATTACGGATAAGAGCAGTTGTAAAATACAATAAAATCAGTAGCAAAAGATCAAAATCAAATAAGAGCAAAAAATAGAAAATACAGTAAATAATTACATGCAAGAGCGGGTTCGACTAAGAGCAGGTAACTTATATTAAAAATATTCGCTTAAACGAGTAAAGTCCAGTATGAGCATATATTAAGTACGATGAATGGATGAGAATGATTTCAAGTAAGAGCAATTACAAAAAACGTGAGTGCGGATTATTTATATATATTGTAAAATGAACTCACCCAGTCGGGTTCGTTGCCCCTTTAAAAATTGACCCAGCACACAAGAAATGGATTTTTAAGCGCTGGTGCGCTATTTTTAATAAACACCAAAATAAACAAAATACAGCAAAACAAAACAAACAAACACCTAACTCCGATTTGGAGCACTTACTACACAGGTAATTTCCCTGACTAACTTGCAGGACGGCTAAGCCGTTTACCTGGCATACAAACAAAAAACCCCACAGGTTTTCACAGCACTTACTTCTTTATTGACTGCTCGGAAGCAGAGCCCCTCTCTTCTGCTTCCTTCTACTCAGCAGCCCAGAGCAGACTAACTGCTCCTCTTAAATACCCTGCACCTGGCTCTAATTTAATAATAAGCACCAGGTGCAGGGAATGATCCATAATAAAACAATTAACAAAAATAATTAAACAATAAAGTAAAACAATTAAACCATACAAAAGGTGCATTTTTTCCCCTTCAATATATATACTGTATATATATATATATATATATATATATATATATATATATATATTTTGTAACCAGCCGGGACTCACGGTCGTTCGTTTGCCCCTTTGAAAGCAGACCCAGGACACAGGAAATGGAGTTTTAAGCACGGTTGCACTATTTTTAATAAGCAAAATAAAACACAAACAAAAATAAACACCTAGCTCCTTGTTGGAGCACTGACTATACAGGCAGGTCCCTGACTAGCTCGCAGGACGGCTAAGCCGTTTACCTGCCAAACAAATACACCAAACCACACAGGTTTAACACAAAAACAAAATGTTTTTTACACTACTTTTTCATTGTATGCTTGACCACACTGTCAAGCGGGCTTCTAAACACACCAGCAGCCCTGAATAGACTGGCTGCTTCCTTTATATACCCTGCACCTGGCTCTAATTTACAATAAACACCAGGTGCAGGGGATAATTACTAATAAAACAATTAACAACTAACTAAACAATTAAAGAAAATGTGCATACGCACATGTTTTCTGCAGGGAGGATATTAACCCCCTCCCTGCTGTGTTACAATATATATATATATTTATTTATCTTAATATATATAAGAGGGGGCACTTTATGGAACTCAGCGTTCGCCCACATACAAGCACAAATGCTGCTGTTGACTACAATTTAGCAAGTTGACAATAACCTAATAAGCTTGTAAAGGCATATAAATATAGGCACAGGAGAGACACTGTGAGGCGCTCCAAGTCCCAGTGACCTTGAAGGTGGCCGCCACTTCCCAGAAGGACAGGTCATTGAGCTCTACCTTTACTTCTGGAATAACTAGTGCGACATGTTGTATAAAGATCACGTGTAAATAATATGTGTGTTACTGTTGAACATTGGAATCAAATAAAGGAACTATGTTACATTCTTAATTACTGTTTAGACATGAATCATTACAAATTATAAACCACAACACAATATATATTAGTTTCCTTACACATGTAAATAAGTCAGTGGACAGTGCTGAAGCATTCAGACTATTGCAGCCCATTATAGCTTACACAACACGGTGTATAATTACATCTTTCTATTGTGTATGTGTTGTACATGAACTCCCTGTATAGTGAATATGTTTTCTTCAAATCAGTCTAATTGCATGGAATCTAAATACCATGTCATTATTCAAATCATTAAAGAGTAATTAGCATCACATGTCACTGGAGTTGCTTTTTTATTCCTGTTATATGATGTTTGCTATCAATCTGAGTGGCTCTACATTTTGTTGCTCCAATATTAAATTCATATAATGCTGCTCTAAATCCAGTTCTATCTGGTTTTGAACTTGCTTTGAGCTTATCTGGAAGTACCCCTGGACTAAACAGATTCAATTCAAATCATGTCAAAATATGCCCTTTCAGCTATGCCAGCTCCACCCACTCTCTATATTAAATTAACATGAGAAGGCACTTGAAATATGAAACCAACTGCTGGTGCCACAGACCCCGGTTATCACTGACATTAGGTAAGGTAATCAGTTTTGTTGTTCAGACCTCAGTACCCTCTGCAGATCTGCAAAGTCTCCAAATTTCGTTGGGACTCTGCCAATGTAAGAGCTTGATTTCCCATCTCCTGGGGAGACTTAAGAAACTCCCCATAATTTAGATTGCCAATTGTAATACATTATTACCTCAAGTTAATTTTCTAAACAAGCTCATATATACAGTTGTAGTCAAAAGTTTACATACCCCAATGGAAATGTATAAATTCTCGAAAACAACAAATTTTAGGGAAAATCTTTTGTAGCAAAAGTTTTGCTTTTGTGGATGATGAAAAAAATTTACAAGAAATACAATTATTATTTATTAGCAAAAATGCTCATTCAAAAGTATTCATACCCTTTGATGCTATGATATTATTGCAGAACCTAATTCTAGAAAAGGCTATAAAATACTGGATTGTAGGTGAACATTCTTAGAGAGTATAAAAGGGTTAGGCATAGGATGATTGCTGTCATTACCAGTAAGTCAATATGAGGAAAAGTAAAGAGCTATCTGAAGACAGACAGAAAATTATTTATTGTCATAAAGCTGGAGAAGGATACTAGAAGATTTCCAAGCATTTGAGTATCCCAGTTTCAACTATTGTTTCTATTATCAAGAAGTATAAAACTGTCACAACGTTCCCTCGATCTGGAAAAAAAAGTTATTTCACCAAGAACAAGTAGAAGAATTGTGAGGAAGGTTAATAACAATCTGAGATTGACTGTCAAAGATATTCAAAGTGAATTGGCTGCAAGTGGGACTGGGGTTTCCATTTCAACCATAGGTCGAGTATTGCACGGTGAAGATCTCAATGGTCACAGGCCAAGGAAAAGCCACTCTTAGGAAAACGTCACAAGGACAATCACTTAAAGTTTGTAAAATAGCATTTGAATGATGGATATGAGTTCTGGTCAAAGGTTTTGTGGAGTGATGAAACAAAAATCAAGCTATTTGGTCATGCTGATAGTCGTTACGTTTGGAGAAAGTCTGGTGAGGCGTACAAAGAAAAGAACACATACCTACTGTCAAGCATGGAGGTGGTAATATCTTTCTGTGGGGCTATTTTTCCACTAATAGCACAGGAAATACATGGAAAAATGGATTCCATAGCATACCAAAAGATAGTGGCCAATCATCTGAAACCCTCCACTACAGTCCTCGGAATTTGAATGAACAGGAACAATTTTGCGTTGAAGAATGGTAAAAAATCACTAGAGAATCATGCTAAAAGCTCATTGACAAATATCCTAATCATTTAAAAGAGGGTATTATTGCTAAAGGTGCCTCAACTAGCTATTCATTTCATTTTCTTCATCAGGGTATGAATACTTTTGAATGAGCATTTTTGGAGTTTTGCAAAAAAATTGCTGAAATAAATAATTGTAGACATCTATTTTGCAAACAATCTTTCCTATAATTCTTTGTTTTCGAGAAATGTCTAGAAATTATAAATTTGTATGTAAACTTTTGACTACAACTGTGTGTATATATATATATATATATATATATATATATATATATATTCCACTGACTTACGTTCAGAATCTGTCTTACTTTATGGGTCTCACTGCACGAGAGCCTAACCCCTCCACCAAGGCCCCTTCTCGCCCTTCTCTCCCACACAGGACACAAGCGTTGTGTAAAAAAACTCTACAGTGCGAATGAAAAGCGGACTTGTCCCCACATCCACACTCAAATCACTGCCTTCTAGGGACAGTTTGTTTAAAACTCCTGTAGCATGGCCAGCATTTCTAGCAGGGTAGTAATGCAGTCCAGACCACTTCAGTTATTTCAAAAGAGTAAATATATACACTGTATACAGGAGCAACATTTCAACTCTATCTCAGAGCTCTGCTTCAGCACACCCTGGTCACTGGCTCTCAAAGCAGAACTTATATTCGGAGGCTAAGAAGTGCAAAGAGGTAGCAAATCTACATAGGGACGTAGCTGCAATCAGGGGACTGAAGCAGGGTGGTGGAATAGGCCAGTATGAAAGAAAAGTAACAGAACTTACAAATACTATGCTATATACTCAAACATTCCACTGTATTCACAGAACCATTGTACCTCAGTGACAGAACTCTGCCACAAATCCACATACAGGCATGGCTTAGTTACATTTGCAGATTGAGGAGCGGTCAGGAAAATCTCTATTACTAAAGATACACTGACACGCTCCAGCTGTCCCTGTCCCTCTCTCTGTTTCTGCTGCTTCAGCCCACACATCTCACACTTTAGTGCCCATTTACTGTATAACAAGTGTCTCAATGGTAGCGCCCACACACACGTATTACTGTATCTCCAGGTTAGGCCATGGCACAAGTATACCATTACTACACATCCTCTGCCATGGCTGTAACTTCAATATGATTAAAAAGTGAATGACCATGCTGTATTTCAACACTATGCACTAGAGCAGGAAATGGCACTGAATAGTTTAACAGAAATTGGATATGTGGTATTTGAGTCTAAAAATGTTAGTGTGACGTACAGATTGACACATGTACAAAGAGACACCCCCATATATCTCCAGAATGTAATACACTCAATAACTTATAGGCTAAATACCAAGTTTCTTGACAACTGGAAATGTGCTTTTCCAGATATATGTAAGTGTGACATACCACTGAACAGCCACCCCAGCTACATACCCGTTGGAGGTATTTTTTTTCATGTACAAATAAAACCACGGCTGCAGTATGGCAGTCAAAATGTCAGCGCCTCAGATGAGAGGGAAATTCACTTCCAATCAGCTTTTTAAACACTCTATGCAGAATTGCCATTGATTGGTACTCAGTTGTAAAGGTGGGGGGAGGACATCCTTTCTTGTTCTGAAATCAACACATTAATGAATAGATTGATTTCATATCCGATAAATACTTCTTCAATACCCCAGTTAGACCCCATCTAGAATAGTGTGCAGTTTTGGTCACAAAAAGACATCAATGCACTTGAGAAGGTACAGAGAAGGACAACTAGGCTGATGAGATGAGACTTAATGAGATGAGCTATGAGGACAGGTTAAAAGAATTAAATCTCTTCAGCTGAGAAAAAAGGCTTGATTGAAGTCTTTGAAATCATAAATGGTATAGATACCAACCAGACGGTCCCCGGTTCAAATCCCACCTCAGCCACTGACTCATTGTGTGACCCTGAGCAAGTCACTTAACCTCCTTGTGCTCCGTCTTTCAGGTGAGGCGTAATTGTAAGTGACTCTGCAGCTGATGCATAGTTCACACACCCTAGTCTCTATAAGTCGCCTTGGATAAAGGCGTCTGCTAAATAAACAAATAATAATAATAAATAAAAAAATAAGATAAAATTAAATCAAGACGCTACTTCAATTTAGCACAGAGAGCAGAACAAGAGGTCATAAGTGGAAGCTCAGTAAAAGTTTGGAACAGATGGTAGGAGGCCCTTCTTTACACCGTTATAAATGTGTAACGGGGGTCACTTTGAAGCACTTTAAATATATACAGTGCAGTGGAAAAGTATTTGCCGCCTCTCTGATTTTCTGCATTTTTGCATATTTTTGACACTGAATGTTATCAGATCTTCAGCCAAAACCTAATATTAGATAAAAGGGACCCTGAGTGAACAAATAACACAAACATTTGATACATATTTAATTTATTTATTAAAGAAAGTTATGCAACACCCAATGCCCCCATGTGAAAAAGTAATCACCCCCTTAGACTCAATAACTGGTTACGCCACCTTTAGCAGCAATAACTGCAACCAAACGCTTCCTGTAGTTATTGATTAGTCTCTCACAGCGCCGTGGAGGAATTTTGGCCCACTCCTCCATGCAGAACTGCTTCAACTCAGTGACATTTGTGGGTTTTCGAGCATGAACTGCTCGTTTCAGGTCCTGCCACAATGGGGTTTAGGTCTGGACTTTGACTAGGACATTCCAAAACTTTAAATTTCTTGTTCTTCAACCATTCTGATGTAGACTTGCTTGTGTGTTTCGGATCATTGTCTTGCTACATGACCCAGCTGCGCTTCAGCTTCAGCTCACGGACGGATGGCCTGACATTCTCCTGTAGAATTCTCTGATACAGAGCAGAATTCATGGTTCCTTCAATGGTGGTAAGACATCCATGTCCTGATGCAGCAAAGCATCCCCAAACCATGACACTACCACCACCATACTTGACCGTTGGTATGAGGTTCTAACTGTGGAATGCAGTGTTTGGTTTTTGCCCGTTTGTATGAGGTTCTAACTTTTTCACACCTAAAGATTGCATGTTTGATTACCTTGCACACCAAACAAATGAAAGAAGCACCAAACTTTGGTGTCATTTTTTCTCTCAGACTCCCTCTATATACTACTACAACCCACAAAAAAATCTGACCAAATACAATGTGAAAAATGTGCAAAAATGCAGAAAATCAGACAGGGGGCAAATAGTTTTTCACAGCACTGTATATATTATGCACGTCTTTTTTTGTTAATAGATTGTGTGTGTGTGTCACACGGATGGCTTGATGGGGTCGACAGACCAGGAAGAGAATGGACACACAGACAAGTACTGCGGGGCGAGACACAAATGTGCTCATTCTTTTATTAAATAAAAGATTTAGACAAAACAAAACACTTTTCCAAAGTAAACGGCACAGTGGCCAAAACAGACAAAGCAAACACTGAACAAACACTGTAGTAATACTGGAACTCCCGTCTGTTAATTCCCCTTCATGCAGTTCTAAAGACTGGCAGGTATCGCAGTATGGGGAAGACTGCTTGGATACCTGACTAGCTCCTGCTTCTGTTTTTAAGTTTTAAGGTTTGTAGTAGCAGCGCCCAGAGACTGGGTCGCACTCTGCTACAAATGCATGAAATAACCTACCAGGTGAAGTAGTAGGATCTAATACACTGGGAACATTTAAAAAAGACTAGATTCTAAGCTTTCAAATTAGTTACCCCCAGTAGGGGAAAATGGTGTGCTAACAAGGGACGAACCTTGATGGGCTGAATGGTTCTCAAACAGTTCTTATGTTCTTACAAGTATGAGTATCAGCACACCCCTATAAAATAGCATCTCAAATAGAGTCTGGCAAAACTACTTCTCTTGTCTATTATTCATATTCTCTGAGGGACAGTGCCTCTGAGGTCCCAGCACACGTCAGGATCTAAACAGGGAAGAATGTGCATTGCCTTCTCTACAGAAACAAAACTTTCTCCTGAAGTAAGATTTATTGCTTCCTTCAATAAACACATCACTCAAATTGTTAATTCTTTTATTTTTGCTTTCTTTATTTATTTGCAATGTCTACTTTATCACAGCTGAATAAACTTACAGCCTGTAGATTTAAAATATATATACAAAGCTAAACATGCATAACAGACTTGATTAATCCAGTTTGATTAAAATGTAGCAGGATGAGAAGAAACAGTGCCTGCCCATTTTGCCTCCCTTCCACAGTCCCCTATGGGATCGCTGGTGAAGTGAAGTGACACTTTGCACACCCAGGATTCGAATCTGTGCTCCCCTGACTGTATGACTCACACCACACGCCCGTGCCTTTGCATGGGAGGTATTCAGGGACTACACAATAACCCTTTTAGGGAGCATTACTGATTCATATTCTCCATTGTTCTGGAGAGGGGGTTAGCAACAGACTTACAGACAGGACAAAGAGAGTCTTCCAAAGGATTCTGGGAGTTTTATAGTTGTGGGAAACTGAAAAATATTGGCACTGTGAACTCACAATGATCAGACTTCAGTGTTAATCCAGATCACTGCCTGCTCTAATCGTGGAGTCAGTTTCCAGGGACACTAATGTGTTAATCCAAGTCCTGCACACTGGCATTAACCCTGCTGCACTGCAACTTCAATTCAAACTGGCACTAACCCTGCTCCACTGCAGCTTCAATTCACACTGGCACTAACCCTGCTGCACTGCAGCTTCAATTCAAGCTTCTCAGAAAATCCAAGTGCACTGAACGGGCCTAGAGGAAGCAAATTAGCAAACACTACTGATCTCAAACCGTCTTTGCCATGTTAGTCTTTAATATTATGTCAAGTCTCATCTTTACGAGTAAGTAGCTTCCATTAACGTTTTATGTTTGCAATGACTCAGATACTGTTTTCTATTTTTTTTAATGTATCCGTTTTCTTTCACCTCATATATACCAAAGTGCCACCAGCAAAAGAGTCTTTATAAAGTATGAGCCAGCACTCTTGTGATCTGCCACTCTAGATCAGGTTTCTTAGTGTTGCCGGCAATATACTGCTGTGCACTAAATGCTGCTAGTGCTGACTAACAGGGACTTTTTCTCCTCATTGCCCTGCAGCAGACCCTACTCAAGCTCAAGTGAAAAACCTGCAGGGCTGACCTTTGTCTTCCAGGAGCTGATAGCTCTCGAGGTCCTGGGTGTAAAGTGGAAGTTGGCTGATGGGAGGACACTTGATCTTCAGTTCTCCTGAGCTGCATAGGGAATTGCTGTGCAGAGGAAGCGTATTGAAAAATACCAACGGCTGCTGCAGATCTTTTGGTGGGGTGGGGTTTGTTTTTACTGGGTGGTTGTTTTTTACCCCAAAACATTTCACAGCATTCCTGAGATTTCATGACGAAAAGGTCTCTGAAAAGATGACAAGTGGCGACTGCAGTGATTTACATGAAGACACACTTGGTCTATCAGCAGTCTGGCTGCTATAAAATGCAATAACATCCTCTATCCCCCGAGAGAGACTTAGACACACACCGATACACATGCTGCACCTGTCAATGGGGGGTCTGTACTTTTTGTAATTCATCGCTAAAATGCATGGCATCTAATTTTGATCTTGTACTGTTTGAAAAGAGGCAGCTGAAGAATACTGTTGTAGGTATTCTTACCAAAAAGACTTTTTATTATTTTTTTATTTTAATTATTTAATTATTATTTGTTATTATTAATTTATATTGCCCAATTAAATCCCCCCTGGGTTTTCCCCACAACAGCTCAGGAGAACAGGTCCTCCCCCCCAAGTTAATCACCTCTTTATACCCAGGAGTGGATCGTGGATCCATAGTGGATGTCAGCAAGCTACTGCCCCAAAAAGCCAGCCCTGCACCTGAGTCCAGTGTGGTTTTTTCAGGGGCACCAGAATCAATGCGATGCACCCCAGCAAAGATTGTGACTTTTCTTCTCTTCCAGGAGCCACTCGGGGAAAGACATCTTCAGCTCACAATCTCAGTTATATTTGATGTGGTAAAGTACTTGCTGTACAGTAATGGGGGTTCTTTACAGCCTCTTCAGAACACAGTTGTAATAAAGAATAATACACTGTTTCAGTTCAAAGTTACTCACATCCCTAGACTGGGGTTAGTGTGACTGAATAAATGAATGCGGCAGAATAACCCAGAACATTCCTTTCCTTTTCCAGTCAGAGAGTCCACAAACAGATTTGTGTCAGCTGTATTTCCACATAAGCACATAATACTTGAGCCTCATTGAAGTTCATCTTTAACAAGATGACTCATATTAGTACACACTGCAATGATCAGCTCAGTGAATTGTACAGTGCTTTATCGCTACCAGTCAACAGAGCTGTGTCTGCCTTAATGGCAACCCTTGTAAACCTTCACCACAGTAAATTTGTAGGGTCATGCTTTCCCCCTGGATCTGCCATGTTTTACCATACTGTACCTGTTTGGGCTTTACAGTGCTTACCTTCACTTTGCTATGCTGTCACTATGCTTGATTAGGCTTTGCTATGCTTTTATTATGGAAAACTTTTATAAGCGAAATTTCGGACACTATTTTTATTGGATTTTTTATAAAAATTATTTCCCCACAAAAACCTTACTGAAACTGTACCCAGAAACATGCCCCACTATTTCCAATGCACTCCTGTTCAGTCTTTACAATCTTAAAAGGAGCTGACAAAGTAAACCCTAACCAATGTATGAAGCACAGCAAGGAACCAAGACTAGTAACCCATTCCATCCCCTCACCACTCTCTGTATGAAGAAGTGTCTCCTTCAGCAACATGGCTAGGTAACCCATTCCATCCTCTCACCACTCTCTGTGTGAAGAAGTGTCTCCTTCAGCAACATGGCTAGGTAACCCATTCCATCCCCTCACCACTCTCTGTGTGAAGAAGTGTCACCTTCAGCAACATGGCTAGGTAACACATTCCACCCCCTCAACACTCTCTGTATGAAGAAGTGTCTCCTTCAGCAGCATGGCTAGGTAACCCATTCCATCCCCTCACCACTCTCTGTCTGAAGAAGTGTGTCCTTCTCTCTGTTCTATCTCCTCTTCACTTTCTTAATATACTAACTACACCTTTTTTTAATTTTCAACAACTGGGCCTGCTTTTGAAAAGCCTGTTAAAACTGAATTTCTGAACTAAGGGTTCTCAGCATTGACCATTAAGGCAGTGAATTTGCAGCTGTATGCCCATAGGTGTCATATTTATATTACACTGTAGGATATTATACAGGTTATCATACTGTAATACTGTAGCATAACTCCTCTGTTTCTCCCCTGGGACACTTTCACCCTTCCCTAAATGTGCTTTACTTACTCTTATCTGCCCCCTATTTTACTGCATTTAATCCTGTACTTCAGAGTACTGTAATCTGACAAGTGTTTAATCTGTAGTATTTGGTATTTAATCATATCTTGATGTAACTATCACGGTCACTTTTATCTGCTGTATTATTGAATTGTATTTTGTCACACTTGTACTTGCTTGAACTAGTTATTGTATTTATCTTGCTGTTATTGTATTATTACTTGTACTGTAACACTTGAAATGTATTTGCTTACGATTGTAAGTCGCCCTGGATAAGGGCGTCTGCGAAGAAATAAATAATAATAATAATAATATAATAATAATAATAACATAACTGTACCAGCAGATTTTCTGAGATCTGTGATATTTTAATGTAACAGCAATCGGCACTGGGCCCATTGCTGATAATGTGATGGCATTATTGCAGAAGGGATCTACAGGAATTCTGGGGCGTCCTGGTGTAAATATGAGTGTGTGTATCACTGCTTCCAGGATTTGAATGACAGAAGAGAACATTCCAGTAACTGACAGTGTCCTAAAGATAGTGTCGATCCGGGGGAGTGGAGGGGAGGGGAGGCAATCTCATGGAGGGGAAATCTGATGAGAAAGTGGTGTGCTACAGGAATTTAATTTAGTCAGGAGAAGAAAGAAAGAAAGAAAGAAAGAAAGAAAGAAAGAAAGAAAGAAAGAAAGAAAGAAAGAAAGTTTTAAAAGGCAAAGGCATGCAGTCAGATGTACAGTATGAGTCTCTCCATGGCGCCTGTGTAAAATAAATTCTTGTAAAGAGTTGGGGAACAAAGACTTCCCTTTAAGGACCCAGTATGTCCTCCATTTCTAAAGAGATTCTACTTCACAGGGACAATTGGGAAATGGGACCTCTTTGACAGATGTGTTTACAGTAGCTTTCATTTTCATCTGTTCCTTTCACTTCAGTCTCTTCAATCAATCAGACAGCTGAAACATGTAATTTATTTGAGCACACTGATTATACTGGTAACAATGCTTTTACCAATACATCAAGTCAAGTTAGCATCTGTCTTGTTCAAAACAAAGTTTTTTTTAATATTGCAGACAACAGCAGATCATTAATATTGTGAGGGTAGGAATTTTGCAGTTTTCACAATGCTGTTCCTGATGTTATACTACACATTTTCCATGTTTTTTTAAATATGCTTTCCCTTACCTCTCTGTGCTTTACAATGATTACCTATGCTTTAGCATACTTTCACTATAGTATATTACACTTTGCTATGCTTTTACGATGGAAAACCTTTATAAAGGTGTGGACAAAAGATGAAATACAAAAGATGATTTAGCATTACGCAGATCAAACCCTATTTAATGTTACTGTGCCATTAATCAACTGAACACATACAGTCCATTCCAGCACACATTTATAGAGATACTGTAGCTGAATGTCATTTTAAATGATAGAAAACTAGAACAATATTTAAATACCAGTTCCCCTTAAGTGTTGTGATGCTGGTTTTGTGATTACTGTCTAGACATGCAGAGCGTGGTTCTGGTTCTGTGATTACTGTCTAGACATGCAGAGCGTGGTTCTGGTTCTGTGATTACTGTCTAGACATGCAGAGCGTGGTTCTGGTTCTGTGATTACTGTCTAGACATGCAGAGCGTGGTTCTGGTTCTGTGATTACCCTCTCGACATGCAGAGCGTGGTTCTGGTTCTGTGATTACTGTCTAGACATGCAGAGCATGGTTCTGGTTTTATGATTGCTGTCTAGACATGCAGATTGTGGTTCTGTGATTACTGTCTAGGCATGCAGAGTGTGGTTCTGTGATTACTGTCTAGGCATGCAGAGTGTGGTTCTGTGATTACTGTCTAGACATGCAGAGCATGGTTCTGGTTCTGTGATTACTGTCTAGACATGCAGAGCGTGGTTCTGGTTCTGTGATTACTGTCTAGACATGCAGAGCGTGGTTCTGGTTCTGTGATTACTGTCTAGACATGCAGAGCGTGGTTCTGGTTTTGTGATTGCTGTCTAGACGTGGTTGCTGGGGTTTGGTGTATTCAGAATACGCCACTAGAATATGTTCAGAATATAACTTCAGAAGAAAAGTTCTTCATGTACATATAGGCTCATCCACTGAATGAGATAAAAATAACACATACATTGTCAGCTTGAAAAGTAATGATTTATCATCAAATCATCAATACCGATATATTAAGGCTGCTACGATTAAATCAAAAATAGATTTTTAGATCGATTCCATTCCTCATTATATACATTGATATACAAACTGGATAATCGATTCAATAATTACATTTTTGTAACACGCATAGTTAATAACATTATTAAGTTTATCAACTAAACTGCACCGAACGCCCGGCCTTGCAAACAGCCTGTAAATAAATTGAAGAAAACTGACTGTATATAGTTTGCGCTTCTTTGGAGTTTCAAAATGAACTGTTATATAATTAATAGTTAACAATATTCAATAACGTTAAAAATAAATAAATAAACGATCAGTGATGTTTAATGCAATTTTGGAGTAAGGATCAGCTAGCTGGTATGCATGTTGGAAAATCAATTTATTATTATTATTATTATTATTATTATTATTAGGCAGGGATTTCTGCATTGTGTGTTTCACAGATAGTGAAGGTTAGGTGGTACAGTATTAACAAGATGCAATGCGTGATGCTGCAGCTGTCGCTGAATAAACTTGTGTCTAGTTTATATAGATTATATTCCAAAGTATTGTAATCTGTTTGGAATACATATTTTAGTAACACTCCTGTAGTATGTTAAACCTGCTTTAGGCTTGATGCAAATGTTATTGTTGTTTTTTTTTTCTTCTCCTGACGCGTAATTCCCGCTCGCTTTCAATTGTTGTGCACAAGCTTTTACTGAACTGCAGAAGAGGAATGCACCGAAAATATATGGTACAATCATCGATATTTACTCAAACGATTATATTTTGTGTGCCCAATCGATTTAATCGATTGCTATTTTGAGGCTTAACTGACAGCCCTAATATATATAGTCCTCACCTCTAACCAGTAGACCACACTATTTGGCTCTCCTGGCTCCCAGTCCTCAGATCTAAAAACTAGGCCACACTGCCTAGATCTCCTGGCTCCTAGTCCTCATCTCTAACCACTAGGCTACACTGTCTGGATCCCTTGGCTCATAGTCCTCAGCTTTAACAAACTGTCTACTCTGCCTCTCTGCCTCTCACATGTTAGGCACTAGGACCTCACAGGCTTGCATGGGCTGAAAGACTGGAGGCGTCTCCAGCAGCTGACATCACAGTGCATACAAATAGCCAGAGCCCTGGATCCCAGCCCTCAGTCCCCTTGCAGCTGTCACAAGAACCAGTAGTCCTAACTGTTCCACTCCAGTGCCACCATGAGCCAATCTTACTCTTCCAGCCAGAGGGCATCCTCTTACAGAAGGACCTTCGGGGGGGGCGCCGCCGCTTCCCCACAGTTCTCCAGGGCCTCGTACTCCAGCCGTGGGGCCGGCAGTGCTACGTCTGCTTCCAGGGTCTACCAGGTGTCCAAGAGCTCAGCCTCCCCCAGCTTCTCCAGCTATCGGACCAGTCGGGTGGCCCCCCTCCGAGTCTACGGCGGAGAGACCCTGGACTTCAGCCTGGCTGATGCCATGAACCAAGAGTTCCTCCAAACACGGACCAATGAGAAGGCTGAGCTTCAGCACCTGAATGACCGCTTTGTGAACTACATTGAGAAGGTGCGCTTCCTGGAGCAGCAGAACCAGACCCTGGTGGTGGAGATCGAGCGACTGAAGGGTCGGGAGCCAACACGCGTGGCTGAGATCTACGAGGAGGAGATGAGGGAGCTCCGCAGGCAGGTGGACATCCTCACCAACCAGAGGGGACGCGTTGAGGTCGAGAGGGACAACCTGGCCGACGACCTGCAAAAGATCAAGCAGAGGTAGGAAGGGATGCCTGTCCTGTGAACTTGAACTACAGAAGCAGTTGAACACATAGGTACTGCAATGTGGCACATGTGCTAATACTGTATATATTGCCAAACTACTGAACAGTTTCTGTGATACCAGCATATAGACACATTATTAGGCTGTAGGTGACTGTTCGGGTGAAAAGAATGAAATAATTTCACACTTTATTGCAGTCTAGTATATAATACATGCTCTAATAAACTATTGGGGGGGGGGCGGGGGGGTCATTAGCTCAGTATTAGCTGGTCAGTTTCCACCTTTCTAACAGTATTCCCATGCTTTTCAGTGTCCCCATGCTTTTCATCATGGTTATACTATGCAGTTACTATAGTTTGCCATATTTTTAACATGTTTTATCCCACCTCTCCGGTCTTTGCAATGCTTTCCTTTGCTTTACTGTGCTTTCACTATGCTTAGCTACACTTTGCTGTGCTTGTTCTATGGGAAACTTTTATAAGGGCAGTCCCAGGAGAGTAATGCCAGTTCATCATCGCCAGCGTGTGGTTCTGAGTCACAGTTGTTACTGAATCAAGTGCAGCTGTTCATGATTTATTCAGATCACACTTGCATCAGAGCTGCCAGTAGTTAGTTATTCTTTTGAAGATATTAGGTTGCCCCCTATGAGTAAGCTTGTTAGTTTTTAAAATACTTATCTGAGTGCAAGAGTCTAAGGAAGAAGATGAAATGTTTATTATACATTTATTAAACACTGATTTATGACTTTTTAGTGTTAACTAACCATTATTGACTGGAAAATGGCAACTTAAAATCGACCACTAACACATTCAAGGTTGTATACTGGAATATATATATATATATATATATATATATATATAT
The DNA here is from genome assembly GCA_030684275.1 of Acipenser oxyrinchus oxyrinchus. Lineage (NCBI taxonomy): Eukaryota > Metazoa > Chordata > Actinopteri > Acipenseriformes > Acipenseridae > Acipenser > Acipenser oxyrinchus. Next base: position 24,458,175 of record CM060258.1, on the reverse strand, counting down.
ATATATATATATATATATATATATATACAGTGTGTAAGAGAAATGCTGGTTTTGAAAGAATGTAATGGCAATTTAAATTAGGAAGCACTGAGAATGATATAGGGAGCAGATATAGGGAGCTGATAGAAAAGAAGTCAGTTCGAAGTGTACAGCAGTAAGCAGCTGTTGACAGCCCAATCCAAGTCAACATTCTTGCTGCATTTATTCAGGATTACTTTCATTCATATATTCAAATCGGAATTCCAAATAGATTCCGACAGGATTCTTTTGACAATCAATGGAAGGCTGCAAAACCACACAGCAAAATGTGCTTGTTTGAATGTTTAATAAATGCTGTGGTAATTTTAAGGAAGGTTTTTTTTAAAAGCCCATTTTGATTAATTAAGTTTAAGTTTAAGAAGATAAGAAAAAAACATAAGAAAATATACCAACGAGAGGAGGCCATTCAACCAGTCAGTGCTTGTCTGGATCCTAGTAGCTAATTGATCTCAAAACTTTGTCAAGTTGGTCCTTAAAGGATCAACATTAACAACTAGTAGCTAATTGATCTCAAAACTTTGTCAAGTTGGTCCTTAAACGCTCAACATCAACAACATGACCAGGTAACCCATTCAATACTCTCACCCCTCTCTGTGAAGAAGCGTCTCCTTCAACAACATGACCAGGTAACCCATTCCATACCCTCACCCCTCTATGTGTGAAGAAGTGTCTCCTTCAACAACATGACCAGGTAACCCATTCCATACCCTCACCCCTCTATGTGTGAAGAAGTGTCTCCTTCAACAACATGACCAGGTAACCCATTCCATACCCTCACCCCTCTATGTGTGAAGAAGTGTCTCCTTCAACAACATGACCAGGTAACCCATTCCATACCCTCACCCCTCTATGTGTGAAGAAGTGTCTCCTTCAACAACATGACCAGGTAACCCATTCCATACCCTCACCCCTCTATGTGTGAAGAAGTGTCTCCTTCAACAACATGACCAGGTAACCCATTCCATACCCTCACCCCTGTCTATTTCTGCATAATTTACAACTTTGTCCCCAGTCGTGGTTTCTGTACAGAGCTCAAAGTATTTGGTTAAGGTTAGAGCAATTATACCACTGCATCAAACACTAATTGCCCTATCTGGGTGTTCTTTAGTATTGACTATTATTTCACTATTTAGCATCCTGTCGCATGACCTGACCTGCCAAGACTTTGTTGAGTCTTTACATTTTATAAGTTTAACTGCGGTGTGACTAATGAATGGATTCACTCTTTGTTTAAACACTAAAAACATCAACACAAATTGAAAGAAAAAAATAAGTCACTAAACTGCAATAACTCAGTGCCTGAGAGCTGGCTGAGGTTTCTGCCAGATAAAGAAACAGTGTGGTCTCTCAGAGAGACACCCATTACTGACACAGAAAGCCATTGTAGTGAACAGTCAACCTAAATCTTTGTAATTCAGCAAATATGTCAAAGGAGATGCAGGGGGATGCCTTCCACTTGTGAGGTATTTGAAAAATGCTTTGATTGCTTCTGTAAATTCAAACTAAACGAGAACATTCTTTATGAAGGCTGGTATGAGGCTGAATGTGATGATAGGAAAGACACTGCCATATATAGTTTGGCTGTGATCATTTCCACATTATTGACAATGCTTCTGGTTTGGCTTGAGAACTGAACGCATTTGCTTCATAGATCTGGGCCAACATTCTATTTAAGAACAAATAGCAGATCCAAATGGAGAGCATGGTGTACATTTTAGAGCTGAGGACCTAAGAAATGCAGGCAATGTGGCACAATGCTAGAGCTGAGGACTGGACTGGGACCCAGGAGAGCCAGGCAGTGGGGCCTAGTGCAGGAGATGGCACAGTTGGCCTTTCCAAGTCTTTGTTGCAACCTAATTAAACCTCCATCCAGGTCATAAAATGTTCATTATATCATTTGAGCTATTGAATCTGGAGTGGCATGGCCCTCCTGAACCAGCATTGGGCACTTCAGATCTAGTGGCGAGAGCTGGCGACTGGAGTCAGGAGATGCTTTTTTTTTATCTGTTACCAGCTCTATGCGCTTAGCAACAGTGCTTAGAATGAGGCCTGGGATATTTAGCCTGCACTTTCACACACGTCCAGCTGATGAAGGAAATCAAGTCCTTTCCCCTATTAGGGAACAGACACTGTGTGTTGTCACTGTCTGAAGGGTGGTTGCATCATTGTTCATGCATGTTCCTGCTTTCAAATCAGTTCAATTCTATAAAAGGAAGCATGGCATGGTGTTAAGTGCTGAGATTAATATCTCTACAGTTTTCCCTTGCCAGACACAAACACCCTCCATGCTGTGTGGGCTATACAGATAGATTGCTTTGTCTAGGAGCAGTAGGAACAAGTCATTTCTGCCTTATTTGCATTGCTTTGAAAAACTGACCAATTCACCTGGAGTTAATATGCAGCAAATAACCACATCAGAATAGCATAGTTTTATTGTGACATAGCTAGACTTTATAAATGGAGCAAGCACATTAGTGCAAGTAGTTGGAGCCAGGTCTTCCAACTCCCTTGGCTGCGAATGATGGGTCATAACTTGAGGCACAATTAAGGTTAATGTGTTGTGGCATTTCTTTAACCGGCTAATGCATGTTTGGCTAGATAGAGGGCACGATGTGACTAGACATTTCAACGATTATTATAGAAATATGGACCAGCAGTTATGACAAACTGAAGGCTTTCGTGGCTCATGTATTCCTGACATCTTTCTGCTTAGCCTGCATAAAGACATGATTAATAATGAAGGTAACATAACATTGTTAAGTTAGAGATTTATACCTAAATGTCCTCTTTCTTTACATTTTTTTAGATTTCAGGAAGAGATTCAGCAAAAGGAAGATGCTGAGAACAACCTGGCTGCCTTCAGAGCAGTAAGTATCTTTGACAGTGGTTAGAGAGCTGGGCTGCAGGGTGGAAGGTAGTGGGTTTCAGTATCTCAGTGGTTAGAAAGCTGGGCTGCAGGGTGGAAGGTAGTGAATTGGAGTAGCTCAGTGATTAGAGAGCTGGGCTGCAGGGTGGAAGGTAGTGGGTTTCAGTACCTCAGTGGTTAGAGAGCTGGGCTGCAGGGTGGAAGGTAGTGGGTTTCACTACCTCAGTGGTTAGAGTGCTGGGCTGCAGGGTGGAAGGTAGTGGGTTGGAGTACCTCAGTGGTTAGAGTGCTGGGCTGCAGGGTGGAAGGTAGTGGGTTGGAATAGCTCAGTGGTTAGAGAGCTTGGCTGCAGGGTTAATGTTAGATAATAGAAAGTAGTCAGATAAGTAGCTTTGTGAAATAAAAGCTTGCTGTTAGACACTCCTACCTGGCTGAGAATGGTAAAATTAGGTTGTTTTTAGACAGTAGCTATGTTTCCATCAAACTTTTTTTATGCGCTAAAACTCTTGCGTTTAAAAAAAAAGCCTGACAACTGTGATGGAAACAGGCAAAATTTGGTTCATTCATGCGAGCGAACAAAAAAAATAAGTAGGTTGATAGGGGTGGATAAAAATGTATCCTGTACGATAAATACATTAAAATATATATATATATATATATATATATATATATATATATATATATATATATATATATATATATATATATATATATATATATATATATATATACGTCAACTGTGCACCCTGAAGGCGGGTGTTTAAGTTTCGATCAAAAAGGCTATTTTTTTTTAATGCCGCAGGCTTTAGCCAATCAAATCAAAATAGTAATTTTGATGCAATGTTTGGGTGGGATCTTCCTCTCACACAACGAAGCATGTGCAAGCTATGTTTGAGTGACAGCTTGCGAGGCAGTTGGTGCGGATCTGTTGAAAATCTATTGAAAAGTTCCAGACGTTTATTTTAATGTGCTTTTTTTAAAAGTAATTTAGCAGTAGAGCGGCGGTCAACATCGCAAAACAAATCTGCACACACTTTTAAGAGTTTAGTTTAGTAGAAGGGCTCGAGTGAACAGGATTAAGACAGCTTGCCGAATGCTGACAAACAGCTTAAAATGGTCCTTTAGAGATAGGTGTGATTTTCTGGAGTGTCATGACTATAACTGCAAGCCCCAGCGTTTTATCCTGTGTAAGGTGGAGCGGAGACGAGAGGATATTAACTTACTAGGTAAGTAATTGACTGACTTTCATTGTATTTAATAATTGCTTAAAATGTAATACTGTGTTCTCGCTGGTTTGGTGACGCTGCCTGTTTGACTTTTAAAAATGCATTCGCTGCGAATATATGTAAGTACATTTTTTTTGTCTGCTTCAAACATTTTAAATGGTTTACATTGAGATACAGTGGTTTGGAGTGTTTTTCGACTTAAAAATATTGTAACGTTGTGTGAAAATGAAGACAGACAGTGATTGCAGTTCTCGAATTCAACGGTTTATACAGGTTCTATATTCATTTAGTTACAGTCAGCCGTGACCCACGCCTCCAAAATAATAAACCTGGCTGGTTATTGTTGTCTCTCTTTTAAGACCTACTGGATTAACACTGTCTTTGGATCCTCTCCCTCAAGCACCAAACCTTTCTGCCGTTTTTAATGGTGCCAGCACGAGCTCCCTTATTTGAATCTTCTCTGGCGTGTTCGCCTGCCCCGTTCTACTTGAACACTCTCCCCATGTCTGAACAGCAAACAAGTCCTTTGAGTTAGTGCAGACTGCTGGGTCGTTATAATATTTTGGGACCCGTGAAAAATGAGTGTGTGTTTGGAATGTGTACAGTATACAGTGCTTTCATTATGTGGACCTCAGACTGAAAAAAATGCAAATATTACTCTTCAAGCTTGTGTGACAATATCAGCTTACACTGTGATGGGGTCTCTCAGCAGCTGACATCAACCCCCTCCCCCGCCAACCCCTTGGGACAGCAGGAGCCTGGTTCTCAGCCACTCCCTCCAAAGCTATGCAGGGGGTCATGTTTCACCTGGCCTTGTCATTTTATATTTTCATTTTGTATTTGATTTCTGTTCTTTTTATACTTTGACTACCGGTAAGTAGGTCCTGCTGACTGGGGTGCCATCTGGCAAGTGTGCTGATGTATCTTAAAGTATGTATTCTTGCTGTTTAGCTTCACTTTGTATCATTTTATGAGAGAAGCAGAAATCACAGGCTATTCTGACAAGACATACCTCAGATCTCTGTAACAGAGAGATCCTTACAATAGTCTGTCCAGCAACCTCTACAATCATCTATTAAAAACTACTATCACTTTCTGGAATGACATTGAGCAAGCTTGAAATCATCTGTTAAAAATAACTATCGCTCTCTCGAATGACATTGAGCAAGCTTGAATTCATCTATTAAAAATAACTATCGCTCTCTGGAATGACATTGAGCAAGCTTGGATTCATCTATTAAAAATAACTATCGCTCTCTGGAATGACATTGAGCAAGCTTGAAATCATCTATTAAAAATAACTATCGCTCTCTGGAATGACATTGAGCAAGCTTGAAATCATCTATTAAAAATAACTATCGCTCTCTGGAATGACATTGAGCAAGCTTGAATTTCTTTTTGTCAACCAACTGAACCATTCATACCACTAATTACCAATACAGAAAGTCTGCTCACGCTATCAAAAGACCTGCTTTTGCGCTGAAAGAGTAGAAAAGAAGAGGTGGTCATTTCAATGTGATATCACATTGCTGGGCAGTGGAAATAGTCATTTCAATGTGATATCACATTGCTGGGCAGTGGAAATAGTAATTTCTCTTCAGACCTAACTGCCTGTAAAGAAAGGTGCTAAGGCACTATATTCTTCAAAGCAGATACTGTTTTAAACATGCAATGCAACAAATGTACATATACATCACAATGTAGTGTTGTGAAAAGAACTGCAGTATTATTTGTTAGGGTAGTTGGTTGGCAGTAAATTAGTAAGTTATTCTGAAAGGAGCACTATAGTGCTTCTCCCACTGATTGGTCTGCATGTGGTCAGACTGAGTAAAAGTTCAGAAGAGATGGTAGGAAGCACTTTTTTACACAGAGACACGTATGCATGGAATACCCTACCAGGTGAAGCACTGTAGCAGCATCTAAAACACCAGGAACTTGTAAAAAACAAAAATTCAATTGTATCCTATTAATTTAGATTCTCTCAGTTGGGGCACATGGTGTGCTAGGAAAGGATGAGTGTCTTTGCTCATGTTCCTATGTTGTAACTGAGAAGGAGGAAGGTGTTTTAAGGGTGGATTCTCAATGACCAATCCCTCATGCGCTTGCCTCAGAGTCTCTCTCTGTCTCTCAGGATGTGGATGCCGCCACCCTGGCCCGGATTGACCTGGAGAGGCGCATCGAGTCCCTGCAGGAGGAGATTGCCTTCCTCAGGAAAATCCATGAGGAGGTAAGCTTCACTGGCACACTTTTCTAAGTGCTACCTATCTTCAGTGTATGGAATTGTTACAATATTTCCCCCATGATCTTAGCATAACCAAGGTAATAACCAAAGCTTTAAAAAAAACATTCTTTCCTCCTATTAGCACTGATGCCAATCTGAAATCATAATGGCAGAAAGGGGAGTGTTAGGTGGGGAGGGGTCTCTGAATGGCTCACCTGTTTCACAGTTTCAGTGCTTGCTACATTAAGAAGTAAGAACCAGCAACCCATTCCTATTCTTGGCATTGATAACACCTGCTCTTGCAGCAGGCAGCGTGCTTTCTGGATGACATGAGAGTGTGTATTTAGGTCGCAGTTTAAAATGAATAAACAGATGTTGTGCTATATTTAAAACAGGGCACTACAGCTATCCTATTCCTAGAAAGGATGATAGGAAATGGTTGGCAGTTAATAGGTGTAACGAGACCGAACTTATTCCTGTCTCCATAAAAATTACATATTGTATACAACTAATAAACAGAATCAAGATAAATGACACTGACGTGTAGTAGGGTTAACAATTGAAGATACATATTCGTTTAAATTATGCAGTGTTCAAAAGCATATTTATTTTTCTTATTTCAGTGGCCAACTTGTCACAGTACTCTCACAGTACTGTCATAACAGCGGCTTCGCCAAACTTTGTATTCTGGGCTCCCCATAGCAACATCACTGTTTAAACATTATTTAATAAATCTATCAGAATAAGTAAATGGTAGTCCCGAGGCAAATTCACCATGTTAAAAAGGGTGATTTTTACTGCAGCGTTTAGCTATCCCTCATCTCTTTTCATCTTGGGACACTCTTGCAGGTTGCTTGTTTTACTACAGTTGGTTTTTGAAGCAAGGAGAATTTTTTTTCTTTTTTTTTAACTGTAATGTGTATTTAGTACATGTACAACTGAAGAAACTTATTTCTCTCGTAGACACACATTTCTACATGTACACATGACTTTTCCAATGCCTCTTTGTCTGCTAGACTAAAAAGTTTATAATGATCAAGTTTGTAAGCGCCCCTTCTGTCCGTCTCCCACAGGAAATCCTCGAGCTGCAGGCTCAGCTTCAGGAGACCCATGTTCAAGTTGAGATGGACATGTCCAAGCCTGACCTGGCTGCTGCCCTGAAGGACATCCGCAGTCAATACGAGAACATCGCTGCCAAGAACATCCAGGAGGCAGAGGAGTGGTACAAGTCTAAGGTATGGCAGCTTTTGGATTGTATTTGTATGGGTTAGTTCTCAGGATTCTCCATTTATACCCAGACACAGTATCCTTATTTGAGTACTTGTAATACTGAACAGTGTTTCAGCTTCTTCTGATCATTCCTATAGTGTCTAAGTCAATGGAATTGCACTAGCATCGATTAAATAATCAACGACTGTCTGGAACAAGGTCCTGAACTTGCATGGACTGGAAGAGTCACAGGTAGGAGTCACTCCCCTTTCCATGGTAAAAGCAATGAAGCATAGCAAAAGCATGGTAAAGCACAGGAAACCATCGTAAAGGTATGGTAAAGCATAATAAAAAAACATGGCAAACCATGGTAAACTATGGTAAATGCATGGTATATCCATGAGAAAAGCATGGAAAAACTGCAAGATTACAGTGCAAAAATACTTTGGTAATCTTCAATAAGGGTTATTGGTATTACTTTCTATAAGTAGGTGTAAACCTAATGAAGTCTCATGGAAAAGGTGGTGGGAGTGGAAATTAAGAGAAACTTAGCTGCACAGTAGCCATGTTTGAAGGAGCTATAGAGTCATTTCAGCTCAAAGGAAAACCTATTCCAGTCATGACTAACAATACTCCCTAATTAAAACAAACTGTTGAGTGCCAGCCTTTGCCCAGGACTGTAGGGATCTCAGTTAGGTCTCGCCCCCTGGGCCACACCCAGTGACTCTGCCCTTGTTCCCCCAGGTGTCCCGCGCCCTGGCCGCACCCAGTGACTCTGCCCTTGTTCCCCCAGGTGTCCCGCGCCCCTGGCCCACACCCAGTGACTCTGCTCTTGTTCCCCCAGGTTACAGACCTCACCCAAGCTGCCTCCAAGAACAACGATGCCCTACGTCAGACCAAGCAGGAGATGATGGAGTACCGTCACCAGATCCAGTCCTACACCTGTGAGATCGACTCGCTCAAGGGAACAGTGAGTCAAAACTTTGACAGAACTACTGTACAGCGGAGACCAGAGCCCCAGCTCCTGTGGCAGAGCTTCATCTAATTTAAAATTGCAATTTATTTGTCATTTCAACTACAGTCAACCTTGGTTAAGTCGACATCCCACGGGGATGTTATATAGTGTTGACTTATCCAAGGTGTCAAGTTAACCACCGGTGCACATGAGCCATGGCATTAACATGCATATAAGTAACAGATCTCACACGTTTACAGTATTACAGTATATACAAGTTTATTTTTAGTTAAATGTCCTTATGAAAATGGTTGAAAGAACTGCAGTGAACGAATCAATTGTAGTATACAGTACTGTACAAACTTGGTGCAACTCGTATAGTTTGATTGAAATAAGAATTAATAATATAACTACAGCGTTATTTTTACGAAAACTATCCAAACACAAACTGTGCACAAACTGTTGACTATACTTTTAGGTATTGGCTTGTACTGTCTAATTTGACCGGCTTAAATAGCAAAAGTTAACAAATGTACATTATACAGAATTAACTCGGTGAACAAAAACAGTAATAAATAAAACAGAAATCAAGCATTGTCGAGTGTTTCATATGCAAAAACACGCTCTTTGAAAATGCTGCTGACAAGCTTGTTATCCCGAATAACCTGAGCTTTAAAGCCAGTTGAAAGGGAACTACTTTTTCGCTTCTCATTCATTGTGAACTGATACTGTAACCAGCTGCACTTGGTAGTTGCGAATGAATGAATGAATGATCTGTTTCCAGTCATGTGAAACAAGAGTGTCAGGTAGATCAGTCACGTGAAATGACAGTGTCGAGTTATCCATTAGTCTTTTTAATAGTTTTTATCCCTTCGGTACAGGTAATAAGTGTCGAGTTACGAGTAAAGCCAGGTGTCGAATTAAAAGAGGCAGGATGCATATATTTTATACGGAGAAAATCCGGGACCAAGATTGTTTGTCGAATTAAGCGAAGGTGTCGAGTTGTTTGTTAAAAGAATGAATTGGAGGAGAATCAGGTCCTGTCAGTAGATGAACTGGCTACAAACAGTCTGCTCAAACTGAACAATCCATTCATGCAGTTATTGTACACAGTGGTGACACAAAATTAGAGATGCAGTTTCCACGTCATTTCCTTAAAGTGAATGCTTTAGGATTAAACACTTAAACTGTTTAAACCCCCACCTATTAGAAATGCATATATACCTCCCCTATGTATAAACTCTCCAATGGAGTGCTGTTACTGTTGTATGCTCTACAACATGAATGTCTAAATGGAACATGAACAAATCACCTAACCTTGTAAACATCCTAGTGTATACAATGCAAATATCTGACAATGCTTACACTTTGAGGAGCGTTCTGAGTGTTTAACACTTTGAAACATTTCAACTGTAAACTATCACTCATTTATTTACCTTTAAACTGTAAACTATCACTCATTTATTTACCTTTAAACTATAAAGTATTATATCACTCATTTATTTACCTTTAAACTGTAAACTATTACATCACTCATTTATTTACCTTTAAACTATAAACTATCACTCATTTATTTGACTTCTAACTCATCTACTTTACTATGGATATTAAAAACTCATGGCCTTATCAAGCTTAACCCTGGTGGTATCTGGTCAAAATCCCAACACACGTTACTTTGTGGTCCTTGAGGGCCAGTCCATGACTTTCATCCAGATTTTGATTGGCCCTTAGCATGTTTAATGACATCTTTAAAACCTGATGGGAATATTATTATTATTATTATTATTTGTTTATTTAGCAGACGCCTTTATCCAAAGCAACTTACAGAGACTAGGGTGTGTGAACTATGCATCAGCTGCAGAGTCACTTACAATTACGTCTCACCCGAAAGACGGAGCACAAGGAGGTTAAGTGACATGCTCAGGGTCACACAATGAGTCAGTGGCTGAGGTGGGATTTGAACTGGGGACCTCTTGGTTACAAGCCCTTTTCTTTAACCACTGGACCACACAGCCTGCAACTGAATAGCTGGGATGCACCTCTTGCATAACTAAATTCCACCTTGAATAATTATTGGACTTCAGTTACTTTCCCCTGTAATGGGGGCTGGACATTCCTGAAACGCAGAGGATCATGGGAATGTGTGAGTGAGATTGGAAGCACAGACCTTAATACTGTAATACAGTACATTCTGCGATTCTTAATGCAATAGTCTGTTGCATATCCGACTGCGGTGGGACCAGAGTCACCTTAGACAAAATGGGTATACAGTAATCCACTGCATGTCCGACTATGGTGGGACCAGAGTCCGGGCGGATATGTAAAAAGCCAGATCAATTAATCCTGTTTTAAATACCATTATACACAGCTGTAACAATTACTATATTCACACAATCATTGTTTTTAGATTCAGCTTTTATTAGGGAGACACTACCAGCAAGGGCAGTGTACAGAGTGCATACAACACTATGTACTGTACAGTGCTTTGCAACACTTTTTATAACAAGCGCTATATAAAAGCAATAAATAAATAAAATAAAATAAATAAATACAGTGGACGGAAACTTTAGTGGGATCTACAATCTCTAAACTAATCTCTGTTCAATAATAAACTGACATTGCTGTAGAGCTTGATAATGGTGGATAAACAGTTAGGGCGGATATGTAATGGGTGGATACACGACAGATTGCTGATTGGTTGGTTGTGTTTCAATCCGCTCTCCTCTCTGATTGGTTGGTTATGTTTCAGTCTGCTCTCCTCTCTAATTGGTTGGTTGTGTTTCAATCAGCTCTCCTCTCTGATTTGTTGGTTGTGTTTCAATCCGCTCTCCTCTTGGATTGGTTGGTTGTGTTTCAATCCGCTCTCCTCTCGGATTGGTTGGTTGTGTTTCAATCCGATCTCCTCTCGGATTGGTTGGTTGTGTTTCAATCCGCTCTCCTCTCGGATTGGTTGGTTGTGTTTCAATCCGCTCTCCTCTCTGATTGGTCGGTGTGTGTTTCAATCCGCTCTCCTCTCGGATTGGTTGGTGTGTGTTTCAATTCGCTCTCCTCTCGGATTGGTTGGTTGTGTTTCAATCCGCTCTCCTCTCGGATTGGTTGGTTGTGTTTCAATCCGCTCTCCTCTCGGATTGGTTGGTTGTGTTTCAATCCGCTCTCCTCTCAGATTGGTTGGTTGTGTTTCAATCTGCTCTCCTCTCGGATTGGCTGGTTGTGTTTCAATCCGCTCTCCTCTCAGATTGGTTGGTTGTGTTTCAATCCGCTCTCCTCTTGGATTGGTTGGTTGGTTGTGTTTCAATCTGCTCTCCTCTCTGATTAGTTGGTTGTGTTTCAATCTGCTCTCCTCTCTAATTGGTTGGTTTGTGTTTCCCTGCCGGCAGAATGATTCCCTGATGCGCCAGATGAGGGAGATGGAGGAGCGCTTCTCGGGGGAGGCGTCAGGTTACCAGGACAACATCAGCCGGCTGGAGGCGGAGATCGCCAACATGAAGGATGAGATGGCACGCCACCTTCGTGAGTACCAGGACCTGCTCAACGTCAAGATGGCTCTGGATGTGGAGATCGCCACCTACAGAAAGCTGCTGGAAGGAGAGGAGAACAGGTGGGAGCTCATCACAGAAAGTTTACCACAGTACTTTTGTATGATAATTTGGCAGCTTTCCCATGCATTAGTTTGTCATGTGTTTTTTTTTTTTTTTACCATGCTTTAGAATATCTCCCTAGGCTGTACAACGCTTACCTATGGTTTACCATGCTTTACAAGGCTTACCTGTGGTTTACCATGCTTTACAATGCTTACCTATGGTTTACCACGCTTTACAATGCTTGCCTATGGTTTACCATGCTTTACAATGCTTACCTATGGTTTACCACGCTTTACAATGCTTGCCTATGGTTTACCATGCTTTACAATGCTTACCTATGGTTTACCATGCTTTACAATGCTTACCTATGGTTTACCAAGCTTTACAATGCTTACCTATGGTTTACCACGCTTTACAATGCTTGCCTATGGTTTACCATGCTTTACAATGCTTACCTATGGTTTACCACGCTTTACAATGCTTGCCTATGGTTTACCATGCTTTACAATGCTTACCTATGGTTTACCATGCTTTACAATGCTTGCCTATGGTTTACCATGCTTTACAATGCTTACCTATGGTTTACCATGCTTTACAATGCTTACCTATGGTTTACCATGCTTTACAATGCTTACCAGTGGTTTACCATGCTTTACAATGCTTATCCATGCTTTACAATGCTTGCCTATGGTTTACCATGCTTTACAATGCTTGCCTATGGATTACCATGCTTTACAATGCTTGCCTATGGTTTACCATGCTTTACAATGCTTGCCTATGGTTTACCATGCTTTACAATGCTTACCTATGGTTTACCATGCCTTATTACACTTTCACAATTCCTTTACTATGCCCCACAGAACACTAGACAATCATCGCTTGTCACTGAAGATCATTCTCTTTGTCAGTCTTTTTGGAAAATAAATTCAAGAGAAAAAATAAAGTTCTTCATTATGGGGGCTTTTTCTTTGATTATCTTGCAGGAACTGACAGAGCTAGTTCAACAATGAGAGCTACTACATGCTCTCTTGATCCTATTCCTACTAAACTATTATAAGATATTCTTGGTGTTATTAATACCCACATTTTAAAAATGATAAATAGTTCACTTTCCTCCGGTATAGTTCCCTCAGCACTTAAAGTAGCTGTGGTAAAGCCTATGCTTAAGAAACACAATTTGGACCCTAAAGCCCTCAATAACTATAGGCCACTCTCCAACCTACCATTCTTAGATAAGGTTCTAGAGAGAGTTGTTGCAATTCCATTACAAAAATTGTTAACTCTTAATGGTATATTCAAGAAGTTTCAGTCTGGTTTTCGTGCTGCACATAGCACTGAGACGGCCCTTGTCAGAGTTGTGAATGATCTGCTGATAAGCTCTCAAACACACATTACTGCAAGCATGTGCTTTTATTTTAAAGCATGATATCTGGTACTTTGTTAACAAAAGCTCTGTTTGATATCAATGCTTTCAGATAGCGTTGCACTTGCTTGGCCACCAGGAGGGTGAAATTGTCCCCACCCCTTCCAATGGCTTTTTTCCTGTCAGTGTCAGCTGCTACCCAGTAGTAGCAGCCAGCCAGTAAAATGACCCAAAAGACACTGCGGACTTGAAAAGACCCAGGAAGTGCAAGTGCAACATATTTCCTGTGAAAAAGGCAGAGAAATTTGGAATTACCTATAGTAGTGCCAGATGTTTTAAAATGAAAATACATTTTTGCTCTAACATGTGTTCTTTCAAAACTGCACATTTGAGACCTATGTAGCCAACGGCTCCTCAGGGTACTTGCATGCCTTAATTCTATTGCATCACAAGAATTCTACCATACAAATAATCTTTATAATCCTAAATAAATACATGTAACCATTCCAGGCCTACAACACAAAGGGACTGCTGTTCAAACAAATATGGTTTTATGTTTTCATGATCAGTTAAGCTGAACAATATAATTTTATAAATCAATAAAAAATGTCTTTGTTTTTTTAGGGTTAGTCTTCCTATACAATCATTCTCTTCATTGAGTTTTAGAGGTGAGTATACTGCAGTTTATAACTTCAATTATAAAATGGCAAAAATAGGGGGAGCAATCTCATTGGCTAACAACAGATGTCACCATAGCAGCATAGCTTGGAACAGACTGGAACCTCACCCCTAGGCATGCGGATATTGGACCGCATTTGAACACTGTTGTGTGTTATTGCTTTCTTAAGTATATATATATATATATATTGATGTTATACAGAGCAGCAGTGTGGAGTAGTGGTTAGGGCTTTGGACTCTTCACTGGTCGTGGGTTCAATCCCAGGTGGGGACACTGCTGCTGTACCCTTGAGCAAGGTACTTTACCTAGATTGCTCCAGTAAAAACCCAACTCTATAAATGGGTAATTATGTAAAAATAATGTGTAGAAATAAATCATTAATAAAATAATGTAGTTGTATGTAAAAAATAAATAAATAATAATAATAATAATAATAATAATAATAATAATAATAATAATAATAATAATACATGTGCTACTGTTTGCATATTCATATCCCTTGGGTTTAAGGTTACAGCTGTGGCATGCACATTCCCATCATAAAATTCCCTGCCAGATTCAGTATAATTAAACCAACGGTTCATTGGCAAATTTCCCAGGATAATGTAGGGGTGTACTGAAGGAATGATTCCTGCTGTACAGAATAGCCCTCATATATGAGAAACCCAAATAATTGAACAATGCAGATATTATTTATAAGACACTGTTAGAAGGAATTCAGTAATAACTGTTTGCCACTAGATGGCAGCTGTCCCTAAAGATTAGATTCAAACCCTTCCTATACCAACTGCTCCTCTGTTTGCCTCCCAGTTATTTTATAGTGCATACTGCGATTGGCCTTGCGAAGACTGTGCCGTATGGAATGAGACACACATGTCTTCTCATTCTCTTGTGTTTCAGAGACCAGCCCTGGACAGCACCAGCGCAAGTCTGAGGTTCACTCCAAGAAGTCAGTCGTCATCAAAACCATTGAGACCCGTGATGGGGAGGTGAGCTCATCTCACACTTTTTAATTCACTTCATGTGCCTTACACTTGTACTGTATGCAGCTCATACGAAACTATGAGGCAGTTTTTAAAATGCCTGTTCATTTCAGCCAAAAAAACACTAATGACTAGCCAATGTAACAGGGCGGAGGCTGGCCCCTGAACACCACAAGTGAGCACCTTAGCCACTATACAAGAGAGCTAAGCTCCTCTGCGTTTGTGGTTCTAGAGCTTTTAACCTCATCCCATCTCACCGACAGTGGACAGAACCCATACCGCCAGTGCCACATAACAAGGCTGTATACACTTTTGCATGCTTATTTTCTTAAGAACAGCCTGTTTCCTAGCAAACAGAATCACAATTTAACCAGAAACGGCCACTTAATCATAGAACTCCTTAGCTTTTTAAACAAAGCATCTTTTTAAGTTGAATGATACAACATTTTCATGAAAATCAATCGCTATTTTAACCTTTCTTTAAATAAGTAGTTCTCAAACATTTTCCAACTCGGACATCTAATAAAGTGACTTGGGTCTACAGCATCCCTCTTATTATACCTTAGTATAATTATACAGTCGCAGACAAAAGTATTGGCAAGTATACTTATTATAGCAGAATACAAGTAACAGATTAAGGACAAGCATTTAGTAAACTTTAACCACTTTTTAATAAAACAAAAAGCAAAATACATTTGATTTTTTCTGTAATTTAACAAATAATCTTTATTAAAAAAACGTATTTTATTTAAAGTATTTGTTCATGATACAAGTATTGGCACTGCTTTAGTATCTTGTGTGTCCTTTTGCTTTTATTACGGCTTTCAGACGTTTATGATAATTCTTAACCAGTAGACTACATCTTGTTGGTGAAATCTGGGCCTATTCTGTCTTGCATATTTCCTTCAGCTCAGACAGATTGGATACACAATGCTTGACTACAGCTTTTTTTCAGATCCGTCCAAAGTATTTCTATTGGATTGAGATCTGGTGATTGTGAAAGTCATTTCAGAACTTTTATCTTCATTTTCTTCAAGAATTCCAGAGTTGGCTTTAGCCATATGCTTTGGGTTGTTGTCGTGTTGGAAGATAAACTGTCTGCCAATCAGCCTCCGATGAGATGGTATCATTGTACTTTGGAGAATGTTTTGATACATGGCTGCATTCATTCTGTCTTCAATCACATGAATGTCTCTGGTCCCTGAATTGCTAAAACATCCCCATATCGTGATCGAACCACCTACATATTTAACTGTAGATAGAAGGTTTTCTTTATTTAGGCTTTCCCTATATACAGTTATCCAGTTTTGGGGAAAAGTTATATTTTGCAGAATACTTTGGATTCCTGTTCATATTTCTTGACAAATTTCAGTCAGTTTGTTTTATGAATTTCCTTTAAAAGTGGTTTGCAGCGAGGTCTACATGCATGTCACTCTTCTATGTTCAGTTGCCTTTGTACAGTTCTTTTGTACACTATTATACCTGATGCTTCTAAATCTTGGGACGTCCACTTCTTTCAAGCGTTTCAGTTGGTTATGGCAAGGTGGTTTATAGTGCACAGGTTTAGAAGTGATTGCTTACTAACAACAGTCCAACAACAGTTCAATGGTGAAAACGAAGCTTTATTATTTGCTTTTAAATAATAACACACACTATACACAGACATGGTCACGAATCCCAACAGTGAGTGCTCCTTGTGTAAGTGGTGAATTATACAGTAACTGTGAAACAGTAGTGCAGTGCAGTCTGGGGTTGATGCTGGCTGATTAGCGACAGCTCCCATATAGTTTAGCCATCTAACAATGATAAATATAATTATTAATAGACAGACAAAAATAACACGAAAAGCACTCACGGTTTAAATCACAGTAAGTCCTTTACAGGTCTTTTCTGTAACCGTAACAAAGGAACAGATTGTTTGGCCACATCCCCTGATATACCTTCAGTCCCATCCCTTTTGGTAGTGAGTGCAATCATGTATCCTCCAATCCATGACTGACACCTCGCCTACCGCATTGGGGCGATGACTTCTGGTATTTCTTGACCATCATCTGCCGTGTTGCCAAAATGTTCTTCTTCAACAGACGTTGGAAATAATTACCTCTTTTTCTGGCTGGACTTTAAAATGCAGCTTAATTACCGAGTAATGGTTTTCAATCAGATCTTTTTTAAATTAGTTTGGTTACATTTTTATAGACTTTAATGAATAGATGCCAATACTTTTGTCATGAACAAATATTTAAAACGACTGAAGTGCTTTCTTTTTTTACCAGAAATTGTGTATTTTGGTCTTTGTCATATTAATTAGTCGTTAATGTTCACTAAATGCTTGTATTTAACATGTTTTCTTGAATTATCTTGTATTAAGCGTAGGATGCCAATACTTTTGTCGGCAACTGTAATAATACAAGCTGCAAGTAGATTTGAAACATTAAAGCATTAAACAGTTCTATTATTATTAATCAGATGGTCATTCTCTACACATATCCACCACAATTGACATAAAAAATGTAAAGATAGCCCATTTCCAATTCCAGACTATCGTAGGACGTAAGTACAAATTCAGCTAAAATACATCCCCAATGCCCTTTGCTATAAATCTTGCATGTTTGGGGCCAGCACCTCTCTTGTACTTTATTCAAGTGATGTAGCATTCTGTTTGTGTAATTACTAAGTACTTAATATGTTAAATACAGTAAATGCATTTATTTATTTTCAACCAGGGTTACGATTCCTACAAGTAGGGCTCTGGGGCAGTTAGACAGTGTAAGTTACAAGAGACTTAGAAATTGTAGTCTGCCACAATCTAGCTCGATGGACTTACAGACAACGTGTCATTAAAATGGTTGTTTTACCGCCTCTCCCTTCATCCTACATGTTTATAATTTGTACAATCAGTCTGAATTGTCTCCAGTTGTTTTTAACTCGAACACTGAGATTTATTTTCATTTGTTGCTATTGCTCAATCTACCTGCTTGCAGGCCTGTGCTGTTTCATCATGATTTGAATGCTTCTGCTCTTGAGAAATCATGTGATATTTTTCCCTCTCAACTGTGTTGGGTCCACTGCTTTGTACAATAGAATAACAGGCGGAGTCAACAAAGCTGAAAGATATGAATATAACATTATTCCTCAAGACAAGGAATTGAACAAATGTGGTAAAACTTCACCGCAATAACTAGATAGACTAGCACTAGAGAAACATGATGTAGCAACATAGCCTGAAATATATTATAAAGGGATGGGTTACAAAAAGCTATTTAAATGGCATTTTAACTGTAATGTCTGACATAACTCTGCAGTGCATCGGGTTCAGCACTGCCAGCTCACATCTGCACATCATTATTGAAAGCCTGCACACGCTCCCAGCATTATTTCATAATACCACATTAGTTTAATACGCTTGCAAGAGGTACACCTGTAAACCCACGACGTTCCCTTTGCTGTGTCCTGTGTTGTCTGTATCACTACCTTGCATTTTTATACATGTTGCCGACTCTACATTTCTCAACATCTACTCGAGAGTGTTCACCAGGAGAGAAAAACCATCTCTATGCACAATGCTGTATTTCTGTTCCTGCACCATTTCAATGAGAGCACCAGCGCTGCTGCAGAAGACAGCATAAACTGGAGGCACTCCAATCCAGTGTCTCCTGGTGAACATTTCCAAGTAGTTGAAAATAAGTAATTCCGTATTTGAGTTACCTGTGATGTGTGAATAAAACAATCACAACAATGGGGACTATGTTGAAATAAAAAGCTGAGACATGGACAAGACTGGATGCAGCAAAGTAGACGTGGTTCTTGAAATCACTGCAGGGGGTTCTGGAACACTTTGAAATGATTGTAGCAAAATAATTCCAGAAGTCTTACCTGGTGTGCACTTGCATTCCATCAGTCTTGAAAGAAACGCGTATTATAGTAAACATGTATTTTTATTTTAAACACATTTGGTACTAGACTGAGTTAAATCTGTGTTTGCAAGCCATGCTTTCGGGTAATGTTGCACTTCCTTGGTAATTTCACCTAGAGGGTGAAACGGTCCCCACCACTTCAACAGCTTCTTTCTGGTCATTGATTGACATTTGTGACATATACAGCTCCTGCAGGTTTACTAATATACTGCCCTGTGTCTCAGCAGCACACAAATACACAATGGAATAGATTCTCAAACCTATTTACTCCCAGTAGTTTTTAGCACAATTTTGTTCTGAATAAAAAATTACAATTCATAAAAAAATTACAACCCCCTAAATGTATTTAGTTATTTGTGTTCTTTGCTAATGGCTAAAGGAGTAAAAAGCACATTTTAACATTGATAAAATAATGCATGGTATAAGCATGGTAAAGCATGCCCCAACTCCCAATCAGTGTAGAATTGAAGCTGGGTCCCTGAATGATAACTAAGATCTTCTCTTTCATTTGTGCTTCAACAGGTCGTCAGCGAGTCCACACAGCAGCAGCATGACTCAATCTAAACACAGAAGAAACGGATGGACAGACGAACACACATACACTATAGCTACAAGCATGGATGCTTTACACACAAACAGTACAGATACACACACACACACACACACACACACACTGATGCATGTGAATCAAGTGCCTTCGACTCTGAAGCAGCATGGATGAGAACGTCTCAAGAAGAAGGAGAGAGAATGTGAAGGGAATTCTGTATTTTTGTAGTTACTGTAGTATCGATAAGCAATAAACTTCAGTGTGCGCTAAATTGTAATAAGATGAATTTCTTGAAATGTTAAATTCTATCTGTGTATCCTGTAACGGCCCAGTCTCTGTAAGGGATAGCTAACCCCATTGCTGTGACAGTATTGCCATTGCAGTACTGTACCCATCACTGCCAGGGGCCAGTTTCTAAGGGATAGCTAACCCCATTGCTGTGACAGTATTGCCATTGCAGTACTGTACCCATCACTGCCAGGGCCCAGTCTCTGTAAGGGATAGCTAACCCCATTGCTGTGACAGTATTGCCATTGAAGTACTGTACCCATCACTGCCAGGGCCCTGTCTCTGTAAGGGATAGCTAACCCCATTGCTGTGACAGTATTGCTATTGAAGTAAAGCATTTCTATATGTGTTACACAAGAATGTCAATAACATGCATCCCATGTCACGGCTGTAGATTCAAAATATGAGTTATCAGTATGACGAAAATGTTATGACCGTGATTTATATCGAAAGTCGGTACAGAATAGCATCGAATATAGCATGACAATGAGTACTTTAATGAAAATTGGATAAGTGATGTCATCAGCAAACAAGGTGTGTGTATCATGGTAAATGATATTAAAATGACTGATTTACAGAATATGGAATACCTTCTTGTGGTCTCAGGATACATGTAAAAATGTAAGTCTGGCGTACATACAGAGAGACACCTCCATATATCCCACAATCTGATACTGCCCAGTACTGTTTGTACTGTCATTGTTTCATCACAGCACTGCCAGTCGGGGGTGCACGGGACTGTTTGCACTGTACTTTTGTTTTTTTTACCCTTTTTTTGTGCTAAAACAATGGCTGAGCTATGGAAGGAAAATATTGCCACTATAGGAATAGCCTTATTTGAAGACCATCAGATTAGTGAAGAATTTTTATAGGAAACATTTTTTGGGCACAAAAAAGAATCAATCCAGTCCACTCCACACCTTGTCAAAGTCTTGTTCCATATTGAAAAATAGTGCAATGAGCTATACTACCTTAAAAAAAGAAGTCATATTCCAGTATTGAAAAATAAAGTGCAATGAGCCATACTACCTTAAAAAAATAAGTAATTTCCAGTGTATTGAAAAATAGTGCAATGAGCCATACTGCCTTAAAAAAATGTCATATTCCAGTATTGAAAAATAAAGTGCAATGCATGGATTCATATAATAAAATGTTTTGCAGGTTACCTATTTACTATAGATGTATGAAACCATATGTTGTGTATCTATATATTACAACATTTTTTATTTAAATATATAACACTGGATCGGGGATGTGTTACATGTGTGGGTCATCACTGAATAATTATAATGAGTCAGACACAGAGCAGTGGGTGTTGACACGCCGCACAGGGGCGCAGATTTAATAAACACAGGTGCTGCCACTAGGGTAGCAGCAATGGAAGCCCAAGTGTCAGCTTTAATAAAAAAAATAAAACAAAAAGTGTGTCACACAAGGCGACCACTAGTCTCACTAAAAGACGTCCCGCTCCAGGAACCTACTACAATACATTACATTACCCTCTATACTGGTTGGGATCAACATCCTCCCAGCGACTTCGGGTCTTTAGAACAGTCCTGGCTGGGCAGAGCCTTCCCAGGCACCATCTTGCAGTTTAGCGGTTCTGTAGTAGTTATCCTGTGGAGCAGACGCTACTCTGCTTAATGTAAACAAAGCACCCCTCTGTGTAGCATGGCGGTGCAGTGGCCTCGAGCTGTGGTGCAGACGCTTCTCAAGCTGCTCGCAGCCTCCCCAGGCACACCCCCATTGCCAATCCAGACCTCCCGATCAGCTCAGCGCCGGGCGAGCCTACCTGCTCAATTGATTGCCTAGCAACGTGTGTCCTGTTACGCGTCCCAGCTGCACACATTCCCGCAAGAACCAGCGACAGGGCTCTCCCTGTCCCAAACACAAATTATCAATTTATTTATTATATATACCATATAATAAATGTAAGGAACCCGTCTGATTATTAGTCTCCCCTTCACACTGCGCGAGCGTCCCTGGAATAAAAACACAGCAGGCATGGCATCTGGTAGCAGCAGCATTTCACTAAACCAGCTCATCACAACGCGGCTGTCAGCAAGGAAGCTCACACTTTTGGAGAGCAATCATCAAACTGGTCTCACGCCTGGTTCTCACTAGAGCGCTTGTTAAAAACATCTGGGGTCGAATCACTTTGGGAACCGATTTCAGCGATTCTGACACAAGATCACTTATTGGCTTATGGCCTCTTTTATCGACCCCATATCTGACCCCAGACTGGTTGTTTTTCCCATTACACATTTTGAATGAACAGACACACAATACATTGCCAAAATGGCACACCCAAAGCCCCACACAAACTGCAGTTGTCTATTTTAGTTTGCCTTGAATTCCCACTAAATTTCAGGATTCCTGCCGAGATGCTCTATTTGTTGGGCCTCAAGTCGTTTCGATTAAATTGCCCCCAGGACCGATCTGCTTCTTTACCACTGCAATCATGAGGGTTCAGACTGTGTGGATCACGCATTATTATCCCTGCAGGGTATGAAATTCCCCTGCAAAGGGGCTATGTATAGCCAAGGTGGATGCATGCGTGTCACACTTCACAGACTCCTCTATACTGTATATCTGCAGAACCGCTTATCCAATTGTCCTGAAACTTGGTATTAACACTATTTAGCATCAGTTATATAAAGTATCAGATTCTAGGGACATGCTGTATGCTGTATGTTACACTTACATTTTTGCATATATCCGGACAATCACTTAAAATTGTCATGAGACTGGTTCTATACTGTTGATACTATATATGTAGGCTTGCTACTATTCGATTTTTATTTTTTTGCCAAATCGCCGATTAATATCGACGTTTTTTTTTGAATGAATTTACCGTTTTTTTCGATCTTCATTTTTTAATTCAAGCAGAGCATGGGTGAAATCGACCTTTATTCTTAAAAAAAACCCCGACTTTTATTGCCATTGAGAAACGTCTCCTTTAGCGAAACCCCTTATTTGACATGCAACAAAACCATGGCTACTAACATTCTAATTGAAATAACGTTTGGTCACAGCAGAGCTATACCTTGTATAGATATAGAGCCTACACAAATTAAAACATTTCTCAAATAAACCATAGAAACCGCAGCATATAAAACTGTATTACACAGACTTTTATAGCATACATTTATAAGTAAAAACAATATGCACAGAACAAAACATTAGAGAGTTGAGACGCACTTATTCTGAGCTCCGCCCTTCTCCTTCAGCACAGCTAGACTCACTGGAGGCAAGGCAGATGGGCCCGCTTCGTCCTGCCGCGGAGACTTCTGCTGTCGATCAGGGTATTGTGCACAATACTCATTAAGTGTTTTCCTCATGCGCCCCATTTTCAAATCAAACTAGTAACTGTCACCGTATATACCTATAATAGCAAACGCTTACCTACACCTTAACCCGCTAATTTCAAAGTAGGCTCTTTGAATGACAGGCTATAGCTGGCAAATGAAAGTGCACAGTCGGTCTGATGATTGACAGTCTTTTAAACGACTGAGAGCATTCTAGTGCTGCTTCAGTCAACGAGATCTGTCAGGACAGGATGAAATGACTGACGTTGAAACTACACTAGCCTATTAAAGAACCACTGATTTGACTGACAGCAACCCCTAGCCATTCAGAGCGGAACGGATTATAAAAACTACACAGACGAGATGATTTCTTAAATTATTATTTTTGGTAAGAAAATAAAAAATAGCAAGTGGTTTTACCGACGTTTATCGTATATAAATTTATTTCAGTCAAAGTCATATTTTTGGGGACGTTTAACGACCTTTAACGACCTTTACCGATTACAATCGAAAAGTAGCAAGCCTATATATATGTCCTGGTGTGGCAACATGGTTAAGTGTGTGCAGTTGAAGGTAATGCAGCAGTGATTAATAAACAGACAGACAATTGTAATCCAGGTGCAATGTTGTTTAATGGTTTTTAAACCCAATGCCCTGATGGCAAAACAACAGTAAACAATAAAAATGGTAAGGAAGTAATACAGTGGCATGTATTGCTTATTTGTAATCCGCAGGTTGGCCCTGAAATAATAACAGTCCCGTTTCAGTTCACCCACACGTAACACAAACACAAACACCAGTCCACAGTGCATGCTCTAGTGTTCGTGGCGAATACAGTTTTTTAGTGCAAACAAAGTGCAGTGTTGTTGATCCGGGTTTAGTGCTGGCCTTTGGTGACAGCTGTTTAAATAACAACAAACAGTATTTAATAACAACAAAACAAAACAAACACTCATGAGTATCACAGCACAGTTCTCCTTTTAGTTACCAGTTTTAACCATTCACAAAGGAGCAGATCACATCACTACGTCGCCTTAAATATCGTCACCCATGACCCCTTGGTTAACAAGCACATCTGCTTCTCCAATCTGCAGATGCCGCGCCATTTCCCGGCCGGGTCACTGAGTTCGTATACCGTAGCTCCGTCCCCTTTCTAGATGGCTGACTTCCGCCTAACCCTGGGAATGTACTGTTGGGCCATCCAGTCCAAGCTACTCTGTTCCCTCTCTTACACAGCGCCCTCGCAGGTCAGAAGGGAGATCTAACACCAAGAATCATTCAATCTCTGTCACACCTGGTCATCAACTTTTTTCTGATAGTGCTAATATAGAATTCGGAGCTGTGGTGGGGGTGTGTGTCACTGCTTCTGATAGTGCCAATATAGAATTAGGAGCTGTGGTGGTGGTGTGTTACTGCTTCTGATAGTGCTAATATAGAATTAGGAGCTGTGGTGGGGTGGGGGGTGTTACTGTCTTACTTGTTTAGGTTGTGTGGATAGGGGGTTTCCAGCATTAACATGCATTTTCACTATTCAAATACAATTAGTAATTGAAGACTAAACCACCTGCTGCTAATGTAGATTTTTTCATAAGGATATACCTGAATCATAGCCATTCTGGTGAGACTGTTTTGCCTTGTTCACTGGGGTGGGGAGTAGGCCATTATTTTGACCTGACAATAATTGCATCAGTGCTGGCAGTAGCTAGACAAGGTTCCCTGGATTGAGAATGAAATACAGGTTAAAACCTTTTCTTGATCTCTCCAGGAAATCCCATTACTGCAAACAAAAGATAATCTGCTGGTGTCATTCTAAAGGCTAGCCTTTGTGTCAGGCGGTTGTGCATGTAATTGTACAGATCTTACCTAGAGATGTCAGTTTGGACTGGACACTGGAGCAGGAATGACTCTGCTTGTGCATGAGAGCCCTCAACATGCATACTCTGCCATGTAAATTCAAAATGAGAACCATCAACATGCATACCTGTGGCAAAGTGCCCCCCTGTGTGTATTTTGTGTTACGTGTTGTGTGTAAATGTTGGTGTATAGTCATTGGTACACGGGATATAAGCGGGTCTGTGTTTCACGTGTATTTAAAAATGTAGATTTGTATTTAGGCACGAGGATGGCACAAATCACTTTCACGTGCTGGTTAAAATATAATGTGTGGTCACGGGAATTGCACTTTAATTAATTCACGTGCAGTTGTACCGAGATTCCAATTGAATGATTGACTAGCAATCGAGTCTCGGTACAACTGCATAAAAGCTGCATGTTTTCACTCACTCGGGTGGTGTGTTCGTTGAGTGGAGAACGGAGAGAGAGAAGGAGAGTAATAGTTAAAACAATTGCTATCGCGTGCTGTAGGACCAGCACGATACTTGTTTATTTATTTACTCACCGTGTTTGTGTGTCTGTCCGTCCACCGTTTGTTTAATTGATAGTCCGTTTTTGTTCGTCTATTTATTTTGGCGCAAGTGCCGTGTCCTGTTTCGTGTTCTGTTTTGTTAAACCTTTTTATTTTGATTATTAAATGCTGAGCGCGATCACGCGCTCAGCTTCACCAAAACCCCAAATCTCTGTCTGTTCTGTGTTCCTGCTTCTGCCGTGACGTCACCGCTCAGCCGTCTTTGTCACAATACCCTACCATGTAAATTCAAAATGAGAGCCATCAACATGCATACTCTGCCATGTAAATTCAAAATGAGAGCCATCAACATGCATACCCTGCCATGTAAATTCAAAATGAGAGCCATCAACATGCATACCCTACCATGTAAATTCAAAATGAGAGCCATCAACATGCATACTCTGCCATGTAAATTCAAAATGAGAGCCATCAACATGCATACCCTGCTATGTAAATTCAAAATGAGAGCCATCAACATGCATACCCTGCTATGTAAATTCAAAATGAGAGCCATCAACATGCATACTCTGCCATGTAAATTCAAAATGAGAGCCATCAACATGCATACCCTGCCATGTAAATTCAAAATGAGAGCCATCAACATGCATACCCTGCCATGTAAATTCAAAATGAGAGCCATCAACATTATTATTATTATTATTATTTGTTTATTTAGCAGACGCCTTTATCCAAGGCGACTTACAGAGAATAGGGTGTGTGAACTATGCATCAGCTGCAGAGTCACTTACAATTACGTCTCACCGGAAAGGCGGAGCACAAGGAGGTTAAGTGACTTGCTCAGGGTCACACAATGAGTCAGTGGCTGAGGTGGGATTTGAACCGGGGACCTCCTGGTTACAAGCCCTTTTCTTTAACCACTGGACCACACCATGTAAATTCAAAATGAGAGCCCTCAACATGCATACCCTGCCATGTAAATTCAAAATGAGAGCCATCAACATGCATACCCTGCCATGTAAATTCAAAATGAGAGCCATCAACATGCATACCCTGCTATGTAAATTCAAAATGAGAGCTATCAGTTAGATGAAACAGTGGATGACCATGACATATATCAACAGTATTTACAGAATAGTATAGAATAAGAATTAGCAATTCATAATTTAGTCACAATTTGATAAGCTATTATCCAGATATATGCAGATACATGGATGAATGGAGAGAGCGGTTCCCTTTCAATTAGAAGACGAACACCAACCAATGCTTTTGGGATATGCCTGCCACAGGTCAGGTATTCACTGAGCATTTTATATCAAAGCTGCCGATAGGCCCCTCCGTGGAGTGACGTCCTCGGTCCCGTCTCACCGAGGTAATAAATAGTCACTACACAGGTAGGTAGGTATAACTAGCCTCTCCAGTTGCGTGATTCTATCTTTGTAAAAGAGCTCTCACTTTGACTTTTCTGCTATTTCCACAGTAAATATTGCAGGAAGTTGGCTTGCCACTTCCCGGAATCAGTAACTCAGCTTCTGAGGACTGAGCAAACACTGCGCATTTGCACTCCATTTAAAAAAAAAAAGACAATGATCCTTGGTGGTGTATCTCCCTCCCCTCCTGTGAGGGCACGAAGTCTGGAACCAACTCCCCAGTAATGTTGTTGAAGCTGACACCCTGGGATCCTTCAAGAAGCTGCTTGATGAGATTCTGGGATCTATAAGCTATTAACAACCAAACAAGCAAGATGGGCTGAATGGCCTCCTCTCGTTTGTAAACGTTCTTATGTTCTTATGACAGAAAACATTTTTGGTGATTCAAATTCAGACCCGAAATTATTATTTTTTTGACTCGCACCCGAACCGCAAACCACGAAAAAGTTCACATTCCGACTCGAACCCGACCCGCTTTTGAGGGTCACCCGCCCCGATGCAGGACTCTATTCCAGCCACATTCTACACGGGTTTAGTGGGCTGAGGATTTAACCCCATCCCTGCTACCAAACAATAAGAAACAAACTTGTTTTCCTAAACACAAAATACATTTACATCATACAATACCCATTCCCAAACAATACATTTCCTTTTAATTAATAATAGAGTACACCACAATACATTCACCCGTGTTAAAAACAAACACAACACATTTATCATGTGCAGAACTTTGCCCTGCCCCCTCTAATTTTGTGCAAATGATGATGTTCTTCTATCACCGCAGAACCTGAATGTGTGAGTGGAAGAGAACCCTGCATGTCTGTTGTGTTCATCACTGGCTACCCTGAATCACACGTAAGGTGGCTCTGAGCCACCTTACCCTGGCTCTGAGTGGCTCTGAGCCAGGGTCACTTCACTTGGCATCATGACCACATGCTGTGATGCTTGGCATCAGTACTAGAAGAACAGCTCGCCTCCAATATCAACAATAGCTGCACACAGAGAATGACACACCTCCGGCCAGGAGAGCAACCAACAGGAAAGGTTATTAGAATGCAGGCAGATGTTGTGTGCTTTCCTGAGTCATGATTGGTTGAGGAGGAAAAAGGCCGATTGAGGACCTCAAAAGAGAGGTGAGGGAGGAAGTTAACATCAATGAAAAGAAATGGATGGCTAAAGCAAGTGATGGAGGAAGTAAACATCAATGAAAAGGAATAGATGGCTAAGGTAAATAATCTGGGCTGGGTTGGGTGGGGATGAGGGGAGTGATGCTGTCGAGCCTTCCTGAGGTGGCGTAGGCTTGTCGACGAAACACCGAATGGAGGTGCCCCCCTGATGACCCTAACCCTAACCCTAACCCTAACCCTAACCCTAGAGCCAGCATTACACTTTAGCCATCCACACTGGGCCAATACGAAATCCACATTACCTGGCGGAGGAAAAGGGCGCAAGACTCATATTACAGTGAAGCTACATTTATCTTAGTTAAAGCCAAGTCTAATATTATCATGAAGCAAATAACAACTACTCTCACATAATATAAATCAAAAACCACATAACTATTCTTATATTTTCTGTATTAGCAGTGTTAAATGTTGTGTTTCACCATTGCAAAAACAAAGTAAATTCTTGCAAACCAAATTGAGGCACAATAAAAACTAATTAACTAAAAAATGACTGTAATTTGAATTAAGTGAACTCAAATTAAAAAATAAAAAAACAAACAAATATAAAATATACAAATATAAAAAATGTGGTTATTTTACATTCAGTACACTTATAATCGGCTAAAACTGACTGTCAGTGGGAGAAGTGGTGAGTCCTGAAGGGCATTGAATTACAGATGAGCTCAGTAAGAGCAATACAAAGGCAGATGCAAAGACATGCATCTGTCACAACAAAACAGTGGGTGTGTTAAGTATCTGAGTGGCTCAGAACGAGAATTTTCCACTCACTCGGATCACTGATGCAATCTGCTCTGTAGCTCTGAGCTGCTTACTTACTTAATGCGCCCACTCATATAATATTCATCTTGGAGAATGAATACCTGCACACATAATGTGATTTGCAGATACTTCAATCTAGAAACATGTTAATTGCATGTGTTGTAAGACTGGCTTGGATCATACAATTTTATCATTTTGATCACCATTACATCAGAAAACTCATTAATAAGCTTTGCACATAGCACAGCAATAAATAGCCTTATTAATAAGGGCAGCAGTGTGGAGTAGTTAGGGCTCTGGACTCTTGACCAGAGGATCGTGGGTTCAATCCCAGGTGGGGGACACTCCTGCTGTACCCTTGAGCAAGGGACTTTACCTAGATTGCTCCAGTAAAAACCCAACTCTATAAATGGGTAATTGTATGTAAAAATAATGTGTAGAAATAAATCATTAATAAAATAATGTAGTTGTATGTAAAAAATAATGTGATATCTTGTAACAATTGTAAGTCGCCCTGGATAAGGGCATCTGCTAAGAAATAAAAAAAAATAATAATAATAAAACCACCCAGAACACTGGGTTCCAAAGCTGCGCAGAGTATGAAAATTATACACATAATATAACTAAGTGAGAACAACATAACATTGTTGAAAAAAACCCACCTTTAATTTCCCGTTCCATGCAATAAAGCTTTATTAATAAAGCTGCACAGGGGAAGAAACAGATACAGCCGACACGTAATACAGCTATGTGAGGAACATACTGACAAAAACTGTCCAAAGTGTTAACTGACCTTTAATTGCCCATTCCCTGCAAGAATTGGTATGAAAATCGTTTGAATGATATTCAACCGATATGGAAATTATTATCGATATAGAACGATATCGAAATCATGCAAAAATATCAATATTGGTGCCCATCACTATTTTATATATTTTTTGCCTATATTTATCAAAGTATTCTCGACTGTGGCCAGGACCACAGGTCTTAAACGCACATTCATAACAAGCATGACTCCAAGAACTTATATTGTTACGAGTCATTTTAGAAAAAAGCTAAACCAAGTGTCATTCTCCTCTACTGACAAGGTGGCAGTGTTTGAAATGACAGGTTTGAAATGAAACTGCACTTCGGATTCACTCAGGCAGCTCTGCAGTAGGCGAGTCTCTACGAATTGTGAAATTGAGAGAACGGCAAAACACAACACGAAAGCTCCTTCAGGTAGGTTGACATTGTTTATAATTGAAAAGAATGCATGAATAACACTGGAGGTTAAACTATGATACTGGGTTTTCCCCCTACCTCCAATCCCTCATGTCTCCCTCCACCCCCTCTCGCCTTCTCCACTCCTCCTCTACAGGCCGACCTGTCACTCCTCCCCTCCCCTCCACTCTACACCACTCTCCTCTCCTCTCCATCCTCCTCCCATGCCCGCTCCTTCTCTTCCCTCGCCTCTCTGTGGTGGAATCA
Organism: Acipenser oxyrinchus oxyrinchus; assembly: GCA_030684275.1. Classification (NCBI taxonomy): domain Eukaryota; kingdom Metazoa; phylum Chordata; class Actinopteri; order Acipenseriformes; family Acipenseridae; genus Acipenser; species Acipenser oxyrinchus. The sequence continues at coordinate 24,427,785 of CM060258.1, read as the reverse complement.
GCTACCAGAGAACTTCAGGACTGCTCCATCTCTCACTGTCTTCCACCGCATCCTCAAGACTGTTTGGACTGCACTTGTAGATCTCTTCATCTACCCCTCCTGCTGTGCACTGGACTTGCCTGACCTACGCACCACGTTACTGGATCCTCAACTGATGCACTATCCTTGCACTACTTACATGGATATAACTTGTTGCATCATATTTCATATTGTATTTTAGTAGTACTATTTGCACTTACTGTAAACTATACTGTATTTAAATATGAATCTTGCATTGTAACCCTGTACTGCCCTATAAGTTGACTTGGATAACAGCGTCTGCCAGATGAATAAATAATAATACCATTATTGTTTTGTGGCGAGTATATCTTGCCCACAAGTACAGGGCTTGGTTATACAACCAGGGCACATCTCCAAAGATGCAGAAATAGACAGAAATGGTTGTTATCTGCTCATTCAGTGAACATTACCAAGTGTGGCAGGGCAGATCCCTGCCTGACAGAAATGTGTTGGGGGTTGGCAGGGATAGGGTTAATTTCTGTCCCTGCCAGATACCTGTGTGTGGCTATGTTTGCCACAGGTGTAATTAGTTTTTTTTTAATTGAATTTGATTGCCTGTTTAATTGTTTTATAATTTAATTAGTGTCACCTGCCTGGGATTAACAGGCAGGTATATAAACAGGGTAAAATGTTTGTTCAGGTAGTTGGCAGTGTGTGAGAGGGCAAGAGGCGCTCAGTGTGGAGAGACCGGTGTGATTAATAGAAAAGATAGTTTGTAAACCTTTCTGTTTGTGTTGTAATGTTAAAATAAATGTTTTTTGCTGGTAAACAGCTTAGCTGTCCAGTTTATTAGTTTAAACACTGCAATGTTTAGTTAGTACTCCATGTGGGAGTTAGGTTTTTGTTTTGATTATTTCTTGTAATTTTTTTTTCCTATAAAATAATAAAAAGGCATGAAAGTGCATAAAAAGTACCTTTTTTGTGTCTGGGTCTACTTAAAAAGGATTTGTAACAGGGCGAGGAGCCCTGTACAGGATTGTTTGTTTATTTTTAGTACGGGGTCTCCCCCTGTGTCTCATTTGTGTTTGTGTTTTATGATTTATGTATTTTTTATATAGGACGAGCGAGGTGCCATTCTTAAGTGTTTTGTTATTGTTTCGTTTTGTTATGTGACGATAAACGGCACCTCGCTCGTCCTATGTAAAAATACACAAATCATAAAATACAAATGAGACACAGGAGGGGAGGGGAGACCACGTTCTAAAAATAAACAATCCTGTACAGGGCTATCGAACCTTTACAAATAGTGAAATCCTTCACACAACTATTATACAGAACAGCAACCAGGCACTGCTCTCCCTTTGTGTTCGATGGTGGTCAGACGTTCCATAATAACTCAATAACAGAAAAAAGCCCCTAATTAACAGCTGTTCTAAAAGCACTGCGTCCTAATCAGACGCTGCACAGGGACGCTGCAGCCCTGCTCTCAGAGAACAAAATAGAGAAATAAATAAATACCTTGAAATATCTGTTGTATAATAGTGATACGGAACATTGCTGTGGGGTGCTCCTCAGACTAATGAAACTCCATTTTTCAAATAATCTAGTGCTGGGCTTTATTGACTTGGGGCTTCCTTATTACATTGTAACCATCACAGCAATGTCATTATCCCTTAATTATAAAGCAACCAACACTGCTTCCCTGTTATTTTCTATGGAGGTCCGTATTTCTGTTATTACTCATGAGAATTCAGGCAATAGTGTTATCTATTTGAAATAGACACACAGCGTGGGTATTTCCTGCAGTGTTGAGTTAGGGTTACCCACTGTCTGATGCTTCTTAGGCTTGGGCTTCTTAGGCTTCAACTCCAATAAATCATTATATACTGTTATAAAACAAAATATGGTGACTATTTACATACAAACCATCAACTAGCACTGTAAGTGTTGAAACAAAAAGAATATTCGTGAATATCATGGAAAGTTTCCCGTCGTAATAATGATCTCTTGTATTATCACTAAATAAGGAACTGGTATTCAAGCACTATTCTTGGAGTTTCAAGTTACTTGAACATTGTAACTAAAGTAGCTAAAGTAACTTATTACTTTGAAAAAATATGACTAGTTACAGTTACAAATAGTTAATTCTGGTGGATTATAGAGATATTTTGGTCCGTTTGATCAGGCTGCAGCTTGAAATATTCTAACTATCCAGCCATCTCATTCTTACTCTGATGCCCTTTTCTACAAGAGGATATTAAGAGTGGTCCTGTGACATGTTAGGTTTGACTGGCAATGTTCACAAGCTTTCTAATTTCCATGTTATGTATCAGCCATTGCCCTTATTTTTTCATATTGAATGTAATCTGTTACCACACTTAATTACCTGACTGAAAAAGGAACCATTACAGTCTCAAATTACTGAAAAATGTAACCAGATTACAGTAGTGTGTTATATATAATGTATCACTCCCCAACACAGCCAGCTACACAGTTGGAATAATATACACGTTTCAGTCATTATTGGGGAAAATCAGCGCCTTGAATCTTCCTTTAGCAAGGCTCCCTGCCGGCAGCACAGGCAAACAGTCGGCTCCAGAGATCCACATGTAAGAGCAGGAAACAAGAACAACAAAAACACAAGTCCAAATAGTGATTTTAATGAACATTTAGTAAAACATTAGTTTGTTTGTTTGGCACAGTCAAAAACAAATTGCACAACAAGAACTGATTTAAAACACAGCCGAAAGAAATGCTGGACTGGTGTGTTAACCCTCTAGGTTAATACAGAATGATCTAGACAACGAAGCTACACAAGCTCCTATCAAAGGACAGTTCGAAAATGACAGGGCCGCACAACAGTGGATTGATTTTTTTTTTACAAATAAATTCAACAGGAAGTCTAATTTTTAAAATTGTTTTCCAGGTTTCAGACAAGTACTGCCAACTCATCTATTTCATTTCTGGAACCTTTTCTTTTGAAAAGTGCACTTTCTCCATAGGCATACCTGAAAACTATAAAATGCTGAACAGTGCTAAAGTTAGAAATACTAAAAGAAACGTAAAGTGTAGTTGAAACGTTTGTCAAGTGGCTAGCAAAACACTTTCAGTAAGTGTAGCTGTCATGCAATCCCATTGACTAGGAGATCTCAAACGGGCAGTTTTGAAAGAAACATCACAAACACGTATTTCCAAACTTTACATGTGGTATTACACTAGATGTAATATAGTGCTCAGTTTGCTTCCATATCCTTCCAGGAATCTGTAACTCTTGCACTTCCTGCATCATTTTGGTTCATCAATGTCTTTGGGGTTAGGCACCTTACTGGCTGCAAAGCAAGTAAGTCATCAGGTGAAGCAGCTGATTGGTTATTGACAAGAAAATGGACCCTGAAAGCAAGGCCCACAACCACTGTAATAACAAATAGCATGTTTTAAACACAAATATGTTTTTTCTAGAACATAGACGTTTGAGCCCTCTTTAATGAACAGACGTCCATTTGAGCCCTCTCTAATGAACAGACTTCCATTTGAGCCCTCTCTAATGAACAGACGTCCATTTGAACCCTCTCTAATGAATGGACGTGCATTTGAACCCTCTCTAATGAACGGACATGCATTTGAACCCTCTCTAATGAATGGACATGCATTTGAACCCTCTCTAATGAACGGACATGCATTTGAACCCTCTCTAATGAACAGACGTCCATTTGAACCCTCTCTAATGAACGGACGTCCATTTGAACCCTCTCTAATGAACAGACGTCCATTTGAACCCTCTCTAATGAACGGACATGCATTTGAACCCTCTCTAATGAACGGACATCCATTTGAACCCTCTCTAATGAACGGACGTCCATTTGAACCCTCTCTAATGAACAGACGTGCATTTGAACCCTCTCTAATGAACAGACGTCCATTTGAACCCTCTAATGAACAGACGTCCATTTGAGCCCTCTCTAATGAACAGACGTCCATTTGAGCCCTCTCTAATGAACAGACGTGCATTTGAACCCTCTCTAATGAACGAACATGCATTTGAACCCTCTCTAATGAAGGACGTGCATTTGAACCCTCTCTAATGAACGGACATGCATTTGAACCCTCTCTAATGAACAGACGTCCATTTGAACCCTCTCTAATGAACGGACGTCCATTTGAACCCTCTATAATGAACGGACGTGCATTTGAACCCTCTCTAATGAACGGACGTCCATTTGAACCCTCTCTAATGAACGGACATCCATTTGAACCCTCTCTAATGAATGGACGTGCATTTGAACCCTCTCTAATGAACGGACATGCATTTGAACCCTCTCTAATGAATGGACGTGCATTTGAACCCTCTCTAATGAACAGACGTGCATTTGAGCCTTCTCTAATGAATGGACGTGCATTTGAACCCTCTCTAATGAATGGACATGCATTTGAGCCTTCTCTAATGAATGGACGTCCATTTGAACCCTCTCTAATGAACAGACGTCCATTTGAACCCTCTCTAATGAACGGACATGCATTTGAACCCTCTCTAATGAACGGACATCCATTTGAACCCTCTCTAATGAACGGACGTCCATTTGAACCCTCTCTAATGAACAGACGTGCATTTGAACCCTCTCTAATGAACAGACGTCCATTTGAACCCTCTAATGAACAGACGTCCATTTGAGCCCTCTCTAATGAACAGACGTGCATTTGAACCCTCTCTAATGAACGAACATGCATTTGAACCCTCTCTAATGAAGGACGTGCATTTGAACCCTCTCTAATGAACGGACATGCATTTGAACCCTCTCTAATGAACAGACGTCCATTTGAACCCTCTCTAATGAACGGACGTCCATTTGAACCCTCTATAATGAACGGACGTGCATTTGAACCCTCTCTAATGAACGGACGTCCATTTGAACCCTCTCTAATGAACGGACATCCATTTGAACCCTCTCTAATGAATGGACGTGCATTTGAACCCTCTCTAATGAACGGACATGCATTTGAACCCTCTCTAATGAATGGACGTGCATTTGAACCCTCTCTAATGAACAGACGTGCATTTGAGCCTTCTCTAATGAATGGACGTGCATTTGAACCCTCTCTAATGAATGGACATGCATTTGAGCCTTCTCTAATGAATGGACATGCATTTGAACCGTCTCTAATGAATGGACATGCATTTGAACCCTCTCTAATGAACGGACGTGCATTTGAACCCTCTCTAATGAATGGACATGCATTTGAACCCTCTCTAATGAACGGACGTGCATTTGAACCCTCTCTAATGAACGGACGTGCATTTGAACCCTCTCTTATAAATGGACGTGAATTTGAGCCCTATTTAATGAATGGATGTGCAGGCGTGGAACATGGAATTATTGTACTACCTACAATACAATTCTTTTAGTATTTCTAAATATTGTAAGAGTACTTATGATTTTCCAGTTCCCTTGGGATAGCTTGTTTTGTGTAAAATGTCTGGTAAACATTTAATCAATTTGAAGCAATGCTGTTTTTTTCATTTTTGAACAAGATTTTCCACTCTTGTGAAAGACATAACATTCAAGCTGCTCACCAAGCCCCTCTCAATTCCATCAATCTTTTCGGGTTTGCACTGTCTCAAAGGTGTAGTTTTGAAAGTGACATGTATTTTTTATTATTATTATTATTATTATTATTATTATTATTATTATTATTATTATTATTATTATTATTAGGTTAAACAGAAATCTCTGTGTGCCATGCTTTCATCCAGTGTTGCACTTCCTTGGTAACCTGGAGGGTGAAATTGTCCCTACCAGGGATTCAAACCAGATTTTTTTTCAGAAAGTTCAGAACGGCTGATTTTGTTCTGTTCCGGTTTGAACTAAATGAAATACCGGTGCAGTATTATTTTCAGGTACGCAAATAAAAAGTGGTACTCAGCGCACTGAGCTTGCTCGCGCATGCCTAAACAACTTCTAAACAACTTCAGCTTAGAAAACACAGACTTGCCCATTCAAATCTGGTATGTTATGCTGTTTTTGGTCTTTTTCATTAAATTTGTCATATTTTTCCACAATTAAAAAAATAGTAAGCAAATATTTATCATATGCAATACATTGGGTCTTGCACATTTTTTTTTTACTTCTGCAACTTTGCAGTGGACTTCTCATTTTGTCTGGCTTGTCGTGAATGTTTTATTCTTTTTAGAGAAATTGATAACAGATAAGGAGGGGCAAGACCATGGAGAGATTTGTACACAAGGGTAAGGAATTTGATCAGGCAACGATGATAGACAGGGAGCCAGTGTAGCTGGAGGAGGAGAGTGGAGGTGTGAAAGAAGCGGGGGAGGGTGAATATAATACAAGCAGAGGCGTTTTGCCCAAACATCAATATTTTTCAACAAAACTTTCAGGAAGTATTGCAATGTCCGTGGGGTCATAGAGTAACATGTTTTTTATCCATGTATCTCAAAGCAGAATACATAGTAAAAAATACTTTACATTTATATATAGCTGGCTCTTTGAGCTAAAATATATATATATATACTGTATATATATATAGTGTTGAAAAAAAAAAAGCGAAAAGTTTGCATGGTTTCTGAAGTACTTTATGATGTTCCCCAGAGTGTTCTGAAAAATAGGACAGCATTTCCAAGATGCTACTGTTGAAAAAAAAAAAAAAAAGTTCATTTTTATGGGACTCAAATACAGCCAAAAAATGCTTGGTCCTGGGGGAGCATCCCACTGAAAAATCCTGAAAGGGTTAAATAAGCATGTACCACTTATGCAAAACACTCATTAGAAAGTGAAAAATGTCCCTTTCACATTAGCGAAACACCCATCAGATCGCAATTGATTACACTTGTACCAAAATCTGACAAAGTACCACTTTCTGACATTACACGGGTCATAGTTTGTTACGCATACCACTTTCTAACACTACACCAGTTCAATTTTTTTTCTAGCTAAGTAGACTATTGTATTGGTGTTTAGGTCATCATTTTCTCAAATTAAACAAAAAAGCATGAAATACAGTAAACTCCAGATAACTCAACACTCAAAGGGAAAACGGTGTGCCAAGTTATCCGTCTTTATCAATAAATGCAGTTACTTCCTGTCTATAGAAACAACAATGCCTATGTTGCAGCCTTAAAAGAAAATGACAGCAGTCCGCTGATTTTTTTTCTTTTCTCTGTTGCAAATTATTATTTTTTTTTTAAACAATTCAAAACAGTGACATTTCCCAACAATCTCAATGGGTCAACGTAATAACTTAATGCAATGTTTGTCTGAAATAAACTCTGCAGCTAATCAAGATCATGGCTCCATCAAATATGCCACTGCTTTTTTTTTACTCTGTTCTGTTTCACCTTTCAACTTTGTAGTGTCCAGGGCTCCACACATCTACCGTATATTTGAAAGGTAATACCAAAAAAAAATTTTTGTGACAAACATCTCTTCAAAGCATTATATATTTCCTATTGCATAGGTACTCTGTTTTAAACAAAAGTTGTGCAGAAAAAAATCACCTCCAAATAATCAATTACATATCAACACTCTTTATTATTAAGCACTAAGGCGAACATTGTTGTCATCGGTATGCAAATTTCACAGCAAGACATACAACACATGTAACATGTACACACGTGCAACTTTTCTACATACTTCTTTTGGATATAACAATGAAAATGAAACACTGAACAATTAATCATGAACCGCTAAATGACTGAGAATACAACGAAAGAAATTAACGTTATATAATAAACAAGTCAACAGTAAAATGTCTTAACTCTTAATATCCAGTAATATAACTAGCAAACCTCAGATTATTAACAAAGCACTTCACCTGCCACACATACTTTTACAGCTGGTTTTCTGTGTACATAACTTGGCTGGCTGCTCTGAAAAAGCAAGCTAAATATAATGTTGAATTTCATTAGATGGCTGTGATATAATGCTTTGTCGTTGACCACCGAGGTGTAAGACCATGGGAAGAGCTTTTTTTTTTCAAATTATTGTATGTTTGAAAGCAATGGAAAGAGACAGAGAGAACAGGCTGAAAGGGAACAAAAGAAACCATTATTAACTGATAAACAAAATCTTGAATATTGTTTTCGTTCTTTTTTGTTTGTTTGTTTATCGCTCTGGTTCCGTTTTGAATCCCTGGTTCCCACCCCACCCCTTCAATGGCTTCTTTCCTGTCATTAACCAACCAGCTGCTTCTCCAATTGACTGACATTCTTTGAGCCAGTAACATGCTTTGACCCAGCGGACACTGCCGAGGTGAAATGACCCATGTAGTACCAGATATCATGTTTTAAAATTAAATACATTTTTGGTATAACATGTATTTCTTTCAAAACTGCAGACTTGAGACTTAAGTATCTAATGGAAGTGCAAGATTTAAGGAAGGATTTTAAATAAATAAGTATCTACGTTAACAGAGATGGGTGTTTCTGAATGCCACACTGACTATGCAAATGAGCAATCATTTTAAAACCTTCACCAGTGACACATTTTGAATAAATAAATGAATACATACATTTTAAACTAAGAAATGATACATTGAGCTCACTATACAGTACTTATACCTCCTTAGAATCTCAGACAGCATAACATTAGTATCACATGACATTTACATGTATTTATAATAAAAGATTTATTTGACAAATTAATATAAATATAAATGAAAATAAATACTAGGTTAAAAACAAGAAACTGTTTCCTGTATCGGTTCAAAATACATTGCAGCGTATCACATAAGTAATATTTGTTCCACTTGTTACGGGGCACTGGAAAACTGTGGACACTGAAATCTCAGTCAGTAACCCCTCGTCCCGCCAATGTTTTTTATAAACACAAGACACTCCCCCACCCCCACCCCCCAAAAAAACAAAAGAATTATGACTGTTCACCATAACCACATTCCCTACAAAAGCATGCTTTAAGATACTACAAATAATGATGAATGATTACATTGAGATGATCTGAAAGCCTCTAGGATACTCACAAATGTGTTGCGCTTTCCATTGAGACCCTCCTTCCCTACAAGCTCAGTCAGACCTGGGCCATGACCTGACTGTGAGGTTCACCGATAGCAGAACAGCTTTAACCTCAAGGAATCTGTGCAGGACTTCCATACAGCAGAATGGCACCATCTTCTCAGAGACACAAGCATTGGGGTTCCAGTCACACTAAGTGCTGAGATACCGAGCACCAAATCACTTTCACATAGTCGTGCTGAGGAATACTTTTCCTGAGTGAATATTTTTCTTGCCGGATCTCTGGCATTCACTAAAATCCAACAAAATGAGATTGACCAGACATTGTTCCAGATGAGTAATTCTCAGAATTCAGTTCTTTAATTTAGGTGTAGTAACTGGTGAGCAACTCTTTCAATGGACTCATCTAGTTCACATTTCCACGCGCAGCAACACAGCGTGACCCCCAGCGTGAGCTGTCAAACTGAAAAGAACTCCAACCACACCTCACATAGCTGCTGTCTTCTCTCGCTCACTTCTCAGCCTGGGGAAAAAATGCTCATATCACACACTACCCCCTGCATTATTCTCTATTTAAACATCTGGAATTATCCTTGTTAGATAAACAGAATACGCAATGAACATGCAGGGTGCTGTGGTTATGTACCTCACGAGGAGAGCTGCAAACAAGCCTTCACAAGGGCTTCACTCATGGTATAACTACAGGACTATGAATGCTCATAATATATCTTATATACATTCAGGAGTAAATATCACAGATAGATTCTTTAGCTTAATGTTAAATTAAAAACTATTATAAACCAATCATTTATTGGGCCAAACTTGCAAGAAGGTTTGCTGTTTAGTTAGCAGTCTAACAGCTAGTTTCATAGATCTGGAACACACTATGTTAGGTAATGTAAGGTTTACAATTGCTGCTAATCCGTTGTATGTGTATATCCAGAAGGATAGTTTTGATCCAATTCTGGTCCACTAGCTACTCACAGACCTGGACATTGTCGACTTGAAACACACTAAACCACCTTCAAGCGAATGTGTTTGTATTCATTGTGCAAAAGACAATACCAGGAGGGTTTAAATGAATAGTGTGATCCTAAACCAGTAGCTGTTTTTCCTTCTGTTAAAATGAGAAATGGGTGTTTTTTTGGGTTACTGACTGACGATTTTAGCATACGCAGACCACAACAGTTTTTTTTTTCTTTTTTCAAATTAGTAGATTTAAAACTGATATATTTCCACAGGGATAATACTTGTGGAGTAGTTTATAAGTTAACTCCAATTTTATCAACAGGGGTTAGTTTAGCAATTTAAAAGATCCCTCGATGGGTTCTGTTTGAATTAAGAGCAGCAGGATTCATACTGCCACACGGAAACAGACCTCATTTCACTGTTTCCAGGCAGGATTACGGTAGTGTTAGCTGCTATTCAGATCATTAATAAAGACCCTCTATGCTATTGAACCTGATTTAAACTGAGGCGGAGATAGCAGGGGCCCAATGGAGTGGAACACCACACTGAAGCAGCCAAAATCCCAAGAGCCTTTTTCATTCAATACACCCATATCTCAGTAGTGCAACTTCCTAAAAGCCAACAAGATTAAAAACCCACTACTCAGAGAAAACAAATTAAAGTACAGAAGTCATCAACAATTCTATGTACAGGAAATGTCGCCCTTAATGTCAGTAATTTACATTTACATTACGTGGAACATAGCTGTCCATACAAAAAGGACACGTTTTCCAAATGACTGAAATTCCACCACTTTACAAAAGACACTCCTAATTCACAATATCATGCAAAAACCCATCTGGAAAAACGGGCTCCTCAAAATATTTCAGGGGTTCAGCCCAGCCAAGTGTCCTCAGCATAATCCCCCACAAAAAAAGGGAGCCCTTCCTCTTTCTCACGTACTGCATCACACCCTGCAGCTGGGTGATGCCAGTGTGGCTGCAGGGCTTCTTCCTCGAGGGCACAGACGTGTGCTCACCACACATTGTGCTGGAGTGTTCCCAGTTAGCCATTTCAGGATTTGACCAGGAGGGGCGACTCCCACTTGCACCCCTCAACATGACCCCAGCTCAAATGCATTGTTTGTTTAAAAAAAAAAGAGCAAAAAATTCAAAGGCTTCTTAACAAAACTGGAGAGACTTCCTGAGAAAACTCATGTGGCCAATACATTTGAATATAAAGTTTCCGAGAAAGTACCGGCCCAGTTGATTGTAGCATCTGAAGAAAAGAGATTTTTGATACAGGCTGTTTTCATTGATCGTTTTTCATTGTGGAGAAGGGATCAGTTTTCAAGCTCTGAATCCCAAACTGTGGACAGCTTCTGTAGTGATGTGTAGCAGCTGTCTCATGAGGAAGTTGAAGATTTTGGATCACCTCCCTGACGTTCAGTCAGCTGGGTATCAGTTTCGTCATAAGAAAGAGAGGACCCAGCGTAGCAGTGCACAGTGAGTCCTCCATAAGGACCAACGCTAGGATACTCATGTTGATATTTGCGGCCGCATTTGTTATGTTTCATATTATGTAACATTTTCTCACGACATTGTGCAAAAAGTAATTCAGCACTATTATCCCACAGGAGTGACCAATAAACATGTACGTTTGGTTTCACAGACCCAGATTAGCACTAATCTTGGACTAATTTAGTTACGATAGTCCACCAAGGACAACTAATCAGTAAGCATCGGTTGGTACGCATTCATCAGTCAATGGTTGTTCTTTTGAAAAACAATTTGCCTTGATCTGCCCTTCACAATATGCCCTTTATTGATGGCTTCTGAGAAACTACCTATAATAACTGTCTTCAAATAAAACACTGATGTGATGATAGGCTGCTGCTGAAAACATGGCTTGTAAAGAAGAGCAGCTCTGAGTTTGAGTGAAAAAAACAAACAACTGGATTTAATATCGGAATCAAAAAGGGTGAAAAGAAACAAAAAAAAATCTATTGCAGGCCTGCCCTATTCACAACTTAAAACTGTTGTTTAATAAACCAATATAAGTTAAAAGAACAGTTTTATGAATAAAGTAGTAAGACCATTAGATGACAACTTGGAATACAGCTGGCCTCCAAGAAAAGCATGATTAAATAATAATGTACAGGGCTGGTCAAACTGGGAACCAAAATCCCATTCCAGTAAAGTTCTCATTCCAACCTGTCCTTAAAAAAGCATTCTGTGGTTGAACTATGATAGGTGTATTTATGGGAATGAATGGAGCAGATTCTAAGTGTGGACTGGAATTGTGGGGCCAGTATGGCCATCACTGCTTGATAGCGCTGCTACAGCCAGATTTATTTGACAAATTAATATAAATATAAAATGTAAAATAAATACTAAGTTAAAAACAAGAAACTGTTTCCTGTATTGTTTTGTAAATGCAATACCACACAACCTGAGCGTTTTATGGTTCTGTCACAAACGAGATTTTCACTGCAGAAGTATGCCTTCAACAAAGGACTAATGAGCACTTTTTTTTGGCCATAAACAATAATGGTAAATGCTCAAACATGTTTTGTTTTTTTTGTGCCCAAAATGGTGAAAATCTAAATATTTAGCACAGGTACTCCTCTTTGTTATTTTATCTTTCTATTTGTTTGTCTTCTGTATAACTTTGAAGAGCTTCATTCAAAGACGGTGCAAAGCCAATTATGGAGAGAGCAATTTAAATAAAGACGCTCAATGATACTGTAGATGAGATTTAGGTAAGGGGCGGCCAGAATGCTAACCCGTGGCAGCTGCAGGCATACAGTGGATAGATCATTCCCTGTAATGATACCTAGAGATACCAGGTCCCTCAGAGTCAAGGGTCTTTGGACCATCTAGCATCTGTAAGTCAGGATGTCAATCTCAGAGATGGCTTAAGATTAAAAGAGACCCCAGACTCCCAACTGCCAGATGAGAAGACTACAAGTAGAGCAGAGGCTATTTCAGAGCATAACCAGCATTGCTGTGTTCATATGGTGGGGAGAATCCAGCTGTAGATGTGAGATTTGAGAATCTCTCCACTCTTGAAAGTGCACCTGTGAGACAGATTGTCAATGAGGTGTTATGGGTTCGAGAAGACATTCTGTATGATACAAATGAGCAACTTCCACAGCAGAACCAGCTTACACAGGTGCGCAGAGTTTAGCTTCACTGGAGACCCATCTTCACCAGAGGTTTCCAAAACAGGGAGAGGGGAATGTGAAAATGGAGTGGGCATGAGTGCCATGCAGCTATGCCACAGACCGCTCTTGAATCAGAAGACCTGGAAGCCAGTCACAGGTTCTCTCATTTTTGAGGATCCAACCCTAATCACGCAGCCCATTTTTCACATTCCTTAGTGTAGCCAGGTCTCTGGATCTAGCCTCATGCTGCTGGAGAGCAGAGGTCATTTGTGCCTTGCTCTAGACACGCACAGCAGGTCCTGCCGCGGCGGTCAGAGGCACCATGGAGCCGCACTCGTAGTCCAGGTCCACAATAGTGTGGGCGACACTGCCCAGGTTCAGGGGGTTCCCCGTCTGTCTGTCCCGGAAACTCTGGATGTAGCTCTGAGGGTGAGAGAGAGACAGTTTACAACCAGTAGCATAATATAACTGCGGGACCAAGTTCCAATCCAGCCATTTTTAAACACAATGTTATAGCAACAGAATGATGCAAACATCATAACAACGATAAGGGAAAGGAAACAAAAAACATTAAAATGACACTGGAAGCAAACTGGCATCTTTTTTCCACAAATGAGCTCAGAGAATAAGTATTATACAGTACCTATGATTTGAAAGACATCACTATTGTGATTTTAGTATGAGAAGCCAGGGTAGTGGTTCATAAAACTTTAAAAAACAGTCCTTTAAGTTTTGCAAATAGGGTCTTTTGACAGTTCTTTGGTGTCACCTACTTCCTCTCACATGTGCCTCTGGTAGTGTACAGTATATTCGCACTAACGTGGGTTAACTACCTGACTTTACAAGGCGTTTAAAAGGGACCAAAAACAATGTTCACAGAAAGAGTACTTGGAACTGCAAACGCAAATCAAAAAGGAAGGCTAAGACAGAGATAGAAATGAGCATTGCTAAGGGGGCTAAAACCAATTCCAAAAAGTTTTTCCATTATTATAACAGCAAGAGAACATTCAAAGAGGAGGTTAAATGTCTAAGAGATACAAATGGCAAAATCATAGATGAAGAGAAAAAAATAGCAAATATATTAAATTATTACTTTTCACAAATTTTTACAAAGGAGGATACGGACAACATGCCTCACATGTCAACCTGTTCCTATCCAGTTTAAAATAACTTTAGCATAACAGAGGCAGAAGTGTTAAAGGGACTAGGAGCTCTTAAAATAAACAAATCCCCTGGGCCGGATGTGATCCCTCCCAATAGTACTCAAAGAAATAATAGAAGTTATTTACAAACCGCTAACTAAGATCATGCAACAGTCTCTTGACACAGGGGTTGTACCGACAGACTGGAAAATTGCAAACGTAATACCGATCCACAAAAAGGGAGACAAAACCGAACCAGGTAACTACAGACCAATAAGCCTGACTTCTATTATATGTAAACTTATGGAAACTAAAATAAGATCTAAAATGGAAAATTACCTATATGGTAACAATATCCTGGGAGACAGTCAGCATGGTTTTAGGAAAGGGAGATCATGTCTAACTAACCTGCTTGACTTTTTTGAGGATGCAACATTGACAATGGATAATTGCAAAGCATACGACATGGTTTATTTAGATTTCCAGAAAGCTTTTGACAAAGTCCCGCATAAAAGATTAATTCTCAGACGGAACGCAGTAGGAATTCAAGGAAATGCATGCACATGGATTAGGGAGTGGTTAATTTGTAGAAAACAGAAAGTACTGATTAGAGGAGAAACCTCAAAATGGAGCGAGGTAACCAGTGGTGTACCACAGGGATCAGTATTAGGTCCTCTGCTATTCCTAATCTACATTAATGATTTAGATTCTGGTATAGTAAGCAAACTTGTTAAATTTGCAGACGACACAAAAATAGTAGGAGTGGCAAACACTGTTGCCGCAGCAAAGGTCATTCAAAATGATCTAGACAGCATTCAGAACTGGGCAGATACATGGCAAATGACATTTAATAGAGAAAAGTGTAAAGTATTGCATGCAGGCAATACAAATGTACATTATAAATATCATATGGGAGATACTGAAATTGAAGAAGGTAACTATGAAAAAGACCTAAGAGTTTATGTTGACTCAGAAATGTCTTCATCTAGACAATGTGGGGAAGCTATAAAAAAGGCCAACAAGATGCTCAGATATATTGTGAGAAGTGTTGAATTTAAATCAAGGGAAGTAATGTTAAAATTTTACAATGCATTAGTAAGACCTCACCTAGAATATTGTGTTCAGTTCTGGTCATCTCGTTACAAAAAGGATATTGCTGCTCTAGAAAGAGTGCAAAGAAGAGCAACCAGAATTATCCCAGGTTTAAAAGGCATGTCGTATGCAGACAGGCTAAAAGAATTGAATCTATTCAGTCTTGAACAAAGAAGACTTCACGGCGATCTGATTCAAACATTCAAAATCCTAAAAGGTATTGACAATTTCGACCCAGGGGACTATTTTGACCTGAAAAAAGAAACAAGGACCAGGGGTCACAAATGGAGATTAGATAAAGGGGCATTCAGAACAGAAAATAGGAGGCACTTTTTTACACAGAGAATTGTGAGGGTCTGGAACCAACTCCCCAGTAATGTTGTTGAAGCTGACACCCTGGGATTCTTCAAGAAGCTGCTTGATGAGATTCTGGGATCAATAAGCTACTAACAACCAAACGAGCAAGATGGGCCAAATGGCCTCCTCTCGTTTGTAAACTTTCTTATGTTCTTATGTTGTTATGACTGTGATGTGTGTTACAGAATGGACCTGCAGAACTACAGTACAGAGTACGGGCTGAAGCAAGCCCACAACCTCTATACAGAATGGACCTGCAGAACTACAGTACAGAGTACAGGCTGAAGCAAGCCACAATCTCTATACAGAATGGACCTGCAAAACTACAGTACAGAGTACAGGCTGAAGCAAGCCCACAATCTCTTCTGGACTCTCTTGCTGTCTTCTAGCCTGGATTTACAACAAAGCAGTTTACGGCTCACTACATGTTCTTCATATCCAGGTGTGAGTATAAATACCAAGGTGAAAGTATAAATCTGAGGATTAATCTATATATCAACACACAGTAGAAATGACCTTCACAAAACAATTCTGCATCTATTGTATAGGGGCACACAAAGAAAACATTTCTTAAGGAACAAAGATGCATTTCTCAGTGCTGAATTATTGCTCGTGCTTTCACAGTTTGAACAGCATGGCCAACATCTTGCTCGTAGTGATATGGTGTCCATGGGGAGCAGGAGTGTGTGAGAGGATTTCATGGCTGGCATGCTTTTTATAAGGGCTTGTCAACATCCCACAGATCCACTCGACTCCTTAATGCACACAGCCACTATGACAGCTGGGAAGAACAGCTTTACTTTATAAACCTGAGCTCCCTGCATTACACTGGTGAGCCGCCTACTCCTTAAAGTAATTGCATCTACCAAAATAGTTCCATACATTTTTTCCACCTTGCACATCCATTACCAAACATGTATTTTCATTTGACATGATCTGGAACTACAGCTATGGTCAAAAGTTTTGCACCACCCGAAAGAATTAACACATTTTGCTTAATAAAGTTGAATGAAACCTGCTGAATAATGTTACGTTAACATATGTTATTACATACAGCTTTATAGTTTTCCATATACTTACCAGAAAAATCGTCATTTCTAAATACTGTACTACTATTATGGCTTCCGGTAGACTTTTGCGATATCATTTTCTTTGATTACACAATGTAAATAAAATATCTAAATTATGTTCATATATATATATTTTTTTTAGTTATGTCTCAATCCTAAAATTCTAGGAGATGCATTTTGGCCATAGCTATAGACTAGGTTAAAGAAAACTCAATTTGCAAGCTATGCTTTTAGCCTGTCTTGCACTTCCTGGGTCCAGTCACTTGGAGAAGGAAATTGTCCCCACCCCTTCCTGGCTTCTTTCCTGTCAATAGCCAATCAGCTGCTTCCCTTATTGACACTTTCAGCCAGTAACATGCTTTGACCCAGGATACACTGCTCAGGTGAAATGCTCAGGAAGTAAAGCAGTAACTGACTTCCAGGAAGTCAAGGCAAGCAAACTGTGAACTTAGTGCAGCACCAGATGTCTGTTTTAAAATAAAAATACAAGTTCTCTATAACACATGTTTATTTACAAACTGCACATTTGACACCTATGCAGTTATGGAGGTGCAAAATAGGTACGATTTAACTGAAGGGCAAAAAAAAGGCCATATTAACCTTGTAAATATTCAATAGGGTTATTCTGTCCTCTCTATTTACAAGCTTTCTGCACAAGGTTCTTATTGCAATTATTCAAATCTTTGGTACACTTTTTGTAAATGTACTGAATCCAGGAGCAGCTCTCCAGCTGTTGTTGTCAGATTCTCTTTCCACAGAGACAAATGTAACACACACTAGATGCACAAGGTCCCTATAGTGGTAAGAGCCAACAGCATTGTGAACCGATATTACACATTGACAGCAATATGAAAGAAAACTTGACTCACTAGAGGGTGCTTGCTGTTAAACCAAAACAGACACTTTGGTGAAAGGGAATCTGACAACTCAAGCTGGATCGCTCCTCCTGACCTCTCATTAATATAGGGTTAAAAAAACAGCATCCTGACTACAACATGAACCAGAATGCAAACATAAAAAAGTTAAAAAAAATAATGATTTCCATTACATGAGAGTAGATGTTAAAACTTCATGCTGATTTGAACTTGGCTCTCGCCAAGATAAGCACCAACTAAGACGTAGCTTCACAGTAAACTAATGTGATCCATATGTGTCTCCATCCATTTGCGCTTCCTTCCATATGATGATGTAGATATCCTTCTGTCTGGTGTTGATGGCTGAAGTGTAATGCTGGCTCCAGGGATCAGCTTATTTTGCCTCCCTAGCGCATCAGCACACACAACGGCTGCGATGCTGGCTCCGGGATCAACCATAGTGCGGTCTCCCCAGCGCATCAGCATGACAACCGTCTGGATTGAGCTAAGTAGGGTACATCTCTGGGGTCTTCAAGTGGGCACCTTCCATCCTTGGTGTTTCGTCGACTAGCCCCCGACACCTCAAGAGGGCTCGACGGTGATTCTGGCGTCCCAGCATCACCCCCCTCCGTCCCCCACTCAACTCAGCCCAGCTTACTTACCTGTACATCAGCCTTTCTTTCTTTCTATTGTGCTTGAGATCCCCAGCCAAAATCTTTCCGTCTCAACCACAGCCAGTTGCTGCTCCTCTCTGCTGCTTCAGATAAGTTCTTAATAATAATAAATAAAGAGGACAATGTAATGTGAGATGTTAATAGTTTTTCAAAACATTTTGAATGTTTCTAATGTGAATCTATATACTTATATGTTGTCCTTATGTTGTTGTCCTTCTAATTTATGTATTGTGAATATCAGTTAACAGTTTTCTAAAAAGTGAACATTGTGTTCTGTTTTTTTTTTTAAATTTAATAATAAACTCTCACTTTCTTGGGTGGTTTTATTTCTATGTAGTTCCTTTTGAATAGTCAGAGTAGATATTGACTAAATATACATTCTTCAGGGGTCCACGAGTGGCTCCCCTGGTAGAAGCCGTACAGCCGCGTGGTGCGCAGGGTGAGTCATACAGCCACGTGGTGTGCAGGGTGAGCTGTACAGCCGTGCGGTGCACAGGGTGAGTCATACAGCCATGTGGTGCGCAGGGTGAGTCATACAGCCACGTGGTGCCCAGGGTGAGCCGTACAGCCGCGTGGTGCGCAGGGTGAGTCATACAGCCACGTGGTGCCCAGGGTGAGCCGTACAGCCGCGTGGTGCGCAGAGTGAGTCATACAGCCACGTGGTGCGCAGGGTGAGCCATACAGCCACGTGGTGCGCAGGGTGAGCCATACAGCCACGTGGTGCGCAGGGTGAGTCATACAGCGCAGGATCGCGTCCTGGCTGTGCAAAGTCTTTGTTGGGGATTCCGAAGGGAGCGTCGCATTGGCTCCCAGTGAGCTCAAAAGCGGACCTACAGGGCTGGCTTTTGTCCTCCAGAGGTTGGTAGTTCGCTGACATCCATTCTTGACTTCTTGGGTGTAGAAGAGGAAGCTGGCTTGGTCATGTGATCGGAGGATGCCACTGAACATTCAGTTCTCCTGAGCTGTGTGGGGAATTGGACATTTCAAATTGGAGAGAAAATATGGGGTAAAATTGGGCACACACAGAAAAAGAAGAAATTCTTCAGGCTGCTCTGAGACATCTGTATGCCCCTCAAGTTCAAGTCAAGGAATTTTCTAAAAAGCACATTTGTTCCACAATATGCAGAAAGGTGAATGCGCTGACAGTAAGCTAAGAATGTAAAGAGAAAACCTCGTCCATAGTAAATATTTAATCAGTAGGAAACACTCCCATCTTATAGTCGTTTAGTATTTTCAGTTAAAAACTGATTATTACAAAAATGTCTGCAGATTTCCCTGATTTAATGAAATGAACAACTATGGCAATAGATTGAATAGGCCCCCACAATGCTACATATCAGTAAGAACATGGATTGTATGTCAACTGAAAAATACACAGACAATATGGGAAGGGCTGGCGAAGTTGGATCTCATTCAATATAAAAACCCCTTTTGAATCAAAGGACTAGAGTGAAACATTTAGGTAATTTCTACACTCTCATTACTGAAATATCAGTTTCTCGAGTAGCATTAAACTTGTAGCCCTACATTTTGAAAGCTTTTTTGGCACTTTAAAGTGTCTTTCTAAGAAATGTAGTTCATTCATATTTTTAGTACATATCCCTTTCCAATAATGTATTTTTCCACAGTTTCAGAATATGGCCTAAAATAATAAATGGAGGAACAGATATGTGGCGGAGTGTCCCGCCCCTATATATGTGCACTGTTTAATTATTTGTATTATTGTTTGCGGCGCGGATAAAAGCGCCTCGTATTTGTTATTGTTTTTATATTTTAAAAACCTTGTGTGGATGCATGACTGATCAGCTAGTGATTTATTTAGCTAGCTGACAGTCACGCACCCTTATTAAACTCGTGTAGACGGTGATCATCTCCCGAGTTAATTCATTGATTAATTGTTGCTAATCGGGAGATGGTCACTGTATATAAACCTGCAGCTCTCTAACCTCGGGGGGTGTACAGAGGAGTGTACGGGAGAGCGAGCTAAGAGAGAGTTATTTTAAAAAACAACTGCTAAGCGTGCTGGCTTTCACCAGCATGATACTTATTTGTTTGGCCAACGTGCCCTTTTGTTTGTTTGGTGTTTTTTTTTTTTATTGTTTAATAAAATAAGCTGAACGCCATAACGTTTCAGCTCTCACCCGTACTTCCTGAGTCTGTGTTTCTGGTCTGACGTCATCACTGAAGGCATCCTGTTCACTGGGTCCAGAAGCGGAGGACAGCCGCCAAGCGTCAGGCCACAAATACTGCAGGTTTTTTCAAAAGGACTGTTTTTGTTTTTTTGTTTTATTGTTTTGGGAAACGAAAAAAAAAATAGGAAGAAGCGGCAAGAGAAAGCAGCAACAGCAGGAGGAGGCGCATCAACAGCAGCGTGGGGCCGGTCGCAGGTCCCGTCGCATCTCTACCATGCCGGATGTCTGCCTCATCTGTCTAGACGAGGAAGGGTGGTGCTTCCTTTGTGGTGAGGTCAGGTACCTTCCCCTTGTCCAAAACTCACCATGGCAAGGGGAAGAGAAGGACTGCCCAGGGCGGGAACCGGAGGATGAGGAGGTTGAGCATCCACAGCCCAAGGCTCCACTAGCAGGGGAAGAATACCTGCTGGTTTCACCTCCACCACCACCATCCAAGGGAAAGGAGCAGGAGCTGCCTCCGCATCCTCCGAGGTGGACTGGTCCACTCTCCTCAGAGGGGATCTGGCACTGGCTGGCGGAGCCTGAGAGGGATATCGTGGAGGCCCTCCCTGCTGTTATCAACCTCCTGTGGGCGAGAGATGGGGAGCTCTGGGAGGCCTGGGAACAGCAACACCACCCAGCATCCCTCCCAGACATAGCAGCCATGGTGCTGAACTACCTGGCTGCAGATATGGAAGGGGCCCCGCTGCTGTTTCCAGCGCCAGAAGGAGAGGAGCCATCGCTGCCATCTCCAGCACCAGAGGGAGAGGAGCCCTCGCCAATGTTTCCAGCGCCAGAGGGAGAGGAGCCATTGCTGCCGTCTCCAGCGCCAGAGGGAGAGGAGCCCTCGCCACTGTTTCCAGCGCCAAAAGGAGAGGAGCCCTCGCCATTGTTTCTAGCGCCAGAGGGAGAGGAGCCTTTGCTGGCATCTCCAGCGCCAGAGGGAGAGGAGCCCTCGCCACTGTTTCCAGCGCCAGAAGGAGAGGAGCCCTCGCCATTGTTTCTAGCGCCAGTGGGAGAGGAGACTTTGCTGCCGTCTCCAGCGCCAGGAGCAGAGCAGCAGGAGCTGCCTCTGTCTCCGACACATCACTGCCAGGAGCAGAGCAACAGGAGCTGCCTCTGCCTCCATCACCTCCACCAGCAGAAGGTGAATACCTGCTGGTTCTGCCTCAACCGACGTAGGAGGACTGCTTGCCCCTCCCACCTCCACCAGCAGAGGGTGACTGCCTGCTGGTTCCACCTCCGCCACAATGGGAAGGACTGCTCCTGCCCTGCCTCGCTCCGCCCAAGGATGCCTGCCTCGCTCCTCCCAATCCTCCGCATCACCTGTGGAGCCACCAGTTACAGGGTACGAGGTAGAAGTGGAGCTCCCGCTGCCGCCTCCATGGCCAGGGGCTCCCCTCCCGAGTTCGCCTCCCGAGGGTCCGCTGCTGCTGCCGTCGCCTCCCGAGGGTCCGCTGCTGCTGCCGTCACCTCCCGAGGGTCCGCTGCTGCTGCCGTCGCCTCCTGAGGGTCCGCTGCTGCTGCCGTCGCCTCCCGAGGGTCCTGCTTGTCTGGGGTCGTCCAGGGTCCTGCTTCGCCTGGGGTCGTCGTGGGCTCTGCTTCGCCTGGGGTCGCTACCAGTCCTGCCATGCGACAGGAAATACTGTGGCTGAAGCCCCATGAATGGGAGCTGCCGGCCACGAAGAAGGGGGGGGGAGGTCAGGAGATCAGATCCCCCTGCCGCACTTTCGCTGCAGGAGAAAGTGTGGTCGGAGCCCCACGTAGGAGAGCTGTCGGCCACAAAGAAGGGGGGGAGGTCAGTAGACCAGCTCCCCCCGCAGCAATTTCGCTGCAGGAGAACGGGTGGTCGGAGCCCCACGGAGGGGAGCTGCCGGCCATGAAGAAGGGGGGGGGATGTAGGAGACCAGCTTCCCCCACAGCAATTTCTCTGCAGGAGAACGGGTGGTCGGAGCCCCACGGAGGGGAGCTGCCGGCCATGAAGAAGGGGGGGGCAGGTTTGGAGACCACCCCCAAAATTTCCTTGGCCAGATGAGCCGGCCTGTGCGCGGTCCACCGGGACGCTACAGCTGTTTGGTTGGGAGCAGGACATCCCGCCATGGCCGCCCCCGGAGACACCTTGCTTCCCCTGTTCCAGGGCCAGGACTGCTACCCGGGACTTTGGGGACTAAGGGGGGAGGTGGCAGAAAAGGCCATGTGTGCTGCGCAAGGGGGCATGTGTGTGGAGTGTCCCGCCCTATATATGTGCACTGTTTAATTATTTGTATTATTGTTTGCGGCGCGGATAAGAGCGCCGCGTATTTGTTATTGTTTTTATATTTTAAAAACCTTGTGAGGATGCGTGACTGATCAGCTAGTGATTTATTTAGCTAGCTGACAGTCACGCATCCTTATTAAACTCGTGCAGAGACAATGACCATCTCCCAAGTTAATTCATTGATTAATTGTTGCTAATCGGGAGATGGTCACTGTATATAAACCTGCAGCTCTCTACCCTCGGGGGGTGTACAGAGGAGTGTACGGGAGAGCGAGCTAAGAGAGAGTTATTTAAAAAAACAACTGCTAAGCATGCTGGTTTTCACCAGCACGATACTTATTTGTTTGGCCAACGTGCCCTTTTGTTTGTTTGGTGTTTGTTTTGTTTAAACCTTTTGTTTTTGTTTATTGTTTAATAGAATAAGCTGAACGCCGCAGCTCTGCTGCAGCAAAACAGAAAGAAAACCATTTGAAAATAAATATATCAGCAGCAAAATCTGAATCTGTATTATTTTTCAACAAAACATATTCTAGCATTATTGTAAGATGACTGTGACAGTAATCAATCAAGTAACAGTATATCCAAACATTTTAATAAATCAAATGTGTAACAAGATGAATCAATTTGATTTATAACTCGATTTACTTAATATTGAAATATATTAATAGCTTCAAATTAGTCACAAAACGTATTAAAACGTATTAATCATAGGCATCAATTGGATTTTTAAATTAATGTTATCAAGTACAAAAGTTAGTACGAAAATGTTTCTATAGTAAAAAAAAAACATGTGCATGTCAAAACCTAGCCCACATTTCAAATGCAATTTCAGCAGACTTTTGCTATATCGTTCTGTAGCTTCTTTGATTACATGATGTTAAATAAAACATATAAATTATGTTAAATCTAGGCTTTTTTTTTTTTTTAATTGTTTCAATCCAAAAAAAAAATGTAGGTGATAAAAGTTGTGGTACCATCTCTTGCAGCAAAAAAAAAAAAAAAGAAAAAACATAATACAGGTAGTTGATAGTTTTCTAGCGAGGATGTTTAATTTTACTATAACCGTTAAAATATTTAATATATAAAATGTAATACACTGTTGACATTTTGGATATTCACACTTATGTACAAAAACTAATAAATTATGTTAGTATAAAAGTATAATTAATACAAAAAAAAATCTTCTGCGTGCTAGGCAAACGTGCTAACCTCCACACTACAGGCTCCAGCTTCATGTCTGCCACTTATTATTAGCCAAGGACCCGGCGGCTGTTAAGGGGTCTCTTGTCTTTCTAACTTGAACAGAGGCTGAGACATCAGCAACTAAAAAAATTTAAGGGAGGTACCTCACACTGCTGCCCCAGGAAGTGCTGTCTGTCTCGGTCAAACCTCTCCCGAGGACTCGGTGGTGGCTGTCCACATTCTTTTTTCGCGAGAACGAAAGAACCTCACGAAAGAAGATCCCCCTCACGACAAAAGAAATGACATTTTAAGTTATTTTTTCTCCAGAGTGCTTCTATTTTCGCCAAAACAGCTGCTTTTTTCGTGAGAAGAATGCCTTTTTCGTGAGATGTGTGGCGAAAAAAGATTTTAAAAGATAAAATAAACACAAGATTTTTTTTTTAAATTGTAAACAATTTACCTGCCTCTGCCTCACGACTAAAGATTTTTTTCTGATGAAAGATTAGACCCTCGTGAAAAAGGATATTTTGTCGTGAGGCCAATTCCTTTTTAGAGATCAAACATCTAATTGCAAATGCTGTATGGAGCATGCTCAGAACCAAAATTTCTAATCCCTATAACTCAGGAACAGATTTTTTTTTTTCTCCAAACCAGAATAATGCACTATTCTGGGCCAGTCCCCTTGTACTGTAAAATTGTCAAACAAAAATTCCAAACCGTTTTGGAGCTGGAGACTGACAAAAAAAACCCTAGCAAAAAACACAGATTTTTAATTTTTTTTTCCACATTCTGGATCTCGGAATCCGCATATCCAAGCAGAACGAAATGGCCCACATCAAGAGATCTAACCAAAAGGGACCACACATCCATATTTTCATGCAAATCCATTGAACGGGGTCAAAGTTTTAAAAGTACAGAACTTGGGGTTTACCATTAAACTGCCTACTCATCCCTAACCATTACTGCACCACTATAACATGCAGGCTCTTGCTGTGGTGATGCACAGATCAGCGATTTACATCAATCACCCAGCCAACAATGGATGGTGTACT
The DNA here is from genome assembly GCA_030684275.1 of Acipenser oxyrinchus oxyrinchus. NCBI lineage: Eukaryota > Metazoa > Chordata > Actinopteri > Acipenseriformes > Acipenseridae > Acipenser > Acipenser oxyrinchus. The sequence continues at coordinate 24,402,840 of CM060258.1, read as the reverse complement.
TGAGGAAAATGGATATCATATTGAACAGCATATAGACTGAAGCCTTTGAATGAGAGAAAACAGAACCACAAGTTAGTCTCCCCAATTGACTTTATAAACACCTGTGCTGAGATCCATCACTGTTGTTTTAGATCATTAACAAATGTCCACAGTACCATCTTAATCTTCTGATCAGTATTATCAGGGGATGAAACAGTGCAGGCGGGTGTGTGTATGTATGCATGTTATATGTATGTGTATGTATGTATGTATGTATGTATGTATGTATGTATGTATGTATGTGTATACATGTATGTATACCACACATTTTCCCATATATCTGATAAACTCTGTATTAACACTATTTAGCTTAAATTATTGGGAATATCAGATTGTAGGGATATATGCTCACGTCTCTCTGTCCGTACATCCGTCTGTCTGTCACACTTTTACATATATCTTGAAACACAAGAAGTGATTCATCAGCCATTGTAATATAGTTTACCATACTAACACCTCATTTGCTTACCTAATGGCATCTAGGTCTTAAATAACATGCCATTTTCTTTAAACTCTTCATTGTCAGTTCTTATTCTATACTATTCTGTGCATACTCTGCTGATTCACATCTTGGAGATGTATGTTACTAACAAACTCATATAAAAACATCATGTAAAAAGATGCCAAAATAAATAGTTTGTGTGTGATTATTAGCCTGTATGTATATTTCTATATTATACACCTTGCCATGTTCACCAGCCAATCAGATTGAAGATAGAAACAACATTTCCGGCTCACATATGTCCTTTATTACCTGAAAATGCTTTTAGGTGAAAAATATGAACTTTGATTTATTCAAATCATGTGATCGCAAAAAATACCCCGACATAGTTTCTTATAGGATTGTATGTTTGTGATGCTTACCAACTTTCCCGGATAGTGTGAATGTGAGCCTGGCTTAGTTGCCAGGTAACCAGGTAAACGCACCGTGGCAGGAAACTGGATCTGCTATAATGATGGGGAGAGGGAGAATTAAGCTACAACTTAAAACATGTTGAAACTGAACAAATACCAACTAGATTAGAAAATAAAAACTGGAAAAAAAGGCATTTATTATTTAAAACATTCTTGTTGTATATTAAAAACCCATCTTATGTTCATACTAGTCGTGTACAGTATGTGGATTCACCTGAAGCACACTTGATAGTCTCTTCTAAGTTCACCCATGGTTATTGCAGGGTCATGCGATTGTATTGATTACTTTACTTCATTTAAAGAGGTTATAGCAAATAAAAGAATTCCACAAATCCTAATTACTGTGCACTTCCATTCACGATGTAGGTCTCAAAGGTGCAGTTTTCAAAAAAGCACATGTTGAAGCACTTTATTTTGAAATCTTTTATCTGGCAACATTGTAAGTTAAAGAAATCTCTGTTTGCAAGCCGTATGTATTTAGAATGTACATGTTGTATGCAGCACTAGTTACAGTGTTAGAGAACCCCTGCAGTGTTTAGAAGACACACGTGACCTTTGCATGACCTTTGCTGTAGTCCATATTGCAACCATTTTTACTGAATAAACTAGGGAATTTCAACTTTTACTTGGGAACATTCAAAGAGATTTTTCTTCTAAACATCGCAGTGTATCCAGTTCATGCTCCCTCCCTCCTGTAACAATGCTGGTGCTGTGATTGAAATGAGTGTATTTGTAATAGGATGAACATTTTAATAGGTTGAAATGTGGTACTGTCTCTTTCAGAAAATGTATTATTCTTGCCACGACGGGAAAATGCTCGTGCCCAATCAGCGGGGGTTGGAGGTGGGACAAGGGATTGACGGAGAACAGAATGGAAGGTTAGCGGTTCAGGAGAAAAAAGAAAGTAAATTCAACAGTTGTAACTGTCAAATAAAAACTGAAATTTTGCTGAGAAACGGTAGTCAGTGTATTTGGGAGAAAGGTTCGGAAAATTGAACAGGAGTAAGCCAGAAGATGACCGGGAGCAGGTGGTGTGTTGACCGAGTTGCGCATTCCGGATGGGGGAAAAAGCTGGATGTGAGACTGCTGTGGATAGTGACAAGGCCTAACCCTGAAAGATGAGATCACGGTTGCTTCATTAAGAGAAAGGAGCAGGTACCAAGCCTCCTCGGAGGTCTGAATATTTAATGAAATCTGTTTGGCATTGTCTGCTACAGTAGTGAACTTTTAATATACCTACTGCGTGGATATTTTGGTTCAATGTAATTTTTTTGTTGTCTGCATTTAATGACTCTGCTATAGTTACTTTTGAACTCTGCTATAGTTACTTTTTTTTTGTAAATACTTTCTGAACCTGAAAGAGGAAAACATTTGGTTATTATCATAATCATGGTTCCCTAAAATAGAAATGTAACCATTACTGTTTGTTTATTTACCTCCTAAAGACCTGAAACCTGAATAAGATATACCAAAGCTGCTCGCAGACTCTGAGGACACAAAGGCACTGCGCTCACAGATCTCAGCGTCATTTTTCCTTCAAGCCTGCTGCAATCATGGATGCAGTGACCTTGAAGGTTCATGGTTACATTTCTTTTTTTTCTTTTTTTATTTCTTTATAAATGTAGTAATCGCCAATTATTTTATTATTTTCTCCCAATTTGGTATATCTAATTATTTTTTAAGCTCAGCTCACTGCTACCACCCCCGTGCTGACTCAGGAGCAGCGAAGATGAGCACACGCTGTCCTCCGAAGCGTGCGCTGTCAGCCGACAGCTTTTTTTTCACACTTCAGCCCCGCCATGTAGCCAACCCAGAGCTACAGCATCGGAGGACAACGCAGCTCTCGGGCAGCTTCCAGTCAAGCCTGCAGGCGCCCGGCCAGACTACAGGGTTGCTGGTGCCTGGTGAGCCGAGGACAATTGGCCCCGGGCGGAGCTCGGCCACCAGCGGCGCCCCCTGGGAGCTCCAGTCTACGATCGGCAAAAGAATAGCCTGGACTCAAACTGGCGGCCTCCAGGCTATAGGGCGAATCCTACACTCCACTCGGAGTGCCTTTACCAGAATGCGCGACTCGGGAGCCCCAATGGTTACATTTCTATTTCAGGGAACCAGGGTTATGATAATAACCTAACATTCCCTTTCAAGTACGAAATGTAACCATTACCGTATTGGTGAGTGCAGGGGCTCAGATGGAGGCTTCATGAGTGCTTGAAGCACCACGTTTAGTCTCCAGTGAGGAACAATGTCTTCACAGGCGTCCAAAGCCGCTAAGCCCCTTTCAAAAATTGCCCCACCAGGAAGTGAGCTTCTGAGTCAATCTTAACATGGCAAGCTGAAACAGATAGACCTTTAATGTAGAGGGGGATTTCCCCTCGTCAAACAGGTCCTGCAAAAATTGAGGTATAACTGCCATGGCACAGGTAGTGGGGTCAAACCCATGAGACAGACACCACTTCTGAAAAACACCCCACTTGTACCCGTACTGGGAACGCATGGACACTGCTCTGGCATTCTGCAGGGTGTCAATGACCCTATTAGAAAGCTCCAGACGGCTCAAATGCAGCCGTTCAGGGGCCAGATGCAGAGCTGCAGGCTTGATGGGTAGGGATGCCAGAAGATCCCCCACACCTGACTGAGCAGGTAGCGGTGATTGGGAAGTCTCCACGGCTGGCCGCTCAGGAGCTGCATCAGGGTTGAAAACCAGTCTCCTGGGCCAAAAAGGGACTATTAGTAGCACCTTGGCCCGGTCCTGCCTGATTTTCTCCAGACACAGCGGGAGCATGGCGAGCGGTGGGAAGGCATACAGCAGCTGCCTCGGCCACTGGTGTGCCTAGGCATCTATTGCCAGCGGGTCCCCACCTCCAATTATGGAGAACCAGAGGGGACAGTGGGGTGCAAAGAGGCTTACCACCTCGGGGTGAAGCCTCCACTCTGAGGTGCTGGGAACTCTCCTTGAGAGGAGGTCCGCCACCCAGTTTGTCATCCCAGGCAGGTGTACTGCCCGCAGTGAGAGGAGGTACTCATGTGCTTAGAGCAAAAGCTAGGTGACCTGAGGCTGCCCTGGTGGTTGATGTAAGCCAACACTGTTGTGTTGTCTGTATGGACAAGCATGTCTCCCTTGAACCTCCTTCAAAAAATTCTGCAAGGCCAGGTAAACTGCACACCCCTTCTATTTTACACAGTGCCCCAGCCCAGGCTGGATGAGTCCGTGGTGATGACCTCTCTTCTGGCAACACTGCCCAGCGCTACGCCGAGGTGTCTGGGCCGGCTTTTTCCACCAAGAGAGTGCCTATAGACAGTGATGAGACACTGTCAATAGGTGGTCGCGGTTCAATGCGGGCTGAAAAACCCTGCTGTTAACCAGGCCTGCTAGAGGGTGCATGCGCAAGAGACCCAATGGAAGGGTCTGGGAAGCTGCTGCCATGAAGCCCAGAAGTCTCTGCAATATCATTACCGTGAGTGCTCTGCCGTCCGACTTTGTTAATGTATAATTGTATTACCCTACTTTAAGCAAACATTATGAAATGCTAAATTGAAATCGCAAACCCTTTTCTAAGTTTTACGTTTGAAATGTACAATACTAATGAAGTAATTGTTGAAATGATTGTTGCGTAATAAAATGCTATTCGCTTTTCTGGTGAATTGTTCTGACTCACTGTGGTTTCATTAATGAATCCACAGTTTTCTGTGGATTCGTAGCACTAACTGTGGATTTGTTAATTAACAACATATCTGTCCCACACTCCCCTTCTCTTCAAAGCCACTCAGCCATGTAGCCTGGGGAAGGCAGCGAGGTGGGCAATGTAAACAAAGGGAGGTGAGCTGCAGAGCTCAGTGACATCACAGCTTATAGGAAGCAGTCCCAGGGAGGTCGGAGGACATCTCCATAGTTTCTAGTGACAGATAGTTTCATATGGCAGGACTAGCAAATGACTTTCAGCATTAAGAAGAACTGAGGAGAACGGGAGCCAATAGGGAGCAGGAAGAGGTGGGGCTTGGAAAGAGGAGAAGAGAGAGAGCGTGAAGGATAAAAAAAGAAAAGAAATAAAAGAGACAGCAGCTATGAAAGATTGAATACAAGTATTCAATTTTAGCTCAAATTAAAAATGAATAGCCTTACAGCTGGAGTAGTGTGTAAGGCTGTATATCTTGCAGTGCATGTAATGTAGAGTACACAGATTGTATCCAGCTGCTACTGCTACTGAACAGTCGTCTGGGCTACCGGGAACAATTCAGCGTGTCCTCTGGCTACGTGGGATCAAGGAGAATGTATTTTTCTTTCGAGTCCTGACGGCTGTCTGCCTGAAGCAGGATCACCATTTGTGAGCATTGTTTGTGCCCCTTCACCTCTATAAACGAAAGCATAGTAAGTTAGCCATTAGTCACATTTTCTGTTTGGAAATTGTGCAGGTTGGCAGGTCCAGATTAAGTTTAATGGGGGCCCGGGGCAGTTATCGTTTTGGGGTGCCCCTCTTTGCATATTCATTTGCTTCCCTTTACTGTTTTACTACCACCACACTCGATTAACATTAATGTCAAATTATTCAGTCTTAGCTGATCCATATTTTACCTGATTCGATGTTTGAATTAGCGCTAGTTTTGAAAATAAGCATTGGCCACAGCGTTAGTCACTGGCAGTTTCAAATACAAAATGGGAAGTGCAAACTGCAGACTCTTTTGTCGTACTAGCAGGTTATCTGGAAATGTGTTGACCTTATCTCTTAAGAATATGTATGTGTATAATACATTTATAATAAATATATATGCAGCCAAAAAATGTTTAGCAAATCACACAAGGATAGTACACAGCGCTTTCTTATGGCATGTTCACTAAGGCGCAAGACTGCAGATTACTGAACCTTGGCCCACACTGAAGGTAGGCTTCTCCCAGGGGTTACACTTATATTACAGGCATTTTGTAAGTAAGGCCAAACTCAGTTGATGGTTTGTGTTCAGTTTGTTTTGATGTATGTATCTCACCTTTTGAAACTTGAATGGAACTTGAGATTTGATGGCTTGTTTGTTTGGAAATGCTCTTGTGATTTCTAACTTCAATTTTTTTTACGGTATTTGTTTAGCTCAGCTGTTTTTTAAACTGTGTTTTTCACAACAGGACACAGAAGAAGCAGTCTTTACAAACTTCCCAGGGTCTGTGCTTCTTTCAAGCATGTAACGCTCAGTTACAAAAATGCATATTTCTCTATTTTTTTGTATTAGGTGCCAGCTAAAATGAAAATGCCTGTTTGCTACCTGTATGCCTTTCAAAACTGCACAAACAATGGACATGCCTGATTAATAGAATGCATTAGCTATAACCCCGTTAAAATCTATTGTTTATCTTTGGTACATCTTGTAAAATATTTCTCTTTTATTTGTTTGTTTTTAAAACATGCACTGGGCAAGGTGTATAATAGTGAATCTCCCCTTCACAGACAACATATTTTTTTATCCCTTAAATAATGAATCAATGTTCTTTTTTCTTTTTTATATATAACCTTGAAACAATGTGGATTGCTTGTACCTGTGTGTGTGTGTGTGTGTGTGTGTGTATATATATATATATATATATATATATATATATATATATATATATATATATATATATATATCCATGTGGAATAATTGTGATATCATTAATAAAAACACACAAAAACATAAAAAAACAAGCAAAAAAAAAGGTCAGCAACGCACTTGGAATATCTAATATGGAGAAACAGATGAGCAAACATACAGATGTACTGACAGACAGGGGAAACGAAACAAGGTGACAGAGAAATGGGAGGTGGAAAGGTGAAGCAGTGGACGGGACTCACGGGAGACAGCACGTCCCCGTCAAAGCGGCGGATGGGGTTGGGTTTCCGGCGGTAGGCCGGCTCCTGGGCGACGGGTTTCTGCTGGTGCTGGTGCTGGTGGTGGTAATGCTGCTTCTTTTTCTTCCGGTCCTGGCGCTCTTCCTTCTGTCGAATCCGCATGAGCTGCACCCGCCGCTGCTGTCTGCTGATTATCACTGAGAGAACGAGAGAGAGAGTGACAGACAGACACACATCAGAACAGGGAGGCTGCACAGGACCCCTCTGCTGCTACAGTGGTTAGATCCATGCATGTAATTCAGCCTCCGAAATGTCAAAAGAAACTTAAATTCAGTGACAAGCGTTTTTGCTTCTTCTCGTCACTGAATTTAAGTTGTGTTCAGTATTTCTAAATTCAGCTATTTTGGGTGTTTAATAAGTATGGATGATTGTAACTAGTTTGAATAGAACATAATAAGGCATTGTATTATAATCAGGTGGGGAGGGATCAAATACAGTGCTGACACAAGTTATGGAAACAACAAATGCAAAGAAAGAGTTGGGGTGGTGATTTTACTGCCCATTTTTCCTCACTTACTGTAGACCCCGTACTTACGGAATACCTTGGCATCCCTCAATAGATCAGAATACTGTGGACAGAGAGTTTGTTTCCTTGATAACCTCACTCAGACTACTTTCAGGCAACAAACTCCTCATCCCCCTAGAAGTGCTTTCTAAAAGTATTTTAAGGTACCATTACTTGTGAGACAGCTTACTCATTCAAATATTTTGCTTTTTTTTTTTCAATGATCTATTCCAATGAGGGAAAATGGGCATTCAAATCCCCACCTTCAGTTGTTCTTGTGTAGCTAAATACTGTAACTTGTAAAGTGGTTGTTACTACAAAGTAATTAATAGGAGAAGCAGCTAGTTGGGTACAGACAGAAAACAAGCTGCTGAAGTGGTAAGGAATTACCAAGGAAGTGAAGCACTATATGACAGCATGGATTGCAAACAGATGTTTTTGACCTAGTGTGGTACCAGATGACAAAATACAAGTTTGCTGTTCATGTGTTTTTTTCAGTCTGCACATGACACACACACAATGGAAGTGCTCCAGTGTTCACATTCCTGGGATTCTTCTGTTAGCTACAGTCACATCAACACTCCACAGAACATGCTTTTGCTCAATTGATCAACAGCATCTATTTTAAACTAGTTCCTGGATTTAAGAGACTGATCTGGGCAGTGCCTCCATTGTAAGCAGCTCCAGTTCAAGCTCAGCTCCACAGTTCACTTACTATCCGTTAAACTTTACCATGGGGGGCACTGTTTGTTACTTTCTTCAGCATCACTAGGTTGTTGTCTTAACATCTCAGGTTTGCTGTCATTGTTGTAAACGGATCCACCAAACTGTTTTCACCACAGAGGCGTGCTTGGAATCGATTACCATGTTAAGGGAGTGGAGCTAATGTAATCAAGGGTCTGTTATTTTCCGGTTGGGATGCAGGAACTCCCTTGGAAGTGTGTTGAATATTGTATTGATGCCAGCAATTGGATTCGGCATGGCTCACATGAGAATGCAGGAGAAAAATGGTCCAAAAATCCTCAGTATATCTAACTGTCTGTTTCTGCATCTTTGGTTGTGTTTTACAGACAGTTTGCTGTGTGAATGTACACGTGTTTGTGTGTTTTTGTGTTAATGTACAGTACATACAGGTTGTGGACATAAAAATGGACGCCTGGGTAAATGAGGGACACCAAGTATATTGAAAGCAAGGGCTTCCACACAGGTGTGGCTCATGCGTTAATTAGCAAATAACATCCCAGCATGCTTAGGGTCACGTATAAAAATGCTGGACAGGCCTGGTTGCCTATAATTATGGCTAGCATGAGGAGACCTCAGTGACTTTGAAAGAGGAGTGATTGTTGGGGCGCGTTTGGCAGGAGCTTCAGTGACCAAGACAGCTCAACTTGCTGATGTTTCACGAGCAACGGTGTCTAAGGCGATGTCGGCATGGAACTCCGAGGGAAAGACATCATCAGCAAAGAGCAACAGTAGGCGGAAGCGCATACTCCAGGATCATGATATTCTTATTATTTATTTCTTAGCAGATGCCCTTATCCAGGGCGACTTACAATTGTTACATGATACCACATTATTTTTACATACAATTACATTATTTTTTTTACACATTATTTTTACATACAATTACCCATTTATACAGTTGGGTTTTTACTGGAGCAATCTAGGTAAAGTACCTTGCTCAAGGGTACAGCAGCAGTGTCCCCCACCTGGGATTGAACCCACGACCCTCCGGTCAAGAGTCCAGAACCCTAACCACAACTCCACACTGCTGCCCATATATCCATGCATTAATTTGAAGAGCAAGGCAAAACAGGCTAGCAACTGCAGAGCAATTGACACCAAATTTTTCAACCTGGGGCGCGAGCAGCCAGTTTCATCAAAAACGGTCCGCCGAGAACTCCACAGAATGGGATACCATAGTGGCCCAACACCCTATTAAGTGACTTTACATTGGTGTTTCCAATTTTTTGTCCACTACCTGTACTACACATGTTTACATAGAGCTTATAGAGAAAACCATTATTATCATGGGAAATTAATTATTATTAGTTCATCAAGAATGTTTTGTTTTTGCTTTTTTAGTATAATGTTACAGATACAGTTCAAAATGCAGGTGCATGAACCATCTGTAATTACAGTGTAGTGACCATTTACTAATGTGTGTTACATGATGGGGTGGGGAGATTAAAGGGAATGTGAACAGGCATGAAAGTTTGCTTTGGTTGTGCTTCTGTTTGTTTTGTGCACGTTTCATCTTCTCTCTGATGTAAAGTTTAGTCTCTTACTTGCCGTTTGAACATTAAAATCATGATATATCTCCCTTGCATCCAAACACACCAGTTTTCTTTACTATGGACAACAAACTTTTCCGTAAACTGCAGTTTTTTCCTCTGATGTAATTTCCTGCTGCACTGTGACAAGGATGGCTTGGCGGGTGACGTCAGATGGGGTTAAAATGCCCCATCCAGATCACATTTCGAGAATGCGTGGTCAACAGTGAGTGATCATTGACAAACTGGCTGTTGACCATGCATATGTGGTCGAGGGATAAACTAGGTAACTGATAGCCAGTTAATCCCTTGGACACAATATGAAACACGCAGCTCTGGCTGAACAGGGGTTAGTGTGTTCAGGGGTGGAACGAGACACGAGTCAAAAAAGCTAAAATCCAAACAACAATTGCTACCCGAGCTGGTTTTACACCAGCACGATACTTGTTTTTTTCTGTGTCTGTTTTGTTTTGTCCAGAGTGCCGTTTTGTTAAGTGTTTTGCTTTTGTTTAAATATTTTATTTAGCCCGCGGATCAGCGCTTCCATACCCCAGTACTGTGTCTGTCTCCTCCCTGGTCTGACGTCACCCGCAAGCCATCCCGTTCACAGATGGATACGCAGCAGGCAGTACTGTGGGGTGAGACGCTAATGCACTCAGGGTTTTTATTAAATAATAAATATACAAGAAACAAAAAAAATAGCACCAGGGCCAAAATATACAAACACTAAGGCCAGCACCAAACAAATACCTTGTGGTTACAACGATTACAGCTCCGTAGCAGTTGTTTTTCTCTTTCATTTGACATTCGAGCACTCCGTCTTGTTTCCTCCTTCCTCTGCGGTATATATAGGGGCCGAGGGATTAACTGGTTGTCAATTACCTCGTTTATCCCTCGGCCACATTCTGCATGGGTTTTGTAATAAGCGTGGCTGACAGCTAATTCATCAATACATAATTAGCTGCCAACCACGCATTCTCATGAGATGTTATTTTAAAACAATAATAAACCAGACAGGTTTTCCACCTGTAATATATTTATATAATAATAATAATAATAATAATAATAATAATAATAATAATAATAATAATAATAATAATAATAATAATAATACACACAGGGGCGGGGTGTACCACATGCACCAAAAAATGTTCTGTCCAGACCAGAGTGACGTGTAGAGCTCTGCAGGAACACATCCGGCTTGACAAGAAAAAACTACTGTATCAATATTGTAAAATAATCCATTTCAAGTTGATAATATTAGTTCCATATATTGTGTCATTTTAAGGTCATTATTATGGAGATTATTAGCTAGACTTTTATTGTATTAGGTTAAAGAATTTTTTGTTCCTCACATGCTAAAAATAAGTATTTCAATTTCTTTGTGAACTTCTTTGTGATCTGTGATTTTATGTAGCCAACACCTTATTATCCTATTTCTTCAAGTGGTTTACTGTGTGAATATTTTCTTTTAAAATACATTATTATTTGCAGTTTACAAAATCATACGCTATAGTTTCAAGACATTTCGCATTGTTTTAGTATCAGTCTGGCTTTCACCCTCCTAAATGAGCATGTCCAGTAGCTGTCCGCAATGAACAGTTACCTTTACATGTAACCAGTGGGTCCTCATAAATCGCAGTAAACGTGAAAAAACGTGAGAGAGGTATAAAATGTATCGTATTAGAGCCAAATATGTACAATTGGAATATTGTATAATGAAAGCTTGCTGCAGAAGCATAGGTACAATAGCAATTCTCTTGATAGCAGATTTTCCCCCCATGGCCATGCATTTGAAAAAGCTTTCTGAAAACGTTTGTAATTCTGTACGGTAATTGCAGTCGTGTCCTCCAACTCCAACATTGGTATTCATTTTAAAACAGCATGGCATTAAATTAAATCTACAGGCAATTTTTTAATCACAGGATTGAACAACAATAAAATCAATGCATCTTTTTTCTGCGCTGATTTGTGGCTGTTTTGAATACCGCTGAAATGACCTTACAACTCGTTTTTTTAACTCTATCGTTTGGGTAATACGTCAGAGGTCATTTGAGTTGGCCCCGCCCAGTCCTCCAAGGTTCTGAGGCTGAAAATGTGTTTACTTTGCAAGAGAAGGGTGATGTATTATCATTTTAATGTTCAAACTGCAGCCAAAAAGCAGTGCAATGCATCAGAGTAAGGAAAAACTTTTACGCAATGATGGTAAACTTATAAACCTACAGATATTCCCTTTAAGTGCAACACTATATGAAACCATGGCTTGCAAACAAAGATTTATTTTACATAATGTAGTACCAGATAATTGGGCCACATTTTCAAAGTGTTTATTCCAGTCTTTAATTAACTCTTTTTTTTAAAGATGAAAATTCAACAGTAATGTATGGAACTAAGAAACAAACACCTGGAGACCTCGAGTCACATTGCTGAGATGTTACATACTGTTTTAGTAAATAGGTGTTTTTCTCCTTTCAAAAAAACAGGAGTTAATTACAGACAGGAGTAAACTCTTAATAATGAAAATACATGTTTACTACGTGTTTCTTTCACAAGTGCACACTTGAGACCAACTTAAAGAATGGAAGTGAGCAACAGGTAAGATTTAGGCAATTATTATTAATAAAAAAAGGATTTATGGGATTGTTTTGTTAGCTAAAATCATTTAAAATAATAAATCATTTCAAACTGCAGCGTAGCATAGGAGAGTGGTGGGAGAGAGTGACAGAGCCTGCTGTACATACTCACCCTCTGTGTGCGAGTATCCCTCGGCCGTCACCTTCCACTGCACCAGGACCCCGAGCAGGGAGAGCACGGGCCACACCCCCAGGATGACCCAGCTGAACCAGCACACAGGCCGCTGGGGGGCCACCTTGACGCGCTCATACACATACTGCACCAGCAGGGACAGCTCGATGAAGTAGTCCACCGTGACGGTGATGATGGCGCTGCCAAAGACGGCGGTGGAGAGGGTGGTGAAGCAGCGCTGCCACTGCAGGGTGAACACGGCGAACAGCATGCCCGTGCCCAGGAGCAGCCCCAGGGGGATCCAGACCGTGGACGGGTGGTAGAACTGCTCCATCACCACCAGCGTGGCCAACGCTACCAGCAGCCCCAGCAGTAGCCCGACCATGAAGAGCCCCACGCTGCGCACCAGCATGGTGACCAGGCCGCACAGCACCCCGATAGCCAGGCCAATGCCAGCGCTGGCCTCCACGCTCAGCTGCGTGTCCAGCACCCGCTCCTTGTAGCACAGCATGAAGATGATGATGGAGCCGAACATCAGGCCCGTCAGGAACATCACCGCCTTGAAGCAGCGGTAGCCTGGGGAGAGACAGCGAGAGCCACACTGTTAGCAGGGTCAATAACAGGCCCTGCAGCTGAACAGAGGGAGAGAGGCAGAGCAAACCTTTTAACATTTATACCAACGCAAAACTCACATTAAATTAAATGCACCTGCTCTGTAAAACTACTGCCATAAAAAGGTTTAGTTTTATTAATGTGCGGTACATACTACACTATATACTACGTGTGTACACAAGCCCATTCATGAATACAGTTTCACAAAATATAAAAGTTAACATTTACTGATATTTACTACATGCACAACTTACATGCACAGTTTATTAATGTACAGTTGACTGAAGTCTTTAAAAAAGTTAACCCTAACCAATACTAGAAGAGCAGCACAGAAACCAGGACCAGAGGACATAGTTAAGTGGAAACAGACTTAGGACAGAGGGAAGGGGACACTTCTTTACACAAAGAGTGGTGAGGGGGTGGCATGGCTATCACACTTCTTTACACAGAGAGTGGTGAGGGGGTGGCATGGCTATCACACTTCTTTACACAGAGAGTGCCATAGGCGGCGCGTGAGTCTTTCGTTTGGGGAGGCTATTCCACACTTTTCCCCCTGCATTTATTGAACCCAACGATGACAGTAAGATACACACACATTATATATATATATATACAGCTCTGGAAAAAATTAAGAGACCACTGCAAAATTATCAGTTTCTCTGGTTTTACTATTTATAGGTATGTGTTTGGGTAAAATGAACATTTTTGTTTTATTCTATAAACTACTGACAACATGTCTCCCAAATTCCAAATAAAAATATTGTCATTTAGAGCATTTATTTGCAGAAAATGACAACTGGTCAAAATAACAAAAAAGATGCAGTGTTGTCAGACCTCGAATAATGCAAAGAAAATAAGTTCATATTCATTTTTGAACACCACAATACTAATGTTTTAACTTAGGAAGAGTTCAGAAATCAATATTTGGTGGAATAACCCTGATTTTCAAGCACAGCTTTCATGCGTCTTGGCATGCTCTCCACCAGTCTTTCACATTGATGTTGGGTGACTTTATGCCACTCCTGGCACAAAAATTCAAGCAGCTCGGCTTTGTTTGATGGCTTGTGACCATCCATCTTCCTCTTGATCACATTCCAGAGGTTTTCAATGGGGTTCAGGTCTGGAGATTGGGCTGGCCATGACAGGGTCTTGATCTGGTGGTCCTCCATCCACACCTTGATTGACCTGGCTGTGTGGCATGGAGCATTGTCCTGCTGGAAAAACCAATCCTCAGAGTTGGGGAACATTGTCAGAGCAGAAGGAAGCAAGTTTTCTTCCAGGACAACCTTGTACTTGGCTTGATTCATGCGTCCTTCACAAAGACAAATCTGCCCGATTCCAGCCTTGCTGAAGCACCCCCAGATGAGTCCAATTTTCAGCTTTGCCCAACACCTGGTCGTCTAATGGTTAGACGGAGACCTGGAGAGGCCTACAAGCCACAGTGTCTCGCACCCACTGTGAAATGTGGTGGAGGATCGGTGATGATCTGGGGGTGCTTCAGCAAGGCTGGAATCGGGAAGCTTTGGCATGAATCAAGCCAAACCTCTGGAATGTGATCAAGAGGAAGATGGATGGTCACAAGCCATCAAACAAAGCCGAGCTGCTTGAATTTTTGCGCCAGGAGTGGCATAAAGTCACCCAACATCAATGTGAAAGACTAGTGGAGAGCATGCCAAGACGCATGAAAGCTGTGCTTGAAAATCAGGGTTATTCCACCAAATATTGATTTCTGAACTCTTCCTAAGTTAAAACATTAGTATTGTGTTGTTTAAAAATGAATATGAACTTATTTTCTTTGCATTATTCGAGGTCTGACAACACTGCATCTTTTTGTTATTTTGACCAGTTGTCATTTTCTGCAAATAAATGCTCTAAATGACAATATTTTTATTTGGAATTTGGGAGAAATGTTGTCAGTAGTTTATAGAATAAAACAAAAATGTTCATTTTACCCAAACACATACCTATAAATAGTAAAACCAGAGAAACTGATAATTTTGTAGTGGTCTCTTAATTTTTTCCAGAGCTGTATATATATATATATATATATATATATATATATATATATATATATATATATATATATATATATATATATACAGTACTGTGCAAAAGTTTTAGGCAGGTGTGAAAAAATGCTGTAAAGTAAGAATGCTTTCAAAATAGACATGTTAATAGATTATATTTATCAATTAACTAAATGCAAAGTGAGTGAACAGAAGAAAAATCTAAATCAAATCCATATTTGGTGTGACAACCCTTTGCCTTCAAAACAGCATCAATTCTTCTAGGTACACTTGCACAAAGTCAGGGATTTTGTAGGCATATAGTCAGGTGTATGATTAAACAATTATACCAAACAGGTGCTAATGATCATCAATTCAATATGTAGGTTGACACACAATCATTAACTGAAACAGAAACAGCTGTGTAGGAGGAATAAAACTGGGTGAGGAACAGCCAAACTCAGCTAACAAGGTGAGGTTGCTGAAGACAGTTTACTGTCAAAAGTCATACACCATGGCAAGACTGAGCACAGCAACAAGACACAAGGTAGTTATACTGCATCAGCAAGGTCTCGCCCAGGCAGAAATTTCAAGGCAGACAGGGGTTTCCAGATGTGCTGTCCAAGCTCTTTTGAAGAAGCACAAAGAAACGGGCAACGTTGAGGACCGTGAGACGCAGTGGTCGGCCAAGGAAACTTACTGCAGCAGATGAAAGACACATCATGCTTACTTCCCTTCGCAATCGGAAGATGTCCAGCAGTGCCATCAGCTCAGAACTGGCAGAAAACAGTGGGACCCTGGTACACCCATCTACTGTCCGGAGAAGTCTGGTCAGAAGTGGCCTTCATGGAAGACTTGCGCCAAAAAGCCATACCTCCGGACGTGGAAACAAGGCCAAGCGACTCAACTATGCACGAAAACACAGGAACTGGGGTGCAGAAAAATGGCAGCAGGTGCTCTGGACTGATGAGTCAAAATTTGAAATATTTGGCTGTAGCAGAATGCAGTTTGTTCGCAGAAGGGCTGGAGAGCGTACACGAATGAGTGTCTGCAGGCAACAGTGAAGCATGGTGGAGGTTCCTTGCAAGTTTGGGGCTGCATTTCTGCAAATGGAGTTGGGGATTTGGTCAGAATTAATGGTCTCCTCAATGCTGAGGAATACAGGCAGATACTTATCCATCATGCAATACCATAAGGGAGGCATCTGATTGGCCCCAAATTTATTCTGCAGCATGACAACGACCCCAAACATACAGCAAAAGTCATTAAGAACTATCTTCAGCGTAAAGAAGAACAAGGAGTCCTGGAAGTGATGGTATGGCCCCACAGAGCCCTGATCTCAACATCATCGAAGTCTGTCTGGGATTACATGAAGAGAGAGAAGCAACTGAGGCTGCCTAAATCCACAGAAGAACTGTGGTTAGTTCTCCAAGATGTTTGGGCCAACCTACCTGCCGAGTTCCTTCAAAAACTGTGTGCAAGTGTACCTAGAAGAATTGATGCTTGATGCTGTTTTGAAGGCAAAGGGTGGTCACACCAAATATGGATTTGATTTAGATTTTTCTTCTGTTCACTCACTTTGCATTTAGTTAATTGATAAATATAATCTATTAACATGTCTATTTTTGAAAGCATTCTTACTTTACAGCATTTTTTCACATCTGCCTAAAACTTTTGCACATGTATATATATATATATATATATATATATATATATATATATATATATATATATATATATATATATATATATATATATATTGTGACAGAGGGGTTTGGGGAACGTATGGTAAAGTATGTAACAATGCATACATAAGCAACAGAATGAAAACAATCCTGTTTCCACAATAAATCGCTGTATGTATACTGGGTACTGTGTGTAGTAGGGTAAAATGGCTGCCGACTAAAAGACTACGTTTCCCAGAAGACCATAGTCAAATTGGGCTGAGGTAAGTGTGTAACAGGATGCAGCTATATCTTGTTAGGGCGGGGTCCTGGCTGTATAAAGCCAGCCTCGAATCCAGTGAAAGGGAGAGACTACCAGGGAGGAGGTTGTAGTGTGTGATACAATGTTTCTGAGGAGATTTATGTAAGTACGCAAGAACAACTGTTACTGGGTGGAACAGTTGTGCTGTTGGTAACATTTACCAAGTGTTTTCTGTACAGGGAAACAGCCTAGCTGTCCTGTCCTAGATAGGGACTGATGGTTAGTTAACACTCCTTGTTGGAGTAGGTTTTTGTTTGTTTATTTTATTTTGGCACTGTACATAATAAACATACGCCACTGGCGCTTCACTGCATCTCCTGTGTTTTGCGTATTCCCTACTGGGGGCTGCCTTGGCCATCGGTCACTCTACCACATATGGTGGCAGCGGTGGGATTGCGCCCTCTGTAGTTTGGGAGGAGTATTGCAGTTAAAAAAAAAAAAAAAAAAACACACACACTCTGAGTTTGGAAGATCTGGTAAAAGCCACAGTGGCTTTACAGCAACAGCTGGTGGTACAGGCTGCGACCCAACAGGAGGCAAACCAAGCACTCCAACAGCGACACCAACAGCAATTCGCAGCCAAGCAAGAAGTCACACAGCAGCTGCTGGCTCACCTGGTAAAGGGTCAGAGTGAACGACAAGCACTGGACCAGCGTCTCACTATGGCGGAAGCAAACAGACCTGTGAGTAACCCAATGAGACCCAGCCATGTACTACAGAAGATGACGCCTGGAGATGATGTTGAGGCTGCCGAGGATTATGATCGACTGAAGGCTGAAATTCTGGCAAGGGCAGGCGTAACCTCTGCAGTGAGGGCTCAGAGGTTCAATGCCTGGATGTACAATGAAAAGCAAGCACCATGGTCGCAAATGTTTGACCTTATTCACCTGGCCAGGCACTGGCTGCAGCCTGAGATCAACAAGGCAACAAGGGTGGTAGAGCTGCTGGTCATGGACCGGTATTTGCGTGCCCTACCCTCTCCTTTGAAAAAATACGTGGGGCAAGGCGACCCACAAACACTGGATGACTTTGTTGCCCTCGTCGAGAGGCAACTGGCCGCCGAGGATCTGTTACGTCCACCTGTTTCCCCGCCACCTGGGAGCTGCGGGCGACCCCCATTCGGAAAGGACTCTGACACCCGGAAAGTGGGTAAGCGAGACTCTGGTTATAAAGGGGGCGCTGAAGAGCGGTCTAGCGCTGTGAAGGGACTGGGGGAAAGGAGGGTTGTTTCTGAGAAACCTGATGAAACGTATAAAAATGATCAATGTTATAAATGTTATAGATATGGACATATTGCTACAGGGTGTCCAAAGGAAGCAGAACCAATGCAATGTGACCTGGGAGAAAATGATTATTGCACAATAAGCAGTATGGTAAGCGTGGCTGTAGGGAGTCATGCATATATGAACAAAGTAAAAGTAAATGGGAAGGTGGTACTAGCTCTGCTGATTCGGAAGTGCTACAACTTTGGTTTCCCCGTTGTATGTGAAATCGAACCATTTGAACCACAAGCTCAAAACTGGTATCACGTGCATACATGGTGATGTGAAATATTATCCCACAGCCATAGTGCAGATTGAGATACAGGGGAAAGTACACATGCTAAAAGTGGGAGTGGTTCCGCACATGCCGCATGCCGTGATACTGGGAAGGGACTTGCCAGATTTTGACCATCTGTTCAAACCGGCAAGGGAATTGGATAAATCTAACCAAATTGTACCCAGGAGTGAAACTGACTCCTCAGAGAGCTTAGGAGAGGTGTTCCCATTTAACGATCCGGGGTTGTTTGTATCTACTTTTAAAAGAACAAAATCTCGCAGAGAACGTAGAGCTGATAAAAATAGAGGATGCCCTATAGGTCAAACCACACTCTCCCATCTCATCCATTCTCCCTGCTTGCCCTGGGAAATGGCCTTTATACACCTCATCCTCTCCTCCTGCTTTTGCACCTCGTTGACTACAAGCTTCCTCCGTTGCGCTGGGGCTGCCTTGTGCCATGTAGGAGGAGCTGAACTGAGACCAAGACCCCCTCTTCCATGCTGAACTTGCCCCATGATATCACCAATTTGAAGGGCAGCCTTTGCATCCTCCACAGCTTTCTTTGCCACCCACTTTCTTCTAGTTTTCAACACAGGTGCTGCCTCCCTTACGCATTTGTCGCGTGACTCTACTAATGTAATTTCCAGTCGGACCTTGGCGCACTTAAACTCCTCGGTTAGAGCGGAGACAGGTAGCTGCAGTATTCCTTTACCATAAAGTCCCACTCTGCTGAGGCAGCGTGGAACTCCCAACCATTTCCTGATGTGTGAACTGATTAAAGCTTCCAGCTTCTCTACTGTTGTCAAAGAAACCTCGTACACAGTCAGTGGCCACAGCAACATTGGCAGTAGGCCAAACTGAAAGCACCAGAGTTTTAATTTGCCTGGTAAAGCGCTGCTGTCTATGCTCTTCAACCCTTCCACAGCTTGTTGTCTAACTTCTCCCACACGAACTGTGCCCTTTAGATCCCCGTCGTACCATCTCCCAAGGCTCTTCACTGGCTTCTCAGACACTGTTGGTATTGCCTCATCATTAATGAAGAACGTTTTATCTACTACTTTACCTTTAATTATAGAGATGCTCCTTGATTTAGTGGGCTTGAATTGCATTCGTGCCCATTCAATGTTATTGGTTAATTTGCCCAATAACCGATTAGTGCAGACTACTGTTGTAGTCATGGTTGTCATGTCATCCATGTATGCTCGAATTGGTGGTAGTCGTATTCCAGAAGCCAAGCGCTCTCCTCCCACTACCCATTTTGATGCCCTAATGATTACTTCCATTGCCATGGTAAAAGCCAGTGGAGAAATGGTGCATCCTGCCATTATTCCAACTTCTAGGCATTGCCATGTAGTGCTGAATTCTGAAGTTGAAAAACTAAATTGCAAATCTCCAAAGTAGGCTTTCACTAGATTTGTTATTGTCATTGGTACACTGAAAAAATCAAATGCTGCCCAAAGAAGTTCATGTGGCACTGAACCATATGCATTAGCCAAATCCAGGAATGTCACATGGAGCTCCTTCCTCTCCTTTTTAGCTGATTGAATTTGTTGCCAGATTACATTGATGTGTTCTAAGCATCCTGGGAAACCTGGAATGCCCGCTTTTGTATTGAAGTGTCAATGAAGCAGTTCTTTAATAGGTAAGTTGACAATCTCTGAGCAATAATGCTGAAGAAAATCTTGCCTTCTACGTTTAATAGGGAAATAGGGCGAAACTGACTGATGCTGCTAGAATCTTTTTCTTTAGGTATAAAGACTCCACCTGCTCGGCGCCATGCTCTTGGTACAACCTGTTTTTCCATGCTACTTTCATCAGTTTCCACAGGATTCGTAGAACTCCTGAAGCACTCTTGTACACTCTGTACGGAACTCCATTAGGCCCTGGAGATGATGAAGCCCTTGCTTTTTCACAGCTTGCTCTACTTCTTTCCACTTAGGTGCACAGTCCTCCATTTGGTATTCTGGTGGATTGATAGGTGGGATGTCTGAAGGAATTGACATAGGCTCCTGCCTTTTGAATCTGTATCGTTTCCTCCAAATATCTCTCCAGCTCAAACTTAGATGCTTTTAGTGCGCCATTCTTCTCACTGGTGAATAACTTCTTTACAAATTTGAATGGGTCTTTATAAAAGTTAGTTCTCGCACGCTCCTTCTTTTTGTAGCGTTTCCGTAGGCGCTCAGCTCTGCGCAATGTTGCAAGCTTATCTTTTATGACCCTTTGTAAGAGATTGAGGATAAATCCCATTCGCACCTCAGTGTATCACCCACAAACAGACCACAAACCCTAAAAAGCATGCTAGGAAAGGTAGCAGATAGGGACGGGAAAAACTGGGACACGTTACTGCCATATTTACTGTTTGCAATCAGAGAGGTACCTCAAGCATCCACGGGGTTCTCACCGTTTGAACTTTTGTACGGTAGACAACCCAGGGGTATCCTTGACATTGCCAAGGAGATGTGGGAAAATCAGACTAACTCGGATAAGAATATCATTGAACATGTGTTAACAATGAGAGACCGAATTAAGGCTGTCACCCCTATTGTAAGAGACCACATGGAAAGAGCTCAGACTAAACAGAAGGCAAATTATAATAGAACGGCTCAGGTTAGGACATTTTCTCCTGGGGATAGGGTAATGCTTCTGGTGCCCACCCCTGAATGTAAGTTGTTTGCACAGTGGCAGGGCCCCTATGAAGTGATTGAGGCGGTCGGACCGGTAAATTATAAAATCCGGCAACCGGACCATAGAAGGCAAGAACAGGTTTATCATGTCAACCTGTTGAAGCCCTGGAAAGAAAGGGAGACTACTTTGTTGGCAGCTGTTGTAAATGTCTTAGATATAAAGATAAATATGGGGCTTGAATTAACAGATTTCCATTACATGAGAGAAGATGTTAAAACTTCATGCTGATTTGAACTTGGCTCTCGCCAAGATAAGCACCAACTAAGACGTAGCTTCACAGTAAACTAATGTGATCCATATGTGTCTCCATCCATTTGCGCTTCCTTCCATATGATGATGTAGATATCCTTCTGTCTGGTGTTGATGGCTGAAGTGTAATGCTGGCTCCAGGGATCAGCTTATTTTGCCTCCCTAAGCGCATCAGCACACACAACGGCTACGATGCTGGCTCCGGGGATCAACCATAGTGCGGTCTCCCCAGCGCATCAGCATGACAACCGTCTGGATTGAGCTAAGTAGGGTACATCTCTGGGGTCTTCAAGTGGGCACCTTCCATCCTCGGTGTTTCGTCGACTAGCCCACGACACCTCAAGAGGGCTCGACGGTGATTCTGGCGTCCCAGCATCACCCCCTCCGTCCCCACTCAACTCAGCCCAGCTTACTTACCTGTACATCAGCCTTTCTTTCTTTCTATTGTGCTTGAGATCCCCAGCCAGAATCTTTCCGTCTCAACCACAGCCAGTTGCTGCTCCTCTCTGCTGCTTCAGATAAGTTCTTCACTGTGCGACGCAACTCTTGGCCATTGAATCCGACATCTCTGAGAAACCGGGTTGTAGAGTGTGCCACAAATCCTCGACATCCCACTTCCACTGGGTAAACCCAGACTCTCCATCCTCGCTGTTCCGCTTCAGTGGCTAGTTGAGCATACCGCAGTTTCTTCCTCTCATACGCCTCATCTACAGCATCCTCCCATGGCACTGTTAACTCTACCAGGTGAACAAGGCGTGCTGATCCAGACCACAAGACAATATCTGGTCGAAGGTTTGTGGTGGCAATTTCAGGTGGAAAAATAAGCCGCTGACCAACATCTGCCAGCATTTTCCAGTCTCTAGCAGCTTCCAGTTGTCCTGGGCGAGGATTGGTTTTAACACCTTTTCTTGGTGGTTGCTCTCCTGGGCGGAGAAATGTTGTCTTTTGTGTGTAATGTTTTGATGGAACAGGTGGCAACTTATTGGTCATGTTACGCTTGTCTTCCAATGCTAAGGCCAAACATCGCAGCACCTGGTCATGGCGCCAAGTAAACCGTCCTTGGCTAAGAGCCACCTTACATCCTGTCAAAATGTGCCTTAATGTTGCAGGTGATGAACACAAAGGACATGAGGGATCCTCTCCTACCCAGAGGTTTAGGTTCTGTGGTGATGGGAGAACATCATATGTTGACCTTATAAGGAAACTGATCCTGCTCTGTTCCATTGACCATAGGTCTTGCCAGCCAATCTTGCGTTGTTCCACACTCTCCCATCTCATCCATTCTCCCTGCTTGCCCTGGGAAATGGCCTTTATACACCTCATCCTCTCCTCCTGCTTTTGCACCTCGTTGACTACAAGCTTCCTCCGTTGCGCTGGGGCTGCCTTGTGCCATGTAGGAGGAGCTGAACTGAGACCAAGACCCCTCTTCCATGCTGAACTTGCCCCATGATATCACCAATTCGAAGGGCAGCCTTTGCATCCTCCACAGCTTTCTTTGCCATCCACTTTCTTCCAGTTTTCAACACAGGTGCTGCCTCCCTTACGCATTTGTCGGCGTGACTCTACTAATGTCATTTCCAGTCGGACCTTGGCGCTTAAACTCCTCGGTTAGAGCGGAGACAGGTAGCTGCAGTATTCCTTTACCATAAAGTCCCACTCTGCTGAGGCAGCGTGGAACTCCCAACCATTTCCTGATGTGTGAACTGATTAAAGCTTCCAGCTTCTCTACTGTTGTCAAAGAAACCTCGTACACAGTCAGTGGCCACAGCAACCTTGGCAGTAGGCCAAACTGAAAGCACCAGAGTTTTAGTTTGCCTGGTAAAGCGCTGCTGTCTATGCTCTTCAACCCTTCCACAGCTTGTTGTCTAACTTCTCCCACACGAACTGTGTCCTTTAGATCCCGTCGTACCATCTCCCAAGACTCTTCACTGGCTTCTCAGACACTGTTGGTATTGCCTCACCATTAATGAAGAACGTTTTATCAACTACTTTACCTTTAATTATAGAGATGCTCCTTGATTTAGTGGGCTTGAATTGCATTCGTGCCCATTCAATGTTATTGGTTAATTTGCCCAATAACCGATTAGTGCAGGCTACTGTTGTAGTCATGGTTGTCATGTCATCCATGTATGCTCGAATTGGTGGTAGTCGTATTCCAGAAGCCAAGCGCTCTCCTCCCACTACCCATTTTGATGCCCTAATGATTACTTCCATTGCCATGGTAAAAGCCAGTGGAGAAATGGTGCATCCTGCCATTATTCCAACTTCTAGGCATTGCCATGTAGTGCTGAATTCTGAAGTTGAAAAACTAAATTGCAAATCTCCAAAGTAGGCTTTCACTAGATTTGTTATTGTCATTGGTACACTGAAAAAATCAAATGCTGCCCAAAGAAGTTCATGTGGCACTGAACCATATGCATTAGCCAAATCCAGGAATGTCACATGGAGCTCCTTCCTCTCCTTTTAGCTGATTGAATTTGTTGCCAGATTACATTGATGTGTTCTAAGCATCCTGGGAAACCTGGAATGCCCGCTTTTGTATTGAAGTGTCAATGAAGCAGTTCTTTAATAGGTAAGTTGACAATCTCTGAGCAATAATGCTGAAGAAAATCTTGCCTTCTACGTTTAATAGGGAAATAGGGCGAAACTGACTGATGCTGCTAGAATCTTTTTCTTTAGGTATAAAGACTCCACCTGCTCGG
The DNA here is from genome assembly GCA_030684275.1 of Acipenser oxyrinchus oxyrinchus. Lineage (NCBI taxonomy): Eukaryota > Metazoa > Chordata > Actinopteri > Acipenseriformes > Acipenseridae > Acipenser > Acipenser oxyrinchus. The sequence continues at coordinate 24,378,714 of CM060258.1, read as the reverse complement.
CGCCATGCTCTTGGTACAACCTGTTTTTCCCATGCTACTTTCATCAGTTTCCACAGGATTCGTAGAACTCCTGAAGCACTCTTGTACACTCTGTACGGAACTCCATTAGGCCCTGGAGATGATGAAGCCCTTGCTTTTTCACAGCTTGCTCTACTTCTTTCCACTTAGGTGCACAGTCCTCCATTTGGTATTCTGGTGGATTGATAGGTGGGATGTCTGAAGGAATTGACATAGGCTCCTGCCTTTTTGAATCTGTATGCGTTTCCTCCAAATATCTCTCCAGCTCAAACTTAGATGCTTTTAGTGCGCCATTCTTCTCACTGGTGAATAACTTCTTTACAAATTTGAATGGGTCTTTATAAAAGTTAGTTCTCGCACGCTCCTTCTTTTTGTAGCGTTTCCGTAGGCGCTCAGCTCTGCGCAATGTTGCAAGCTTATGTTTTATGACCCTTTGTAAGAGATTGAGTCCCTCCTTCTGACTTTCTTCTGCTCTTCTCCATTGCTTCCTCAGCTGTCTCCTTTCTCTAACTAAGCGTTCAATCTCCTGCTGCCGTCTAGACTTTCCAGGAATAGTTTGTACTTTTTCCTTCCTTTTTTCAACTCCAAACCTCTCGCTTCCATATGCGTAGAATTAACAGAACATCAGCAGAAGGAAGCAGAGGACATTATAACTAGAAATAAGGATGTGTTTAATACATTGCCAGGGAAAACTGAATGGATTCAGCATGACGTGGTGACAGCCCCGGGGGTGAAAGTACGGTCCAGTCCTTATCGGGTACCGGAGGCTAACAGAGCTGCGGTCAAAGAAGAAATAGAGAGGATGTTGGAGTTAAGGGTAATAGAGGAATCTAATAGCGAGTGGACCAGTCCCATTGTAATGGTGCCTAAGCCCGACGGTAGGTGGCGCTTCTGCAATGATTTTAGGAAATTAAACGATATATCAAAATTTGATGCTTACCCTATGCCCCGAGTAGACGAGCTTATTGAGAGGTTGGGTAAGGCTAAATATCTGTCCACGTTGGACTTAACCTCTGGTTACTGGCAGATTCCCCTAACGCCATCATCAAAAGAAAAAACTGCATTTATAACACCCTATGCCTCTTCCAGTACACTGTAATGCCATTTGGGTTACATGGAGCGCCCGCCTCATTACAGAGGTTAATGGATCGAGTGTTAAGGTCGCATCTTTCCTATGCTTCCGCCTATTTAGATGACATTGTCATTTTTAGTGGGGACTGGGAGTCACACTTGAGTCAGGTAGAGGCAGTATTGGATACCCTTAGAGAGGCGGGGTTGACGGCCAATCCTGCTAAGTATCACATCGGGCTTACAGAAGCCAAATACTTGGGGTATGTCGTGGGCAATGGTGTGGTCAAACCACAGGTCAGGAAAGTCGAGGCCATCAAAAGTTGGCCTAAACCGTTGTCAAAAAAACAAGTCAGAGCATTTTTGGGTATAGTGGGGTATTATAGGCGGTTTGTTCCTGAGTTTGCCTCCATTGCGCACCTCTGACAGAACTAACCAGGGCAAGAGCACCGAATATGGTTAAATGGGGGGACTTAGAAGATCAGGCATTTAACACTTTGAGGAATGCTTTATGTACTGATCCAGTTCTAATTGTGCCCGATTTTAAAAAGCGGTTTATCCTACAAACAGATGCGTCAGAAATTGGCTTGGGGGCAATACTGTCGCAAGTGATTGAAGGGGAAGAGCACCCAATAGTGTATCTGAGTAAAAAATTGCTACCCAGGGAACAAAGATATGCTACGGTCGAGAAAGAATGTCTTGCCATAAAATGGGCAGTAGAAGCGCTCAGGTATTACTTGTTGGGCAGAGAATTTACTTTGGTAACAGACCATGCACCCTTACAGTGGATGAAGGTGAATAAAGAAAAGAATGCGAGAGTAACTCGGTGGTTTTTGTCTTTACAGCCTTATAAATTCAAGATAGAGCACAGGAAGGGTAAAGAGAATAGCAATGATGATGGGTTGTCAAGAGCCCACTGCCTCTCGGCAAAAGTCGCTGCAAACCATAGGTTTGAGCTGAGGGGGGGGGGATGTGTGACAGAGGGGTTTGGGGGACGTATGGTAAAGTATGTAACAATGCATACATAAGCAACAGAATGAAAACAATCCTGTTTCCACAATAAATCGCTGTATGTATACTGGGTACTGTGTGTAGTAGGGTAAAATGGCTGCCGACTAAAAGACTACGTTTCCCAGAAGACCATAGTCAAATTGGGCTGAGGTAAGTGTGTAACAGGATGCAGCTGTATCTTGTTAGGGCGGGGTCCTGGCTGTATAAAGCCAGCCTCGAATCCAGTGAAAGGGAGAGACTACCAGGGAGGAGGTTGTAGTGTATGATACAATGTTTCTGAGGAGATTTATGTAAGTACGCAAGAACAACTGTTACTGGGTGGAACAGTTGTGCTGTTGGTAACATTTACCAAGTGTTTTCTGTACAGGGAAACAGCCTAGCTGTCCTGTCCTAGATAGGGACTGATGGTTAGTTAACACTCCTTGTTGGAGTAGGTTTTTGTTTGTTTATTTTTATTTTGGCACTGTACATAATAAACATACGCTACGGCGTTTCACTGCATCTCCTGTGTTTTGCGTATTCCCTACTGGGGGCTGCCTTGGCCATCGGTCACTCTACCACAATATATATATACTAAGTTTCATTCATTGTGTTGAGTTTGAAAAATAGTCAGACTGACAGACACAAATAAAAGCTGTAAACCGGATTCATTCTCCTGCGTCTTGAGAACTTGTACTGTATAATAATTTATACCACAAAACAGACCTCGAAACCACTCAGGGATGCTACAGATATATTTGACATTGTTTTTTTTCCCCCAAGATAAGGCGGCCAAATAAATGAAGCTTAACATAGCACTAGCTTGTACTTTAAAACATGTTCTGCCTAGTTAAGCAAATTAGAAAAACAGTCAGGATAACAAGCTGCACTGATTTTTTTTTTTTTAAAACCTTTAAATCCGTTAACCTGTTCTGCAGTCCTGCAGTACCTACAACAATTTCGAACACCATTTCTATCACTTCACACCAATTTAAATCAATTATTAATACTGTCTATTAAGCTTCTAAACATGCACTACTTATAATCAATGTATGTATGTATTCAATGTATTTCATAAGGTATATTTGCAAAAAAAATAACTGCACTCTTACCGTAAACTTTCGAATATCTATATGGGGCTCAGATCAGCGGGAAGAATGGACGTTAAACCAGCCAAGCATTGTCTCCTCAAATGACACTGAAATGCAACTAAATCGTGTATTTTGGACCTTGGTGATACTGCAAAGGGACCGTCATAGCCTTGTTTACCTGTGTATCCGAAAACTGTCTTTGATAAGCAAAACCATTCATTTTCATCAGAATATTGAAATACGTTTTCACATCTAGAGTACAGTCAAGCAGGCAGATGCAGTTTTCTGCTTTCCTTGCAGACACTTTCAGAAGTTCAAAAGACCCCGCTTTCACTGAAAATGGATTGAAGGACTGGAAAAATCTAAAGAAAAAACTTCAGAAACATTCAGAATCTGGCACCACAAACACAGTTATCAAATTCTCACAAAACGGTGGCGCGTGAAAACAGACAGTATGCTACCAAAAGATTTTGCCACAAGTTCTGTAAAATCAGATTTGGATCAAGCTGTTTGTATAAATAACAGCAATTTGAATAAATGTAGAAATTGTCAAGAGGATGTTCCAGGCAAGTGAATGAGCGAAAAGGATTCAGAGTTTTCGTCGGTTGCCTCCTGCAGCGGTATGGGGGGAAGAATTGACGTTAAACCAGCCAAGCATTGTCTCCTCCAATGACATTGAAATGCAAATAAATCCTGTATCTCAGTCTACAATGTTGATTTTGATATTCCAGCTGCCCTAACGGTCTGGCGGTTGCGCAGTAGGAAAACAAGAAATATGTTTGTTAGACCTGCTTTGCGCTTGAGGAAAAACCAAAATCGATTTTCTCTCACAAATATGTTTTGCATTGGTCAGAAAAATTTCTTGTGAGGGTTTGGGGTGGCACTGCTATCACACTTCTTTACACAGAGAGTGGTGAGGGGGTGGCACGGCTATCACACTTCTTTACACAGAGAGTGGTGAGGGGGTGGCACGGCTATCACACTTCTTTACACAGAGAGTGGTGAGGGGGTGGCACGGCTATCACACTTCTTTACACAGAGAGTGGTGAGGGGGTGGCACGGCTATCACACTGCTTTACACAGAGAGTGGTGAGGGGGTGGCACGGCTATCACACTTCTTTATACAGAGAGTGGTGAGGGGGTGGCACGGCTATCACACTTCTTTACATAGAGAGTGGTGAAGGAGTGGCACGGCTATCACACTGCTTTACACAGAGAGTGGTGAGGGGGTGGCACGGCTATCACACTTCTTTATACAGAGAGTGGTGAGGGGGTGGCACGGCTATCACACTTCTTTACACAGAGAGTGGTGAGGGGGTGGCACGGCTATCACACTTCTTTACACAGAGAGTGGTGAAGGGGTGGCACGGCTATCACACTTCTTTACACAGAGAGTGGTGAGGGGGTGGCATGCCTATCTAGTCCTGTTGTTGATGCAGAATCATTTGTACTCTTTAAGACCCAATTTGACAAAGTTTTGAGATGAATCAGCTACTAGGAACTAGACGACTACAGATGGTCTGAATGGGCTCTCTCGTTCTAACATTTTTGGATTTTCTTATGTTCTAAATTACATTTTTTCTACTTCCGTCTATAATCTTTTAAACAGAGTAATCTACTCAAATGTGCTCTTAAAGAGTAACTAGCGGGGTTCCAAAAGATATACTGTTACACGTCCCCACATGCTGCTACAACTGTTTACACAGCCTACCTGTAACTTTTTATTTTCATTGCCTCTGTTCTTGGCCCAGGACTATAGGCAAGACTTTGGGGATTTTAAGGGGGGAGGTGGCCTTTGAGGGCATATATGCTGCACACAAGGGGGGAGAAGTGTGATGGGGTACCCCCCGCCCCTGTGTGTATTATGTATTATTTTGTATTTGTGTTATTATTTAAAACATATTGTTTAATTTGTATAAAACATGATGTTTTGTTATTGTTGTTTTTGCAGCATGGATGGGATTTGAGCCTATACATTCCATAGAGTTGAAATATCTCTCTATGAAGACAGCCTTTTTACTAGCCATCAACTGAGGCAAACGGGTTAGTGAGCTACAGGCTTTGTCTGTGCACAGTTCCTGACAGACTCTAAGGTGATTACAGATTTCCACCTGAATCAGTCAGTGGAACTAGAGGCTTTCCATCCCCCTCCCTTTTCTGAGGAGACGGAGATTGAATTCCCTCTGCCCTGTTCGGGCATTGAGAAGTTATGTGGATAGGACGAGAGTGCTGCATCAGTCTGACCAGCTCTTCATCTGTTATGGTGAAAGGACCCTGGGTCAAGCCCTCTTGCAGCAGCGACTGTCCCACTGGATTGTGCATACAGTCTCGACTGCGTATAATAATGCCAGTTTACCACCACCTGGGCGGGTAGCTGCGCACTCTACTAGAGGAGTGGTGACTTCATGGGCCCTCTTTAGAGGAGCCTCATTGAATGATATATGTACTGCGGCTAGCTGGGCTACTCGGCATACATTCACCAGGTTCTACCGACTTAATGTGGTAGATCCATCTATGCCTTCATTAGGTACAAGGGGCCTTGAGGTTGCACGATCACGTCACCAACACTAGTTGGCGGTAGCGAGACGTCCCTCGTCTACTGTCCGCTCACACTCCCTCGCGACGGCTTTGGTAAACTTTCCCAAAAGTATTGGTTGGTGGTCGTCTTCAAATTGAAAGGGAACGTTAGGTTACGGATGTAACCCTGGTTCCCTGAAAGAGAAGACCACCACCAAACATTGCGAGGTCGCATCACTTGCATTCACGAGTTTGATGCAAAAGAGGATTTCAGCTCCGCGGAGTGACTACTTACTCTCTCGGTAGGTGGGACCAAGGACATCCCCAGAGGGGCCTATCGGCAGCTTTGATATAAAATGCTCAGTGAATACCTGACCTGTAGCAGGCATATCCCAAAAGCATTGGTTGGTGGTCGTCTTCTCTTTCAGCATTTGGGTTAACCCCAAAAACTCCCCGAATAGGCACATACTGTATAGGAATAAACGCATGCGCAGTTGTCTGTGATTCAAATGCAACAGAGCAGAACTAGCGCCGATGACAGTAAGTTGATTTACCTATTAGAAAAATGTGGCTTCTTAAATATATATATATATATTTTTAGATTTTTCAAAATTACAGCAATATAGCTTTAAGGTTTTTGGTTTTTTTGTGCACTTTTCTTCCCAGTTACTTTTTTATGAGCGTGTTTAAGCCAAGAGCATTTAGATGTAACAGTCGATCGTTTCTCTTTGTAAAACAGCATGGAGTAAAGTTGTTTAGTTTTCCCGTATGTTCTGTGTGCAATTATACTTGCAAATGCACTACAAAATAAAACTTGATTGGAGCGGAGAAATGCCTCCATATACAGTATGTGTGTGTGTGAGAGAGAGAAAGAGAGACAGGGGAGAGAGACAGATGTCATCAAAAGTTTGCAGACCCCAATGTGTGGAAATATACACACGTTGGGGACTTAAACTGTTGACAACACTTTGTGCTTAAGCATTTGTTTATTTCCTTCTAAATAAAACCTGACTTCTACTCAAATATTTATTCTTTCTTGATTATATGTAAAAAAATCCACCTGATTTCACCCGATTTTTTCATTAAATAATTCTACCTGATTTTTAAAAAAGCATTCACCCAAATTTGGAAAACAATTTCAGACGCCCTAAATATAATACTGTGGCAGTGTGCCCTGCCCATGTGTGTGTTATGTGTTATGTGTTGCGTGTGGTGTGTTAATGTTGGTGTATAGATGTTGATGCACGGGATATAAATGGGTCTGTGTAACACGATTTAAAATATATAGTTGTATTTAGGCACATGGATTGCTCAATCACTTCACGTGCAGATAAAATATGTAACAGTATGTGATCATGGGATTGCACAAATTAGTTCACATGCCGAGATTCAAGTGAATGATTAATTAGTAACTGAATCTCGGCACAGCTGTAAATATAGAGGCACAAAGCACTCACTCAGGGTTGGGTGTTCAGTGTGGAGAGAACGGGAGAGAAAGTCGGGAGTAAGCTTTAAAAGAATAATAATAATTACAATTGCTGGACGCGCTGAGTTAGATCAGCACGATACCTGTTTGTTTAGCGTTCGTCCACCCTGTTTGTTAGTGTCTGTTCGTTTTGTTTGTGTAATTATGTTGGCCTCAAGTGCCGTGTTCTGTTTTTGTTTAAACCTTTTAACTTTACAATTAAACGCACTGAGCGCCGCAGCATCTCAGTTTCACCTGCTAGTACTGTCTGTGTGTGTTTCTTTCTGGCCTGACGTCAACCCAACAGCCAGCCTGTTCACAAATACACACAGGGGCGGGGTGCACCCCGTCTCACACACACAGTGATGTTTCTATCACCACACTACTGTATCTTTGCCACTGGGTATCTTTGCCACTGGTTGATTACCCGCAAAAAAGAACTACAGATTAAAGAAAGAGCTACAGATCTAAAGGTTTTCAGGGTCATGTGGCCTCAATAGAGGGGTGGTCTTATTACCAAAGTACAGAGTCAAAGCTTCTCAAAGAATTTGAATTATTTATTTTAGTTTTCTTCTATGTAAAGTGACAGTTTAGAAAAAAAATCTAAATCAAATGTGCAAATGAGTTCCATCATGTCGCATCCACATTTTCAGAGGGTTTGGTAATTTACAACATTTTGGTTTTGCTAGAGAGGTAATTTAACATTGGCTTGTTATGTTTGGGGCTGCTGATGGTCGCCTAAAACAGGGCTTTATATCAACATCAAAAGGAGCAAACTGGCTCCTTTTGATGTGGCCTTAAAGTAGGGCTTTACTGCATTAGGGCAGCAGTGTGGAGTAGTGGTTAGAGCTGTGGACTCTTGACCGGAGGGTTGTGGGTTCAATCCCAGGTGGGGGACGCTGCTGCTGCACCCTTGAGCAAGAGCAGACGTGTGTGAGGAGAGCTCCTGCTAAAGTGGAAAAAACAGTGTTTTACACTTTTTATTTTTCAAATCTTTTTATTTGATCTTATTTGTAAAGCAGCAGGGCACCTTTTGTGTTAATTAAACCTTTTATTTAGTGTTTTTAAAACACTCTTTTTTCTTTTGTTTCTCCTACACTTGCTTTGTTTGCAAGTGTAGGAGGGCAGCCATTTTGGCTTGGTTTTTCCTTTGTTTTTTCTTTTAATTTTTACTTCATTTAAATTAGTTTCTTTTCTTTGCTTTTTAATTTTTTATTAAAGAGCACTTTCTTGAGTTTATTTTAAAATTATTTTATATCACTACACTGTTTTAGTTTTTGTTTTAAAAATCGTTTTGTTTTAAAAATCCCCTGCTTCTGCCTTGTGCAGAGTGGGGAAGGAGCGAGCAGGAGCACAGGCCGTGTGCTCCTTTGTTTGCCCTTTGTTTGATTTTTGATTTTCTTTTTAGTTTAAAACTATTTTTTAGTTTTAAACTTTGATTTATTTTTGAATTTTTCTTTTACCCCTGCACTGTTGGAGTGCAGGGGTGTGTGAATTTGTATTTATTTATTTATTTATTAAAAAAATAAATAAATACGTGTGTTTGTGTTAAAAAAAAAAACCTTTTGTGTTTTTGATTGTTTTATTTTTATTTTTGTTGTTTTAAAAATAAATAAATCATTTTTGTTTGTTTGTTTTATTTTTAATTTTACTACTCCTGCACTTTTGGAGTGCAGGGGTGGTTATTTTTCATTTTTTATTATTATTAAAAAATAAACTAATTTTTGTTTTGATTTAAAAAAAAAAAAAAAAACAAACAAAAACCTTTGTGTTCTGTGTGCCCCTGCACTATTGGAGTGCAGGGGTGTGCAATTTCTGTTTGTTTTATTTTGAATTATTGTTTGTTTTTCAAATAAATAAATAAATAAAATGAGCGGGCAAGCTCCACAGCCCCCCAAAAAGTGGGCACAGGTGGCTGCAGGGGAGGCTGCAGCCCCCTTTAAAAACATGACCAGGAGGCACGGGTCAGGTGCCTCATCAGGGATACCCTCTCGATAGAGGCCATGGTGAAAGCCATGGCCAAAGTGGTCGGACCATCGACCATCGTGGCGGCCTCAAAGATGTACGGCAAGGCCGTCTTCTTTCTAAAATCTGAGGCCGCCACGCACACAGCTATCGAGAGGGGTCTCGCCGTCGGGGGTTTATACATCCCCATAGAACCCTTGGAGGGGTTGGGCAGCAGGGTCGTCCTTTCGAACGTCCCACCTTTCTTGAAGGACGACCTCCTGAAGCCCCATCTTCAGGCCCTAGGGGAGTTAAAAACGAGGATCCACCCCATCCCCCTAGGGTGCAAGGACCAGCCCCTCCGCCACGTGCTGTCCTTCCGACGCCAGGTGACCATCCACCTGGCGGGGAGGGACACCGTGGAGGGTAGTTTTGTGGTCCCCTTCGAGGGGACCAACTACGTCATTTTTATTCCTCGGAGGAGGTGCGGTGCTACCACTGCAAGGAGCTGGGGCACCAGAAAGGAGGTGCCCCAAGCTCCAGCAGGCGCAAAGCCACCAGCGCCAGCACCGCCCCCTCCGAGTCCACCTCGCCCGGGGCCCTCCAAGAGGCCCGCAGAGGGGGCAAAGAGCACCGCCCCCTCCCAGTAACATCCGGGGAAAGGGAGAAGGCCCCGAGGCGGCCGGACCCTCCGCGCCTCCGCAGCGCGCGGGGAGAAGGCCGCCCGAGTGGACCGTGGTCGCCCGCCACAAAAGAAGGCGGCCAGGTCCACCGGGAGGCCAAGCAGAGGTGGCGAAGCCCACCGCCCGCACCATCTGGCGGCGGGTCAGGGGAGGCCCTGAAAAGGGACTCCCTCGGCGGCACCCCGGAGGCAGGCGGCAAAGCCGCCCGCAAAACCAAGCACCTCATCCCCACAGAGGGTGAGGAGAGAGCGCTGCCGGGCGAGCTCCCGTCGCCGTGACAGGGCAGGGGCAGCCTCCGGCAGCATCAGGGGAAGAGGAAGGCGCAGCGCCTTCCACGTGTGCACGCAAGTGCACACGTCCCGGCCTCATGGTGAGGGTCCCGGGGCGAAGAAGGCCCCCAAAACCAAAGCGACCGCCTCGGCGTCCCCTCTACCGGCAACGAGGGCTCCGGCCCTCGTAATGCCACAGAGGGGAGAAGGATCCATCCCCGAGGCGGTCCAGGGCTCCGCTGAAGAAGCGGAGCCCATGGAAGAGGCTCCCGCCGAGAGGCAAATGGGGAGGGAGGAACCCGAGAGGGCAGACAGAGCCCTTTGGGTAGATGCCCTCCCGTCACTAAGAGACCTCGGAAGCCGGCCCGACTCTACCATCGAGGGGCGGCAGCAGAGGAGGTCGCCGAGGGGCGCAGGAGGGCCCCCGAAGAGCAACTGCCTCGGGCACCGCCTTCCTCCGACAGCGACACGGGTCCTGAAACCTGTGTTGCCGAGGAGGGCGGCGGAACCAACTCCCGAGGCAGGCATGGGCTCAGCGGATAAAGCGGAGCCCATGCAGGCGACCCCGCCGAGGGGCCAGAGGAGGGGAAGAACAACCCCTCCCAGAAAAGAGCTGCCTCTGGCTCCCGTCTCCGGGAGGAGGCGGACTCGGCCCGAGGCAGGCGTGGGCTCCGCGGACAATGCGGAGCCCATGCAGGCGACCCGGCCGAGGGGCGGAGGGAGAAGAGCCCCCACCCAGAAAATGAGCTGCCTCAGGCTTCCCTCTCTTGCGGCGACGGGGTTCCGGCCCTCGTGCTGCCGCGGAGGGACGAGAATACACCCCTGAGGCAGGCGTGGGCTCTGCGGAGCCCACGCTTACAATGGTCTCCGGGCGCCGAGGGAGGGAAGAACCAGAGAGGGCAGAAGGTGGTGCCCTCGAGGTAGATCCCCTCCCGAAGTGCAGCGGGGCCAAGTTCCAGTCACCGAGGGGCTCGGGAGGAGCCCCGGAAGAACAACCGCCTCGGGCTTCCCTTTCGGCGGCGGCGAGGGCTCCGGCCCTTGCGCGGCCGTCGGAGAAAGCGTCGCCCGGCGGTCCCGGTGACTGATGCGGAGGAGGGGAAGGACCCGAAAGGGTGTATCCCCTTTCTCTAGGGAGGAGGGAAGGACCCGAGAGGGTGGATCCCCTTCCTTCGAGGAAAGAGGGCGGGCCTGAGACCGTGCCTCGGACCTCAAAGGAGGGTCCCAGGCGGGGACCAAACCATCGGGCTCGGCGGTGTCGCCGGCGCCCGTCTGCGCCCCAAAATCCAGGGTGCAGGCGGTCCCCGCGAGGTCCCTCCGCCCGGTCTCTCCCGCCCGCGTCCCCTGGGGGTGGGGCGCAGGGAGGACGGTGAAGCTCAAAATAAGGCGCAGCAGCTCACCCTGCGGGAGTGCGTTGTGCTTTACCATCGCGAGGCGATGGAGAGCTGAGGAGAGGGAGGAGGATACCGAGTCCACGGGCAGCGTGGGCTCGGAGGTTCCGTCCGTCTCTCTCCCAGACATCCCTGTGGTGGAGCTCCACGAATTCTTGGAGGCCACTGTCCACCGCAGGGACAAGGTAATGCTGGCCCTGGACAAATGGGGGACTTCCAGAGGATCTTACAGTCTGTGAGGTCCTTCCTCAGGGCCAGCCACGCCAGTAAAACTTCGGGCTCGAGCGTGCACATTCGGGCCCGCAAGTTACGACCAGTTGGTGAGCCGGGAGAACTCAGGATCTCCCGTGGCGTCGCCAACAACTCCTGACAGAAGATCATGTATCACATCGGTACTGTGAGCGTCAGCGGGTGTAGGGACCCTTTCCGCGGGGCCCAGGTAATCTCCTACCTGAAAAAGGGGTTACTCTGTGTGCTTCCTGCAGGAAACCCACACGACCCCAGAGGCGGAAGCCAACTGGCTTCTGGAGTGGGGGAGAGTGTCGTTCAGCCATCTCACCGCCACCTCTTGTGGGGTGGCGGCGCTCTTCTCGGGTCCTTTCTTCCCACGGTACTCGATGTGGTAGGCGTCGTGCGGGCCGTCTGTTACACCACGGATCCGGGGCGGCGACAGTATCGTTCACCTGGTGAGCGTGTGCAGCGCCGTCCACGGGTCGGCGAGGTCCAGTTCTTTCGCCAGATGTCGACCTATATGAACAACATCAGCGCCCGGCGAGTGCGTGGTCCTCGGGGTGATTTCAACTGCACCCTCGAGGCCGCGGACAGGGTGGGGGCGAGAGCACTACCCTCTCTCGTCGGCAGCACTGAGAGAGCTGACCGCTCGGCTCTCTCTGGTCGACATCTGGCGTTGGCATCACCGGACGTCCCGCCTTCACCTTCACCAGGGTGAGGGAGGCGGGTGTCTCAGTCCCGGATCGACAGGCTCTACGTCACCAGGAGCCACGCTCACTGCGTTCGCTCCTCCGACATAAGGCGGCGCCGTTCACGGACCACAACCTGGTGGCGTGGCGGTGGCCCGGTGCCAGTCGGGCGCGCCTCCGCCTACTGGCACTTTAACAACGCCTTGTTGGAGGACGGCGCTTTGAGCAGTCGTTCGGGACTTTTGGACGGTCTGGCACGGCCGGCGATCTCGCTTCCCCGCGTGGCGTCAGTGGTGGGGCGTGGGGAAAGCGCAGATCAAGATCTTCTGTCAGGAGTACACGAGGCGCGAGCAGGCGGAGGGACTCACGGATCGGCGGCTGGAAGGGAGCTGCTCGATCTGGAGAGCCGCCTGGCTCGCGAGGGCCAACTTCGAGCAGAACGCGTGCGAGGAGAAGAAGTGCACCCTGCGGGACCTGCAGCTCCAGCGGTCCGGGGGCCTACGTGCTTCGCGGATCCAGTTCCTTCGGAGATGGACCGCGGCTCACACTTCTTCTGGCGTTGGAGAAAAGAAGGGAGACCGCAGGAACATCACCTGCCTTCTGGCGGACGGCGGCTCCCTTCTGGCGGATCCGAGGCGTGAGCGAGAGGGCCCGAGCCTTTTACTCGGACCTCTTCTCTCCGGATCCCGTCGACTCCGGCAGCGTGCAGGGTTCTTTGGGGCGGGCTTCCCACGGTCGGCGAGGCGTCAGGGAAGAGTTCGAGGGCCGACTGACCCTGGCGAGCTCTCTGGCGCTCTTAGTCTGATGCCCTACAACAAATCGCCGGGCATCGGCGGGCTGACCGTGGAGTTCTTCAGAAAGTTTTGGGACTTGCTGGGGCCCGCCTTTGCGGGTCCTGGCGGAAGCCTACTGAGACGGGGAGATGCCCCTTTCGATGAGGCGGGCGGTGATCACGCTCCTGCCCAAGAAAGGGGATCTCCGCTGCCTTAAGAACTGGCGCCCGGTCTCGCTGCTGTGCACGGACTACAAAATCGTGGCCAAGGCCGCCTCCCTGAGGCTCAAGTCCGTGCTGGCAGGCGTGGTCCACCCGACCAGTCCTACGGTCCCGAACGGACGATCTTCGACAACATCTTCCTGGTTCGGGACCTGCTGCACTACTGCAGGAGGACCGGTCGGTCGGTCGCCTTCTTGTCTCTCGACCAAGAGAAGGCGTTCGACCGGGTGGATCACGCAGTATCTCTTTGGAACCCTGCGAGCATTCGGATTCGGGCGAAGTTCGTCGGCCTCTTCGAATGCTATGCGCCTCTGCCGAGTGCCTTTTGAAGGTGAACTGGTCCCTGACCGCACCCCTCGCGTTCAGGAGAGAATGCGTCAAGGCTGCCCTCTGTCCGGACAACTGTGCGCGCTGTGCATCGAGCCCTTCCTCTGCCTCCTTCGCAGGAGGCTCACGGGGATGGCGCTCGGCGCCCGGACACGAGGTGGTCCTGTCGGCTACGCCCGACGGCGTGCTCCTAGTGGCCTCCGATCCGGTCGATCTGGAGAGGATGCGGAGCTGCCAGGCGTTTACTCTGCCGCGTCCTCTGCCAGGATCAACTGGACCAAATGCTCCGGGTTGTTAGTAGGCCCCTGGCGGGTGGACTCCCTCCCTGCGCGCTCCAGCAATTCCAGTGGGCGCGGACAGCTTCAAATACCTGGGAGTCCACCTGAGCCCAGCGGAGACCTCGGTCGCAGCCAACTGGAGTGGAGTTGGAGGACAAGGTTGCTGCGAGACTGAGGTCGTGGTCGGGTCTGCTGAAAGTGCTTTCCTTCAGGGGCAGGGCTCTGGTCATCAACCAGCTGGTGGCGTCGATGCTCTGGCATCGACTCACCGTCCTGAGCCCGCCCCTGAGTTTGTGGCCAGGGTCCAGAGGAAGCTGGCGGACTTCTTCTGGGCGGAAAGCACTGGGTCTCTGCGGGGTGCTGAGCCTCCCTCTGGCCGAGGGAGGACAAGGGTTGGTGTGCATCAGGACTCAGGTGCACACCTTCCGCCTCCAGACCCTGCAGAGATACCTGTCGCAGACCCGGCCCCGCAGTGGTGCGCTGGCCTCCCTCCTCCTGCGCCAGCTGCACCACTTGGGCTACGACCGGCAGCTGTTCTGGCTCGACCTCCCGGGGATCCGTCTCCCGAGCTGCGGTCTTTACAGGGACCTGCTCAAGACCGGAGCATGTTCGACATCGGCCGAGGCGCGGTTCCGACCGAGGGAGAGATTCCTTCTGGAGCCCCTGCTGCACAACCCCCATCTAGGTGCGCAGGCGTTGGAATCCCCAGCGGTGCGGAGCCTGTTGATCTCGGCCCAGGTGACCAGAGTCTGGGATCTCCTGGATCACTAGCTTCGGCGTGGCTGACTCCCGAGTCGCTGGTCGCCAGAGGCGACTCGGGGACCCTCAGAGCGGCCCGCCCGGCGATCCGGGAGTGCAAAGCAGCTTTGCACCCAGACTCTGTCAGGTACCTCGAGGGGTCCTCAGGACCGGGGAGCCATCGTCCCTCCCTACCCCGGCTCTCGGTCCTGCTGATAAGACCAAGGACAGGGCTCCCCTCAGCCTCCCCTCGAGAATCACCTGAGCAGGATCTCGCAGTTCTCCTCGACCCCCTTCGTTCCGTGTCGAGGAGGACCCTGTCTGTGATGGCGCTCCACACCCTCCACTTCCTCGCCCTCGTCTCCCGCCGAGACACCGCTTGGCGGGAGCCCCTCAACCCGGAGGCGAGAGTCCCCAGTGGGAGGCTCTTGTACTCCCGCTGGTCCCCAGAGGTGCTGGGGACCTGGGATGGAGGGTGCTACGGGCCTTCAGCGTCAGGAGAGGTCCTGCGTCACTTCACCGACTTCGGACCCGCATGCCCTTTCTGCGGTCAGTCGAGTCGGTGTTCCCATTATTTCCTTTGCGCCAGGCTGCAGCCGTTCTTTTTGTTCTTGAAGAACCTCCTGCTGCAGTTCTGGCTGCATTTTCCCCACCCTTTTTATTTTTGGGCACCCTGTTCGTGGCTCCAGCAAGAAGAGACCTCCTGGTGAATCTGCTCCTGGCTCTTGGCAAACTTACCATCTACAAGACCAGGAAGCGTAAGATCACCGGGGAGGGTCTCTTTGACTCTTGAGGGCCATGTTCAGGAGCCCTCCTCCGTTCGGGTGGCGTTAGAGCACGCCCGGCGGAGTCCACTGGCGACATGGCGGCTTTTGTCGACCAGTGGGCTCTGGGTGGCGTGCTCTGTACCACCCCTTTGTTTTGAACATTTAATTTACTGAGAACCCCCACCCCACCACTGGGCTAGTTAACGGCCGGTTTTTGTTGGCACCCCTTTTGATTAGGGGGTGCCAAACTGAATCTTTTCACCGGCTGCCTTTGGGCAGCTGGTGCGCCGGCTGCCAATAGGCAGCCGGCGCAGTTTGTTACCGGCTTTTAAATAGGCTGCACCCTTGAGCAAGAGCAGACGTGTGTGAGGAGAGCTCCTGCTCAAAGTTAAAAAACAGTGTTTTACACTTTTTTATTTTTCAAATCTTTTTACTTTATCTTATTAATAAAGCAGCAGGGCACCTTTTTGTTAAAAAAAAAACTTTTATTTAGTGTTTTAAAACACACTTTTTTCTTTGGTTCTCCTACACTTGCTTTGTTTGCAAGTGTAGGAGGGCAGCCATTTTGGCTTGTTTTTTCCTTTGTTTTTTCTTTTAATTTTTACTTCATTTAAACTAGTTTCATTTATTTGCTTTTTAATTTTTTATTAAAGAGGACTTTCTTTAGGTTTATTTTAAATTATTTTAAAACACAACACTGTTTTAGTTTTTGTTTTAAAAATCCTTTTGTTTTAATCCCCTGCTCTGCCTGTGTGCAGAGTGGGGGAAGGAACGAGCAGGGAGCACAGGCCGTGTGCTCCTTTGTTTGCCCTTGTTTTGATTTTTTGATTTTCTCTTAAAGTTTATTAAAGTTTATTAAAGTTTTTTTGATTTTCTCTTAAACTTTATTATTAAACTATTTTTTAAGTTTTGAACTTTGATTTATTTTTGACTTTTTTCTTTTGCCCCTGCACTATTGGAGTGCAGGGGTGTGTCAATTTGTATTTGTTTATTTATTTGAAAAATAAATAATTACGTTTTGTTTGTATTAAAAAAAAAAAAAAAAAAAAAAAACCTTTTGTGTTTTTTGGTTGTTTTATTTTTATTTTTGTGTGTGTGTGCCCCTGCACTATTGGAGTGCAGGGGTGTGTGAGTGTAAATTTTTATTTATTTCTTTAAAAAAATAAATAAATAAATAAATACTTTTGTTTGTTTGTTTTGTTTTGTTTTAATTTCACTACTCCTGCACTATTGGAGTGCAGGGGTAGTTATTTTCGTTTATTTAATTTATTAAAAATAAATAAATAAATAAATAAATAAATAATAAAAACCATGAGTGGGCAAGCTCCACAGGCCCCGAAAAAGTGGGCACAGGTGGCTGCAGGGGAGGCTGCAGCCCCCTTTAAAAATATGATGAGGAGGCACGGGGTCAGGTGCCTCATCAGAGATACCCTCTCGATAGAGGCCATGGTGAAAGCCATGGCCAAGGTGGTGGGGCCAACGACCGTCGTGGCGGCCTCAAAGATGTACGGCAAGGCCGTATTCTTTCTAAAATCTGAGGCCACCACGCACACCGCTATCGAGAGGGGTCTCGCCGTCGGGGGAATGTATTTCCCCATAGAACCCTTGGAGGGGTTGGGCAGCAGGGTCGTCCTTTCAAACGTCCCACCTTTCTTGAAGGACGACCTCCTGAAGCCCCATCTTCAGGCCCTAGGGGAGTTAAAAACGGGGATCCACCCCATCCCCCTAGGGTGCAAGGACCAGCCCCTCCGCCACGTGCTGTCCTTCCGACGCCAGGTGACCATCCACCTGGCGGGGAGGGACACCATGGAGGGTAATTTTGTGGTCCCCTTCGAGGGGACCAATTGCGTCATCTTTTATTCCTCGGAGGAGGTGCGGTGCTACCACTGCAGAGAGCTGGGGCACCAAAAAAAGAGGTGCCCCAAGCTCCAGCAGGGCGCAAAGCCACCCGCGCCCGCACTGCGCCCCTCCGAGTCCACCTGCGCCCGGGCCCTCCAAGAGGCCCGCAGAAGGGGCAAAAGCACCGCCCCTTTCCAATAACATCCGGGGAAAGGAGAGAAGGCCGGACCCTCCGCGCCTCCAAAGCGCCGGGAGAAGACCGCCGAATGGACCGTGGTCGCCCGCCGCAAAAGAAGGCGGCGGCCAGGTCCACCGGGCGGCCGAGCAGGGGAGACGAAGCCGCGCCGCACCATCTGGCGGCGGGTCAGGGGAGGCCCTGAAAAGGGACTCCCTCGACGGCACCCCCGCGAGGCAGGGCGGCAAAGCCGCCCGTAAAACCAAACACCTCATCCCCACGGAGGGTGAGGAGAAAAGCGCTGCCGAGGCGAGCTCCCGTCGCCGCGACAGGGCAGGGGCAGCCTCCGGCAGCATCAGGGGAAGAGGAAGGCGCAGCGCGCTTCCCACGTGTGCACGCAAGTGCACACGCCCCGGCCTCTTGGTGAGGGTCCCTGGGGGGGCGAAAGAAGGCCTCCCAAAACCAAAGCGACGCCTCGGCGTCCCCCCTCTACCGGCAACGAGGGCCTCGGCCCTCGTAATGCCACAGAGGGGTGAAGGATCCATCCCCAGGGAGGAGCCCCGAAGGAACAACCGGTGACTGATGCGGAGGGAGGGGAAGGACCCGAAAGGGTGTATCCCCTTTCTCTAGGGGAGGGAGGGGAAGGACCGAGAGGGTGGATCCCCTTCCTTCGAGGAAAGAGGACGGGCCTGAGACCGTGCCTCGGACCTCAAAAGAGGGACCCAGAGCGGGACGGCGAGGCCATCGGGCTCGACGGTGTACGTCGGCGTCCGTCTGCACCCCCAAAGTCCAGGGTGCAGACGGTCCCCGCAGGGTCCCTCCGCCGATCTCTCCCGCGCGCCCCTGGGGAGCTGGGATAGTCGGTGAAAATAAAGATAAGACGCAACGCGCTCACCCACCAACGTGAGTGCGTTGTGCTTCTCCACCGCGAGGGGGGCGGTGGAGAACCGGAGGAAAGGGAGGAGGACTCAGAGTCCACGTGCAGCGTGGGCTCCAAGAGTCTGTCCGCCCCTTCTCCGGACATCCCTGCGGCGGAGCTCCTGGATTTCTTGGAGGCCACCATCCACC
This sequence comes from Acipenser oxyrinchus oxyrinchus, assembly GCA_030684275.1. Taxonomy (NCBI): domain Eukaryota; kingdom Metazoa; phylum Chordata; class Actinopteri; order Acipenseriformes; family Acipenseridae; genus Acipenser; species Acipenser oxyrinchus. The sequence continues at coordinate 24,360,175 of CM060258.1, read as the reverse complement.
GCAGGGACAAGGTCCAGCTGACCCTGGACAAATGGAGGGATTTCCAGAGGATCTTAAACTCGGTGAGATCCTTCCTCAGGGCCAGCCACGCCAGCAAGACTTCGGGCACGAGCGTGCACATTCGTGCCCAAGCTTCACGACCAGTTGGTGAACTCGGGAGATCTCAGGATCTCCCGTGAGTGTCGCCAACTACACCTGACACAGGATCATGTATCGCATCGGGACCGTAAACGTCAACGGGTGTAAGGACCATTTCCGCAGGGCCCAGGTAATCTCCTTCCTGAAAAAAGGGGGTTACTCTGTGTGCTTCCTCCAGGAAACCCACTCCACTCCGCAGGCCAAGGCCAACTGGCTGCTGGAGTGGAGGGGGAGAGTGTCGTTCAGCCACCTCACCGAGTCATCTTGTGGGGTGGCGACGCTCTTCTCCGGGTCCTTCGTTCCCACGGTACTCGATGTGGTAGACGTCGTGCCGGGCCGTCTGTTACACCACGGATCCGGACGGCGACAGTATCGTTCACCTGGTGAACGTGTATGCGCTGTCCACGGGTCGGCGAGGGTCCAGTTTTTCCGCAGGATGTTGGCCCACCTGAACACCGTCGGCGCCGACGAGCTCGTGGTCCTCGGGGGGGACTTCAACTGCACCCTCGAGGCCGCGGACCGGGTGGGGCGCGAGCCCTACCCGCTCTCGTCGGCCGCCCTGAGAGAGCTGATCGCTCGGCTCTCTCTGGTCGACATCTGGCGGTGGCAACACCCGGACGCCTCGGCCTTCACCTTCACCAGGGTGAGGGAGGGGCGGATCGACAGGTTCCACGTGTCGCGGAACCACGCTCATTGCGTTCGCGCCTCCGACATCAGGCCGGCGCCGTTCACGGACCACAACCTGGTGGCCGTGGCGGTGGCCGTGGTGCCAGCTAGGCACGCCGCTGCCTACTGGCATTTCAACAACAGCCTGTTGGAGGACGAGCGCTTTGAGCGGTCTTTCCTGGACTTCTGGACGGTCTTGCACGGCCGGCGATCTCGCTTCCCCACCTGGCGTCAGTGGTGGGACGTGGGGAAGGCGCAGATCAAGATCCTCTGTCAGGAGTACACCAGGGGCGCGAGCAGGCGGAGGGACTCACGGATCGAGCGGCTGGAAAGGGAGCTGCTCGATCTGGAGAGCCGCCTGGCTCGCGGGGACCAACTCGAGCAGAGCGCGTATGAGGAGAAGAAGTGCACCCTGCGGGACCTGCAGCTCCAGCGGTCCCGGGGGGCCTACGTGCGCTCACGGGTCCAATTCCTTTGGGAGATGTACCGCGGCACACACTTCTTCTACGCGTTGGAGAAAAAGAAGGGAGACCGTAAAAACATCACCTGCCTCTTGGCGGACGACGGCTCCCTTCTGACGGATCCGGAGAGCGTGAACGAGAGGGCCAGGGCCTTCTACTCTGCCCTCTTCTCTCCGGATCCCGTCGACTCCGACGCGTGCAGGGTTCTGTGGGACGGGCTTCCCACGGTCGGCGAGGCGCCAGGGACGAGTTCGAGGGCCAGCTGACCCTGGCCGAGCTCTCCGACGCCCTCAGTCAGATGCCTTATAACAAGTCGCCGGGCATCGACGGGCTGACCGTGGAGTTCTTCAAAAGTTTTGGGACTTGCTGGGGCCCGCTTTGCGCGGGTCCTGGCGGAAGCCTCTGAGACCGGGAGATGCCCCTTTCGATGAGGCGGGCGGTTATCACGCTCCTGCCCAAGAAAGGGGATCTCCGCTGCCTAAAGAACTGGCGCCCGGTCTCGCTGCTGTGCACGGACTATAAAATCGTGGCCAAGGCCGCCTCCCTGAGGCTCAAGCCCGTGCTGGCAGGCGTGATCCACCCCGACCAGTCCTACACGGTCCCGAACCGACGATTTTTGACAACATCGCCCTGGTTTGGGGACCTCCTGCACTACTGCAGGAGGACGGTCGGTCGGTCGCCTTCCTCTCCCTGGATCAGAAGAAGGCGCTCGACCGGGTGGATCACGAGTATCTCTTCGAACCCTGCGGCGTTCGGATTATTAAATTATTATAATTAATAATATTTTTATATAATATTTTTATATAATAATATAATTAAAAATATAAAATTAATATTATAATTAATAATAATTGGACATTACACCTGACCTTCTAAACTAGGCAGGAGCGAGGAATGAACCGCAACACCTTCTTTAAGAATACTCAATGATAAACATGCCCTGATCGTTCCATCTCCCTGCACACATCATTTAATAATCCACATCGGAAATTATTAAATAATAAACCACATCGGAAAAAAAGAAAAAACTGGGTTAGTTAATGGCGGTTTTGTTGGCACCCCTTTGATTAGGGGTGCCAAACTGAATCTTTTCACCGGCTGCCTTTGGGCAGCTGGTGCGCCGGCTGCCAATAGGCAGCCGGCGCAGTTTGTTTACCGGCTTTTAAATAGGCTGTACCCTTGAGCAAGGTACTTTACCTAGATTGCTCCAGTAAAAACCCAACTGTATAAATGGATAATTGTATGTAAAAATAATGTGATATCTTGTAACAATTGTAAGTCGCCCTGGCTAAGGGCGTCTGCTAAGAAATAAGCAATAATAATAATAATAATTGGACATTACACCTGACCTTCTAAACTAGGCAGGAGCGAGGAATGAACCGCAACACCTTCTTTAAGAATACTCAATGATAAACATGCCCTGATCGTTCCATCTCCCTGCACACATCATTTAATAATTTCTCTGGCTCACAGTCAGTCTGTAAGGGAAACACAGTCGTTTTCAGAGAAATCTGTACATAATCTCTGTATGGGAATTATTCAAAAAAGCTTTATTTTTCCACAAACAATTCATTTTAGATCACGGATTTCATATGCCTAAATTACACTCCTGATGTTCCAACTAACCCTATTTGTTGAAGAAAACAAACATCAGTGGTTTTGAAATAAGTCTTTATCCTTCAAAATTAAACATTTTTTTAATTAAAAAAAAAAAAAAAATTGTCAATGCTTTTCCATAGGCAACTGTATTATATAATTTTAATCCAGAAGAAATAATAACTGTATTTAATTAATATAATTATATTTTTAAAAGCATACATTTTTAATGGCTGTTGTCAAATATTACCCTTGAACTGGCTTTACACTGAAGTCCTAGAAATGCTGTTGATTATTCATCCTTAAAGAAGTCATTATAATGCATGACCCTATATTTACATCAGCTTTACTTCCAAGCAGTTTCTGGATGTCTGTACACCCTGGTTGAGGTTTGAATGTATTATCTATTGATTCTGCTTTCTCTCGTTTTTCTTGAGTGCTACTCATTGCCATTCACTTACCAATTTACCCTGACTACAGTCTACACACTGGGGTTTATCAAAGTAATTGTAACTAACAAAACAGCTCTGTACATTTGCTGTGCCGTGCATATACAGTACACTCATTATATAGGTCTCAAATGTGCAGCTTTGAAAGAATCACGTTTCAGCAAACATATACAGTAATCCGTCACATATCCGCCCACCACATATCCTAATCGTTTATCCGCCAGATACAGGTATCGTTGTCCATCAAATCAACGGTACGAAGGTCACTCTTGAAATCAGGACTTAAAGGATGTGTTGCAGTAAGAATACCTCGGTTAAGAAAGGGGAACAAGACTGAAAGGCTCTGTAACAGGGAGAGATCTGGACTGGCCGTCTGACGCATGCACGATGCTGCAGGAAGGGGGCGGCAGTCCCGTGGGGTCGGCCTGCCAGTCATGGCGGTGACACGGAGAGGTGGGGAAGAGGGTGTGTGCGCTTTCCCCCTCTCTGAGTGGCTGGGAGGCGGGCTTTAATGGGATTGTTTACCCTATAAAATAATACTCTGCTGTTTCCTCAGATCTGCCCTTTTAAAAGACGTACCGGGAAGTACGGGAGCTGGGGTCGAGAGCTGAGAACAGCCGGGACTGAGAGAAAACCGGGACCAAAAAGAAAACGAAAAAGATAAAGAAAGGAAACGTAATAGTAGTGGGGAACCCGTGGGCAGACCCCCTGTGTAGTGTGAGTGTAGACTGAGGAGACGGTCAGAGTAGGACGGAGACCCGGGCCGTGCGACTAGCGACGGCTGGGGTAACGCTGCCGAAGTGCAGCACCTTTTATTTTGTAGTTTTGTTACTGTGTTTTATTTTCCTTTTTACTTTCGCCTTTGGTTCTTGAATTATTGTTTGAGCACTTGTAAGTGCGCCCGCACTTGTTCTGTACCGCATCTGGTATGTCCGTGGTTCTGTTTTTACCATAGTTGGTAGGCAGACCACGGTGAACAGTGCCCTCTGCGGGCTGAAAGAAAAAATACACCCAGCACAATAAAACTGGGCACCTGTGCGGTGCTTCAAGTACACCTTCTGTCTCCTGTGTGTCAGTGAATCACCCACCACCCTCCCACACGTGGTGTCAGTAGTGGGATTCACTGGCATTGCCATAAAGGCAGTGCACAAAAAAATATAAATAAATAAATAAATAATGGATGCCACACAGTTCGCAGCCATGATGGACCTCCTGCGCCAGACCCTCACTGCTGTGGTGCAGGGAGCGGCTAGACCCGCAGCTCCAGACCCCCGGTTGCAGAGGCCAACGAAAATGATGGCCGAGGATCGACCTGAGGCGTATTTGGAGGTGTTTGAGGCCATGGCGACCTCGGCCGGGTGGGGTCCGGCACAGTGGGCCAGATACCTGTTGACTCAGCTGACGGGAGAGGCTCAAGCAGCGGCGAGGACGCTGTCCCCGGAGCAGATGCTGGATTACCCCGTGCTGAAGGCGGCCATCCTTAATCGCGTCGGGGCCACGCCGGAGGGTTACCGGAAAAAATTCCGGGAGGAGCATTTCGCTGCGGGGGAGCATCCCCGAACCATCGCACACCGCCTAAAGGATTACGCCATGGGTGTGGAAGTGATGATGGTAGAGCGGTTCCTGGAGTGTTTGGCCCCGGGACCTCGGCTATGGGTACAGTGGCAGGCACCTGCCACTCTAGATCGGGCGGTCGAGTTGGCGGAACAATACCAGGCAGCGGAGCCAGCGCCCACGAGACTGCCTGGAAGGAGTGTGGCTACCGGATCACCCCCTCTACTGGGCCCAGAGAGGGCGAAGGGACTGGGGGGAAGGGGTAGTCAGGTATTTGGTCGAGGGGTGTCAGCGGGAGCTCCCGGCCCGGGAACCGGGGCAGGGTGGGGTTCCCCGCGGGCTGCTGCGGTGTCGGACCGGGGTCTCGCGCGGCCACCTTATCGACGAGCCCCCTTGATGGCTCCGGTTTTTCCACCTCTTGCTGGAGCTCCAAGGCAAGAAACCAGTCCACCGAGGTGTTGGACGTGCAGGGAGGTGGGCCACATCGCGCGGGACTGTCCCGTGATGGAGTGTGACCTCAGCCGACCAGGTAAGCATGTTCGATTACCTCAGTCACTCCAGCAGACGGGTTTTGTTATTCCTGTGACAGTGGATGGTACAAAAACCCAGGCGCTCCTGGATTCAGGGTGTGGTCAGTCCCTAATACAGGATAGCCTAATCTCACCGGGGCATAAACAAATATTAAGACGGGTGCATATTAAATGTATTCATGGGGATGTACGCTCTTATCCTAAGGTTAGCATAACGGTGAAAATTGGCCAGCAGATGACACAGGTGCAGGTGGGGTTGTGTCCTCGATTGCCGGTACCGGTAGTTCTGGGACGGGACTGTGGGCAATTCAAGAGTTGGTTGGCTGCCCTGACGGCCCCATCCTCCCTATTGGCTAAGAAGGAGGAGGTAATTGATCTTCCCCTTCTGTGACCTGACTTGGTTTTGCCATAGATTTAGACCCTGAAAAACTAAATGGGAACGCCGGGCCGCTAAGAATGAGGGCTGGCAATGGAAGGAGTCCGAGAGGTTTCAGGTGGGGGCGGTTGGTGAAGAGTCGGGGGGGGGAGGCCGCGGAGTCAGCGCAGGGGTCTGGCTCTGCTGCCTCCGCTCCGGACCGACCCGACCCCGAGCTGGAAGCCATGGGAGCTGATTTTTTAGCTCGTTCCCGTGACTTCCGACTCGAGCAAGGGCGTGACGACGTGCTGGGCAGGCTCTTTGACCAAGCAGCTGTGGTTAATGGTCGTGTGGTCGAGCCCAGACGCGCCGCCACGCACCCTCGCTTTGAGATTAATCGAGACCTTCTGTACCGTGTTGACAAATTACCCCAGACCGGGAAGTGCGCCACCAGTTGCTGATTCCTCAACCCTTTAAGGAGGATTTACTGCGGCTGGCTCACGCTATTCCTTTGTCTGGTCATCTGGGCAGGGATAAGACTAAAGCAAGGCTTGTGTCACGGTTCTACTGGATGGGGCTGGATGGTGACGTCAGACGTTTTTGCGAACGTTGTGGGGAGTGTCAAAAGGCTAGTCCTAGAGCCGTCCCACGAGCCCCACTGGTGCCATTGCCCCTTGTGGAAGCTCCGTTTGAGCGTATTGGAATGGATTTGGTTGGGCCGCTGGAGAGGAGTGCGGCGGGATACACACACCTATTGGTCATTCTGGATTACGCCACGCGTTATCCCGAGGCCATTCCCCTTCGCTCTGCCTCAGCCAAATCTGTTGCCAACGAGCTTGTGAAGGTCTTTTCCCGAGTGGGGATTCCCAGGAAATACTAACCGACCAAGGCACCAACTTTATGTCCCGACTAATCTGCAGAACATATAAACTTTTGGGGATTAAGACCATTAGGACCTCGGTGTTTCATCCTCAGACCGATGGTCTTGTGGAGCGCTTTAATAAAACCCTTAAGAACATGTTGTGCAGATTTATTAATAGTGATGTGCGTTACTGGGACCTGCTGATTCCCCCCCTTCTCTTTGCGATCACAGAGGTACCCCAGGCTTCCACAGGTTTTTCGCCATTCGAGCTGCTGTATGGGCGAAGACCCCGGGGTGTGCTCGATCTGGTCAGAGAGATGTGGGAGGAACAGCAGGATAATTCACTAATACAGTCCGGTATGTGTTGGACCTGCGCAAACGTCTTGAGTCTGTGGGAAAATGGGCGCATGACAATTTGCAGCAGGCTCAGCACAGACAGGAGACGCAGTACAACCGAGGAGCCCGGTTGCGCACATTTCAGCCGGGGGATAAAGTACTTCTATTATTACCCAGTTCTGAGTCGAAACTTCTGGCTAAGTGGCAAGGACCCTTTGAGGTTACACGCCGGAGTGGGAAGGTGGACTATGAGATCTGCCAGCCGGAGCGACGGAGAGAGAAACACATTTATCATGTAAACCTCTTGAAGCCCTGGCTGCAACCGGAGGCATTGGTAGTAGCGCAGGCCGATGACGTCACAGACCTGGGACCTGATCTTTCTGTGGTGGCGAAAACAGGGTCGGTACAGATTGCAGAAAATCTGACACCAACACAGAAATGTCAGGCTCGGGCACTGGTGACGGAATTTCCTGATGGGTTTTCTCCCGTCCCAGGGCAGACTCGAGTAGCCCATCATCACATTGAAGTTGAGCCGGGGGCGCCAGTTCGCCAAAGGCCGTACCGCATACCTGAGCATAAAAGACAGGTAATAAAAACGGAGATTGATGAGATGCTGAGACTGGGGGTAATAGAAGAGTCCCAAAGTGACTGGAACAGTCCAATTGTTTTAGTAGATAAGCCAGACGGGTCCACTCGGTTTTGCATTGACTTCAGGCGAGTTAATGAGAAATCAAGGTTTGACGCTTATCCCATGCCCCGGGTAGATGAGTTGCTGGAGCCGTCTTGGTACGGCTCATTTTATGACGACACTGGATTTAACGAAGGGGTACTGGCAGATACCCCTGACCCCGAATCCCGAGAGGACGGCGTTTTCGACTCTTCGGTTATACCAATTTAGGACCATGCCTTTTGGGTTGCACGGAGCACCAGCCACGTTCCAGCGGATGATGGATCGCATTTTGCGGCCCCATCAGCAGTACGCTGCTGCTTACATAGATGACGGGTTATCCACAGTGAGGATTGGCCGAGTCATCTATGTAAGGTAGCGGCGGTATTGCAATCCTTGCGGAGGCTGGGCTCACTGCTAACCCAAAGAAATGTGCCATTGGGAAGAGTGAGTCGGAGTATTTGGGGTATCGAGTAGGAGCGGCCAGATCAGACCGCTGATTGCTAAGGTGAAAGCCTTGGCTGACTGGCCGGTCCCTACGACCAAAACCCAGGTGCGCTCTTTCTTGGGACTAGCGGGCTATTATAGGAAGTTCATTCCGAAGCTTCGCCACGCCGCTACGCCCTTGACAGACCTCACCCGAAGGCTGCCCCAAATACGGTTCAGTGGACGGAGCCGCCAGAGGGCCTTTCTCGCCTGGAAGCGAAGGCTGTGTAGCAAGCCAGTGCTGTGCAGTCCTGATTTCAGCAAGATGTTCACCCTGCAGACAGATTGCGCCAGAGACAGGTCTCGGGCAGTGTTGTCTCAGGAGGTGCGGGAAGCGAGCACCGGTCCTGTATATCAGCAGGAAGCTCCTTCCCGTGAAAAGAACTATAGTACCATCGAGAAGGAGTGTCTCGCAGTAAAATGGGCAGTCGAGTCACCCGTACTACCTCCTGGGCTGACACTTCACCCTGGTGACAGATCATGCCCCTTAGCATGGCTTCACCGGATGAAAAATAATAATGCCAGAATCACGCGGTGGTACTTGGCCCTGCAGCCCTATGCCTTCAGGGTTGTCCACCGAGCAGGAAAGCTCCATCTAAATGCTGATTTTTTCTCTCGGAAGGCATGGGGTAGGATTTCGAATGGACCGGTGGTGCCATTCTGAGGAGGAGGATGTGTAACAGGGAGAGATCTGGACTGGCCGCCTGACGCATGCACGATGCTGCAGGAAGGGGCGGCAGTCCCGTGGGGTCGGCCTGCCAGTCATGGCGGTGACACGGAGAGGTGGGGAAGAGGGTGTGCGCTTTCCCTCTCTGAGTGGCTGGGAGGCGGGCTTTAATGGGATTGTTTACCCTATAAAATCATACTCTGCTGTTTCCTCAGATCTGCCTTTTAAAAGACGCATCGGAAGTACGGGAGCTGGGGTCGAGAGCTGAGAACAGCCGGACTGAGAGAAAACCGGGACCAAAAAGAAAACGAAAAAGATAAAGAAAGGAAACGTAATAGTAGTGGGGAACCCGTGGGCAGACCCCTGTGTAGTGTGAGTGTAGACTGAGGAGACGGTCAGAGTAGGACGGAGACCCGGCCGTGCGACTAGCGACGGCTGGGGTAACGCTGCAAGTGCAGCACCTTTATTTTGTAGTTTTGTTACTGTGTTTTATTTTCCTTTTTACTTTCGCCTTTGGTTCTTGAATTATTGTTTGAGCACTTGTAAGTGCGCCCGCACTTGTTCTGTACCGCATCTGGTATGTCCGTGGTTCTGTTTTTACCATAGTTGGTAGGCAGACCACGGTGAACAGCGCCCTCTGCGGGCTGAAAGAAAAAATACACCCGGCACAATAAAACTGGGCACCTGTGAGGTGCTTCAAGTACACCTTCTGTCTCCTGTGTGTCAGTGAATCACCCACCACCCTCCCACAGGCTCAAATATGCACAAGAACACAGAAATTGGACTATGGAACAATGGTCAAAGATGTTTTGGACTGTTGATGGATGGACAACGACATCTGTGCCTTCTGCCAGTTCTGTTGTCAATTCAACGCTTGTCTTCTTTCTATTCCTTAAGGATATTATCTTCAAAAAGCGAGTTCATTTAAATTGCTTTGATTAAAAAAAAATAATGACTCATTGCAAAAATGTTATAACCACTTTTGCAAATAATAATTTCCTCTTAATTACGGTTTAATTAAATCAATTTAACTTCACTTGCTGTTTGCGTTCAGTTTGAATTAAAATTAAGGAGCTGCCTTTTTTTTACATTACCAATCAAGTTACAGGAGAAAAAACTCAAGTGAACTTGAATGGAGTCGGCGCAAAAAAAGGGACATCACGATATCAAACATACAAACCGAAATGAAGAGCCCTAACTACGTGTAAGATTCATGGAATTATTGTGTTAGCTATACTTTTTTAACCCCACCGCTGCCAATCTACAACAATACCTACAGTATGTAGATAGGCCTAGGTCATTGGTCCTATCACAGTGTCATACAATCATCTTGTGTGCATTTTAGTGACCTACAGTGGTTACAACATTTTAATCTGTCAAAATTCCAAGTTAAAAAATAAATAAATAAATACTAGCAACCCCTTTTTATTTTGATCCTTTAAAAGTCATGCAGCTTTGAGTTTTTTGTTTTGAAAGTGATCATGTTCACTTCAGAGGTAAAGGTTTTTGAGTGATTAAAAATACCTTTACACAGCTGCCAGGGTTTTTTCTTCTCTTGTATTTTTTAGTTTTTATTCCCCAGAGACCTGTGTGAATTTTTGAAGTGGTTGAAAGCATGTTTGCCCAATGCAGTATGTGTCTGTGATTGAAACCTTTCTGAATGTTATCAAAACAGCTGCACATGTCTGGTTATGTTGTCTCTTCTCTGGGAATAAAGGACATTTGTCTGTAAGCCTGCCACCTATGTTTATTAGTAATCAACGTTTAGAAAATCCATAAACTATAAATGAACATAAGCAGCTGACAAATCTGAATCATTTTATCCCTGATGTATTTTTGTATACCAAAAGTGTACTGTGTACTGCTTAGTACTGTGGTAAATGTGAAGTAATGTTTAACCACTTCAACACCATGACGTACGCACGTATGTCAAATGAAAACCCACTTACAGTACCATGCTGTACCTGCGTACGTTAAGTTTCCCATTCTATTCTATGATCGGTTTCTCAGTCTAGCGTTTCATGTTTCATTCTCTAAAGCAGTGTTAGTACTGTAGAATGTGCAATGAAAGTCGGGGGAGGGCCAGGTGACATTTCTATCCAATTGCGTGTCGTAGCGATTCCAATCTACCTGTGGGCGTTTAGAAGACTGAGATATATTGCAGGAAGCCATTCAACTTTTACAAGTATATATATAGTGTTTTAAATTATTATTTTTTTGTTTCATTATTAGCTTTACTTGTTGTTTAGTTGTAGTATATATCATTTTTAGCGAAAGCTAAACATGGCAACGTACGTGATCTTTCTATAATGAGCAACGGGAGTGAAGTTGGTTCGGAGGACCAGCGACAGTGATGCACTTATCTATCACTCAGCGATGAGGATGTGGAGCCAAGAACAGTACAAACAGTACAAACAAAAGAGCACACAGCTACTTCACAGGTAAGCCAGCTGCAAATGGGAAGCTGTTTGGTTTGAAATGGCAGTACTGTGACAAAATACTATCAAAACACAGCACTGGGTACAGGCAATGCGGCAGCCAGATCCATCACAATGCCTGCGCAAAGTAGCTGTGTACACACATTTGTGACTAACCCTCCAACACAAGGGAAGCAGAGACTGCAACAAAAGGTGCAGGGTCTGCTACGAAAATGAAAACAAAAGACACAAGAAAAATGTGCAGTGGTTGCGAAGGCAACCCTGGGTTCTGTTGTATTGAACATTTCAATAAATAGCACAGAGCAAGTCGATACTGGCACACGTTTTGATGTTGTTTGATTTTTATTTGATAATTACTGTTTACTGATTATTATTGTTATTAGCGTTATCAGCAGCATTTTTGATTTCACTGTTCAAAAAAAACCAAAATGTGTTTTTATCTCTATATTGCATATGGGTATGTAGTACACAGCAGCATAAAGGGTTAATGAAAAAAAGCAGGTCATTTATTTGTGTTTTATTCATCATATGTTAACATGTTATAGCAATTACAGGTTTGAAAACATTATTATTATTATTTCCAAAATCTGGTACCTGGGATGGGGTTTCATTTTTACATCTGGAGTTGAAGTGGTTAATATCCAGTTAAAAGGTAAAGATTTTGGAAAAAAAAAAATATTAATATACCAGTGTATTTTTTTCTTGGCCCACCTATCATTTCAACGGTGCCATTCAGTTAACTGCAAAAATAAAAAAATATTAACTGCAGTGCATCACACAACACTGCCCACTACAAACAGTAAAAACACAATCTAATATAAAGAAAACACATCATGGGAAACAAAATATTATTAAAATGTAGTGGATAGTTCTCTCTATTTCCCAGAGCCCCCTGGCTCCACCCTGTCACTCACCAAAGAAGCAGTAGATGACCCCAAAGAGACAGCACATGGCACAAACCACCGAGGGGACAACCTCATAGCGACGCTCAATCTCCTGATCACAGCTGTACATGCGCTCCGGGCTGCCATCTGCTGGGAGCAGCTTGAAGTGTAGGCTCTGCAGGTTGGAGGTCATGGTGCTGGGAGGAGGGGAGACGATGAGAGGGAGATCAAGGCACACTTCCCATCCACAAGGGGGTACCTGAGACAGAGAGAGAATGAGATGAGTACAGCCAGGAGACACTGTCAGTATCTCCACACACTAGGCAACTTCTTAAAGGGTTTTAAAAAGTCCTCAACAAAAACTAAGAAAAGAGAGCACATCACTCCAATTCTGGCAGCATTACATGGGCTACCTCTACTTGTAAAATGTATGGAATTATTTTGCTAGCTATAAACCTTTAGCTGACATGTTTAAGCTGATGCCCCATCTCCATGCATTTTCTGTAAGCAGGCACATTCTTCCTGGCAGGCAAAGCAGACAAACTGAGAACTGTGTAGTACTGGATATCTGTTTTAAAATAAGAATACGTTTGCTGTAACATGTATTTCTTTCAAAACTGCATATTTTAGACCTATGTAGCTAATGGAAGTGCTACAATTACTTTAAGAGATAATGTGACAGGGATAGCATCTCTCACTGGCTTCACAGATGCATGTGCATGTTTGCAGGAGAGATAATGTGACAGGGATAGCATCTCTCACTGGCTTCGCAGACGCATGCGCATGTTTGCAGGAGAGATAATGTGACAGAGATAGCATCTCTCACTGGCTTCACAGACGCATGCGCATATTTGCAGGAGAGATAATGTGACAGGGATAGCATCTCTCACTGGCTTCGCAGACGCATGCGCATGTTTGCAGGAGAGATAATGTGACAGGGATAGCATCTCTCACTGGCTTCGCAGACTCATACGCATGTTTGCAGGAGAGAGTGGGCCACTCCAACTGGAACTTGCTACCTGCTGTGTTTGGTTGCAGGGAAAAGCAGCTGGGGATTGGCTAACTGCAGATTCCTAAACAGCAGGTGGGCGTGTCCCAGCAAGCACCTGACTATAAAAGTCACTGCTGACACACCCCCAGCCTTGTTCGTGTCGTGCAGCAGGGCAGATCCTTCTTTTGCGGTAATCAAGACAAGGAGTAAAAAAGTTACTTTGCATCTGAACACCGCGTGTGGATACCAGGGTCAGTGTTCAATCAGGATTTTCAGACCCTCACAAACGTAAAGGAGTTGTCAGCGTGACTGCCTTTATAGCAGGAACAGCACAAGGCCATGTTCACCGCAACTTTGGTTTTTAGTTTCTTTTTCAGTGTTTTAGCATTTTCTTTTTTACACTCCCTGTGTACTGTCTGCCCTTGCCCTACCTGCGCTCATTATTGTGTGCTGTTAAAAATAAACCTCATGCATCTGTGTGACATCTGAACATCCGTGCTGGTGTCTTCCCGTCTTCCAGAGGTTGCACCCACTCACCCTTAGTATCACAGATGGGTTTAACGCTACCCCGACCAAACTAAAACAATACATACAACACTGGAATATTTTTAATGTGCAGGGCTTGTGTGCATTTTAAAGTGGTCAAAAGGGGTCACAACAATCGATGGTTAAACTGTATCTATCGTTTCTTTACAGTATTCAGTTGTCAACACTTAACAGTAAGTGAACCGGTGACCCTGCACACCGCAAGCGAGCAACTAAACTACTATGCAAAAGAGTCAGGCTCCTCATCTCACCAACAGGGGATGCAATCTGTAACAGCACTGCCTGTTACACCTGCCACTCAAGCTCTTTATCTTGCTACAGTCAAAGCCTTTTGCTACGGAATTAGATCTTTTGTTCATCAAAGTAGTTAAAACGATGAGGATGTGCAATGTGTTGCAGCAATCTGCTTATTAAACAATGAGGATGTGCAATGTGCTGCAGCAATCTGCTTATTAAATGATGAGGATGTGCAATGTGCTGCAGCAATCTGCTTATTAAACGATGAGGATGTGCAATGTGCTGCAGCAATCTGCTTATTAAACGATGAGGATGTGCAATGTGCTGCAGCAATCTGCTTATTAAACGATGAGGATGTGCAATGTGCTGCAGCAATCTGCTTATTAAACGATGAGGATGTATAATGTGCTACAGAAATCTGCTTAACCCTCAGCCCCATGTGTGAAGAGGGGATGGGGTTGATAAACCAGGGAGTGATTAAAGCGCTGTATCCCAGATGGGTTCAGTGTCTGCTGGCTGGATTTACAGACCGGGGTGGGGATGAGGGTGAGGTCTCTAATAAATCCTCTGGTTAAGGTCTACGCCGTGTGAGTGATTAATTTTCAGCTCTTATCTGTTTATGTCATTTTTATTGACAACATGAAGGGCTATCACAGACCATACCCCAAGTGTGGTAAGAAGAGGAAGCAGGCTACCTTTCAATAAGTAGCACAACATTAAACTCTTAGGATGGATTAGGCACATTCATAATAATAAGCACTACACTCTTAATCACCACTAAAATAATCCCAGTTCTCCAGCACTGCCAGCCTGTGCTGTACTCATGAAGCCCATTCAGTTCTCCTGTGCCGTCACCCCCCGGGTTCATGAATGACATTAAATATTGAGGGTTTCATATTGCTGGGGTTTCATGTTCCATACACAGAACTGCACCATCTGTTCCAATGAAGCAACAGACAGCGCTCTGTAGTTTGCATTAAGATAACCATCTTCTACACAGCTGTCTCTGTGAAGACACAATGACATATGCTGGAGGTGATTGTGCAGCTGCTCCAACGGATGCTTTGTTTTTGCAAAATGTCAAGGGGAGAGGTTACAAAATCTGCACCCTCACCATTCTGCCGTCGGGGTTGTGAATAAAAACAAAGAATCCCTGTGGACACAATAAACTTCCTTTAAGGGGATTTCTTTGTAATGCAACATGGATATGTGAAAAAAAGAACATTTTGCAGCCAATACCAATGGCCAATCTGAATATTACAATACAGTTGTGAACCAAATATGATTTCACTATGAAGTATCTGAAATGGTTTGAAACAGTGGCCTCGCTGGAGTTCTCAAACATGTCTTCTCTCCAAGTACAGCTGGTACACCAGAGTAACCACTGACCTGTCCCCCTGCAAGAATTTTAAAAAGTCACCAGGCTGTGATGAATGAAATAGAAAATGATATACAAAGTGAATCTAAACAAGAAGAATACATACAAGTTTATTTAACAAGAGGCGCCATTCGGCCCATCTACCCTCATCCAGTTCCCAGTACAGTTTTTCATTGATCTCAAAACTTCATGAAGTCGGATCTTAACTTTGCGGTCCTATGTTGGACCTCGTCCGACATTGCAATTATTCCTATCCGGTCCATTGTCGGACCCTGTCCGACATCATCAAAAAAATGCAAAAAACGGGTTTCTAGTCGTTCATTCTCCGGAAAAAGCCGAGAAAACCATTCAATGGCCGAGTGGGAGCGACAGGACCCGAGACAAGTCGAAAAAAATAAATAAATAAATAAATAAATAAAAATAAAGGGCGTATCTCATGAATAGTCATACTTGCCCCTGGCATCGGATAGGGGCGGTCATAAGGAAACAAGCTGGCTGTTACTGAATCAGCGCACAGAGAATATCACGGACATTTGCAGAGCTTTTTTGAGATGTTATAGTAATAAAATAATGACTTGGATCGCATTATTGAGGAGTTTGGGTGATAAAACGAGTGATCAGGAGATGATTGATCGGTATGTACGACTATTATTATTATTATTATTTATTTCTTAACATAGGTGAAAGCTATAGTAAACGAAAGGGTGGGGCGGGGCTGGAGATGCCTAGTGAGTGCTTTGTTGATATGCAGGGCCTTTTAAACCTGTTTGACTGTGGAAAAAAATACTTTTAAACAGCGCGTCTAAAATTAACTGCGCGTGTGAAAATAAATTGGACCTGACAAGCCTGACACGTGCTTAATAAATGGACTGCAAAGGGTTAAAGGATCTCAGTGATTCAGCATCAACAACATGTAACCCATCCCATACCCTCACCACTCTCTGTGAAGAAGTGTCTCTTTGTCCTAAATCTCCTCTTAATTTCTAACGGTGACCTACATTAGTTAAGACCTGCTCGCCCCTCCCCTCCCCAACCCTGGCTCTCCTCTGTGCTCCGCTCAGCAAGAATCACACTGCGATCTGCTGAAAAGAAATGGAAGAGAACCAAACTCCCTGCTGCCCTAGACCTCTACCGCACTCTCCTCTCCTCCTTCTCCTCTACTCTCTCCTCTGCTAAATGTACTTATTTCCAATCTGTAATCCAACAACCCACGTAAACTATTCTCTACCTTCTCCTCCCTCCTAAACCCTCCCCCCCTCCTACTCCCTCCTCTATCTCCTCTGATGACTTTGCCACTTCTCTTCAAAAATCTCAGATATCCAAGAAACTCTTTAACACCTCTCCTCCCCGCACCCCTCCTGCTCCAACCCCTTCACCCACTGCATCCCCTACTAACTCACCGTCCTTCTCCACCTTCTCTCCCCTCTCAGACTCTGACCTCTCCTCCTTGCTCCATGGTCACAAACCCACCACGTGTGCCCCACCCCCTCCCCACTCACCTCTTTCAAGCTGCTGCTCCTGCTCTACTTCCCTTCATCTCCTCCCTTCTCAACACCTCTCTCCTTTCTGGTCTCTTTCCCTCTGCCTTCAAACAAGCCTCTATCACTCCCCTCCTCAAAAAAACAACCCCCGTCCCCACCTCCCTCCAGAGCTACCGTCCTGTCTCCCTCCTACCCTTCCTCTCCAAAACCCTCGAGCGGGCTGTACACCGCCAGCTCTCTGCTTTCCTGTCCAACCACTCTCTGCTCGACCCTCTCCAATCTGGCTTCCGCTCTGCTCGCTCCGCTGAAACCGCCCTCCTGTCTGTCACCAACTCACTAAACTCTGCCCGAGCTGCCTCTCTCTCCTCTGTCCTAATTCTCCTCGACCTCTCTGCTGCCTTTGACACTGTCGATCACTCTATTCTACTATCCTCTCTCGCTGACCTGGGAATCTCTGGCACCGCTCTGGCCTGGTTCTCCTCCTACCTCTCCAACCGCACTTACCAGGTAACCTGGCGTGAAGCAACCTCCACACCTCGCCCTTTCTCAACAGCAGTCCCCCAAGGGTCAGTCTTGGGTCCTCTCCTGTCCTCTCTACACCCGCCTCCCTGGGCCCCTCATCGCATCCTATGGTTTCTCATACAATTTCTATGCTGATGATGCTTAGATTTTCCTCTCCTTCCTCACCTCTGACTCCACCATACCCTCCTGTATCTTTACCTGTCTGTCTGCTATCTCCTCCTGGATGCACTCGCATCACCTCATACTCAACCTCTCTAAATCTGACCTCCTGTTCTTTCCCTTCTCCCCCTCCTCTGATCTCTCTATCTCCATTCCTCTGGAATCTACCACACTCTCTCCCTCCTCCTCGGAGTCACCCTGGACCCCTGCCTCTCTTATTCCCAGCACATCTCCACTCTGGCACACACTTGTCGATTCTTCCTGAGCAACATACGAAGAATCCGACCCTTCCTCACCAACTACGCCACCCAGCTCCTGGTCCAGGCCCTGGTCTCCCACCTAGACTACTGCAACTCCCTCCTAGCTGGCCTCCCTGCGTCCGCCACCCGTCCACTCCAGCTCATCCAGAACTCCGCTGCTCGCCTGGTGTTCTCTCTGCCTCGCTTCTCCCACGCAACTCCACTGCTCCGCTCACTCCACTGGCTCCCGATCACCGCTCGCATCCAGTTCAAGACTCTTGTACTAGCCTACAGATGCCTTGATCAGACTGCACCCAGCTACCTCCAGACCCTCATCTCTCCCTACACCCCCACTCGACCTCTCCGCTCCTCCTGCACTAGAAGACTGGCTCTACCTCCTCTACGCTCCCCTGCCTCCAGAGCCCGCTCCTTCTCCACCCTCGCCCCGCAGTGGTGGAATGACCTTCCTACAGATGTCAGGACTGCCCAGTCCCTGACCACCTTCCGGCGCCTCCTCAAGACTCACCTCTTCAGACAGCACCTGTAGAACTCCTCTTTTTTTCCCTATGGACACTCTTCCTTAAATGCGCTTTACTTGCTCTTATCTGCCCCCTATCTATTTTACTGCATTTAATCCTGTACTTTAGAGTAATGTAATCTGTCAAGTGTTATTTAATCTGTAGTATTTTGTATTTAATTATATCTTGATGTAACTATCACTGTCACTGTTATCTGCTCCGTTACTGAATCGTATTTTGTCATACTTGTACTTGCTAGAACCAAAGTCATTGTATTTATCTTGCTCTTAATTGTATTATTACTTGTACTGTGATTCTTGAAATGTATTTTTGTTTACGACTGTAAGTCGCCCTGGACAAGGGCATCTGCTAAGAAATAAATAATAATAAATAATAATAATAAGATAACTGTGATATTTCAGAGCCACACCAAGTTGCTCTTTACCTTGGCAGCACACTGCAAGACATTTGAGTGACACAGCCAATAAAAGTGTACCAATCAGCCCTGCGTGGAAATTCACTTAGAAATGGATTTCCTGTATGTCACTTTTCAGTATGTTTCATTGTTCAACGAATTCCAACAAGTGCTGGGACAAACATGGGTTTTTCATGTTTGCATATTCTTTCAAAATGTAATTGCATATTGAATTTTCTTAAATTCTGAATTAGCTGGAAAACAAAAGTATAATTCGGACCACATTCTTCTTGGAAGTATAATAACCCGGTACCCATCACCATTAAAGAAAGGACAATTCGACATGCCTGTACTAGAGATGGGCGCTTTTTGATACAGTCATTTATACATTCTGCTATATGAATGAATATGACCATGGTCATTTTTGCCACCAAATATATTTCAAGCAGCATTTGTCAGAATATCCATATTTTTGATCCAGCACTAGAAAGTACCGTGAACAAACAATCCACAAATGTATCTCGGAAAACTTTCCTCACACCAGCAAAGGTGACAACAAAATGCAGCTTGACTGATTAAGGCTGTACTGCTGTTGTTTTCAAGCATTCAAAAGGTAAATGCTGTCGATCACATCCAAGACATGTTTAAAGAATATCTTTGGAAATTATTTTACCATCAAAAAAATATTTATCTATTTGAATTAAATAATAAAATTAAAACAACACACAAAAAAATGTATTTACAGTACACTGTGTGCCAAACCAAGTGACAAACACAAACAGTGAAGTCAAAAAATGGCAACAGTCTGCTTTGAATCTGATTTTGTTAACTGCCGCTAACAAAATCTTTTCATAAATCACTTTTGTTCACTATATAGGTCTCAGTGTGCAGTTTTAAAAGAAACACTTTAGAAAACAAGTATTTTCATGTTAAACAAAGTTCTCTGTTGCCTCTGGGTCATTTGACACTAGGGGTCAAGGCATCTTACTGGCTGCAAAGCATGTCAGTCATTAGGGTGAACAGCTGGGGGACAAAGTCCCTCTCCTGGGGAAAATATCAAGGAAGTGCAAGATCTGAAAGCTACGCTTGCGAACAGATGCTTCTTTAACCTAGTGTAGTACAGTTCGCCAAGAGAAAGGTCATTTTTTGTATAAGCATCATAGTGTTGCCAGACCATGCTCCCTCCTGCAATGCTGGCTGTCGTTTTTGGTTCCCACAATACACCATTGTTTTTAAATCAGAGCACCAGAAACTGGACCACACTGAGAAGTGGAGCAACGTAGTTCCATTTGATTCATGACCCTTGATGTGTGAATAAAAATAAAAAACTATAAGGATTACGTTAAAAAATGAAATACAGGAATACAAGTAATGTGTTTCTTGTAAACCCTGCAGGGGGTTCTGTAACACTAAGCCAATCTTACATTCTAGCTTACTTTCATCAAAGATGTACAAGGTGCTTTCCATTTATATGTGGAGTTTTCAGGTTTCTACCACGTAAGCCTCAGCAACATTTGATGACTAATTTAGCATCAGCAGCTGAGCCTGCCAGGCAGAATGTTTGGTTTAGATTGCGTCTCATTTTATAAGCTTTTGAGTCAAACATAAAAAAGAGTTAACAACCATGAAAAGGGGGGACAAAGGTAGAGGGCACATGTTCTTTTCATAAAAAAAATGTGTTCAGTACATCAAGATCAGACAGACAGTCATCTCAGGCCTTTGAATAAACACAATGACACTACAAGCAAGCCTGCCGCCAACTCCGCTTACATTCATCTCATTCAAACAGCAAACTCTCTCCTGAAATCAGCAGAACAAGCAGCTCAGAATTAGCATGACTCTGCACGGGTTAATGGTGCCTCATGGGCATCAACTGAATGCATGAACAAGGGGGAACGCCAGACCTTCTGCAAGCGGCCCGGAGACTGTAGAGATTTACCTAAAGTGTGGATGTGGTTCATTGAAATATAAGGGTGTGGGCTAATGAACCGAACCTAGACCCCCAGAGATGAAAAGCATGAGGCTGCACTTGAGATCAGGGGTAGAATGACAACTCATACAGTCAAACAGGTTGACTAGCCACCATGTAAAATAATTATTAATAAATAATGTATTACTAGGGGGCTCCTGAATGGCGCATCCAGTAAAGGCACTCTGCCCGGAGTGCAGGATACGCCCTATAGCTTGGAGATAGCCAGTTGGAATCCAGGCTATGCCACTGCCAACTATGGCTTCCCAGGGGACGGCGCACAATTGGCCAAGTGCTGCCCGGGCAGAGAGGGTTTAGGTCGGCTGGGGAGTCCTTGGCTCACCGCGCACCAGCGACCCCTGTGGCTGGTTGGGGGCCTGCAGGCCTGTCTGTGTGCAATTCAGAACTGCGTGGCCGTCCGACGCTGTAAGTTCTGGATATGACTGCACGGCGGTCTTGCAGTGCGAAAAAAAAGTGGATGGCTGACGTTTCGAAGGATGTGAGTGCTTGTATTCGTCTGTCCCGCGGGGGATGCAGCGGTGAGCCGGGTTGAATAACTGAGTATTCCAAATTGGGAGAAAATCGGGGGTAAAATAATTGGCGTTTCCCAATTTATAAAAATAAATAAATAAATAAATAAATAATGTATTATATAATGCCTAGTGCTCTATTTTCAAATGCAGTATATTTTAAAACTGCTTGGATTTTTTAAACTATTTATTAAGGCTCTGAAACGTCATTTATGTGTTGATGGATTACAACCTCAAACTGCACCTCTGTCCACCTGAAACCACACGCTTTACAATGACTTCACAATCCTGTGACGTGTGATAAGTCGACTTGACTGCAACTATTCCACTACTCAACTACTATGTGAGAGTAGAGGTCTTCACGGGTCCAAATTATTCAACCCGACCCCGACCCGACCAAACCCGCAGTGGAACGCTTTTCCTTTCCCCAGCTCAGTATATGCACTGACTGGATTCAGTATTAAAGCAGTGCTTTTATCCAGTCAACCTGGAAATCTGGCTGAACTATACAGTGTTTATTCCATCATGAATCTACACAGAGGACAGTAAAATTAAACATATAATATGTTTGTGTAAAAGATACAGATAAATACATTATCTGAAAATCAAATGAACTGAAGTACGATCTTCTTAAATCTGTGATTTTATTACAAACTTAACACAAGAGCAAATGGAATTGAGATGTAAAATTTGTGTTTTGCAAAACTTGTTTTCCTTCCATAATAACAACAAATGATTCCCACACTGCAGACTTGCATTTTTCTGTGAGCTTTTGCTCATGGAATTTGTGTGTTCGGGTAGACCCGTGAAGACCTCTACTTGAGAGTAAGCTGCTGTGCCTTACAGATTTAAAAACAAGCTTACAGCCAGTAACATGAGCAGTGATTTAACCTAGAGTAGAACCAACCCACCCACAGGAAGTCAAAATAAAAACTGATATTTTGGGACTCATGGGGAAATGGCCAGTGCCATGTGTGCTACGCACAAGGGGGAGGTATGTGACAGGGCAGAAGTCCTGCACTTATAAATAGGGTATTTCTGTATCTAAGTTTGGCAGGGAGGGGGTTAATTCCACCTAAATCCATGTGTGGAATATGGCTGGGTCTTGATTGAATAATTTACATCAATCAAGTCCCAGACACATGGTATAGGGGAGGCCAAAATCCTTTGTTTGTTGGAGGAGTTAAGTGAGTTGGTGAACTGTGTGTTGGATCCGTATTGTTTTGCTTTCATGCCCCCACAACTCTTCTTTGTACCAGGCTAAGAGGATGGCTGCAGCATGAAGCTCTTATACCAGACATCTCCACGCTCTGGTGTAGGTAGAGAAAAGCAGGATACCATTTTTCAGGAAACACCTACAGAAGTAAATTTCACTGAATCAATCAAAAATGAAAATAGCAGGATACACCACCCCAAGGCCCCACATCTAGGCAACTCTCTTGTATTTTTATCACCTTTTCCAGGAGTGTTTTCCCATAGTTTTTCTTGTGACTAGGGATCAGAACCTGCTTGCAGTATCTCTGTGATTTGATCGCAGGTATATTCCTGTACTGTTCTTTATTATTATTTGTTTATTTAGCAGACGCCTTTCTCCAAGGCGACTTACAGAGACTAGGGTGTGTGAACTATGCATCAGCTGCAGAGTCACTTACAACTACGTCTCACCCGAAAGACGGAGCACAAGGAGGTTAAGTGACTTGCTCAGGGTCACACAATGAGTCAGTGGCTGAGGTGGGATTTGAACCGGGGACCTCCTGGTTACAAGCCCTTATCTTTAACCACTGGACCACACAGCCTCCTGTTCTTAGTGTCTCTGTTCAGCTGAGGATAATGGCTGGCAGGATTCTACCATGCTGTGCATGTTAATAGAAACATTTGTTCATTTTAAATCTAACTTGACTTTTATTGTATCTAATTTAGCCAAGTTTGACAATTAATTTGACTGTCTTACAAATGCAATTGAGGGCTTGCATTTTGGTATCTCTAAGCTACTATAAAGAAACCCTTATAAAAGTTTAACACAGTCAATTTGCACAATACTTTTACAGTTTCCCCCAGGTATTTCCAGTGGTTATACTATGCATTTACTATAGTTTACTGTGATGCTATGCAGGTGTCAATGTTTAAACATTGAAACCATATCTACATACACACACACACACACACACTCTTTATATTACATTATGCTGTATACTGACAGCGCTGGTTAGTATTGTCAAAGCAAAGAACCCCTAAATAAGCAAATAACGTTTTAACATCACAAAGACTTAACTACAAAGTACAAACACACGTACACACCAAAGTATATATTGAAATTAGTGCTGTCACTCAATTCAAATTTCTGATTGGTTAATTCATGTGCATTAGTTGATTAACCGGTAGAGTAATCCGTGCACATATTTAATAAAGGTAACAATCTTATAGCGACTGTCCTGCATGTAATACTAAAAAATCAACAGAATCAATAGAAAAAAACAATGGGAATTTGGTCTTTTTAAAAGCATTTGTATTATTATTTTTATCTTAGTAAATGTCTCTCTTTGTATTTGTGCTGCAGTATTAACCCAAACCAATACTTTAAGCACAATACAGAAACCAGGACCAGAGGAAAAACAGTGTGGAAATGAAGTGGAGATAGACTGAGGACAAAGGGTAGGTGACAATTCTTGGATCCTTTAAGATCCAACTTGACAAAGTTCTGAGATAATCAGCTTGCAGGAATCAGACAAGCATGGATGGGCTGAAAGGCCTCCTCATTCATAAATGTTCTAGGTTCTTATATACAGTATAGTGGCCCAGAGATTTTGTAAACCACAGAACCATTATAGACCTTCATTGTTTCAATGTCAGGTTGTGGTGTATGACCATGTATGGTCTCAGCAATACAAATTTGAGTTGTGCATGGTTTGGCTGTGGTGCTACGCAAGTGTGGTCTGGCAATGGTCATCCATGATAAACAATGGTGTCAGTAAGATACATCTCTGTCACGGCTGTAAATTCTAAATTAGAGCTATCAGCATGATGAAAAAGTCATAACATATATCAACAGTATATACAGAATTGTATAGAATAGAAAATGGCAGTGAATATTATATACATACAACAGAAACTGACACAAAGTCTATCCTAAAGAATAGTCAGGTCAAGTCTCACTCAATACCAGACACAATACAGTAACTTGTCCAGTACCTTGCTCACATACCTGCAGATCAGTGAAGCATTGGACACCTGGACTATGCATGCTTGGCCCGCTTTGATCTTTAATATAGAGGTGAGGAGTGGGCTCTTATAATAGAGGTGAGGAATGGGCTCTTATAATAGAGGTGAGGAATGGGCTCTTATAGAGGTGAGGAATGGGCTCTTATAATAGGGGTGAGGAATGGGCTCTTATAGAGGTGAGGAATGGGCTCTTATAATAGAGGTGACGAGTGGACTTTTATAGAGGTGAGGAATGGGCTCTTATAGAGGTCAGGAATGGGCTCTTATAATAGAGGTGATGAGTGGACTCTTATAGAGGTGAGGAATGGGCTCTTATAATAGAGGTGAGGAGTGGGCTCTTATAATAGAGGTGAGGAATGGGCTCTTATAGAGGTGAGGAATGGGCTCTTATAATAGAGGTGAGGAGTGGGCTCTTATAATAGTGAGGAGTGGGCTCTTATAATAGAGGTGAGGAATGGGCTCTTATAATAGTGAGGAGTGGGCTCTTATAATATAGCTGAGGAGGGGGCTCTTATAATAGTGAGGAGTGGGCTCTTATAATAGAGGTGAGGAGTGGGCTCTTATAATATAGGTGAGGAGTGGGCTCTTATAATAGTGAGGAGTGGGCTCTTATAATAGTGAGGAGTGGGCTCTTATAATAGAGGTGAGGAGTGGGCTCTTATAATAGAGGTGAGGAGTGGGCTCTTATAATAGAAGTGAGGAGTGGGCTCTTATAATAGAAGTGAGGAGTGGGCTCTTATAATAGAAGAGAGGAGTGGGCTCTTATAATAGAGTTGAGGAGTGAGCTCTTATTCATGTTCTATGTGTCTCCCTGCTGCTGGTTGGTATCCATGACACACAAGCTTGGAATAAAGGCAGCTGGAGGCATTTCTTTTTTCAAACTGCTTGTTTTTGATTCTGTAATATGCTTTTAGCTAAACCCATTAATCACACCAAGGAGTCCCATTTCGTGACACATCGACAGCACTCAGAACCTCTCACATATCTTTTTAAGAAGAAACAAACAGGGATGTTGTCCTTGTGTTGTTTTACTTTTCTTGAGGTGTTTGAAGGAGTTCATATTAATGTGAAATATCAGGTATATTAATGAATGTATTCTTCTTCTTGTTTGGACCTTTTTAAAAGTTCACAGCGCTGCTGTCGTCTCTATTCCTCTGCCACATTCTGCCTCTAACAGCTAGAAATGCCAGATTTGTTCTAACTGATGTATTTGACATCTACTAGAGTACTGCAGAGGGACAGGTTCATTGTTACATTCTGGTGTACCAAAAAAAAAATTTCTTTCAAAACTGCACATTTGCGACCTATAAAACACAAAATTATTTTTTCCAGATGGCAAAAAAACAAGCACAACAACATCCAGCAAAGCTACACGACGCAAATTAGTGCTGGGATGCACACAGGGTTTCAATATTGTTTAAAAAATGTAAGCATCTATGGTAGCTGAGGGATATCTAGCACACAGGTGGATGAAAGGAAAGGGACTGACAGCTCTTACCATCCACAAGGAAGCCCAGAAACTGTAATGAATCTAATCTAGTGCTATGAAAAGGTCTTCAAAAGGTTTTCTGTCTATGATAAGAACAGAAACTGCACGCACAGGCTGGAGTAGGTCCAGGTAATGCTTCAGCCTTAGCAACACAGCACCCCCTCAATCCTTGGAGGGATGCTGATTGATATATTGCCAAATCACGAAACAGCGCTTCACACCCACACATGATGGTGGTGTCAGTGGATGCCATTGTGGTGCAATACAAACACAATCGTGCCCACGCAGCCCATGCTAGCTGTTTGTAGATTACTGCCAACACACACAGTACTGCGCCCTCATTCCACCCGGAGGTATTGGTAGATGAAGTTGGTCCAGAGAAAATCTCCAGGCAGAATGTGGAGGTTTGAAACCTGGATTAAAATGCAGTGTGCAGCTATGTAGGAGAAGTCCAGCATTATTTCAAAGCGGCAGCTGTGTTAACAATGCCTGTCAATCCATTGCAAACTCTTCTGTATGGTGAATTAGCTACATTACCAGCATGTTCAGGTCTTAGGAGCAAAGAAAGGACGGGCTAGCACAGTAACTGGATGGGAGACATGGCTGGGTATGGAGTGGTGGTAGGGTCTATGTAGACAACACTGTTTATATGGAGGATACACCTTGAATGTTCATAGAGTACTCTAGTTACTCCACAAATAAGGAGAGCTGAATAGCCCATGAGTCCCCAAGAGTGAGATACCACAGCACTCTATGAATAATCATGGAATAGTCAAGGCTCTCGGGGACGTGGGTACCTGTGTCTTTTACGCACAAATGGTATCAAACCTACTATCAGATATCAAATTTACTGAAAAAATGCAAAAATGGACATTTGAGACTTGAGATGATCTGTAATCAATGTAAGTACACAACCTGTAAAAGTTATAGAATTATTTTGTTAGCGACAAGCAGCACCAACATTTAATACATTTTCATAAAAAGGTAGTTTTTGTATAAAAAGGCCATTTTAAAATATACACTTAGCTAAAGGTGTCTTCTAAGTAGCAGGGAATAATTAATAATTCATAATAATAACAATCATTGGGCTAGATTTTCAGTTTGTTTGTGCATTTATTAGTCATTGTAATACAAAGTTTGAGTACAGCATGATATATGGTGCTACATTAGATTAGACAAATCTCTGTTTGCAAACCATGCTTTCACATCGTGTGTCACTTCCTTGGTCGTTTCACCAAGAGGGTGAATTGCCCCATCCCCCTCAAGGGCTGCTCCCTCCATTGACTGACTTGCTCTTAGCCAGTAACATGACCCAGAAACATTGCTCAGAGATTTCCTGAGAGTGAGGCATGAAAAGTGAGAGCAGCTTTCTTCATCCTACTGTAGTAGAATCTTTGAAAATGAATTGCATGTTTCTTTCAAAAGTGCACATTTCAGACCTACACTATATAGCAACTAGACAACAGATGTTTGGAATTATTTTGTTAGCTACAATCACTTTCAGTTTTATTTGAGAAACAATAATCTATCAACCAAAAATATTTCCTCAATTCATAAATCTAACCCCTTTGCTGCTAGGGGTTTTTCAAAGCGCAAAAATGAAAAATGATAATTTCTGTGCCACTTTAAAGCCCTAAAAAAGTAATTTCCTAACATGGTAATTAGACAAATTACATGTGTCTTGCATCACTAATATGTTACTATCTATGGAGAAAAAAAATAGGAGTTGGTATGTTTCTGTCATGGCTGCGTCAACATTTGTATTAATAAATAATAAACATTTAAAACAGAACATCGTCAGATCAATATGTAATCTATACATATTTTTAAATGTAGACAAAAACTAAATTCAAAATATAATTTCGAAAGACTAAACCCCCCTACACATGTCCTAAAATTTTGTAAGCGATTACTCACTCGCAAGCCTTTAGGGCACTGTGATAAAGAGAGAAAGGATCGATGCTGTAAATCTCCCTCCCGATTAGAAAGGGCGCTGTGTAAGGGGGAAGGTAAGCTGCCTCCTAGATCTGCCACCTCGATGGTAGGTGGAAACCGGAAGGTGACCATATTAGGAGGGGCGTGTAGCTGCAAGTACTCAGGACGATTCCATTGCAGTCAGCTGCGGGGCAGCCCTCTATTGGGTACAAAGGGGAAGCAGCTACGTCAAAACCTCCCCTTGCACTGAGAAAGTAAAACAGCCGACCGGAGCTAGTGTTAATATATTATTCTGTGTTACGTGTTTGTTTGTGTCTTTAGTAGAGGAGCCGGAGGACGGGAGGCTGTAGCCGAAGAGCCAGCTGAAACCCCAGAGCACGCCCCTCACCACACAGCACAACAACGCACAGCGCACACACCACGATCCCCGGAGGAAAAGAGCACAGTTTTTCGTGCACGGAGGATTGTTGCTAACGGCGTGTCTTTTTGTTTACTTTTGGACCCTGAACCTTTTTGTTATTTTTACCCAAAATACCATCGTTGGTAGCGGGCTTATTATTGTTTTGTTTTGGATTTCGTTGTGAACTTTCTGTTGGATTTATTAAACTTTGATTATTATTGGGAAACGGCAGCCTGGACATTACACTCTTTTGCACTGCACCAGTCATCCTTACCACAGGCACCGACATATGTTATAATATTATTATTACTGCAGGTGGTGCAGCATAGCCTGGGACAGTATACAGCAATCAATAACGATTGATTAGTTCTAAAAATAACTGTTGAAAATAAAATAAAATTTGACAAAAATATCTCCTGTGGGTCTGCTAAATGTTGTAGCCATCAGGATTTGCTCAAATCAAACCACGATCCGAAATATAAAACTCTTCAGTTTGTTTATTTGACTTGCTGGATTCCAGACTGAACAACACGTAGAAATCCTATAGGCCAGTTTAGGCATCAATCATTCACCGTTTGATTGATGTGATCAATCCACCATTCAAACGTTGAGAGACTAAACCCTCCTACACGTATCCTAAAATGTCAGAAGCGATTGGTCAAGCACAGCATGCCCAAGCACTGAGTTACTACCGCGTATGCCACGGTACAGTAATCAATAGCGATCGATCAGTTCTGAAAATACCTATTGAAAGTAAGATTAAGTTTGCTAAAAATAGGTCCTTAGATCCCCAAAAGTTGCACCAATCAAAGCACTATAAAAAATATAATACAGACCTGTGATGAGTCAAAGGGGTTTCGTTCTGTAATTCAGCCTCCCGACAGTAGAAGGCAGCAAACCAACTCGGGACTTCCCTTACCAAGGTCTCGTGACCATGACGAAAGTCATCTTTATGAGGGGCAGCACCTTGGTGAGGGGCGGAAGTGCGAGTATGTAAATTCCAGCCACTGGAGTCAAGTGAGTTGTAAGGACACTTGTCAGTTTGGGATTGGTGTTCCACTGACTACAGGGACGAGCGTTGCATACAAAGGGAACGTACTACTGGGTTCGGGTTGGTCCTAAAAAGCATAGGCGGGGTGAATAGGCTGGAGGAGAGAGAAGCATTGGCTTGTTTTGGTTTTCTTTTCTGTTTTATCGTTTTCTTTTCTGTTTTTTCCCTTTTTATGTCCTTTTTATGTCCAGGGATATTGTGAAGAGGACTAAGGAGTTTCCGAACCCTTCTTTTTATCATTATTCCAGCACCCCCTCCCTCACGCCATTCTTTTTTCGTTTTGTTTTATTTTATCGTTTAACAGATAATATTAATAAAACAAATTTTATTTTGTTGCACGTAAATTACTGTGTGGACATTCCATTATTACTCACACGCCTCACACGTGGTGTTACAAGTGGGATATGGATCCAGCTACAGTCTTGGCAATGTTTAGGGAGCAGGAGGAGAAGCAAGAGGAGAGCAACACGGCACCAGGAACAGCTCGCCCAGTTGGACAGCTGGTGGAGAAGCTCTCAACACTTCTATCAACATCAGAGACAGCGGTTGCCCAGATGTTTGCAGCACAACCTAAGTTACAGAAGATGACTCCAGAAGATGATCCTGAGGCTTTCCTAGTCACGTCTGAGAGAGTGGCGGAAGCAGCAGGTGGCCTAAGGAACATTGGGCCATGAAATTGGCACCTTGCTTGACAGGGGAAGCCCAGGCTGCTTACAGAGCATTGATGGCCGCAGAGGCATCAAACTATGATAAAGTAAAGGAAGCCATTCTCTCACGCCTCGGGATCACGGAGGAAACATACCGGCGCCACTTCCGGGAACACCAGCTGTCTAAGGGGATGCGGCCCCGGGTTGCGGGACAGTATCGTATGGATCAGTGCACCCAGTGGCTGCAGCCGGAAGAACATACACCCAAAGAACTGGTGCAGAAGATTGTAATAGAGCAGTTCGCGTCTGTACTACCGCCAGGAAATTGAGAGTGGATTAAAAGGAATTGACCTACCACTCTCGAGGATGCCATCATCCTGGCGGAGGCATATGAAGATGCGAACGAAGGCGCCGTCTCAGACCCCACTCCTGCCCCTAAACTAACTCGGACCAACCAGCCAATGAAGCCCAGAGGGGGTAACCAGACCTTCAGACCATGGAGGCCGAGGTTAGCCCCATCTTGGGCGAGAGAAAAATCCCCTAACCTGCCGGTCATTGACTTGCAGGACAGACAAACTCCGTTGGTGCCTCCTACCCCAGTGTGCTATTGATGTAATGAGCCTGGACATATTGCCAAAAATTGTCCGATGATAGAGGTGGACCTGGCGAAAAGTTCCTGGTCAGCAGTAACAGGTAAGAACACTGGGGAATGTCGGGAGGGCCCTTATCAACTAAGAGTACAGGTCGGGGATAAGAGTACTTACGCATTTGCGGACTCTGGGTGTGCACAAACATTGATTCGACAAGCTCTCTTGGATGGGGTATCCTGGGAGCCACAGGGTGAAGTGGCTATCTCCTGTATCCATGGAGAAACTCGGGTTTATCCCACCACTAAAGTTAGACTTACTGTTGGTGATTATTCAGCTTACATTAAAGTGGCTGTAGCGCAATGTTTACCATACCCTGTTCTCCTGGGAAGAGACTGGCCATTTTTTTATCGTATTTTATGTCGGGAAATGGTCTTAGTTTCTACCAGGGGACAACCTAAGCAACGGGAGAAAACAATTGGCGAGATTTTCCCGTTGCAATCCGACCTGTTTAACCCTAAAATCCGCCCAAGAAAAACAAAAAGAGAGTGCTGGGTGGAGAAATATGAGGGAACTCTAAGACGACAAGGGGAGGGGTCTGACTCAAAGGTAAACCAATCTCATAAACGGCAGGATAAGGGAGTAGGTGTTCAGTGTAACCGGGGCTGCGAGGTTACTGATGTGGAAGGTCACATAATAAAAGACACTCCTCTCAGTGTACCTAACCATTGGGACCGAGATATTGACCTGGGATATGAACAACAAAATGATCCCACGTTACAATATGCTTGGAAACAGGTTAGATATATTGAGGGGAAGGATATGCAGGAAGGACGACCAGTGATATTTCCGCATTTTTCTGTATCTGGGCACTTATTATATAGAATAACCCGGGCTCCCGGGACGGGACAGCTTGTAAAACAATTATTGGTTCCTGGGCCTTTTCAGTCGGAAGTCATGAGATTGGCGCATGATATCCCATTTTCAGGTCATTAAGGAACTGAAAAGACCCAGGAACGAATTCTGGCCCGGTTTTATTGGCCAGGGATTTATGGTCTTGTGCGGATGTATCTGAGTGTCCTGAATGTCAATTAGCTGCCTCTAAGTCAGTTCGACCCGCACCTCTGGTTCCACTGCCAATTATTGGGGTACCGTTTGAAAGGATTGGTGTAGATTTGGTAGGCCCTCTGGAGGGAACAGAGTCAGGATATCGGTATATTTTGGTAGTAGTGGACTACGCAACATGATATCCAGAAGCTGTTCCCTTATGCTCTATGAATGCAGAAATTGTAGCAAATGAATTGGTAAAAATATTCTCTAGGGTGGGAATCCCGAAAGAAATTCTCACTGATCAGGGCACTAATTTTATGTCTGGCTGTATTCAGCAACTATACAAATTATTGAAAATCTGTTCAATTCGAACCTCAGTTTTTCATCCTCAAACGGATGGGCTTGTTGAACGATTTAATCAGACTTTGAAAAGTATGTTGCGCCGCTTTGTAGATCAAGAAAAACGCAATTGGGCCAAACTGCTTCCCTACTTGCTCTTCGCAGTTCGTGAGGTACCACAATCTTCAATGGGGTTTTCTCCGTTTGAGCTCTTGTACGGTCGGCAGCCGCGGGGTATCTTGGGTCTCATATGAGAAGGCTGGGAAGAACAGTCAAAAGAGTCTAAAAATGTAGTAAAATATGTGCTACAGTTACGCGATCGCTTAGAATTAGTCGGTCGATTGGCGCATGACAATCTCAAAGCAGCTCAGCAGAAGCAGCAGCAAAGCTACAATAAAAATGCAAGAATTAGGAACTTTCGACCTGGAGACAAAGTGTTGTTGTTGCTTCCCTCATCGGAATCTAAGTTGTTTGCTAAATGGCAGGGTCCCTTTGAGGTTATTCGAGCGGTTGGAAAAGTTAATTATGAGATCCGACAGCCTGGGCGTCGGAAAGAAAATCAAATTTATCATGTTAATCTCCTCAAAGCTTGGAAAGAGCGGGAGGTCCATTTTATATCTCCCGCACAGGAGGGAGGACTTTGGACCCTCAATTGAGCCAGTGTCAGCAATTGGGGTCCCGATGGGGGAACAATTAACTCCTGATCAGCGCAAAGAGGTAAGCAATCTAATCAATATGTTCAGTGATGTGTTTTCTAACGTGCCTGGAAGAACGCATTTGATTGAACATGCTATTATCACTCCGCCAGGTCTGAAAGTTAGACAGAGACCGTATCGCATTCCAGGGAGGTGGAGTGTATGTTGAAACTTGGGGTAATTGAACCCTCCCGAAGCGAGTGGTGTAGCCCAGTTGTACCAATAGACAAGCCAGATGGGTCACTACGGTTATGTATCGACTTTAGGAGGGTGAATGCTATCTCTAAGTTTGATGCATATCCCATGCCTCGGGTAGATGAACTCTTAGACAAGCTGGGGCAAGCTTGGTTTATTTCAACTCTGGATCTGACTAAAGGATACTGGCAGATTCCATTAACGAAAGCCTCTCGTGAGAAAACGGTATTTTCGACCCCAGATGGTCTTTTTCAATTTTGTACTATGCCGTTCGGACTTCATGGAGCTCCTCTACTTTCGAGAGACTGATGGACAGGGTATTACAATCTCATCGAGATTATGCAGCTGCATATATCGATGATGTAGTCATTTATAGTTCTTCCTGGAAAGAACATTTGAATAGATTAGAAGCCGTCTTACAGTCTCTGAGGAAGGCGGGGCTCACAGCGAACATGGCAAAGTGCGCTATTGGAAAAGAAGAAACTAAATATTTAGGTTTTATAAGCCAGAAGGAGGGACTCAATCTCTTACAAAGGGTCATAAAAGACAAGCTTGCAACATTGCGCAGAGCTGAGCGCCTACGGAAACGCTACAAAAAGAAGGAGCGTGCAAGAACTAACTTTTACAAAGACCCATTCAAATTTGTAAAGAAGTTATTCACCAGTGAGAAGAATGGCGCACTAAAAGCATCTAAGTTTGAGCTGGAGAGATATTTGGAGGAAACACATACAGATTCAAAAGGCAGGAGCCTATGTCAATTCCTTCAGACATCCCACCTATCAATCCACCAGAATACCAAATGGAGGACTGTGCACCTAAGTGGAAAGAAGTAGAGCAAGCTGTGAAAAAGCAAGGGCTTCATCATCTCCAGGGCCTAATGGAGTTCCGTACAGAGTGTACAAGAGTGCTTCAGGAGTTCTACTGAATCCTGTGGAAATTGATGAAAGTAGCATGGGAAAAACAGGTTGTACCAAGAGCATGGCGCCGAGCAGGTGGAATCTTTATACCTAAAGAAAAGATTCTACAAGCATCAGTCAGTTTCGCCCTATTTCCCTATTAAACGAAGAAGGCAAGATTTTCTTCAGCATTATTGCTCAGAGATTGTCAACTTACCTATTAAAGAACTGCTTCATTGACACTTCAATACAAAAGCGGGCATTCCAGGTTTCCCAGGATGCTTAGAACACATCAATGTGATCTGGCAACAAATTCAATCAGCTAAAAAGGAGAGGAAGGAGCTCCATGTGACATTCCTGGATTTGGCTAATGCATATGGTTCAGTGCCACATGAACTTCTTTGGGCAGCATTTGACTTTTTCAGTGTACCAATGAAAATAACAAATCTAGTGAAAGCCTACTTTGGAGATTTGCAATTTAGTTTTTCAACTTCAGAATTCAGCACTACATGGCAATGCCTAGAAGTTGGAATAATGGCAGGATGCACCATTTCTCCACTGGCTTTTACCATGGCAATGGAAGTAATCATTAGGGCATCAAAATGGGTAGCTGGAGGAGAGCGCTTGGCTTCTGGAATGCGACTACCACCAGCATACATGGATGACATGACAACCATGACTACAACAGTAGCCTGCACTAATCGGTTATTGGGCAAATTAACCAATAACATTGAATGGGCACGAATGCAATTCAAGCCCACTAAATCAAGGAGCATCTCTATAATTAAAGGTAAAGTAGTAGAAAAAACATTCTTCATTAATGGTGAGGCAATACCAACAGTGTCTGAGAAGCCAGTGAAGAGCCTTGGGAGATGGTACGACGGGGATCTAAAGGACACAGTTCGTGTGGGAGAAGTTAGACAACAAGCTGTGGAAGGGTTGAAGAGCATAGACAGCAGCGCTTTACCAGGCAAACTAAAACTTTGGTGCTTTCAGTTTGGTCTACTGCCAAGGTTGCTGTGGCCACTGACTGTGTACGAGGTTTCTTTGACAACAGTAGAGAAGCTGGAAGCTTTAATCAGTTCACACATCAGGAAATGGTTGGGAGTTCCACGCTGCCTCAGCAGAGTGGGACTTTATGGTAAAGGAATACTGCAGCTACCTGTCTCCGCTCTAACCGAGGAGTTTAAGTGCGCCAAGGTCCGACTGGAAATGACATTAGTAGAGTCACGCGACAAATGCGTAAGGGAGGCAGCACCTGTGTTGAAAACTGGAAGAAAGTGGGGGCAAAGAAAGCTGTGGAGGATGCAAAGGCTGCCCTTCGAATTGGTGATATCATGGGGCAAGTTCAGCATGGAAGAGGGGTCTTGGTCTCAGTTCTGCTCCTCCTACATGGCACAAGGCAGCCCCAGCTCAACGGAGGAAGCTGGTAGTCAACGAGGTGCAAAAGCAGGAGGAGAGGATGAGATGTATAAAGGCCATTTCCCAGGGCAAGCAGGGAGAATGGATGAGATGGGAGAGTGTGGAACAACGCAAGATTGGCTGGCAAGACCTATGGTCAATGGAACAGAGCAGGATCAGTTTCCTTATAAGGTCAACATATGATGTTCTCCCATCACCACAGAACCTAAACCTCTGGGTAGGAGAGGATCCCTCATGTCCTTTGTGTTCATCACCTGCAACATTAAGGCACATTTTGACAGGATGTAAGGTGGCTCTTAGCCAAGGACAGTTTACTTGGCGCCATGACCAGGTGCTGCGATGTTTGGCCTTAGCATTGGAAGACAAGCGTAACATGACCAATAAGTTGCCACCTGTTCCATCAAAACATTACACACAAAGACAACATTCCTCCGCCCAGGAGAGCAACCACCAAGAAAAGGTGTTAAAACCAATCCTCGCCCAGGACAACTGGAAGCTGCTAGAGACTGGAAAATGCTGGCAGATGTTGGTCAACGGCTTATTTTTCCACCTGAGATTGCCACCACAAACCTTCGACCAGATATTGTCTTGTGGTCTGGATCAGCACGCCTTGTTCACCTGGTAGAGTTAACAGTGCCATGGGAGGATGCTGTAGATGAGGCGTATGAGAGGAAGAAACTGCGCTATGCTCAACTAGCCACTGAAGCGGAACCGCGAGGATGGAGAGTCTGGGTTTACCCAGTGGAAGTGGGATGTCGAGGATTTGTGGCGCACTCTACAACCCGGTTTCTCAGAGATGTCGGATTCAATGGCCAAGAGTTGCGTCGCACAGTGAAGAACGTATCTGAAGCAGCAGAGAGGAGCAGCAACTGGCTGTGGTTGAGACGGAAAGATTCTGGTTGGGGATCTCAAGCACAATAGAAAGAAAGAAACGCTGATGTACAGGTAAGTAAGCTGGGCTGAGTTGAGTGGGGAACGGAGGGGGGTGATGCTGGGACACCAGAATCACCGTCGAGCCCTCTTGAGGTGTTGTGGGCTAGTCGACGAAACACCGAGGATGGAAGGTGCCCACTTGAAGACCCCAGAGATGTACCCTACTTAGCTCAATCCAGACGGTTGTCATGCTGATGCGCTGGGGAGACCGCACTATGGTTAATCCCCGGAGCCAGCATCGCATCCTTTGTGTGTGCTGATGCACTATGGAGGCAATAAGCTGATCCCTGGAGCCAGCATTACACTTCAGCCATCAACACCAGACAGAAGGATATCTACATCATCATATGGAAGGAAGCGCAAATGGATGGAGACACATATGGATCACATTAGTTTACTGTGAAGCTACGTCTTAGTTGGTGCTTATCTTGGCGAGAGCCAAGTTCAAATCAGCATGAAGTTTTAACATCTACTCTCATGTAATGGAAATTATGGGTAAGGGTAGAGTGAAACCGCTGGTTTCAAAAGTCCAGGCTTTGTTGGATTCACCAGTACCTACCACGAAAACCCAGGTGAGATCATTACTGGGGTTGGCTGGTTATTACCGCCGCTTTATTCCACACTTTTCCACTATAGCCGCCCCTCTTACTGATCTCACTAAAAAGAACGCTCCAAATAAAATTAAGTGGAGTGCAAAGTGTCAGACGGCTTTTGAATCTATTAAAACTAATTTGAGTCAGGTCCCCGCATTAGTAAGCCCGGATTTCAGCCGAGAGTTCATCCTTCAGACCGACGCATCGCAGACTGGTCTGGGGGCGGTTCTGTCGGAAGTTACTGCCAAGAGAACAAAGATATTCGGTAGTGGAGAAAGAATGCCTGGCAGTAAAGTGGGCTGTAGAGTCCTTAAAATACTATCTTCTGGGACAACCCTTTGTACTCATCACAGATCACACCTCTTTAAAGTGGTTAGACACGATGAAGGATTCAAACACTAGGATTACGTGGTGGTACCTGGCGCTCCAACCCTTCGCCTTCCAAATATGGGTAAGTGCGGGTAAGTTACACCAAAATGCTGATTTTTTTTCCCGGGAGGGAGGGAAAAAGGAGGGGTTAGAGGTTTCCGAGTGTTCCGTCGGCTCCACTCTGAGGGGTGGGATATGTGATGAGTCAAAGGGGTTTCGGTCTGTAATTCCTCCTCCCGACAGTAGAAGGCAGCAAACCAACTCGGGACTTCCCTTACCAAGGTCTCGTGACCATGACGAAAGTCATCTTTATGAGGGGCGGCACCTTGGTGAGGGACGGAAGTGCGAGTTTGTAAATTCCAGCCACTGGAGTAAAGTGAGTTGTAAGGAGACTTGTCAGTCTGGGATTGGTGTTCCACTGACTACAGGGGCGGGGCGTTGCATACTAAAGGGAACGTACTACTGTGTTCGGGGTTGGTCCTAAAAAGCATAGGCGGGGTGAATAGGCTGGAGGGAGAGAGGAAGCATTGGCTTGTTTTGGTTTTATTTTTGCTATCACGGGGCGGAATACATATTAACGTTTTCTTTTCTGTTTTATCCCTTTTTATGTCCGGGGATATTGTGAAGAGGACTAAGGAGTTTCCAAACCCTTCTTTTTATCATTATTCCAGCACCCCCTCCCTCACACCATTCTTTTTTCGTTTTGTTTTATTTTATCGTGTAACAAATAATATTAATAAAACAAATTTTATTTTGTTGCATGTAAATTACTGTCTGGACATTCCATTATTACTCACAT
Source organism: Acipenser oxyrinchus oxyrinchus (assembly GCA_030684275.1). Classification (NCBI taxonomy): domain Eukaryota; kingdom Metazoa; phylum Chordata; class Actinopteri; order Acipenseriformes; family Acipenseridae; genus Acipenser; species Acipenser oxyrinchus. Next base: position 24,322,482 of record CM060258.1, on the reverse strand, counting down.
GCCTCACAAGACCTTTTTGTTTGCTTGGTTGACTTCTGAATAACACGGAGAAATCGTGTACAAGGCAGTTTACACGTCAATCATGCACTTTTTAAATGACGTGACCGATACACCATTCACATATTTTGAGAGTTTAAACCCTTCTACACACAAAAATTGAAATGATCGGATGCTCACAGCCGGCGCTACAGTGATATTTATTTTAGAATGTATGCTGTACGCTGTAGCCGTGAAGGGGTTAAACCACCTTCGAACAGACTCTGATCACTGTGTATACATGGTTTGGATTTCACAGACCCACTGAGGAATAAGAAGGCCCGCTCCATATCCTCTACTTCACTACACACGGATAAGATGAAGCACAAGGAAGTCACAGTAAATAATGTAACTGTATAGAATCTGATGCTTATGAAGGAGCAGTATCAAACATAACCACTACATATCCAGGAAGGAACCTACTGAAATATAAATCATGAAAACACAGCCAATCAAACCGGCAGATTTCAGAACATTCCTGTGGTTAAAGAAAGGGGCTTGTAACCAGGAGGTCCCTAGTTCAAATCCTAGCTCACTCACTGACTCATTGTGTGACCCTGAGCAAGTCACTTAACCTCCTTGTGCTGCATCTTTCGGGTGAGACGTTGTTGTAAGTGACTCTGCAGCTGATGCATAGTTCACACACCATAGTCTCTGTAAGTCGCCTTGGATAAAGGCGTCTGCTAAATAAACAAATAATAATAATAATAATAATAATAATAATAATAATAATAATAATAATAATAATAATAATAATACAGTAGTTCGGGACAAACACCAATCACAAAATGTTTTAGTACAAATATGTATTGTGGAGAATGCGGAGTATGCGATTTTACAGAGAAGTATGTTGTATATACACAATCATTTGGCATCAAACCTAACTTGGTTTGAGGGCTCGCTGCCTGGCAGACTGGACGAGGCTGAGACCCCCCAAAAAGAACAAGTCGGTCTCAATGCCGTGATCAGTATTGAATATAGCTCACTTGAAGGTTTAGCCAACCTTTAACAAATGATCATCAGCACGCAGGAGAGGAAAACAAAACCCATTTTGGGAAATAAACCTCTGGGAATCCATAGCTGATTCGATTGCCCTTCCTCCGGGCAGGCTACTAACGCTTAAGAGCACATTTTTGTAAAAGCATTTTTAGGATCCGTAATATTTGTTCTAACGTAAACTTGGTAAGCACTGGAGGACCAACAACCTAACCGTTTGATAAAGACGCCTGGAACTCCGTGGCAAGAAGCTGCTACGATTCTGAAGGAATGACCGGAGAACTGCTCAGCTGCGAATCCGGACCTGGAAAGAATCTGGTGAAGGTGAAAGAAGAACCAATGTCGGGTGACGATTGTTCTGTTTTCGTTAATAAACAGCGTGTCTGAGGGTGATGCGCCCTGAGAAAGATGGAGATGGATAAGAGAGAAAGGGGTCATATGGTCTAACATGGGAGTTTAATTTATAAACAAAATTGGAAAGTGTTCCCTAATCTTCCTGGTCAGTTTTACTTCTTTTGAGCAGGAAGGAAAAGGTATCAGATGAGGTGATTGCTAGGTCGGAGATGAAGGGGTGAATCTGGGGGTTGAATTTGAGAGCGATGTAGACTATGAGCACCTAAGGAACCCAAGAAGGCTAAGAGAAAAGGGCTTTAAGGTTTTATCAAAAACAGGGAGGAGTAGCCGGAGCGGATGAGAGGCACCAAGAAAGTACGTTGATGGCGATAGGTAGGCAAGCAGGTGGAGAAAGAGATCGTTGAAGCCCTTTCAGGATTAGTGAAATTTGTGAGTTGCTGAGTGTAGAGCTGGGACACCGAAAATGAGTTTGTAGAAAAACTGGATGTTGGAAATTGAAATTTTGATGGAGGAAACTCTTATAGCTCTATTCTTAACCCTTTGCGGTCCATTTATTAATTCTGCGTCAGGCTCGCCAGGTCTAATTTATTTTCACACGCGCAGTTAATTTTAGATGCGCTGTTTAAAAGTATTTTTTTCCACAGTCAAACGGGTTTAAATGGTCCTGCATATCAACAAAGCACTCACTAGGGATCTCCAGCCACGCCCCACCCTTTCGTTTGCTATCGCTTTCACATATGCTACCAAATAAATAATAATAATAATAATAGTCGTATATACCGATCAATCATCTCCTGATGACTCGTTTTATCACCAAACTCCTCAATAATGCAATCCAAGTCATTATTTTATTGCTATAACATCTCAAAAAAGCTCTGCAAATGTCCGTGATAGTCTCTGTGCACTGATACTGTAACACCCAGCTTGTTTCCATATGACCGCCCCATCTGATGCCAGGGCTAGTATGACTATTCATGAGATAGCCTTTTTTTTTTTTTTTTTTATCGGCTTGTCTCGGCTCCTTTCGTTCCCACTCGGCCATTGAATGGTTTTCTCGGCTTTTTCCGTTGAAAAACCGACTTTTTTGCGTTTTTTGGATGATGTCGGACCCAGTCCGACAATGGACCGCAAAGGGTTAAGGGACATAATATAGGATGACACTACAGGCATTGAAAATGATGGGAAGGGAATGTTGAATGCAAAGTTAAATCAATTACAGGATGTCCAGTACATTTGCAGTGAGCGGGGAGTGATGCTGAGAAGAGTTGTTTCTCGAGCCTGCAGAATCAGGGAATGCAGCGGGTGGCACACATGAATGTCAGGTCTGAAAAGGGAGGAATCTGAGTTGGCAGGAGGTCGTCTTCGGGAGCTAATGCTCTGAATCTCTGCGTTTGAAAACGAGAAAGAGAATCAGCGATTATATTCAGGTGGCCAAGAATGTGTTGAGCTCTGAGAATGAGAAACAGATAAACAGGTAATCCTTCTAAATATTCTCATTATATGGTGGGAGGATGAACAACCTTGTTAATGATTTGGACTGTAGCTGAATTATCTGAGCGAAGAAGAATGGATTTTTGAGCCCAGGAAGACCCCCAAAAGGAATGCGGCTACAGCAACTGGATACATTTTGTACAATAACGAGGAGTGATCAGGTATAGGAATGGTACTGAATTCTTCGGGCCATGAAGCAGAAAACCATTTTCCCTTGAAGTATCCTCCAAAGCTGCATCTGTGAACAGTTGAATGTCTTCGTGCAGCAGGAGACAGTCGTTGTAAAAAAAAAGTAATGCCGTTCCATTCTTTTAGTAGAAGCTCCCACAGGCAGAGTTCCTTGCGGCAAAAAGGATCCATGAGTATGACATCGTTCAGGGAACCAACAGAAGGGATCAAATCAAGAGAAGGTAGGAGATGAAAGCTCTGCCTTGAGGAATTATCCTCATTGCATACAAATTGCAAAGCACACGACATGGTTTATTTAAATTTCCAGAAAGCTTTTGACAAAGTCAAAAAGATTAATTCTCAAACTGAACGCAGTAGGGATTCGAGGAAATGCATGCACATGGATTAGGGAGTGGTTAACATGTAGAAAACAGAAAGTACCGATTAGAGGAGAAACCTCAAAATGGAGCAAGGTAACCAGTGGTGTACCACAGGGATCAGTATTAGGTCCTCTGCTATTCCTAATCTACATAATGATTTAGATTCTGGCATAGTAAGCAAACTTGTTAAATTTGCAGACGACACAAAAATAGGAGGAGTGGCAAAAACTGTTGCAGCAGCAAAGGTCATTCAAAATGATCTAGACAGCATTCAGAACTGGGCAGACACATGGCAAATTACATTTAATAGAGAAAAGTGTAAGATACTCCACGCAGGCAATAAAATGTGCATTATAAATATCATATGGGAGATACTGAAATTGAAGAAGGAATCTATGAAAAAGACCTAGGAGTTTATGTTGACTCAGAAATTACTTAATCTAGACAATGTGGGGAAACTATAAAAAAGGCCAACAAGATGCTCAGATCTATTGTGAGAAATGTTGAATTTAAATCAAGGGAAGTAATGTTAAAACTTTACAATGCGTTAGTAAGACCTCACCTATAATATTGTGTTCAGTTCTGGTCACCTTGTTACAAAAAGGATATTGCTGCTCTAGAAAGAGTGCAAAGAAGAGCGACCAGAATTATTCCTGGTTTAAAAGGCATGTCATATGCAGACAGGCTAAAATAACTGAATCTATTCAGTCTTGAACAAAGACGACTACACGGTGATCTGATTCAAAATCCTAAAAGGATAGACAGTGTCGACCCAGGGACTTTTTGACCTGAAAAGAAACAAGGACCAGGGGTCACAAATGGAAATTAGATAAAGAGGCATTCAGAACAGAAAATAGGAGGCACTTTTTTACACAGAGAATTGTGAGGGTCTGGAACCAACTCCCCAGTAATGTTGTTGAAGCTGACACCCTGGGATCCTTCAAGAAGCTGCTTGATGAGATTCTGGGATCAATAAGCTACTAACAACCAAACGAGCAAGATGGGCCGAATGGCCTCCTCTCGTTTGTAAACTTTCTTGTTCTTATGTAGTTTAAATGGCCTAGGAGGGACAGACGATTGCGTTTGGTAGGAGGGGGACCGGACAAAAAAGTGGAAATTGAAACAATACGATCCCCTGAGGGCAGGCTCAATGGGCATGATTTTAAATGTGTTTGACATAAGTTTAAATGGCCTAGGAGGGACAGACGATTGCGTTTGGTAGGAGGGGGACCGGACAAAAAAGTGGAAATTGAAACAATACGATCCCCTGAGGGCAGGCTCAATGGGCATGATTTTAAATGTGTTTGACATATCGGCTTTAGCCAGCCATACGTTTTTCCCAGCAATTTTGATTAAGAATATGGCGTGGTCGATTCAAAGAAATGGGAACTGTTTTGAAAGTGTTTGAATAAACTGCCGATGAGCTGAAAGAAGAAAAGCATCTCACAGAGAAGGGGCCACTATGGGGGCCTGCTGGACACCTGCAGTAAGGGGAGGGTAACCTTTTGGGACCGCTGGGAAGGGCGGAAGAGTGAATGGAAAAGCGGGGCCCTGCTGGGCAACCATTTGAGGTAAGGAATAGAAAGGGGCTGTTGGGCCCTGTTGAAGCCTGCAGCTGGAAGAAAACCATCTGACAGAGAAGGGACCACTATGGGGGTCGCTGGACACTCAGTGGCCAGAGAGGTCACTTCAGGGGCTTGCTGGACGCCTGCAGTGAGGGGAGGTAACCTGAAAGGTTATAGTTGGAGGAGAAGGGAGCACTATGGGGGCCTGCTGGATGCCCATAGTGGCCATGGAGGTCACTGCAGGGGCCTGCTGGACGCCTGCAGTGACGAGGGGGTGTAACCAGAAAGGTTACAGATGCATATTAGACAACAGTGGCGGGTGTCAAAACCCCGGGATGGATCACGGGAGCAGCCGCCCCTAACTGTAAAAAGGATCACTATGAGGGCCTGCTGGACGCCTGCAGTGAGGGGAGGTAACCTGAAACGTTATAGTTGGAGCCAGAATGCTCAGGAACTGCTGAATGAGCCTTTGATTGACAGGCGCTGTGGTCCCACCTTCGGAGTTTTCCAGATGTAGACGCGCTTCGTGGAGATGCAGTCAGTGCGGGGTGAGGTGTTTCAAGTCTGCTTATAATAAGCGGGAATTGGGCTTGTTTCTTGAGAGTCGCGGGTTGGAATTTGTAGAAACACCCATACTGACATGGGTTGGGCTTGTTTTGTCATGAAACTTGGCAACAAAAGCAACAACCTGTGCTGACGTCATAGCGCCTGCGATGGGAAGGATGCTGCAGAGTGGAGAGAAATAAAGTAAACAAATTCTCCTTACGTGCTGGAGATTTGAATGGGATGTTGTTGCTACGAAGATAAAGCTGGAGCCGGGAGATTGTCCAGTCTCTGAAGTCAGGAGTTGCTGAAGAACGAGTGGCCAGGCAGGAGCCACGGCAGACAGGAGAAGCAGACATCTGGGCAGAGAAGTTTGGAGCGGTAATACCGCCGACCGAAGTTGTGGTGGAGTTGGCCCGGGAAGGGCTAGTTGAACTGTTGCGTGGATCTCGGCTCCAGGGAAACGGCAAACAGATCATCATCCGCCGAAACGGAATAATCCAGAATACTGACCATGATGCGTGCATGTACGATGATGAGGGTATTTATAGTGCTAACAATCTTAATTATCTAATGTGTAAATTGAATGATTCAATCTGGTGACGCGGAGATTGGTGTCTGACCCTCCTCCCAAACTTTAATTATAAATTTTATTAACCCTTTGCAGTCCATTTATTAAGTGCGTGTCAGGCGCATCAGGTCCAATTTATTTTCACACGCCCAGTTAATTTTAGACACGCTGTTTAAAAGTATTTTTTTCCCACAGTCAAACGGGTTTAAAAGGCCCTGCTTATCAACAAAGCACTCACTAGGCATCTCCAGCCACGCCCCACCCTTTCGTTCGCTATAGCTTTCACATATGCTAAGAAATAAATAATAACAATAATAATAGTCGTACATACCGATCAATCATCTCCTGATCACTCGTTTTATCACCAAACGCCTCATTAATGCGATCCAAGTCATTATTTTATTATTATAACATCTCAAAAAAGTTCTGCAAATGTCTGTGATATTCTCTGAGCGCTGATTATTGACTATTCATGAGATACGCCCTTTTTTTTTTTTTTGGCTTGTCTCGGCTCCTGTCGCTCCCACTCGGCCACTGAATGGTTTTCTCGGCTTTTTCCAGAGAAAAAAAGAGTAAAAAACCATTTTTACGCTCTTTTTGATGATGTCAGGGTCCGACATTGGACCGGATAGGAATAATTGCAATATCGGACCAGGTCCGACATAGGACTGCAAAGGGTTAATACCCTTGGGGTGTGTTGGTAAACTCAATCTGATACTCTCATTTACCCAGAAAGAGAGAGAGAGACACAAACAGCTAGGATGTCATCTGTCTCTGAGCGACAGTTTACTCATCATTACTGCCATAACTGGCATCTAGTGTTTGGTAGACTACCAACTGACAACAGTTCTAATACATGGATAACAGCAACTATGTGCTCCTTTTTATATAAAAGCTAAACATACAATCAGTAAATATGTACAGTGGACCCTGTCTCTTTTATTATTATTATTTGTTTATTTAGCAGACGCCTTTATCCAAGGCAACTTACAGAGACTAGGGTGTGTGAACTTTGCATCAGCTGCAGAGTCACTTATAACAATGTCTCACCCGAAAGACGGAGCACAAGGAGGTTAAGTGACTTGCTCAGGGTCACACAATGAGTCAGTGGTTGAGGTGGGATTTGAACCGGGGACCTCCTGGTTACAAGCCCTTTTCTTTAACCACTGGACCACACAGCCTCCTATTATGGCATAAGAGTTAGCAATCCTTTTGCTCTTAAGAAGACACTGTACATACAGTATTATATATTACCGATCTCTTTCCAGGGTTACCTGGCAAAATGGTGCTGGGGTCCCAATCCTTGCTGAAGGGTATAAGGCCATTTCTCAGGAGTTATAAACAACACATGTATTATTAATTTGTTATTTATGAGCGACAGTTGTTCATTAGTCAACAGCACTGCTCAGGTTTGAGCTACTGTCACAGCAATAAAGGCAGATCATGTGCAGTGTAACAATATGATATGGTTTGAACAGAAACAGAAAAGGGTTTGCTTGTAATGTTTATTCTACATCAAGTTTTTTTTTTTTTTTTAAATAGGCATCTATATTAGTAGCCACCTATAGAATGCTTCACAGGGGAGAAGGACCCTCCCCCTTTCCAATCTGTTGCCATGGCTACATAAACCTAAAGTTCAGGCTTCTGCAGGCTGTTAAGCAGTCAGTGTGTCAGGAATCTCCCCTCCTCCCGTAGCAACAGTGGCACAGCCAATCATTGCAGGACTTCTCTGCCTCTTCAGACTCCAGCAGGACCGACACTGTAAACCCTTCATTAACCCTTCAGGGACCGCACCTAGCCATGCAAAAAGTGAATCATTTGCTTGACTCTTCGATTATTTCATTATATCTACTGACTCATTCTTACCGTCAGGAATAGCCTGTTTTTGTTTTGTTTGTTTTTTTAAACTGCTGAAACTAATTACATATAATACTGTACCAGCCGCAATCTGTGATATTACCAATCAATGACAATCCATTAAATAATATTAGTTGGATTATATTATCAGTCCCTGAGATGTACCTCTGGTGTTGAACATGTAACTGCATTGGTTACAAAGTGAAAAACTCAGTGTAAACCAAAGTCCCCTGCAGATGGGGCACAAGGGAAAGGCACTAATCTAATTACAGACCTTCTCCTGCCTTTAAACCCTGCCTGACAGTCCTGAAGCTGTTCCTGTTTCTTGTCAAGTGGAGGAGCTTATCCCCGGCCCCTCGCTGACAGCGCTAATTCTAGGTCCCTGCCAGGCCTCCCTTCAAGCTCCCTGTCCTTCCGTGCACTGCTGGGGCTGGACTGAAGAACATTTCTCAGGGATGCCATGCCAGAGTCCCCTCGGTTCATTAAACTGAAACTGAGCGCTGTGAAAATCCTTTTCCTGTAGCTGCCGCTGACACAGTTCCCTTGAGTATTTATTAAGCTCCATTAGGAGGTGCTACTTTTACATTTCTGCACTACTAGTCCTGCAGAGTTCTTTATCTGAACGCAGCAGAGCGATTGTGCAAGCTTGCCAGCTTTCTTGGTTATATTGGGATTTTAGAGACTGCTTATATACAGATACAGAGCAGAAGAAAAAAAATCGCTGTACAAATTGTGATTATTTCAGCCCTTTTAAAGAAAGAAGAAGTGACATTTAACAAAATATAACAGGTTTATAATAACCAAGTTCATTCTTAAATGTTCATATTGATTTCTAGACTTTTTTTTAACTTTTAACTTTGATTTGAATGCTAAATTCATGAACATTAAATTCACATACATTTGCGTCCCATCCTGCATATAAGAACAACAGGCTCTCTTCACAAAGATGTAACCTTTGATGTTCATGAAAACTTTTTAGATTTGTAAGCTTATTTTAATGTTCTAGAAAAAAAAAAAAAAACTGAATAATATATTTGATCTGACTAATCAAAACCAAGGGCCTTTTCACAAAGCTTTACACAAAGGGCCTGATTGAGGAAGCTCGGTAAAGCGCAAACATATTGGGCATTTCTATGATCGTTATAAAAATAAAATAAATGAAACCCTTGCCTACCAGGGCACTGAGGCGTACACATTGTGAGATGTATGATAGCGAGTGACAGTGGTGAATAGGAAATTTGCCCTTGACATTGGGTAAGATGTAAGTAGCAGAGCGGCGCCCCACCCCCAACGCTCCGGCCCGGCCGCACTACACCCCTGCGTCTACTGTATATCCTGTACATACTGTGTCCAGTCAGGCACTGGCACTCATTCAGAGCTACTTAAAACATTGTTTTTGACATAGCATGCTGGAATGCAAGTTCATAGTTGATCAAATGTAGAGATGGGGGAAATTCATAAAGTTGAGTAGATTTGTGTACTGCATACATGGTTATAAACACAGGTATTTCCTAACCCAATATATCATACGAAAGGTTGGAATCTTTAGTATTAGAAAACATGGATATTGTTTGTATACGACAGTTTTACAAAACACCAGTAACATCGAACCCGGGTCCCCCCGTTTGCTAGCATATAGATTGCCGTAAATATGACAGAACAAGGGGCAATGGATACATAACTTTGGGTACTGCATAGGCCTACAGCAAAGGCCAAAAGGGTTGCATCACAACTCATTCGAATGAAACCTGCTGAATGAAGTTACACTAACATATCGAATTACACACCGCTTTGTAGTTTTCCATATACTTAACGAGAAAACTGAAAAAAACTTGAAAAATGTGACATTTTGAAATCTAACATGAAATATTCGACACTTATGGCTTCCGGTAGACTTTTGCGATATCGCTGTAGTTTCTTTAATTACATGATGTTAAATAAAAAAATATCTAAATTATTTTCATTTAGTTTTTATTTTTTTTGTAATTATGTCTCAATCCTAAAATTCTAGGTGATGGAATCCTTTTGGCCATAGCTGTACATCATTATAACAATTCATTTATTTGGTAATCTAATAAATCACTGAAAAGAATTAACTTTTGGCAGTATCAGTTAAGTTTAGGTCAATTGAGTTTTTCCAATACAGCTTTTAGGACGTCTCCAAAGTTACACAGTACAGAGTACAGACAGAATGATCAACACCGGCTTCATACGTTACACTGCTCTGAAACTGTTTCCTTAAATAACAGAATAGAAATCCAGACCTGTGTGAAATGGTGGATTCCAGATCCTGCATGGGGTTTGAAACAAATTCCAAAAGAACCCTCACAGCAAAGGATTCTGTGCATATTCACTACAAAGCATGTCACCAAAATCACATCTATTTAAATCTACATACAAAAATAAAAAGATCATACTGGAACAATACCCCAGATCGATTTCTCTGAAGATCTCACAAGTCTTATTAGACCCCGTTCACACTACTGTGCTGGCCCAGGGTCACCCCGTTATTATTATTTATTTTTATTTCTTAGCAGACAGACCCCATATTTAGGTCTGCAACCCAGTTCACAGTTGTGTTTTTAAGGCGCCTTTGCGCGTTCACATATGTGACTGAAAAGCAGGCCTAGAATTTGGCGAACTGCTTTTTTTTATTTTTATGGAACGATAGCCTGCACTCAGTATGGAAGAGTTACCAGGATATACAGTAATCCTTTTGTAGCAGATGTTTGTTAATATATATTTTTTTAATGCAGCACAGAAGCAATTTTATGGTATATGTTAAAAAAAAAATATATTGACTATTTTGACGTAATGTTATGGTGTGTAACAGGGTGACGGTCCGAGCTTACCCCCACCCACAATCACATTATTATCTCAAGAACACAGAGGTATTCAGAGGGCAGGAAACAGCAACTTGCTAGTGTTGACAGCTATAAATATGTATTTTCGTAATAGATACTTCACTCAGATTGCAAATGACTAACAGGTTGTACACAAGGACTGACATTCACAAGACAAGCTCACGACTAACCACCTAATACTACTGCTCCCTCCTAAGTTAAATACATTACACATGTTTCTACTCATTTATACGTATTTGTTTAACCTTGTTAGTTCAACACCGAGGCTTCATCACCGGGATGGTGATTGTAAAATAGAGCTGCAGCATTCTCCAGCCAGATTATCTGAGACGGGCTGGCGTTGAGCACAGAAAAGAATCTCAAGTTTCCTGCTGTTTTAGGTTTCGTTTCATTCAATTTATGTTTAGTGCTTCCTATTATACAGTAGTCTGCCTGCGAGTGTAATCTATAGCATTGCTGCATAAAGTACAGAACAGCACATTACCATCGACTCGTTGATCCATTGGGGATGATTGTTATTGTTTTCGGCATTTTTGTACAGCTCTGGATACTGACTGAAGTCTGCTTTGCGTTCATATATATGTAAAGGCTGGCCCTGGTCCAGGATTGCAGGCCCTGGGCTGCATCGAAACGGCAGCCTAAATCTAGGCCAGCCCAGGGCTACCTTTTCTTTTATGGAGTATTCAATATGAGAAAAGGTGGCCCTGAAGCGGCCCAGGGCCGCCATAAATCGCAAGTGTGAACGGGGACACACAAGGAGCTTTTAATAGCATATGCTTCCTAATCATCTAATCATTACTGCAGTCAATTAAAATAATTAACAGAAGTCCTGTCATTTCAATAGTTTTCCGAAGATAATGTTCTTTAAAAAAAAGCACACATTAAAAATGAGTCCTTCACAAGACAGGTGAATAGTGAGCGTCCTGTCAACAAAGGGTTTGATTTGACAACCCTATTGTATGCAGTACCTTTCAGCATAACCTCCAAATGGATTTGTTAAGAGCTTTTTACAGTATTGGGGATTCCCCTTGGATTGCATCACCCTTCTATCTGTGGTTATCCCACAATTACCCTTAAAAGAAGGTTAGGGTTGCCTAAAGCAATCAATCAACCTGCTTTACTTTGTCATTGATAGGCACATGCACCCAGCCTCTCTCTCTCACTGTCTTTGCAACATTGATTTCTCTCCATCTCGTCTCAGCTCATGCTCGGCTCGACCAGATGAAATACTTGTGGGACAGAACCAGACGTTGAACTCAAGCCTGTGCAACGATCAGTGCTATGTGATGGATTGCAGATAAAAGGTCTATAACCACGAATGCAGAGTGGTTAAGGCACCTGCTTGTGGGGTGCAAGGTTGCCAGTTCATGCCCGGCCTCTGCTCTGTTACACCTGCACTGGCTCGCCCACCTCTAGTTCTAACCGCCAGTATTGATAACAGAATGTTTAAAGACATGGAGTTAGTAACATATAAAACATGTAGAGAGAGGGGCTCCACCTCTTTAAGGCCCAACATATACAGTAGGGGGGTTCTGTTGATGAGGAGACCTGACAAACGGGGGGCGGAGGGCACCGTCTTTGAGGGAACCCAACATACAAAGAGGCTCGCGAACCGGAAATAAAAACATGGAGTTAGTAGATGTTAGAACATATAGAGCGGGGTGTTCCGCCTCTTCAAAAGCCCAACATTATAGAAGAGGCGTTCCGTCACAGAGACCTGACAAACAGGAGAGGGGTCACTGTCTTTGAGGAGACCCGACAAACAAGAGGGGTTCCACCACTTGGGGACCCTCACATAAATAGAGGCATCAAAACCTGAAAGAGAAGACGACAAGGGATCATGCATGCTAAAGGAGGGGTTTGGCCGGGGGTCCCCTCTGACTCACGAAGAACCCTCCTCTATGAGGTAAATGAAGCGCAGCTTAACAAAGGGTTGGAGAAAGTGGAATCACTAACCCCCCAAAGGATGGACCCCCGGGCAGAGGATATTTCAGAAGATGAAGAACGAATATAAGCTTCGACTGCTGATGAGGTCCAGCGCCCCATATTTTTTATTAGATGTTGGTTGATACTTGCTTTTGCTGGTGATGTGGCTGCCCCGATTCTGAATGAATGAGGAGTGTAGAATTGCGAGGGAAGACCTGCTCTGGACACCAAAGTGGAGAGATGTGAAGAAAACCAATGGACCGGCTTGAATTGATGAACAAAGGGTCAGAGGATGAAATGGCCTTGCGTTCTGCGATGTACTTCAGCATGGAAGTGTAGGGGCACAGAGGAGAGTTGATTTTTAAAAGCTGAATGCATTGTCCTTGCTGCAGCTGATCCGTTTTTGAAATGCGAAGGAATAGGATGAAATAGGAATCTGGAATGAGGTTCAGGTCACTGCAGCGGATACCTAGAGTAGTTGCTGAGAATGTCTTTAGAGATAGGCAAGTGAGCAGGAGATGGAGCTGGTGAACACTTGGAAATTCCTTGTAGAAGGAGACGGACAACTGGGATTGATAGTATAGCTGGAGAAGAGATGGACATCAAGTGAAATTGGTGTTGAATTCTTGACAAATAGGATTTGATTGTAGCTGGTGCCAGATGTAGAGAGTCCTTTGCATGAACTATGAAAGCCATGATCCAGTCCTGGTTAAATGGAGTAGGATTAATCCTGCTTTGGGAGCAGAAAGTTACATAACAAGTCCATCCTGTAGAGTATGAGGATCTGGTAGAAGGGGCAAGTGCTGAAGCCATATAATCTTGAGCTGAATTAAGTAGCTTATTGATAGTTGGATTCAGTTGAAAATCAGCTGATTGAACTGTGTAGTTGCTACTGGAAGTGGCAGAGCTGTATGGACCAGACTGTGGAATATGGAAATCGCCACAGTAATTGCATGATAAGAGGGTATAAATCCTTTCTTGATTTCTTTTTCAATAAGAGATTGAACTGACTCTGGTTCTTGACTAGCAGAATGAAGGTTTTTTACTTTGAAAAGAGGAAGAAGGAATTTGACTGAGCCTGGTTGAAAAACCGTTTCCCAGCCTGTCGATTAAGTAACTGGTGAAAATCTTGTTTGGATGACTCTCTTTTTTTTTTTTATAGAACCGAAATGTTTATGGGAGTGGAAACTGTGAGCATTGAAGACAGTCACTTGGGAGCTACTGGGCAGATTGCTTTAGAGTGAGCATCTCCGCAAGTACTGCACAATGTAATTGCATTGCCTGTTTGAACACAAACTGGTATTGAAATTACTGCAGATTTGTCTTCCTCCTGTAAATCTAATTCTGCATCCATATTTGTCTTGTGGATTGCTCGGGGGTTGAAGAATGTATGGAGCTGGGGATGGAGATTCTGTTTGAATAGTGAGGAGGAGTGATGCCGACTACTGATCTGGAGGAGGATGATGATGCTATGGCCGCCCTCGGGCAGAGAGATGTGGAACCGCAGACCCCGCATGCATTAGTTCTGAGACCGCCAAAAATCCTGTTGAACAGATCTGAATCAGGTTGTGCCCAGTCAATGATCTGATCCCAATATAGCTGCTGCTTTTGCTGAAAAAGCTTTGTGATAATCGAAAAACATGGTCCCTTCATATCTGACAGACAGCTCCACAATGTAAAATTCATAGGAGTCTAGTTCAGCTCTGCGGTTTGTATATACTGAATATAGTACATTTCTAAATAAGGCAAATGCAAGGACGAATTCCCCCAAATTTAGATTTTTCAGTAATCTGGGGTCTCTGGATTTCAGTGTTACTGATAGATCTCCACAATCCACCACTCTATGGTCCAATAATTCTGATGTCGCCATCAATAATGAAACTAGACTGACGTCCTTACCTTCTATTATGTTGTGCTGAATTTGCGGGTATATTGAGTGACGGCGGGCTGTGGTTGAGGAGGCGGAACCATATGCTGTTGCAGTAGCGAGGTTGTAAACCGGAGGCTCTACTGTAGGGACCGAGGTTAGAGCAGAACCAGAAGTGACTGTAGCTGCTGTTGGTGTGTTTACTGCAGGAATGGAGGAGAATACTGAAAGAGCTGAACTTTTCTTCTCTTGCTCGATGTTAGACACCTGTTTATCCAAATCACTCAGTTTAGTACTGACTAAAGATAATGTGTCGGCAAATAGTTGCATGAATGCTTTTATTTTCCGTGAAATATCAGGGAGTGCTCTTGCTGAATTTCGCTTGCTGGAGCGGCTGCCTGCTGGTTTGATGTGCTAGCTCTGGGGATGTCTTGGTCTGGCGCAGACTGCCTCTGTCTAGTTGGGGCCGCTGAACAGCTGGGTGCAGTTGAGGAGCTTTCTTGGGTGGAAAAACTGATTCAGCCGAAATGGAATTACAATAAAGATTACTCCCTGCTGGGATCGTGCTGCCATTTTTGAGAAGGGTCTTCATGAGCTTGTTGAGCATCCAGTCATTCTAGTACTGTCGCTCCGGAGGTGCATCCTGAGCACAGAGTCACTTGGATCGGCGGAGATTAGATCCTTGGACAGCAGGCAGAGATAAAATATCCTGGTCAGCAGGCACCTGTTCAGATCTTACAGAGATACCGGACGGAGAGAAGAATGGTGGGCTGATCAGATCCTGGGCTGATCGGCTCTGCTACAAACAGAAATCCTGAAAATCGTCTGAATCCGAGATAGAGAGTTGCTGTGGGTACTTCATATTAAATGCTTCTTTTGCTGATGAGTAATCAGATGTGGTCTTGCAATCCGCTTAGGTTTACACCAGAACAAAAAGACACAAGACAGCTAGATAGGGGTGACTGATGGCTAAAATAAGGTAGATTTAATTGATGAAAGAAGATGATAGGATGCAAGGGGGCCTAGCTCCACCCCCGAACCACACCAAATAGGTTAACATAGAATGTGGATGCTATCCTGTTTAAGAAAAACTCAATATAAAAAGTGAACACTAAGACAGAGGACTGTTTTTTGTAAATAAGTTATGTTATTATTGCCAAAGATGAACCATCCATTACTTGGATTTACTTGTTCAATTATTCAATGGATTATTTTCAAGCTTTTACCAGAACTTGGCACCAATCAAGACGAAAATGAGGCAAGCCATTTTTTAGAGGAGTTATGCCTAACCTCATGTCATTTAATTTTCAATAATTGAGTAGCTACTCAGTAATCAGTAGCTCTTACTTCTGTTAGTTTGGGTGACTTTATTTAAGTGCATTGATGCATCGGCTGTTTTGGAAATCGATGCATCGATGGTAAAAAGGGTGTTGTCCCAGCCTTATACAAAATGACTACAATCTTACAAGCATAATTACTGGTACATGTTTTATCAAAGTTAGCCCAACTAAAATGCAACACCTGGATTTTACACTCCCGCGGCACCAGGATCTTTAGCTGTACCACAAGGCTGTCCAGAGGCAGGGGGAGGAGCAGGAGCAGGAGCACACTCCCACTCCACAAGCCCCAGTGGGCTTCTGTAAAGACATACAATGAAACTGAGGCCTTGCCAAGTATGCCCGTCACTGTATAAAATGTCTTCAGAGCTGGAACTGAAGCGAGTTAGCACCCACACAACATTTGAAGTGTACTGTGTTTTCGAGGACTGTGTTCAGTTCTGGTCACCACAGTACCAAGAACAAGAAAAATCAGTACCAAAGGCCAAGAACAAGAAAAATTAGGGGAGGCTTAATTGAAGTCTTTAAAATCTTAAATGGACTTGACAAAGGTAACCATAACCAATACTTTAAACCTAACACAGAAACCAGGACCAGAGAACAATTAAGCAGGGATAGACTTAGGACAGAGGGTAGGAGGCACTTCTTTACAAGGAGAGTGGTGAGGGTGTGGAATACGGCAGCTACAATTAAATTGAAAATCAAAATTGCACTGAACTCCCTGACTTGCTATATACACTATTTCTGCCAAAGAAAAGCAGTGGTCGTGTTCTCCTTTTCCTGCTTACGTGTTAACTAGCATCTGGTTTGCTGGTCCCATCCCGACTACCATCGAATCAGTTTTTAAAATGCTGTGTAAGTACATGCCTTCTGTGTATTCGATGTAAACAAAAAGTGCGCATTTTGATCCAGAGAATGTCGACAAGCTTGTATTCCTGGCAAACAGCCTATAAATAAATTGTGCACACTGAAGAAAACTGACTGTATATAGTTTGCACTTCTTTGGAATTTCAAAATGATCTGTTAAACCTGGGAATAATCCAATTTTTTATGTTTCTTTACAATGTATTTTTCAAACCGGGCTGCGTGCTCCGTCTGGGTTTCCTTATTGATTACCACATCTAGTCGATGTAAGTACAAATCAGTGATGCCCACAGCTGATAAAACTCCTACAGTACCACATGCAAACCTATATTACAGTTCATTACCCCTTGCATTGCATTGTTGTGCACCAGCTTTTACTTAATAGCAATGATATTAAAATCACATATGGGAGAGGGGAGCGAAAAGTTCTGTGGGCGGTACAATCATCGATATTTTTTCGAATGATTACATTTTGTGTGCCCAATTAATTGATTGATATGACCTTTATCAGTGTTTGCTCCAGGACTTACAGACTGAGGGTCAATGTGGCCCCCACTCTAAATTTTAGGGAGACATTTTCTTCAGTGAGGGGGTCAATATGTTTGATCATTCAGAACCAACCACCATTTCTTATTTTTGTTTGTTTTTAAATATGCCAGCAGAGTTTACTGACCTTTTGTTTCTGAAGAACAAAAAATAAAACTGTAAAGCTGTAGATACAACCAAGGTGTCTCTACAATACTCACTGTCACTTTTGGGGAAAATATTGGGAAATGTGTCACAGTGATGCTGGTGTATCACTGAGTAGAGGATATTCATTGTACCAGATCACATTAGAACAGGGGCTTTCAATCTTTTTAAGCTGCATACCCCTTTCCAAAAAAGTAATACACCGCATACCCCCATCTGAGACAGTTATAATAAAATTAAAACAGAAAAAAAGGTTTGTACAATAACATGATACAACAAAACGCACAAGCCTTGGAGTGTGTGATGGATACAATTATAAAAGTTACAGTATTATAACGGGGAAAAAATATATTATATTTACTTTTGGATAAAAATAGTCCCTCAAACAAGTTTCTAATTGTTGGAAACATCAACATAATTTTATTGTAATTACTAATTAATTAAAATCAACGACGTCTCCGTGCTAAACTCAGTCACTCAGAAATGACATAGGACTATTCCATGATAGCAAATGGCAATCATGTATTTTTATTGTTAATAAAATTATAGAAAAGGCGGCAAAGAAAAGTTCACTATCCAGGGCTCTCTATAGCTGACCTCATTACGAAAACATACTGGCATTTTTTAATTCTTGGTGACTAAAATGTACAGTACTGGTGCTAATTAAAAAACAATAATAAAACGCTTACCTAGTATCAGTGTGATGGATGTCCCTGCTTGTTACCACACAAATCACTGATGATGGCAGCGAAATTGGACAGAGCTTCAGTGGCAAGACATTTTTTGCGTTTTTAATCTCTGACGTTATTTCGTCTTGATCGCCCTTTGCTAGTAATGTACTGGTATTGAGCCAACAATCCATATTTTTTCACTGGATTGAAAGCAAAAAAACTCTCACACCAGACGTAATGACTTGTCAAACCAGACCGCATGACAATACTTCGGTTTCTGATTGGCCACACATTATGTATTTGGAAATGAACCAATAGTACTTTAGGTCATTGAAAAAAATATATATTTCGACTTGCAGGTATTAACGCACACAGGAAATAAAATGAGTTAAAGACCAAGATTTTAGTTTTTTTAAATATGTATTTTTTTTTTTATCCCAAAGACAGACTGCAGTAACGGCTTAACTGTTTATATGACATTTAAACAACAGGGTTTATTTATAACGTACATATTTAATATGTAAATTAGTCGTGTGTCCACTGAACGCCGTTTCGTTGGTTTTGTGGATTTGCTAAATTTTAATACTGCACATAATGATATGGTTTTGAAAATGCTACTTACCAAAACCGTGACTGCACGTGAACTGTATTACATAATAATTTCTTTTATTCTGATTCCAGTGGTGCTAAATTCAAGATAAATAAATTAAATTATATATACAGTGCCTTGCAAAAGTATTCAGACCCCTAACCAATTCTCTCATATTACTGAATTACAAATGGTACATTGAAATTTCGTTCTGTTTGATA
This sequence comes from Acipenser oxyrinchus oxyrinchus, assembly GCA_030684275.1. Lineage (NCBI taxonomy): Eukaryota > Metazoa > Chordata > Actinopteri > Acipenseriformes > Acipenseridae > Acipenser > Acipenser oxyrinchus. The sequence goes on along the minus strand of CM060258.1, from coordinate 24,303,492 downwards.
TTTTATTTTAAAACACTGAAACTCAAAATCAATTTTTGTAAGGTGACACTGGTTTTATGTTGGGAAATATTTTTAAGAAAAATTAAAAATTGAAATATCTTGCTTGCATAAGTATTCAACCCCTGTGCTGTGGAAGCTCCCAGTTTATACCGATGAAAGAAATTGCCCTAACGAGGACACAATTACCTTACCATTGGCCTCCACCTGTTAACCATTAAAGTTGCTGTCACATTTTCTGGATAAAAACCCCACTGTTGAAGGATCATTGGTCATGCTGTGAATCTGAAGGAAAATGAAGACCAAAGAGCATTCTACAGAAATTAGAGATAAAGTAATACAAATGCATAGATTAGGGAAAGGGTACAAAATAATATCCAAGTGTTTGGATATCCCAGTGAGCACAGTTGGATCAATAATCAGGAAGTGGAAGCTGCATCACACCACCCAGGAACTGCCAAGAAAAGGCCGTCCCTCAAAACTCAGCGCTCAAACAAGAAGGAGACTTGTGAGAGAAGCCACAGAGAGGCCAACAATCACTTTGAAGGAGCTACAGAGTTCAGTGGCTGGAAGTGGAGTAATGGTGCACCAGTCAACCATATCAAGAGCTCTGCATAACACTGGCCTGTATGGGAGGGTGGCAAGAAAGAAGCCGTTACTCAAAAAGTACCATCTGAAAGCACGCCTGGAGTTTGTCAGAAAGCATGAGAGTGACCCAGCTGCGATGTGGGAAAAGGTTTTGTGGTCAGATGAGACCAAGATAGAGCTTTTTGGCCAAAACTCAAAGCCCTATGTGTGGCGCAAACCTAACACTGCCCATGCCTCAAGACACACCATCCCTACAGTGAAGTATGGTGGTGGCAGCATCATGTTGTGGGGATGCTTCTCATCAGCAGGGACTGGGCATCTTGTTAAAATTGAAGGAAGAATGGATGGAGCAAAATACAGGGAAATAATGCAAGAGAACCTGCTTCAGTCCGCTAAAAAACTGAAGCTTGGGAGGAAATTCACCTTTCAGCAGGACAATGATCCCAAGCACAAGGCCAAAGCAACATTGGAGTGGCTCAAGAACAAAAAGGTGAATGTCCTACAGTGGCCCAGTCAAAGTCCTGATCTCAATCCCATTGAGAATCTGTGGCACTATTTGAAAATTGCGGTCCACAAGCGTCGTCCAACCAACCTGAACAACCTGGAGTAAATCTGTCAAGAAGAATGGGCCAAAATCACTCCGACACTGTGTGCAAAGCTGGTACATACTTACCCCAAAAGACTTAAAGCTGTTATTGCAGCGAAAGGTGGCTCTACCAAATATTAATGTGTGGGGGTTGAATACAAGATATAGCAAGATATTTCAGTTTTTTATTTTTCTTAAAAATATTTCCCAACATAAAACCAATGTCACCTTACAATAATTGATTTTGAGTTTCAGTGTTTTAAAATAAAATATCAAACAGAACAAAATTTCAATGTACCATTTGTAATTCAGTAATATGAGAGAATTGGTCAGGGGTCTGAATACTTTTGCAAGGCACTGTATATATTATCGTTATAGGCCTATTGGCAAAATGGCCAAGAGGCAGTTGGTGCTTAACACATACTGAATTATGTGGTCCTGAATTTTAGCATTTTTTGTCATAGAAAAGACACATTTCACATATTTTATAACATTACTGTAGGCTACTTTTTTTTTTTTTTAATCGATGCGGTTTTCGTTTCACAAATCTACTGCACTTCGTCTATAAATTGTATTGCAGTACGCACAAGTTCAAATTTCTCCCATTCACTTGCTAGATCACTCCATATCTCCAAATATCAGACAGATATTTTGTCTAGCAAATAGATAAGTTAACAACGGATGAATTTCACAGTATTTTTAAGCAAAAATATAATAGCCTACATTTCAACAGTCACTGCCAAAGCTGATTATTCTTCCAGAAGTAATGGTCGGGTGTAACAGGGATACAAGGTTATTATTTGCGCCGGGCCATGTTGTTAAACAAGCCTGAGTGATATTGTCATCCAGGCTTTACTGCGAAACTCACTGTAACCAGCGAGGGTGTGAGCGCATTCTACTGGACTGGAGAATAAAAGTACAGGTTAATTCTGAAAACGCAAGTGTAAACAAACAAGTAAAGAAGATTAGCCTGTCGTCAGACATGTCATGTTAATACAAAATGCATTAATATACAGCGTATTAGTATTGCGTCTCGTCTGGGAAGGGGGACACACGGGCGCGTTAAGAGAAATTCAGCAGGACCTTTTTTATTTCAGAGGGGCATTGACGCAATGGCGCGGCCTAGCGCGAACACTGCTTTATATTTGCGAAGCATAAATGAAGAGGACCAGGAAACAAATGTATTTGTGGACCAGGAAACAAATGTATTAATATTTCAATATTATTGAAATATTGGGAGCAATAAGAGGCTGATCTGCCCATTGAAGATCCTAACTGTGCAGCACAGCGGCATGGCACTTACTCTCACTGTGGCCTTCATTTTTGTCATGGTAACAGCAGCACTGGGATTCATTAATTTAATAACACACGTGGCACTGGTAACAGTGCTGGGTAACCTTGAGGTCCTTGAGTTTTAAAACCTGTTTTCTACGCGGTGCACCATCACCCCTGCTCCTCGTTGACTCCCAATGCTTTATAGATGTATTTTCTTTTAGTTAGAACCCCATTGTTAAACACATGCTGTACCATTTGTTTACACAGGTAAACCTTCGCCCTTAAAGAGAGCAATGGGGGAATCTAATACCTATGACCAACACAGTGGAACGTGCTGTGTTATAGTTCTGTACCTTCAGAGCTGGTTCAAAATTAAGGAAACGTATTCGAAAACAAAGCAGTTCAAAAGACAGCAGTGCAAATTGTACTGAAGCTAAGGTTATGGAAATTGATTTAAAGCATAGTTACCATTTAATAGGATCTGCAGTCAAAGTATACAAGTGCATCTAGCTCAAAAAGGGGACATGCAACCGTACAGCACCCAATCATCCTGAAAACCTGCACTGCCTGTTCTGGAAACCATTCAAGAGAAATGGGCCCTCCTCTCCCCCTGCAAGCAGGATGCAGGTCTCAGTAATGAGAACGTATGGTAAAGCATTTTCAGTTCACACTGAGTGAACACACAGGACTCAATAGAATTCTTTAATGGGGCTAGAGGTCCCATTAAAAATACTGAAGACCAACAGACAACAACCATTTCTGCCATCTAGCCAATTGCCTCTTTTAAACCTGCGAACCCAAGAAGCGTAGCCAAGCTGCATAACTGTCTGACCTCAACCTTAGCCCATGTTGCTCCCTTGCCCGTTAGCTAAAGCCAATGCAGCACACCTTGGGTCCTCAGCCAATATTGGTAACCAGCAAGCTCCCGCTCAGGTGACTCACTCCACCCTGCTGTGCCTTTACAAGGCGTATCATCCAGATCTTCAAAATGCTCAATCACAATTCTAAGGTAAAACAACACGTTTCTTGACAGTTTCTTATAAGGTGTACCACTGGGGTTACCAGCCTCTGGAGGACAAAGGCGAGCTCTCCCGGGGTCAACGTAAGCTCCCCGGGTGCTTGAAACTGTCCCTGCTGGTTTTGCCTCCCTAACCCACAGCAAAAACCGGTGACTCTGCACAGCCAGGAACCTACGCTCCATGCTTTTATCAACAAGCCACTTGGGGAGCCCATCATTCCTCAGGTTTCAAATTAAAAAAAGGTCTGTGCCTTAGCACAGGCCTCAACACGATTCTGAGAAAGGCAGTGGAAGCTTAATCATGCAGAGTATTTCTCAGCCCTCATCCCTTGGAGAGGTTGTGGCTGTGAGAGAGATAGCAGCCACTGATCGTTCGAGGCAGCTGATCTGCGAGAGAGATAGCAGACACTAATTGGTCGAGGCAGATAATCTGCGAAAGAGATAGCAGACACTGATCGTTCGAGGCAGCTGATTTGCGAGAGAGATAGCAGCCACTGATCGTTCGAGGCAGCTGATCTGCGAGAGAGATAGCAGACACTAATTGGTCGAGGCAGCTGATCTGCGAGAGAGATAGCAGCCACCGATTGTTCAAGGCAGCTGATCTGCGAGAGAGATAGCAGACACTGATTGTTCGAGGCAGCTGATTTGCGAGAGAGATAGCAGACACTAATTGTTCGAGGCAGCTGATCTGCGAGAGAGATAGCAGCCACTGATTGTTCAAGGCAGCTGATCTGTGAGAGAGATAGCAGACACTGATTGTTCAAGGCAGCTAATCTGCGAGAGAGATAGCAGACACTAATTGTTCGAGGCAGCTGATCTGCGACATAGCAGCCACTTATTGTTCAAGGCAGCTAATCTGCGAAAGTGGTAGCAGCCACTGATCGTTCGAGGCAGCTAATCTGTGAGAGAGATAGCAGCCACAGATTGCTTGAAGCAGCTGACTCCAGGACTAGAAAAGTACAATGAGCGGTCAACAGAAAAGTGGGTTAAAGCTGAAGGCAGCTTGTCAGCTACATGAAATCCAATAGCACGCCCTCTGCCTGGCACACTCCGGCTCTATTAATAGGGACAAGGTTCTCATGAGGCAGGAGATGCATCTCCAGCTACAGTTCTGAGCGGCCAGTGCTGGCGGACCCTCAAGGTAACTTTTTATTTTGTAACACAGGATAGGAACAGCAGGTTCCATCTCACAGATGGTGCTTCTTAACCTGGTTTCAGGTCTTGAAAGTGCAGCAGCATTCCACACCGTCCATAAAGAATCCGCTTTAACAAAAATAAAGCATACAAGATTAAGAAACAGGAGTTGCCGCACAATTTGTTCTTGAGGAATGTGGATAAGTTGCTTTTATGACCTACATCCACCAGCTGTATAAAAAAATAACTAAAAGTTTACCACTGTATTTTTGCACGGTATTCGTGCAGTTTTAGCATGCTTTTACCATGGTTATACTATGCATTTACCATAGTTTACGCCCCAGCCACGTTCACACGCTGCCAGCATTTCCGCTGCCGGAGTGCCCCCTGCACCCTGTCAGCATTTCCACTGCCAGCAGTGCCACTACCAGAGTGCCCCGCACCACTGCCATTATTGTCACTGCCCAAGGAGGAGGCGAGGGGACTTCCCTTGCTTTGCGCCTGTTACCGGTAGGTTTAAAAACAGGAAAGGACAGGTAATGATGTGACCTGCCCCAAGAGACAGGGATCCCTTATGTATGTCAGGACCCCAAGAGACGGGAATCTCTTTTCTATAAGTACTCAATCTTTACTAACTCGTATGTCCCTGAGGGTGCCGTGCGCCCAGCCTTGGAAGTTGACTCACCTAAGTGTGGCGGTGACTTCACCACGGCGTGGACCACGTCCTGCCGAGGGCTTGGTCCAACCTGTGGGCGGCTCTCCGAGAAGTCAGGCAACGTCACTACAGGAAGCCTGGCTCCCGCCCTGTGAATGTCAAAATAAAAATATTACAAAAGTTAGTATCGGGTATGACCTTCCTGAGCATTAACACAATCCTGGCAGCGTTGACACATAGACCTGATCAGACGCATAGACCACTGGATAGACTGCTGTGGGATGTTCTGCCACTCTTCCTGTGCTGGTGAAGGTTGGCTGGTCGACTTGTTTTCTTGAAGTTGTGCAATTATAATCCTAGCACTGTGTGGTCTTGCTTTGTCCTGCTGGAAAATCGACACTTCCGGATTGGCTTGCAGGAACGGAAAAACTGTTGCCTCAAGGACTTCATCAATATATCGCTGAGCAGTAAGGTTGCCCTCAATCTGCATGTGACAAAGAGAGAGTGAACTCTTGTTTTAGATCTCCCTTCCGACCGGTGAGGACGCTGGGGAGGAGGAGCAGGCAGAGCCGCTGTGCGCAACGTCACAGACCCGGTCGGGAAGCGCGGTGGCAATCACGCATTGGTTGACGGCGATTGCCCTCGCTGACCAATGGGGACGGGATGGAGCGCACAAAAGGGGGCGTGGCTCAGGGTTCTGTTCCTTCTGGCAACGTACAATGTGTGTGAAGAGAGAGAGAGAGAGAGAGAGAGAGAGAGAGCGAGACTGCGAGAGATACAAAGGGGATTATAAACAGGGGAAAAGGAATACGAGGAGTTTTTATTGTGTCTTGTAAATATACCTGCTAATCCCTTCACCCTTTGTCTGTCCATAGAGCACTAACGGGACGCCCGGGATTACGTGTGAGGAGCGGACCCGGAAGTGCCGGACTGTTTACCCGTGTGCAACCCCCGTTTGGATTGAGGGGAGACGGACTGTGTTTTTGTGTTGCGTTTATTGTTTTGGTTCCGTTTTCGTTGGGACTGCAACCCTTTTCACTTTTGTTTGGTCGGGTTACCCATTGTTGGGTATCCCGGCGCTCTTATTATTATTTGTCGGGTTACACATTGTTGTGTATCCTGGCGTCCTTACTTCTTATTTAGTTTGTGGCAAAATAAAGCCGGGCGCGGGTACCACATACTTGGATTGGTCTGTCAATCATTTCATCACGCACTCAGCCAAACTGTCACACGTGGTGTCAGAAGTGGGATGGATCCAGCCACTTTTGCGGCGGTCCTGGAGGCTATGGACAGCCGGAGGGAGATCGAGGAACGGAGGAGGGAGGAGCGATACACAGCCCTTATTGAGAGGGTCGGGATGGGGATGACGTCGGCAGCAACAGCGGGGCCCGTGATGGTTGCCCCGAAGGCCTGGGCCCAGAAAATGACGGCGGAGGACGACCCTGAAGCCTACCTCGTGGCATTCGAGCGGCTAGCCACCACTGCAGCATGGCCCCGGGAGTACTGGGCGAGCCAACTTGGCCCCTGCTTGGTTGGGGAGGCGAGGCAGCGATCGGGCTATGACTGACACCGATGCTGCCCAGTACGACCTGGTTAAGCAGGCTATACTCCGCCGCCTCAACATCACGGGGAGACTCATCGGGTCAGATTCGGGAGTTCCGCGCCACCTAACACCCGCCCAGGGTGGTGGCACAACGGCTATGCGACCACATGGCACAATGGCTAAACCCCAGCCAGAAAACTGGGGTCCAGATGGGGAAGCTATTGTGATGGAGCAGTTTTGCCATGTGGTCGGGCTGAAACGCAGGCCTGGATACGCCGGCACAACCCCACCACCCTGGAACAAGCCGTGGGGTTGGCCGAGAACTTTGAGGACTCCCTCATGTCCGCCCAAACCACCCTGCTGAACTGCCCCTCTCCCTCCTCTACCAAGGGACCATCATCACACCCCCTGGACCAAGACCTGCCCGACCACCGGCCCCATCGGGCCATCCCAGCCCCTTACCATGGAGGCAGAGGTTGGCCCCAGCTGGGGTAGAATGAGTTCCCCTGCCCCGCTGTCATACCAGCAGCGGGACAAATATGTACCCCTTACCCTCTGCCCCACCCCTCTGTTTTAGGTGCCAGCAGCCGGGACACATTGCCAGATACTGCCCGGCGGCCATGGAGTGCGACGTGGCTGCGTGTCACCTGGCGTCTGAGACAGGTAGGAAATGGGGAAATGGTCGGGAGGGCCCGTGTACGGTTGATGTTGTATTGGGGAATGTGAACACCCACACGTTAGTGGACACAGGGTGTGAGCAAACTTTAATTCGAACAGCTCTCCTTGGCGGTATGTCCGAAAAGTTGCCACATCCAGTTATTCTGGGTCGAGACTGGCCGCAATATAAAGATTTAATAAAAATGTCGGCAGCCTCGACCACACGTAGACACGGCAGACCCCGGGAAGGGAAGTAATTGGTACTGTTTTTCCTTCCATACAGAGCTATTTTCTCCACTTTTCCGTCCTAGGAAAACACGTAAGGAGAGACGGAAGGAAAAGTGGGAAGGCGCATCGATAAGACACGGTTGGGGTCTGGCAGGAGAAGGTGCTGATGGTCCCACACGTCAATCGAAGGGAGTCGGAACGCAGTGTGACCAGGCGAGCAAGGTTACTGGACCCTCGAAGGTAGAGACTGCTCCAGCCCCTGTCAATATCCCGGACGTGTGGGCCTCAAGTGCGGACCTAGTGTGGGAGCAGAACAACGACCCCACACTGGTGCACGCTTGGGAACAGGTCCGGTCTATTGAGGGTAAGGATGTTGACGGCATTGGGACGCTGGTATATCCCCATTTCGTGGTAGAGGGGCACTTGCTTTATAGGGTAAACCCAGCCCCGGCACAGGACAGCCTGTCAAACAGTTGATGGTTCCCCGCCCTGTCGACCAGAGGTCATGAGGCTGGCGCATGACGCCCCTTTGCAGGACATCTTGGCGTGGACAAGACGAGGGACCGAATACTGGCTCGATTTTACTGGGCAGGGCTCTACATCGAAGTGGCGAAATATGTAGCTAGCTGCCCAGAATGTCAGAGAGTAGCACCGGTCGAGTGCGCCCGCCTCTGGTCCCACTGCCTATTGTCTCCACTCCCTTTGAACGCGCTGCAATGGACATAGTTGGGCCAGTGCTGCCTTCTGATTCTGGGTACACGCACATATTAGTGATGGTGGATTATGCAACGCGGTACCGGAAGCAGTTCCGCTGCGGTCCACTAGTGCCACTGCAATTGCGGCGAATTAAGTCAGATTATGGCTAGGTAGGGATCCCAAAAGAAATATTGACTGATCATGGAACAAACTTCTTGTCGAAAACGCTACAGCAGGTGTACAAAATTCTAAAAATACGTCCCATTAGGACGTCCGCTTATCATCCCCAAACGGATGGGCTGGTGGAACGCTTTAACCAAACATTAAAGCAAATGTTGAAACGGTTTGTGAGTCAGGAGCAGAAACATTGGGCCACCCTTCTTCCTTACCTGCTCTTCGCAGTGAGAGAGGTGCCTCAGAGCTCAACGGGATTTTCCCCTTTGAGCTATTATATGGCCGGCAGCCACGGGCATCCTCGACCTGTTGAGAGAAGGTTGGGAAGAACACAAAGGCTCCTCTAAAAATGTAGTGCAGCATGTGCTCCTACTGCGTGATCGCCTTGATTTAATTGGTCGACTGGCTCAGGATAATCTCAGATCGGCTCAACATCGGCAACAGCGGCATTACAATACTAATGCACGAATTCGAACCTTTCGCCAGGAGATAAAGTAATGCTGCTTCTTCCATCATTGGAATCGAAACTGTGTGCTAAATGGCAGGGGCCATATGAGGTGATACGGGCCATAGGATTAGTGAATTATGAAATTAGACAGCCCGATCGCGAAATAAAACAGAAATCTATCATGTCAATTTGTTAAAGCCCTGGAAGGCAAGGGAGGTCTTATTCATAGCCCCAGGCGAGATAGAGGATGACTTAGGACCCTGTATAGAGACCCCTAGCCCCAGCCAAATTTCAATGGGGAAACAGTTACTTCGGATCAGCAAGTAGAATTGCGTAAGTTGATTGGGAAATTTGGGGATGTGTTTTCTGACGTGCCCGCAGAACTAACCTTACCAAATATGCTGTTATTACTCCGCCAGGTGTCACTGTTCGGGAGAGGCCCTACCGATCCCAGAAAGCCGGGCGGAGTGGCGCCCAGAACGAGGTGAGGGCGATGCTTGAACTTGGGGTCATTGAGCCTTCCAGAAGCGAGTGGTGCAGTCCTATTGTTATAGTGGCCAAGAAGGACGGCACTAATCGCTTCTGTGTCGATTTTCGAAAGGTCAATGCTATCGCCAAGTTCGACGCCTACCCCATGCCTCGGATCGACGAACTCCTCGACCGACTGGGGACGGCCGGGTTTATCTCAACTCTGGACCTGACGAAGGGATATTGGCAGATCCCTTTAACCCGCGATTCATGTGAAAAACGGCATTTTCAACTCCGGATGGTCTGTTCCATTTTAAAACCATGCCGCTTGGGCTACATGGTGCGCCGCCGCCTTTCAGAGACTGATGGACGAGGTGTTACATCCCCATCGTGAGTATGCAGCAGCTTATATTGACGATGTGGTGATATATAGCTCCACCTGGAGAGAGCATGTAATTCGACTTACAGCCGTCCTTCAGTCTCTAAGGGCTGCCCGGCTGACAGCCAACCTGAAAAATGTGCGCTTGCTAAATCTGAAACTCAGTACTTAGGATTTATTATGGGAAACGGACAGGTGAAACCCGTAGCCACCAAAGTCCAGGCTTTGGTGGACGCGGCGTCCCCAAAACTAAATCCCAGGTGAGGTCACTGTTAGGATTGGCCGGTTATTACCGCCGCTTTATCCCCGAGTATGCCACCGTGGTCGATCCTCTGGTGAACCTCACTAAGAAAAGTGCACCAAATTTAGTCAAGTGGTCAGAAGAGTGTCAGGGAGCGTTTGAGACCATTAAGTGCAGACTGTGCCAGGCTCCTGCGCTAATATTACCAGACTTTAGCAAGAGATTCCTCCTCCATACTGACGCGCCAGAGGTTGGTTTGGGGCGGTCTTGTCCCAGAGGGTTAACGGGTGGAGCACCCCATTCTTTACATCAGCAAAAAATGCTTCCTAGGGAGCGCAATTACTCAGTTGTAGAGAAGGAGTGCTTGGCCATTAAATGGGCGACTCACTCCCTCAGATATTACTTACTGGGACATTCATTTGATCTAGTCACGGACCACGCCCCACTCAGATGGTTAAGCACTATGAAGGATAGCAATGCTCGGATAACTCGGTGGTATTTGGCATTGCAGCCTTACATGTATCGTATGGTACATCGTGCAGGGAAAGATCACCAAAATGCGGATTATTTTTCCCGGAGGGGGAGTAATGGGGTTGGTAGGTTTGGCCGAGTGTTCCTTCGGCTCCACTCTGAGCGGTGGGATATGTGACAAAGAGAGAGTGAACTCTTGTTTTAGATCTCCTTCCGACCGGTGAGGACGCTGGGGAGGAGGAGCAGGCAGAGCCGCTGCGCAACGCCACAGACCCGGTCGGGAAGCGCGGTGGCAATCACGCATTGGTTGACGGCGATTGCCCTCGCTGACCAATGGGGACGGGATGGAGCGCACAAAAGGGGCGTGGCTCAGGGTTCTGTTCCTTCTGGCAAGGTACAGTGTGTGTGAGAGAGAGAGAGAGAGAGAGAGAGCGAGCGAGACTGCGAGAGATACAAAGGGGATTATAAACAGGGGAAAAGGAATACGAGGAGTTTTTTATTGTGTCTTGTAAATATACCTGCTAATCCCTTCACCCTTTGTCTGTCCATAGAGCACTAACGGGACGCCCGGGATTACGTGTGAGGAGCGCGGACCCGAAGTGCCGGACTGTTTACCCGTGTGCAACCCCGCTTGGATTGAGGGGAGACGGACTGTGTTTTTGTGTTGCGTTTATTGTTTTGGTTCCGTTTTCGTTGGGACTGCAACCCTTTTCACTTTTGTTTGGTCGGGTTACCCATTGTTGGGTATCCCGGCGCTCTTATTATTGTTTGTCGGGTTACACATTGTTGTGTATCTTGGCGTCCTTACTTCTTATTTAGTTTGTGGCAAAATAAAGCCGGGCGCGGGTACCACATACTTGGATTGGTCTGTCAATCATTTCATCACGCACTCAGCCAAACTGTCACACTGCACCAAAGGCATTCTTGTGTTAAAGGAGATTCCTCTCCACATCATCACACTTCCACCGCCCCACCGGTTGCCTTGAACAATGCAATAGTCAGCAGAATGCTCACCACGACGTGGTGGGCCGGTGTGGTGACCCTCTGCCTTCTAGGACGTGGCCTGTCCCTCACAGAGCCGGTTTCCTGGTTTCTATGGACTAGTCTGCTGATTGTTGAAGCAGAACATCTCATTCTCTGGGCAACTTCTCTCACAGACAGGCCACCTTCAATCATGCCGATATCAACCAGGCGATCTTCATTACTCAAGCGGGGCATGGTTGTATCTTTCGCTGTACTTGTGTTAATTAAAATCATGTCTCTTCAAATGGCTATTTATACAGATTCTTAAATCAACTCATTTGGGCAATTTTAACTCAACTCAAATACCAAACACTGAGCACCTGGCGTTTTTATGAAATCACATGACTTGAACTCAGTATTTTGTTAATACTACAATACTACTCAAACAATCAACAAACCTATCTGCTCACTATTTAAAATGTAAATAACATTATGTATGTGCCCAATGAGCTATTGATGTAAAACTTACCGATTGTTGTGTTTTTATTGTGCATCAAATATATATATATATATGTGCTAATTATTTCTTGTTATGTTTATATCTACTTTCATACATTTAACTTTGTCCTTATCAGCCAGTTTGTGATACTGTTTAAGCCTAATATGGGTTTCCTTGTGGATGTTCGTTTGGTTACCGTTAGATACTATATAATTTATTTACAATAAACAGCTCTTGATTAAGTATACTCCTACTGGCTCCCTGAAATCTCTTTTTACGCTGTAACTTATTACTTGCGGTTTCCTGAATAGTTTATGCTTTTTTTGTTAGGGGTCAGTATACATTTATGGCCTAAGTGTTTAGCTTTTCTTACTAAGGAAGTTTGTTACAAGGTTAGTGTTGGTGTTTTGATGTGTGCTGTGCTGTTAATATTAGAGTTAATGTTGGTGATAAGGTGAGTGTTGATGTTTTGATGTTTTTTGTCTAAACCTTTTATTTCGGCCTAACTGTTTGTTTGTTAATGTTTTTGTAATAAACGTCTGCAGTAGCTCTTAAACTGCAGCTTCTTGTGTCCGGAGTCTCCTCCTGACGGAAACAGCATTGCCAGGGACGCTATTCTTTCACAATACCACACAGCTGTGCTTTTATTAAGTGAGCCACGTAGGGAGCACCCTTTTACTACCAGCACCACAGCATGGTACATTCTGTTTGTAATGATCTGAACAATGGCATATTTTAACTGTAAACACAAACCTTAACTCTCCCTGGTTATTGTTGTGAAAAAAAGCTAGTTAAAGAATTATTTTTTTATCATTAATTATCACATTCTAATCTGCTTCAATTTCAAATGCCAGTATTTAAAAAAAGAAAATGGAGGTATGTGACAGTCTGGCTTGCAGTGGTGACGTCACGGACCAGGAAGTAACTGAGTCAAACAATGGATGGGCGGGTGAAACTGAGTGGAACGGCACTCAGCTGGATTTATTAATAATTAAACAAAACAAAATATTTAAACAAAACAACAAAACACAAACCAAAGGGCACGAGGGCCAAACGAATAAACAGACAAACAAGTAAGTGGCGTGCTGGCTAAACCAGCACGTTTTAGCAATTGTTTTGCTCGCTCTCCGTGTTCTCCGCACTTTCCTCTCTGTACACCCAACCAACGCAGAACGGACTGCTGCAGGTTCTTATACTCTGGCCGAGGGGTTAACTAGCTGTTAATTATCTTATTACCCTCGGCCACAGTCTGCATCGTTTAGTAAGGATGCATGACTGTCAGCTAGTTAAATAATCAGTAGCTGATCAGTCATGCATCCTCACGGGGTTTTTAAAATATAAAAGACGCGGCGCTGTTATCCGCGCCGCAAACAATAATACAAATAATAATAATAGGGGCGGGACACTCCGCCACACATGCCCCCCCTTGTGCGCAGCACACATGGCCTTTTCGGCCACCTCCCCCCCTTATTCCCTAAAGTCCCGGCTAGCAGTCCCGGCGCAGGAACAGGGGCAGCGGGCTCCGGCCATCCTCTCTCCTGCAGCGAAATTGCTGCGGGGGGAGCTGGTCTCCTGACCTCCCCTTCTTCATGGCTGGCAGCTGCCCTTCATGGGGCTCCAGCCACAGTATTTCCTGCCGCGAAGTGCGGCTGGGGAGCTGGTCTTCTGACCTCCTCCCCTTCTTCGTGGCCGGCAGCTGCCCTTCATGGGGCTCCAGCCACAATATTTCCTGCCGCGAAAGTGCGGCTGGGGAGCTGGTCTCCTGACCTCCCCCTTTTCCGTGGCCGGCAGCTCCCCTTCATGGGGCTCCAGCCACAGTATTTCCTGCCGCGAAAGTGCGGCTGGGGGAGCTGGTCTCCTGACCTCCCCCCCCTTTTCCGTGGCCGGCAGCTCCCGTTCATGGGGCTCCAGCCACAGTATTTCCTGCCGTATGGCAGGACTGGTAGCGACCCCAAGCAAAACAGGACCCTCGGGAGGCGATGGCAGCAGCAGCGGACCCTCGGGAGGCGACGGCAGCAGCAGCGGACCCCCGGGAGGCGACGGCAGCAGCAGCAGTAGCGGACCCTCCGGAGGCGAACTCGGGAGGGGAGCCCCTGGCCATGGAGGCGGCAGCGGAGCTCCACTTCTCCCTCGTACCCTATAACTGGTGGCTCTCCAGGCGATGCGGAGCAACAGGCAGCCCCAGGCGATCGGGGCAACAGGCAGCCCCAGGCGATGCGGAGCAACAGGCAGCCCCAGGCGATGCGGAGCAACAGGCAGCCCCAGGCGATGCGAGACAGGCCTTCTTGGGCGGCGAGGCAGGCATCCTTGGGCAAGTGAGGCAGGCATCCTTGGGCGGCGAGGCAGGCATCCTTGGGCTAAGTGAGGCAGGCATCCTTGGGCGAAGTGAGGCAGGCATCCTTGGTAGGTGCGAAGCAACAGGCATCCTTGGGCGGTGCGAGGCAGGGCAGGAGCAGTTCTTCCCATGATGGTGGATGTGGAACCAGCAGGTATTCACCCTCTGCTGGTGGAGGTGGAGATGGAACCAGCAGGTATTCACCCTCTGCTGGTGGAGGTGGGAGGGGCAAGCAGTCCTCCCACGGGGTTGAGGCGGAACCAGCAGGTATTCACCCTCTGCTGGTGGAGCTGGGAGCGGCAAGCAGTCCTCCCACGGCGGTTGAGGCGGAACCAGCAGGCATTCACCCTCTGCTGGTGGAGCTGGGAGCGGCAAGCTGTTCTCCCACGGCGGTTGAGGCAGAACCAGCAGGTATTCACCCTCTGCTGGTGGAGGTGGGAGGGTCAAGCAATCCTCCCACAGCGGTTGAGGCGGAACCAGCAGGAATTCACCCTCTGCTGGTGGAGCTGGGAGCGGTAAGCAGTCCTCCCACGGCGCTTGAGACGGAACCAGCAGGCATTCACCCTCTGCTGGTGGGGCTGGGAGGGGCAAGCAGTCCTCCCACGGCGGTTGAGGCAGAACCAGCAGGCATTCACCCTCTGCTGGTGGAGGTGGCGGAGACAGAGGCAGCTCTTGCTGCTCTGCACCTGGCGGTGGTGGAGACAGAAGCAGCTCCTGCTGCTCTGCTCCTGGCGGTGGTGGAGACAGAGGCAGCTCCTGCTGCTCTGCTCCTGGTGGTGGTGGAGACAGAGGCAGCTCCTGCTGCTCTGCTCCTGGTGGTGGTGGAGACAGAGGCAGCTCCTGCTGCTCTGCTCCTGGTGGTGGTGGAGACAGAGGCAGCTCCTGCTGCTCTGCTCCTGGTGGTGGTGGAGACAGAGGCAGCTCCTGCTGCTCTGCTCCTGGTGGTGGTGGAGACAGAGGCAGCTCCTGCTGCTCTGCTCCTGGTGGTGGTGGAGACAGAGGCAGCTCCTGCTGCTCTGCTCCTGGTGGTGGTGGAGACAGAGGCAGCTCCTGCTGCTCTGCTCCTAGTGCTGGAGACAGTGGCGAGGGCTCCTCACCCTCTAACGCTGGAGACGGCAGCAACGGCTCCTCTCCCTCTGGCGTTGGAGACGGCAGCAACGGCTCCTCTCCTCTGGCGCTGGAGACGGCAGCAATGACTCCTCTCCCTCTGGAGAAGGCAGCGATGACTCCTCTCCTCTGGCGCTGGAGACAACAGCAATGGCTCCTCTCCCTCTGGCGCTGGAGATGACAGCAATGGCTCCTCTCCCTCGGGCGTTGGAGACGACAGCAATGGCTCCTCTCCCTCTGGCGCTGGAGATGGCAGCGGCTGGGCTTTTCCCCGATGGAGCTGGAGATAGCGGTAGCCCTGCCATATCTGCAGCCAGGTAGCGGATTACCATGTCCGCAACCTCCGCTGAGGACACTGGGCAGTGTTGCTTTTCCCAGGCTTCCCATCGCTCTCCATCTCTGGCCCACAGGAGGTTGATCACATCGGGAGGGCCTCTTCAGCATTCCTCCCAGGCTCCACCAGCCAGCCCCAGATTCCCTCAGAGGAGAGTGAACTCGTCTTAGCCAGCGGGCCCTCTCCCCTGACGCCGGACGCCAGGCTCCTCCATCTTCTGCCATGCGTGGCTCTGGCTGAGTGGAAGATACCTTACCTCGCCACACAGGAAGCACCACCCTTCCTCATCCAGACAGGCAAGGCAAACATCCGGCGTAGTAGAGACGCCGACGGGACCTGTGACCGGGCCCGCTGCTCTTGATGCGCCACCTGCTGCTGTTGCTGCTTTCTTCGCCGCTTCTTCCCATTTTTTTTTTTTTTTTTTTTTTTTTTTCAAACACAAAAACACTTTTCGAAAAAAATAAAAACGCCCTTTGTATTCCTGGTCCGGCTCCTGGAGGCGTTTGTCCCACGCAGGACACCATATGTGACAGTCTGGCTTGCAGTGGTGACGCCATGGACCAGGAAGTAACTGAGTCAAACAATGGATGGCGGGTGAAACTGAGTGGAACGGCACTCAGCTGGATTTATTAATAATTAAACAAAACAAAATATTTAAACAAAACAACAAAACACAAACCAAAGGGCACGAGGGCCAAACGAATAAACAGACAAACAGTAAGTGGCGTGCTGGCTAAACCAGCACGTTTTAGCAATTGTTTTTGCTCGCTCTCCCGTGTTCTCCGTACTTTCCTCTCTGTACACCCAACCAACGCAGAACGGACTGCTGCAGGTTCTTATACTCTGGCCGAGGGGTTAACTAGCTGTTAATTATCTTATTACCCTCGGCCACAGTCTGCATCGCGTTAGTAAGGATGCATGACTGTCAGCTAGTTAAATAATCAGTAGCTGATCAGTCATGCATCCTCACGGGTTTTTAAAATATAAAAGACGCGGCGCTGTTATCCGCCGCAAAACAATAATACAAATAATAATAATAGGGCGGACACTCCATACAAGGTATTAACCACACTCTACACAGTAAAACACTAATAACAAGAATGGCAATTATTATAGGATATTTTATTTTGCAGATCAGATGTGCCAATTATTCTAGTATTCAATATTAAAATTATTGATAACATTCATTGAAGAAAAAAAACACTCTGTGAAAGTATACATTTCTAGCATTGAATAACATTTGAATTGTGATTTATATACAGTGTAACCCGCTCAATATCCCCATTACTGTGCAGAGTTATTTGGGGATGTTATGCGGGTTGGGATATAAACAGGGTCCCACCACGCAGTAGAAAGTAAGGGACATTTAAGCACTCCATATTCAACTGTTTTACATATAAACAAAGAAAAATGAATATAATCCATATCTGTACGTCTTTTATTGCAATATTATACTAATATTACAGTACTGTAACATCAAATAGGTTTTACTTTACTTTAATTAAACAATAGCAGAAATTAATTATTTGTCTAGATAGCTCAAACAAACGCAAACAATTGCTGCATACTTTAATTAGCTAGCTGACATTATATCAGTGCAGGGGGAAACCAGTCCACGAAAACACTTACCACACCATAAGCTTATGTTTATTGCTGTAACGCAACATAATTACTGTAGCTAACAACTCAAACAACGCTATGTGTACAATCTAATAAAATCAGGAACAACAAAGCCAGCTACCGTTACTATATATAACATTAACGTTAGTTACTGTTTCTTTCAATTTCTTAGCTTGCTGTTGCTTGTGAAAACGATTAGCCTATACTAACGTTAAACACATTTAAAACCAATGTGTGTGGTTGGCTTGGTAACGCTGCAACATAGTGTACTTTACCATATAAACAGTACAACAGATCCTACCTTAAATTTTTTGATTGTGAAAAGAGAACATCGGTTGAAAAACGTATTGTCCTTATTTTAAAAAGTCATGCAATGTTGCCTGGTGGGTGTTGAGGGGATAATAAGCGGGGTTCCTAGTGATATTAAAATAGTTAATTTAACATAGAAACCTGGCAAGTGGTTTTAAAAAAAAACATGATAATAAGCGGGTTGGGATATTAACCGAGGGGACATCAAACAGGTTACACTGTATGTATATACAGGTAGTGGACAAAAAAATGGAAACACCTGGGTAAATGAGGGACACCAAGTATATTGAAAGCAAGGGTTTCCACACAGGTGTGGCTCATGCATTAATTTGAAGTGCAAGGCAAAACAGGTGAGCAACTGCAGATCAATTGACTGCAAATTTCAACCTGGGGCAGGACATATATAAAGTAAATGTACACAAATGCACTGTTAAACTACATGTACAAACATGTAAAATGCCAGGGTCCCATTTATAATTTAAAGGATGCCAAAATTTAGATCCCACTTGAAATGCACAGATGCAATCATGTTTAAATATGTTTGCTGGAACGTCTTTCTTTCAACACTGCACTTTGAAGATGTGCTCTGGTTTGAAAAGGAGGCTGTGTGGTCCAGTGGTTAAAGAAAAGGGCTTATAACCAGGAGGTCCCCGGTTCAAATCCCACCTCAGCCACTGACTCATTGCGTGACCCTGAGCAAGTCACTTAACCTCCCTGTGCTCCATCTTTCGGGTGAGACGCCGTAGGTGACTCTGCAGCTGATGCATCGTTCACACACCCGAGTCTCTGTACGTCGCCTTGGATAAAAGCGTCTGCCGTTTTAATTAGCAGGCTGAGGCACAGGTACGATCAGACAGCATCTCTTTACTTTGATTAACTGGAACATAATGGCAACGAACCAGATGCCTCTGCAATCCCTACATAGAACACACCTAATACATAACAGAAGACCTGTGTTGCGATCGACACGCATGACGGGAAACATTCATGGATGGAATTATTGAAGTAGCTACAATCACTTTAAACGTTCAGGTAATTGCTGTATTAAGCAGCCATATTGACCAAGGAGCTGTCCCAGTACATAATGTTGAATGGTACAATGGCTGCGTTCAATCTCTTAGCCATGATTGTAAAGAGTATTAAAATAAAAAAATAAAAAGCTTTGTAAATAACAGAACCACTTTTCTAAAACACTTTGATTCCAGTGGAAGACTGAATGCAGTATGATGGACTAGGTAGGCAAGTTAAACCCATTCATCTTAGTAATATCTTCTACATGAATGATATTGCTCCAATAGTTTGACCCTTTTAAGCGTTTTATATGCACATACATACAGGGTATAAATGCATTCCTCCTTTAAGAGAGGCTGGGGAAAGGTCTTGGAAATATTACAGCAGGGCAGATTTCAAAACTACACAGATGTGCTTGGAATCCTTGGTAGTTTATTTACTGAGGATGAAATTCATGTCAGTACCACATATTATTTAATTTTTTTTACATCACCTTGTCTATATTTATTGAACCAAACTCAAGTTTTAGCGGAGTCCATGGTTTAGTAAGATGCTACTGTACTAGTTTTTATTTATCACATTTTGCATACTCGCCCGTTGCAAAAGTCTTCATACTCTGCCATTGCTGACCATGTTGACCAAAGGTTTATTTCCTTTTGTTTTTAGTAAAAAAAATTAGCGTAAGAATGTGTAACTTCATTTTCAAACACTATTGTCATAATATTCATAAATTTACTAACACCATATTTTTTTCTGTCTTGGAAACTTGTTTTTCTAAAAGGTCCTGAAGTGGGATCCAGAATCCAGACTATAATCCTGTTGAGTGTGTGTGTGTGTGTGTGTGTGTGTGTGTGTGTGTGTGTGTGTGTGCGCGTGTCGGTGTGTGTGCACGTCTGTGTGTGCTTGTGTGTGCGTGCGTGTGTGGGGGGGTGGGTTACCTCAAGCCACAGCTGCATCACTTCCAGCCTTCTAGAAAGCACTCAGAACCAAGGATAAGAGGTCTGGCAGATAATATCCACCAGTGACAACCAAGCTAGTTCAATCCATGCCTAATCGTGTAGAAGCTGTAAAGAAAGCTAAAGGAGGCCCAGTCTAGTACTAATGAGACATTAAAATGCTGATGATTCTCTGGGGTATGAACACTTCTTGGGCATCAAAATGGACAAAACAATGTTTAGAAGAGAAAAAAATATATTTGGTAGATGTATAGATATTAAGACAACAATGTTTAATCAAAATTAGTTTGTTGAATTCCAGGTTGTTTCTAAAACTTTTCTTGGAAAAAAATGGAAATAAAACATAAATAAAATGGTCAGTAGTGGTAAAGTATTGACTTTTTGAGGCCACTGTATTTGCTCTGGCTTAAAAAGCATGTCACTGTATTTACTCTGGTTTGAAAAGCATGTCACTGTATTTACTCTGGTTTGAAAAGCATGTCACTGTATTTGCTCTAGTTTAAAAAGCATGTCACTGTATTTGCTCTAGTTTAAAAAGCATGTCACTGTATTTACTCTGGTTTGAAAAGCATGTCACTGTATTTGCTCTGGTTTAAAAAGCATGTCACTGTATTTGCTGTAGTTTAAAAAGCATGTCACTGTATTTGCTCTGGTTTGAAAAGCATGTCACTGTATTTGCTCTGGTTTAAAAAGCATGTCACTGTATTTGCTCTGGTTTGAAAAGCATGTCACTGTATTTGCTCTGGTTTAAGAAGCATTTTTCATAACAAAAAAAGCACAATTGTCCATTGGTAACTAAAATCTGCATGAGAAGGCACCACAATGTTCTATTTAGATTTATAAAACACTAAATAAGATGGATTTTTCATAGATATTCTCTCAAAATGTAGAATACCCAGAGGTGGTTTGGTTTCTCATACAGCATACTTAGGGCTCTTTGTTTTTATTTTTTATTTGTGGTCACGTGATGCCCCTTTAAAGTTCTATTGAGCCGACTCCGTTTCTTAATTAAACTCTTGGAAATTGATTGTGAAACAAGATCACTTTAGTTTTTTCCTGTAACTAGAATGAGACGATGATTCTGTTTCATTGATAATGTAATGAAACAGAATCCTTATTTTTAATTCAAACCGAATACAAAAAGCAAGTTCTGTTGAATTGCTTTTCCCGGATTTAAAATCTTAATGACTCGTTGCAAAAATGTTATAACCAGTTTTGCAAATAATAGTTTCCTCTTAATTATGATTTAATTTAATTGTATTTAATTTAACTTCACTCGCTGTTCAGTTTGAATTACAGTTAAGGAGCTGCCTTTTTTAACATTAGCAATGAAACAGAATCACCGTCCCAATCAAGTTACGGGAGAAAAAACTAAAGTGAACCTGTTTCACAATCAACACTTTTCCAAGAGTTTTTGAGTCGGCTAAAAAAAAAAAAAAAAAAAAAAAAAGAGCCATCATTTGATCAAAAACAAAAACTGAAACAAAGAGCCCTAAAGTATACTGTATAGAACTGTATTACTGTCAAACAACACTGCATCTACTGTGCCCAACGTAATTACCTTAATACTTCACACAGTTTTGCAGTAGTTCACCGGCATCTGCTCTCAAGTTTCTGTGTGTAAAGAGGCAATTGGCCTGGTCACAGGAGCGTAGTATGTCTACTGACCTTCAGTTCTAACTTGGAGAAAAAAATGTGGGTAATTGGGCATAAATTAAACAAATCCAGTTTAATTGTGAATCTCAAATCGCATAAAGATTGGAAACAAAATCTATTAAGTAGAATGCATTTGGGAACTGAATAGTGTTCTTTTGAAGGGATCCAAATCTCAATTTACATTAAAGCTTTTGAATGGGCACTTTATAATGTTTAACAGTGTTTCACAGATATGTTTGATATCAATATGAAGAACAGCACAGTCCAAATGTGTCACAAACCCAAAAGACAACAAAACAAAACTCTTCTTCACTTGAATATTGTCGCCCGGGAAACTATTATATTGTCTTGTTAATTGAAACAAAAGGCCAGAATGAAAAGCACAAAGCTCCCTTATTTAAACACAAGCTCCCCTGCTGAAAATGTAGATGTTTAACGCATTCTAATTTCTTCAGTTAGAGCATTTGGATAGCTGGCACACTTGAATATGGATGGACATACTCATTGTAAATATTCACAGATCATGTTAGCTCTCTCCTGCCTTTTCCAACTGTACTGATTTTCACTATTATTATTATTATTATTATTATTATTATTATTATTATTATTATTATTATATTTTATGTATTTTACTTTTTTTATTTAGTAGTCGCCAATTATTTTTTGTATTTTTTCTCCTAATTTAGAATATCCAATTATTTTAGGCTCAGCTCACTGTTACCACCCCCACGCTGACTCTGGAGCGGCGAAGACGAGCACACACTGTCCTCCGAAGCGTGTGCCGTCAGCCAACCTCTAAGAAAAGGGCTACTACTAATAAATAAATAAATAAATTAATAATAATAATAATAATAATAATAATAATAATAATAATAATAATAATAATAATAATAATGCATGGGGTAAATAATAACGGTTTTGCAGTCCCAAATAATAAACACAAGTATCCTTCCCACAATGTCACCAGTCCTGGATGCGTGCTGTAGTGCTCGTGGTGGATGATACAGTTTATTGCATGACAATAGTGCAGTGCTGTTCCGGGTTTTGTGCTTGCCCTTGGCGACAGCTCCAGAACATGTTAGCCGTCTATTAATACAACAGGCAACAATTACAGACAAAACAAAACAAACACTCACAATATGTTATCACGATACTGCACAGGTCCTTCTGGGTTATTTACTCGTAAGCAAAGCGAAGGAACAGATTGTATCTCTCCATCCCCTTTTATGCCGTCACACATGACCCTTGGTAAACGAGTGTAGCCGCCTCCAACTCCGTGACTGCCACATAGTTTCCCTTCCGGGTCGATGAGTTAATGCACCGGAGTTCCGCCCCCTTTCTGGCTGGCCGACTTCCCTTGAACCCTGGGAAAGAACTGTCGGGCCAACTCGTCCAAGGTACTCTGTTCTCGCTACTTAGCGCCCTCACAGGTCAGGAGGGAGATTTACCACCAAGAATCACTGTATTTCTGTCACAGTCACTTACAATAGGACATTGATTTAACATGTCATCCGCAGGAGGGAGCACAAGGAGGTTAAGTGACTTGCTTAGGGTCACACAGTGAGTCAGTCAGTGGCAGAGGTGGGATTTGAACCATTGACCTTCTGGTTACAAGCCTTTAACCTCTGGACCACACTGCTCCAAAAATAATATGTATGTACAGAGGTGGATAATAATATTTTAACAACTTGTTAGTGCTGTATATATATTTCCTAATACTAAAATAATGTGAAGATCCCACAATATCTGATGTATTCCGTGTGTTTTTGTTCAAACACTCTCCTCCACTCTGCTTTGTTTTCAGTCATCTCCTGTTGAAAGGCTGCCATGGCTATGTTGCCTGCTCTGGGATTTGTGCCCACACAGCGGGTAAGTTAAAGAGCACTTAACACAGCATAAGGAGGTTTGAGAAGGGGGAGAATAGGCCCGAGTCGGGAAGAGGCTGTCTCTGAGAGTGCTAAATATCAATCTCTGCCTGGCCTCTGACTCACTGGCCCTATCTAGCAACGAGTGCACATGAACACGCACATTCTGTCAGAGGAATACAATCATTTCAATGGATAAAACTAGAAAGAGACAGTGTGTTGCAGATAGGACCAGGGCAATTCAAGTTATAATTCCTTGCTTTTTTGTTTCATCATTGCTCTTCCACTGGGCCAGATTTAAGAAGGTTTTTACAGCAAAATACAATTTGCTACATTATTAAATAACTTAGAAACAGACAACTTAAAAAATACTTCAGTCCTTAAAGTACACAGAACTAACAGAATAATTCAATACATGTTTCCCATTATGCATTTCTATAGGTTTGTTTCAACAAACATGCATTTTCTTCCAGGAAGTCTGTTAGAGCTTCACTTCCTTGGTATTTCACCCCAGCAGTGCTACTGGCTGAAAGCATGGCATACAATAGGAGTCGAAGCTGAGGGGAATGAGCCAGGAAGTGCAACACAATCTAAAAGCAAGGCTTACCCACAAAGATTTCTTTAACTTAGTGTAGAAGCCAATTTCATGTTTTAAAATGAAAATACATTGCCAAATGAGACCAATTCCGTGAATGGACATGCATGATGGGGAAAATTCATGTAACTATTTTGTCAAAACAACTCCAGTAAATCTTAACATACCTGTAATGCCGTCATTTAGGATGTCTTGCATGTTCCTATGTGAAATACACACACATATTATGGTGAAGGTGAATTTGGAAAAAAGAAAAATTAAAAAGTTATTAGTGAAGAAAAGTTATAGATCTCACCATGTAGATCAGAGATGCCGTCAAGGATAAAGAAGTGTGAGTTGGGGGGGGGGGGGGAGGAACAATGTTGGCGACTAGATCTGTGCATAAAGACCCTTAACATTGTATATATACTGTATATATTACAAAGCACAAGGGTAGCTCTTACTTCCAGTAACATTCTATAATGATGTCAATGTAAAGCATGTGACTTTACCCTGAGCTCATAGTCATACTGCTGCAGAGGTGTGACATGCAGGAGGGTGAACCACAAATCTACAGAGCCTTCCACTGTAGCTACACTCCCCTAACACAGCAGGGTGAACCTCAAATCTACAGAGCCTTCAAACTGTAGCAACACTCCCCTAACACAGCAGGGTAAACCTCAAATCTACAGAGCCTTCCACTGTATCAACACTCCCCTAACACAGCAGAGTGAACCACAAATCTACAGAGCCTTCCACTGTAGCAGCACTCCCCTAACACAGCAGGGTGAACCACAAATCTACAGAGCCTTCCACTGTAGCAACACTCCGCTAACACAGCAGGGTGAACCTCAAATCTACAGAGCCTTCCACTGTAGCTACACTCCCCTAACACAGCAGAGTGAACCACAAATCTACAGTGCCTTCCACTGTAGCAACACTCCCCTAACACAGCAGGGTGAACCACAAATCTACAGGGCCTTCCACTGTAGCAACACTCCCCGAACACAGCAGAGTGAACCACAGATCTACAGAGCCTTCCACTGTAGCTTCACTCCCTTAACACAGCAGGGTGAACCACAAATCTACAGAGCCTTCCACTGTAGCAACACTCCCCGAACACAGCAGAGTGAACCACAAATCTACAGAGCCTTCCACTGTAGCAACACTCCCCTAAACATGAACCCTTTAACTGTCACTCAGTACGTTTACATGGATTCAGAATATGACGTATTTGGAATACTAGAACATTCCGAATGCTCTGTATACCTGCAGGTGGAATTCTCTTATTCCTTTCATGTTCTGCGTTTCCATGGTAAACGGAATATTCCTTTTATGCCATTAACACATGTGTACGTTGCTTCCCACTGCAAACCAAAAGAGTGCTGAGTGTAGTAGAATAGCTTGTTGTTTCTTGTAAAGAGCTGGTAGTGGGGACGTATATTTCTGTTATTTGTTTTAGTTTTTTCAAATATGGAATCTGATATTTTGAGATTGTATGTTATTCATAAGGTTCAAATAAGGAAAAATGTATATATTCGCCCAACTTCTGTTCTGTTTTTTTTTTTTTGCTTTATAGTCCTGTCCTTTTCAAACTTATCAAACTTCATGATTTTTTTCTGCCATCCTTTTAAACAGTTCTGCATATCTCTGTTTCTTGCCATCAAGATGCTTTACGACTTTAAAATCCTTAATAAAAGTGATGTCTCCTCATCAGACCAAAAGTAGCTGTGTTTTCTCGCACGCGACGTCATGTTTACTGCTGTGAGTTGTTATTGTGCGTGTCTGTTGTGGGTTACGCATCACAGTTGGAATATGCTGTTTACATGGCTTTATATTCCACTAGTATTCTGCATACTAGTGGAATATGCCACCTGCAATATTCCGAATATGCAGTGGAATATTCCTCTTCATATTCCGAATATGCTGTTTACATGGCGGAATATAGATTCAAATTATTCAGTATTCCGCATACTAGTGGAACATCACTGACCATGTAAAAGCACTGAGTGATCAAATTGGACATCTGAGAAACAAAACAGAGATAGATTTTAACTTAGATAATTCACAGACCAAAACTTGGGAAGATTTTTTTTTTTTTTGCCATACTAAAACAAAGAAATCCTGTGGCAACATTCTCTCAACCACCTGGCTGAGCAAACAGACATATCGCTTACTAAAGTAGGCTCTTTCGACTGCACACACTCATTGCCCTGACTAAACTGATTACCGCAGCCTTGTTTATTTAACGTTGAAATCGGAATGGAGGAGTATTTGCTTCACAATGAGATACATTATTTTAATTACAGAGCAGTAAGGATTATAAAACAATATTTGCCTGATAAAATAAAGGCTGGTGTGATCATTCAGTCCGTGTCATGTAGACTGGTAGAGTAAATTCAATCTGACTGCTTCATTTAAAAATCCAGTTAGAAAATATTATGCTCAAACCTCCGTTTCCCTTTTCCATAACAAACGGTTATATTGAGACTTGTTTGTGTCGATGACCACTAGAAAACGATTGCTGGTTACGTGGAGCTCAACTTCCAGAATAGTGGCTGCAGAACAGCTGTGCACACGTGCACAATGTGCACCAAAGGATTTGATCGGGACCCAGACATTTTCTTGCAGCTATAATTTTTTTTCTCATGGGGAAAACTTATTTGGAGATTTTAAACAAACAATCTCTTTTAATGACTCATCTGGTTCTGTTTAGCTAGCTGTACACACCACAGTCCATTCACTACAAAGCACCATGTGGTCCCTCCTTCTCTCATACAGTAATGGACAGGTGTGAGTACCAATCATACTTGATTCCACATAGTTCCCACCTTTTTGCCTTTACTGTCACCAGTCCCTGAAAAGATGTCTTAAGCATCCGATCTAACATTGCAGGAGAGTCGGAGCACCAACCGAGCTTTAACTGAGTGCACACGAATATTCAGCACATTCCTTACGGCAACATTCAAAAGCACAATGTACCAATATCGACAGCGACACACAAAGAAGTGTGACGTGGATCTGGAATTGAAAGGTATATTACACATTGTTTTAGTTATTAAAATGGTTTTAATCTTGATATTTTCTATTGAATTGATTAATCACACCTGTTTGCTAGTAATATGAAATTGTATTGAAAGACAATTCCAAGTAATACAAAGTATTAACATAAAGCTATTTACTGCTTCATATTACCAGATAATGTTTAATACACATTGTGACAGGGTGGCTGGGCGGTGATGTCAAGGCAGAAGTAGGAACTAAAAACACTGACACCAAGTACTGCAGCTAAAGGCGGCGTTTGCCGTTTTATTTTTAAGTAACAAAAATAAATAAAAAGTGCAAACAGAAAAAACTGTGCTTGCAGAACAAAATAAATATTTTAAATAAAACAAATCATAAACACAAAACAACACAGGTCAGGCTGGGCAGTAGCCTTCACTGTTCCTGTATTATTATTATTATTATTATTATTTAGTTTCATGCTCTCGCTCTCTCTCCGCTCCTCTCATACACCCACCTTGTGTGCAGCGAGCTGCAGGCTTTTATGCAGGTGACCATCTCCCGATTAGCAACAAATTAAATTACTTAATTAATTCGGGAGATGGCCACCTTCTGCACAAGATTTTTATAATAGTGGATGGGGCTTCCCATCCACACTACCAACAGTATGAAACAAAAACAAACAAACATTCGGCTGTGCCATCACTAAACAAAACAATAACACAACCCACAGCGCTTATACAACAATAATAATAATAATAATAATAATAATAATAATAATAATAATAATAATAATAATACTACGAGTACTACTGCAACAACAAAAACAAACAAATGCAAAACAATACAATACACTGCACAGGGTCAGAGGGGTACCCCGTTCTAAAAATAAATAAACAAAACACTGTACAGGGCTCCTCGCCCTGTTACACACATATATTTACTTACATGTAATTTGACAGTGTGAAAATATTTGCTTACATATAACTGGAAGTTAGCCAAAGGGAGTCATTTAAAATATGAACTTGGTTTTTAAAATTTCTGTTTTTGGTATATTGTAAGCTTTCACGTTTCAGATTAACAAAGGTAACTTACTGAATGCTATTTTATTTAGGTTAGCTAAAGAGAAATTTAATTTATTGAGTGCTATTCTATATTAGCTCACTAAAGAAAAAGTACGCTATAGCTAACTGTTAACTGATTCGGTTAAAACGACTGCTAAGAAATAATAATAATAATAATAATAATAATAATAATAATAATAATAATAATAAAAGAAATGCGTGGAATAAAAATAAACTCACTTGTGACTAAGCTGACAGGATAAACGTGTAGCACTGCTGTGAATGGAAAACACTGATGAGCAAATGTTGCAAGTTTTACTATTCTTCACTCTGAGATATTGTGAAATATTCGGTATACCTTCCAGCTGCCCATTCACCAAGGTCTTTAGAAGTACCCTCCATCAATACTACACTCATTAAATCCATTTCAAAAAACCTTATATATGTGAGAGAGAGCGAGAGAGAGGGAGGGAGGGAGAGAAGGAGGGGGAGGGTGAAGAGAGATCATGTTTTATCCTGTGTTTACAATGTGCTTCCAAAAAAAAAAAGCACCATTAATTGGCCTTGTTTATTCTCTTGTCACATTCAGTGGATGAACAGAACAGAACCTGACATACAAAGGGTGTTCGGATGGCAGAACAACAAACAGAACAAGACAGGTTTGCCTTCATTGCCCATTCATCTGTATATCCCCATCCCCATGGAGATCTCTAGACAAGGGAAGATGTGTATACATAATAATACAACAAAACAAAATACAAATCATAATATGCACAGGGGTGGGGATAACATCACAGCATAATAGTTTTTAAAGCGTTGCTTGCAATGTTACACAGTTATACACAGCTCTGCATGTATTACTGCAGAGTTTTTTTTACCCTTTCATAACGTTGATGAATCGCTGTATCAGCTTTTTTAGAGAGCGATATATCGGTAGTGAAAAATTAGGCATCGCCCCAGCCTTAGACCAGTTTGCTGCAAGGTGTTCTGTGCACCTGGACCAGGCTGCTGCAAGGTGTTCTGTGCACCTGGACCAGGCTGCTGCAAGGTGTTCTGTGCACCTGGACCAGGCTGCTGCAAGGTGTTCTGTGCACCTGGACCAGGCTGCTGCAAGGTTTTCTGTGCACCCGGACCAGGCTGCTGCAAGGTGTTCTGTGCGCCTGGACCAGGCTGCTGCAAGGTGTTCTGTGCGCCTGGACCAGGCTGCTGCAAGGTGTTCTGTGCACCTGGACCAGGCTGCTGCAAGGTGTTCTGTGCACCTGGACCAGGCTGCTGCAAGGTGTTCTGTGCACCTGGAACAGGCTGCTGCAAGGTGTTCTGTGCGCCTGGACCAGGCTGCTGCAAGGTGTTCTGTGCACCTGGACCAGGCTGCTGCAAGGTGTTCTGTGCGCCTGGACCAGGATGCTGCAAGGTGTTCTGTGCGCCTGGACCAGGATGCTGCAAGGTGTTCTGTGCACCTGGACCAGGCTGCTGCAAGGTGTTTGGTGCACCTGGACCAGGCTGCTGCAAGGTGTTCTGTGCGCCTGGACCAGGCTGCTGCAAGGTGTTCTGTGCACCTGGACCAGGCTGCTGCAAGGTGTTCTGTGCACCTGGACCAGGCTGCTGCAAGGTGTTCTGTGCGCCTGGACCAGGCTGCTGCAAGGTGTTCTGTGCACCTGGACCAGGCTGCTGCAGCAGTGTTCTGTGCACCTGGACCAGGCTGCTGCAAGGTGCTCTGTGCATATGGACCAGGCTGCTGCAAGGTGCTCTGTGCACCTAGACGATCAAGATGCACAACAGGGGTGTATTTATAACATTTATTTTCTTGAAACATAAAAGACCAGGTTTCATTCCATTTCACACAAGGAGGTCAAGGAATTTGTCCAAAGTCAGCAATGAGTCAGTGTCACAAAGATGGCTGTAGTGGGTGACGTCAGACCAGAAACCGGGAGAAACACAGGACAGACAGAGACAGTGAGGTTGGTGAAGCTGAGCACTTGGTTGTGCACAGCATTTAATAAACAAAATAAGACAACACAAAAACAGGACACGGCACTTGCGGCCAAAATAAACAGGTAAACAAAAACGAACAGACAAACAAACATGGTGAGTCAAACAGTTATTATTATTATTCTTTTTATTATATTTTATTTTACCTCCTTCTCCACACCCGTTCTCCACTCACCGAACACACAACCCCGAGTGAGTGAAACGTGCATCTATATATACTGTTGTGCTGGGATTCAATTACTAATTAATTATTCACTTGAATCCCAGCACGTGAATTAATTAAGTGCAACCTCGTGCTCACATATTACATACTTTAACTGCACGTGAAGTGATGTGCCATCCTCGTGCCTAAATACAATTATACATTTTTAAACACACGTGAAACACAGACCCGCTTATATCCCGTGTACCAATGCCTATACACCAACATTTACACACAACACGTAACATATAAACAAACTACGCACAAGGGCATGGCCACATTGCCACATATACCCCCTTGTGCAGCACACATGGCCTCAACGCCACCTCCCCTTAAAAGCCCAAAAGTCCAGGACAAAGTCTCGGCTGGGAAGGGAGGCTTCAGTGGGCCCATGGCTGGCAATGCTGTCAGCACCCCTGCCGGTAGTGGCACGCTGACAGCATGCTGGTCCACTCCTGCAGCGAACTGCTGCTGGGGAAAGTGGTCTCCTGACCTCTCCCCTGTCTTTGTAGCCGTAGCTCTCTCTTCCGGGGCTCCGCCACAGTATCTCCTGCAGCCCAGTGCTGCAGTGGGAGCAGGTCTCCTGACCTCCCCCACGATCTCCGCAGCAAAGTGCTGCAATGGGAGCAGGTCTCCTGACCTCCCCCACGATTTCCGGCAGCGAAAGTGCTGCAGTGGGAGCAGGTCTCCTGACCTCCTCCCCCTTCTTTGTGGCCGGCAGCTCCCCTTGGTGGGGTTCCGGCCACAGTACTTCCTGCTGCGATGCGGAGCAACAGGCAGCCCCAGACGATGCGGAGCAACAGGCAGCCCCAGGCGATGCGGAGCACCAGGCAGCCCCAGGTGATGCGGAGCACCAGGCAGCCCCAGGCGATGTGGAGCACC
This sequence comes from Acipenser oxyrinchus oxyrinchus, assembly GCA_030684275.1. Classification (NCBI taxonomy): domain Eukaryota; kingdom Metazoa; phylum Chordata; class Actinopteri; order Acipenseriformes; family Acipenseridae; genus Acipenser; species Acipenser oxyrinchus. The sequence continues at coordinate 24,272,565 of CM060258.1, read as the reverse complement.
AGGCAGCCCCAGGCGATGCAAGGCTGGCATCCTTGGGCGAAGCGAGGCTGGCATCCTTGGGCGAAGCGAGGCTGGCATCCTTGGGCGAAGCGAGACTCCGCTGCAGCTCCTCTTGTGGTGGAGGTGGAAGCAGCAAGCAGTCCTCCCATGTTGGGGAAGGCGGAACCAGCAGGTATTCACCCTCTGCTGGTGGAGGTGGGAGGGGCAAGCAGTCCTCCCCCGACAATGAAGGCAGAACCAGCAGGTATTCACCCTCTGCTGGTGGAGGTGGGAGGGGCAAGTAATCCTCCCATGACAATGAAGGCGGAACCAGCAGGTATTCACCCTCTGCTGGTGGAGGTGGGAGGGGCAAGTAGTCCTCCCATGACAATGAAGGTGGAACCAGCAGGTATTCACCCTCTGCTGGTGGAGGTGGGAGGGGCAAGCAGTCCTCCCACGACAATGAAGGCGGAACCAGCAGGTATTCACCCTCTGCTGGTGGAGGTGGGAGGGGCAAGCAGTCCTCCCACAACGGTGGAGGCGGAACCAGCAGGTACTCACCCTCTGCTGGTGGAGGAGGCAGAGGCAGCTCCTGCTGCTCTGCTCCTGGTGGAAGCGGTTGAGGTGGTGGAGGCAGAGCCAGCTCCTGCTGCTCTGCTCCTTGCGGTGGAGGCAGGGCAGCTCCTGCTGCTCTGCTCTTGGAGGTGGCGGAGGCAGAGGCAGCTCCTGCACCTCTCCTCCTGCCGGTGGACGTGATGGAAACAGAGGCAGCTCCTGCTGCTCTGCTCCTGGTGGAGGTGGTGGAGGCAGTGGCAGCTCCTGCTGCTCTCCTCCTGGTGGCGAAGGCAGTGGAGGTGGGAGCAGCGTGTAGTCTCCTGGCGATGGAGGTGCGAGCAGCGTAGTCTCCTGACGACGGAGGTGCGAGCAGCGGTAGTCTCCTACTGTTGCAGGGGACTGGTGCGGCCCGCCTCTCTTGCAGGGGACTGGTGCAGCTCTCCCGCTCTTGCAGGGGACTGTGGTGGAGGCAGAGACAGCTCCTGTTCCTCTCCTCCGGTGGTGACGGTGGGGGAAGTGATACCAGCAGACAATCACACTCTACTGGTGGATGGGAACCCAGCAGGCATTCACCCTCTGCTGGTGGACACGGGACAGCAGGAATTCTTCCTCTGCTGGTGGACACGGGACAGCAGGCATTCTTCCTCTGCTGGTGGAGATGGAACCAGCAGGCATTCTCCTCTGCTGGCAGCTTGGGTCCTAGGGCTGTGGAAGCACCGACTTCCCTTCTTGGGCTATGGAAGCACCGACTCCCTCTTTGGGCTGTGGACGACCGACTCCTCCCTTTGGGCTGTGGACGACCACTCCTCCCTTTGGGCTGTGGACGCACCGACTCCTCCCTTTGGGCTGTGGACGCACCCACTCCTCCCTCTTGGGCTGTGGATGCACCGACTCCTCTTGGGCTTAGGACGCTCGCTCCCCACTCAGGCGTAGGGACGCTCGGGCTCCTCCCACTCAGGCGTAGGACGCTCGGGCTCCTCCCACTCAGGCGTAGGACGTTCGGGCTCCTCCCACTCAGGCGTAGGGACGCTCGGGCTCCTCCCACTCAGGCGTAGGACGTTCGGGCTCCTCCCAGTCAGGCGAGGACGCCGGGCTCCTCCCACTCAGGCGTAGGGACGTTCGGGCTCCTCCCCCTTGGGCTGTGGACGCTCTGGCTCCTCCCCCGTGGGCCGTGGACGCTCAGGCTCCTCCCCCTTGGGCTGTGGACGCTCAGGCTCCTCCCACTTGGGCTGTGGACGCTCAGGCTCCTCCCGCTTGGGCTGTGGACGCTCAGGCTCCTCCCGCTTGGGCTGTGGACACTCAAGCTCCTCCCATTCTGGCATAGGACGTGGCAGCAAGGGCTCCTCTTCTTCATCCTGCATGGGGCATAGGGCCAACGCGTGCCCATATGCCCCCACAGCCAGGGCACCACTCCCCCCATCCCAGTCTTTGGGCCATTGCCTGAAGGGTCCTGTGGACGGAGCAGGGTATGGTGGTGTGGCTAGTTTGGCCACAGTCGAAACACCACAGCCCTGCTTTCGCCTTTCTCCCTTTGCCCTCCTGTGCTCCTCTCCAGCCTCTTCTCCCATTTCTTTTCCTTTTTCTTTTTCAAAAAATCATGGTTCCCGCCTGGCCTGAGTCCTGGAGGCGCTGTAGATCCCACTTGACACCACGTGTCACAAAGATGGCTGTAGTGGGTGACGTCAGACCAGAAACCGGGAGAAACACAGAACAGACAGAGACAGTGAGGTTGGTGAAGCTGAGCACTTGGTTGTGCACAGCATTTAATAAACAAAATAAGAGAACACAAAAAACAGGACACGGCACTTGTGGCCAAAATAAACAGGTAAACAAAAACGAACAGACAAACAAACACGGTGAGTCAAACAGTTATTATTATTATTCTTTTTATTATATTTTATTTTACCTCCTTCTCCACACCCGTTCTCCACTCACCGAACACACAACCCCGAGTGAGTGAAACGTGCATCTATATATACTGTTGTGCTGGGATTCAATTACTAATTAATTATTTACTTGAAACCCAGCACGTGAATTAATTAAGTGCAACCTCGTGCTCACATATTACATACTTTAACTGCACGTGAAGTGATGTGCCATCCTCGTGCCTAAATACAATTATACATTTTTAAACACACGTGAAACACAGACCCGCTTATATCCCGTGTACCAATGCCTATACACCAACATTTACACACAACACGTAACATATAAACAAACTACGCACAAGGGCGTGGCCACATTGCCACAGTCAGTCTGTGGCTATAGATGACATATTACCCCTATCTGTGTGTATTTGTGTTACAATCTCTCACACATGTATAGTCATTGTTACAGGGATATAGTGGGGGTGCACTTGCTTACATCTGCAAGTATGCACATATAATGGTGATTTCCTTAATCTATACAGTACGAATTAGGTTCTGAATTACATGATCAGGGAGAGGCTTACTGTGAGCCTTGTAAATTAATGTATTTAAATTGACAGTGTAACTGTCACCACAATTAACCAAGTTGAGGAAATAGCCCTTCACTGGCGTCTTTCCTGTCAATATCCAATCAGCTGCTTTCCCTATTGACTGACCTGCTTTCAGCCAGTAAGATGCTTTGATCTACAGCTGGAGTGAAGTGACCAAAGAGGTAAAGTAATAACAGACTTCCTGGAAGTCAAGGCAAGCAAACTAAAAGCTTCCTTTAACCCGGTACAGTACAAATGTGTGTTTAACATGAAAGTACATGCTTGCTAATATGTCTTTATTTACAAACTGCACATTTGAGACCTATGCCTATGTAGCTAATGGAAGTGCAAAATGGGGAAGATTTGTGGAATTATTTTGTTATCTCCAATTACTTTAATGAGCATGTAGTCCAGTGGAAAAAACAAAGTAATATTATTTCCAGGAGCTGAGTTTAAACAGTGTGTCGCTGTAGCTAATATTTGAAGTCTTCCTCATTGTGCTGAGAAATCAAAGACAGCAGACAGCCCCTGCATAAGAGCCATCGCTTGTCAATATACACACACACACACATATAAATAGTCTGTACTGCGCTACACCGAACAGCACCCTCAAAACACAAATTCAAAATAAAGTAAATACAACAAAGTGGATTTGGCTCTTTATAAAGGCTTTCCTGTCAATAATCAATCAGCTGCTTCTCCTTTTGACTGACATGCATTCAGCCAGTAACATGCTTTGACCCAGAAGACACTGCTGAGGTGGAATGACCCAGGAAGTGAAACAGTAACAGACTTCCGGGAAAGCAAGGTGAGCAAACTGAGAACGGAGTGCAGCAGATGTCTGTTTGAAAATGAAAACCCATGTTTGCTATAACAAATGTTTCTTTAAACACTAAGCATTTGAGTCCTATGTAGCTAACAGACAGCTAACAGTGCGGCTCGTCGGAGGAGGCACTGCCTACTCAATCATATTAAAATAAAGAAGTTTTATTTATATGTAATATGCAACCTATTTAATTTTACTCTGAGGCATCCACCCAATTCAAACTCTCCACTCCGTCACCGCTGTACGTTCGGAGGAGGCAGACGCACCCTTGCCTCCTCTATATGATTAGCACGTCTATTAGCCAATCATATTGTTCCATTTCTTCAGATGGCTAGCATCGAACACGTTAGTCTAAAATAGCCAAAGGCAGCATGCTACCCATCCCCTTTTTCCTGTTTTAGCCAATCACCAGATATGTGCCATCCCACATTGATGACCTCAGACGCTAACACTGACAAGAGTGAAAGGAAAGAGGCATGGGTTGTAATGAAGGATGTAGTACTAGCAAATACAAATACAGTAGTTTGATTTATTTAGTTTTCAATAAATGCTTTTAATTAGAATTAAAATTACTGTTTGTTTGTTTTTTACTTTTTGGGAGAAGGTTTTCCATCAGCCACCTTTGCATCCAGAGATACAGCGAAGTAATGTACCTTGCTCCAGAACTAAAGTTTGTCTGAATTGCTTCTTTTATATTAAATAGATCCGTTTCATATGTATAGAATGGTATCTAATTGTTTTGTTGGCCATTTATTAAGTTTAGCAAACTAAGGCTTGGTTTGTGTCTGCCTTTCTCCTGCTTTAACAACTTTGTTTAGAAAATATTTTTTTGCAAAGTATGTTACAGTGACGTGGTCTTGAAATCTCAGTGCTATATTAATGATGTATTTTAAACATACATTGGCAGTGTGTAACAGTTAAGTTTCTTAAAATAAATTACAGTGGGTGACTACTATTTTCTTTTTTCTGCTGGCTGGTGGAGAAAATGCATTTAACAGCTTTTAATTGGTGTAAAACATTAAGAAGATATGAAAAGTGTTCAGTCAGAACAGAATTCTAAGATTCTTTTGCTGCTGGAGGCTTAAGGGGACCCCAAGTACTCTTTCTGCCTTCCCAATTTGTTTTGACCAGCAGCTGCCACTGCTAATGGAAGTGCAAAATGAAGATTTATGGAATTATTTTGTTAGTTACTTTCACTTTAAGGATAAACACTTTTTTTGGGAGTGGGAAGTGTATGGAATGGATTCCCAAGTCATGTTGTTGCTGCTGAATCATTGGGATCATTTAAAGTGATTGTAGCGAACACAAGCATTCCAGAAATCTTGCCCATGTGCGCTTCCATTAGCTGCACAGGTCTCAATGTGTAGTGTTGAAAGAAACACATGTTATAGTAAACATGTAGTTTCGTTTTAAATAAAGCCTGCACTTTCCAAGCCCTATTCACAGGATATCTGTTACACTTCCGGGGTCATTTCACCTCAGCAATGTGTTCCAAGTCATGGTATTGGCTCAAAGGATGTCAGTCAATAAGGGAAGCAGCTGGTTGGTTAATGACAGGAAAGAAAAAATTGAAGGGGTGGAGACAATTTCATCCTCCGGGTAAAATGTAGTGCTGGGTCGAACATGGAATTTTCATGTTGGGATATCCGTTCAAGATTCAGACAAGTATTCAAATATTTGTTCATTTGCAAAACATTGTCAAAGTTGAAAAATGAATTAACCTGAATTAACAGGGATGCCATACAGCAGTTCCGGTGGAAAAAAGAATAATGTGTATTAAAGGTGAAAACAGTACATAAAGTCGACACTTCATTGTTCATTTCATAACCACTGTCATTGTCGTGTCAAAAAACCAAAGTGGTCACAGACACACTCTCATAAAATAATAACATTAACTTCATTAAACACTTCAAATAAAATAAATGGGGAAAGGGGGCATTGTGCAATGAAAAAAAAACAATATCTATTCACCGTTTTATTTCTCTTTTATTACATTCCACAAAACAAAAACTAGGGTCAACATGAAAGAAAAACAGTACGAGACATTTCCTTTGCAAGTTGGGCTTGTGTTGCAAAGTGTGAAGCATTTTGAGTTACAAACCTGGTCTGTATCATATGGCAGACAGAAACGGACCTCAACTGACTCCAAATCTGAAGCAGAATCTGAAACTTTAGCGATCACTATTTGGCAGCTAATCTGAACTCTCTTTAAAACATTTTGACAGCCAGAGTAAATAGAGGACCAAGAGCAGCTGTGTTGATCTTCTGCTTTTCTATATAGAAATCCCATTTTCATTGTCTTTCCATTTTAGAAACTGCTGCGCATATTCTGACAAGGTGGTAAATCTGTGCAAGGTAAAACTATAGTGCAATACCAACCCTATCAATACTGTCATTTCTAACAGACACTGATGTCAATACTGTCATTTCTAACAGACACTGATGTCAATACTGACATTTCTAACAGACACTGATGTCAATACTGTCATTTCTAACACACACTGATGTCAATACTGTCATTTCTAACAGACACTGATGTCAATACTGTCATTTCTAACAGACACTGATGTCAATACTCTCATTTCTAACAGACACTGATGTCAATACTGTCATTTCTAACAGACGCCGATATGTTTGTTTGCCTTCGAATACAGGTAAAAAAATGTTTGTTTGGATATTCTGATATTTGTCCCAGTGCAACACTATTTCTTCAGTGTTGTGCCAGATGTCAAATAAAATGAACTAGACATTTACTGTAACCTATAATCAAGGCCAGACAGAATACGCGGCCGCCAATTTTTGACGAAAATGCGTGGAATTCACTCAAGACCGCAGAAAATGTAAATGTATTCAAATGATGCATGAAATAAAGTACTGCCTAGTGTCACACTAGAACAGTAACACAAGTACTAGCACAGTCATGTACTACATGAATCTTAAGCTGTAACGATTCACGATTAACTACGTCCAGATCCATATTGGTGTATATTACACTGTCCATGGCATTGGCAGAGTTCATTGCTATGACAGGTGCATTTCTGATCACACAATCAGCACACAATAATTTGATTTGAAATATTGATAGCTACCAGTATTGAGTAGTTATTAAAAACGAGACAAATGCTAAAATCACAGAAAAACAGGAAGCAAAACACAGATGATGCCAGGAAAAAAATATGTTTCAACCAAAATTAGTGCACGGGATCGTGCTCAACAACGAAAACGGGCTATGCTTTTTTTGTACATTCTGTCAGCACTGGATCAATTACCTCCGGAAGCAGACAGTGTTTGAACACATGAAATCTCAGGCACATCAACAGAAAAGCAAAAAATGAAGCAGGTAAGACTAGGCAACATATTATTATTATTATTATTATTATTATTACATTTGTTTCCGTTTTGCACTGTAGACATGGATAGCAAATCTTGTCTTCAAGTTTTGTGAACTAGCCAACAGCGGCATTAAGATTATTATTATTGAGAGAACACGGAATCATTGATCAGCTAATGTCCAGTTTCATGTGTTTAAAGATTCCTCCAAGTAGCCTAAGTTTCGAACAGTATACATTTATTATATCAGGCATAAATTGTATGAATGTTGACATTGAATGTTATTTGTTTTGGGGTTAAACTGAGTTCTCCATTATAATAAATTAAATATGAAATACATTGTTTACATTTAGTTAAACATGCTTGTATATATATATATATATATATATATATATATATATATATATATATATATATATATATATATATATATATATATACAGTATATATACAGCACCAGTCAAAAGTTAGAGTACACTTGCTGGAAACTAGGTTTTTTCATAATTGACAATGTTTTACGTCAGATAATGCTTCTGTAAATACTTGAAAATGAAAACACATGTTACAATATACAAAACAAAACAAGGAGTATCAAAGCAATGTTCAAGAAAACTGAAAATTGTCTCTAAATCTTGGATTCCTCAAAATAGCCACCCTTTGCCTTAATAACAACCTCACAAACACGAGGCATTCGGTTAACAAGTTTCAGCAGGAAATCACCCGACATGTCTTCCCAGCTCTTCTGCAGCAATTCCCAGAGATGTAGGGCACTTGTGAGTAGCTTTGCTTTGACTCTTCTGTCCAGTTCGTCCCATACAAGTTCTATGGGATTGAGGTCTGGAGACTGGGCAGGCCAGGTCATTAGAATGAGTTGTCCATCACTTTCCTTCTTCATCAGATAGTTCTTGCACAACGTTGAGGTGTGTTTTGGGGCATTATCTTGCTGAAGAATGAAGGACTGCCCAAATAGCCGTAATCCTGATGGAATGGCATGCCTCTGAATTATGCTATGATAGCCATGCTGGTTGAGCTTGCCATGGACTTAGTAAAGATCACCAACTCTGTCACCAGCAAAGCAACCCCAGACCACGACACTGCCTCCTCCATGCTTGACAGTGGGAACCACACATGCAGAATTCATGCGCTTACCCTCTCTGCGTCTTACAAATACTCGGCGGTTGGACCCAAATATTTCAAATTTTGACTCATGGGTCCATAAGACCGACTTCCACTCCTCAAACGTCCAGTTTCTGTGTTTTTTGGCCCAGGCAAGTCTCTTCCTCTTATTCTGCACTCTTAACAATGGTTTCTTTGCAGCAATTCTTCCAGTTAGGCCAGCTTCACGCAATCTCCTGTGAACAGTTGATGTTGAAACATCTGTACTTCTAGTAGCATTTAGCTGAGCTTGTATTTCAGGGGCAGTTAATCGCCGGTTTCGCAGACTTGTGACTCGAATGAACTTGTTCTCTGATTCTGAGGTCACCCTTGGCCTGCCTGACCATGTTCGGTCCTCATGAGTGCCAGTTTCTTCAATTCGTTTGATGGTCTGTAACAGCAGTTACAGACACTTGCCAAGTTCTTGCAATTTGTCTTAAAGATTGACCTTCATTTCTTAAAGTAATTACAGACTGTCTTTTTTCTTTGCTTAACTGAGCGTATTTTGCCATTTTCTGTTCCCTTACATTCAGGAATGAAAAACTTGTGCCTATGCTACCTATATTTACAGTAATCATGGACCCTCACCTGTTAAACAATAATTGGTGACAAAAGGTTAATTAGGTAACATGCTAGTTAACTCGGAGAACATCTAACAAAGACACTTTTATACTTAGGCCAGTGTTCTAACACCATGTTATACACATTTCAGACTTTTAACTGACTTGGGCTTCAGACTGAAATCCCTTTGCTTTGGGTGAACATTTCATTGAAATTGACAAGATTTACATTTTCATTTAAAAATGAAATTTTTGAATGCAATTCACTTATGATTATCAGCTTATATAAGTACACGTATCATAAAATGAAATATTTAGTGTTTATAGACAAGTATACAGTTAAAAGCATAGATAATCATGAAAAACCTGGTTTCAAGCAGGTGTACTCAAACGTTTGACTGGTACTGTGTATATATATATATATATATATATATATATATATATATATATATATATATATATATATATATATATATATATATATATATATACACATACACTACCGTTCAAAAGTTTGGGGTCACTTAGAAATTTCCTTGTTTTCGAAAGAAAAGCAAATTTTTGTCCATTAAAATAACATCAAATTGATCAGAAATACAGTGTAGACATTGTTAATGTTGTAAATGACTATTGTAGCTGGAAACAGCTGATTTGTAATGGAATATCTACATAGGCGCACAGAGGCCCATTATCAGCAACCATCAGTCCTGTGTTCCAATGGCACGTTGTGTTTGCTAATCCAAGTTTATCATTTTAAAAGGCTAATTGATCATTAGAAAACCCTTTGCAATTATGTTAGCACAGCTGAAAACTGTTGTGCTGATTAAAGAAGCAATAAAACTGGCCTTCTTTAGACTAGTTGAGTATCTGGAGCATCAGCAATTGTGGGTTCGATTACAGGCTCAAAATGGCCAGAAACAAATAACTTTCTTCTGAAACTCATCAGTCTATTCTTGTTCTGAGAAATGAAGGCTATTCCATGCGAGAAATTGCCAAGAAACTGAAGATCTCGTACAACGCTGTGTACTACTCCCTTCACAGAACAGCACAAACTGGCTCTAACCAGAATAGAAAGAGGAGTGGGAGGCCCCGTGCACAACTGAGCAAGAGGACAAATACATTAGAGTGTCTAGTTTGAGAAACAGACGCCTCACAGGTCCTCAACTGGCAGCTTCATTAAATAGTACCCCGAAAACACCAGTCTCAACGTCAACAGTGAAGAGGCGACTCGGGATGCTGGCCTTCTAGGCAGAGTTGCAAAGAAAAGCCATATCTCAGACTGGCCAATAAAAAGAAAAGATTAAGATGGGCAAAAGAACACAGACACTGGACAGAGGAAGATTGGAAAAAGTGTTATGGACAGACTAATCTAAGTTTGAGGTGTTCGGATCACAAAGAAGAACATTCGTGAGACGCAGACCAAATGAAAAGATGCTGGAGGAGTGCTTGACGCCATCTGTCAAGCATGGTGGAGGCAATGTGATGGTCTGGGGGTGCTTTGGTGGTGGTAAAGTGGGAGATTTGTACAGGGTAAAAGGGATCTTGAAGAAGGAAGGCTATCACTCCATTTTGCAACGCCATGCCATACCCTGTGGACAGCTTGATTGGAGCCAATTTCCTCCTACAACAGGACAATGACCCAAAGCACAGCTCCAAACTATGCAAGAACTATTTAGGGAAGAAGCAGTCAGCTGGTATTCTGTCTATAATGGAGTGGCCAGCACAGTCACCGGATCTCAACCCTATTGAGCTGTTGTGGGAGCAGCTTGACCGTATGGTACGTAAGAAGTGCCCATCAAGCCAATCCAACTTGTGGGAGGTGCTTCAGGAAGCATGGGGTGAAATCTTTTCAGATTACCTCAACAAATTGACAACTAGAATGCCAAAGGTCTGCAAGGCTGTAATTGCTGAAAAATGGAGGATTCTTTGACGAAAGCAAAGTTTGAAGGACACAATTATTATTTCAATTAAAAATCATTATTTCTAACCTTGTCAATGACTATATTTCCTATTCATTTTGCTATATTTCCTATTCAAACTCATTTCATGTATGTTTTCATGGAAAACAAGGACATTTCTAAGTGACCCCAAACTTTTGAACGGTAGTGCTTATATATAAATATGTATATATTTTTTTTTTTTTTTTTTTTTTTAATGGGTTTAGCTGATAGTTTCAGCCAAATGCTTTTTTCTTTAAATAAACATTATGAAACACTAGGGACATTTATTATTATTTATAATTATTATTACCCTAAAATGTGACATGTAATGGTAATAAAAAATGCACAATCTTGTTTAATTAGGCTTCCAAGCCAAAGGCTGGGGAAGCCTATTGTTATTGCTGTGTTTATTATTATTATTATTATTATTATTATTATTATTATTATTATTATTATTATTATTATTCCGCACAAACAACATCGCAGAGTTATGAAAACGCATACGTAAGTAGATGCCTATGGCTGGACAACCAAACTGGTGTCCCAAATGAAAAAGTCACATGGTTCGACCGCCATCTTGGATCTCGTGGAAAATTTGGGAATTTTTCAAAACTCTTGCCGTTAAAAACAACTTAAGGTGGAACTGTGACAATGGCAGCAGATAGTGCAGCAATGGCCTATAAAAAACATATGTTCAAATCGAGCTCGATTGAACAATTACTTTGCCCGCTACGCTGGATTGGCGTCAAATATTCAACAATCTTCTTGTCTTAAACCGCAACGTCAATCGACACCTAAATTGGCACGCATGTTCATGACCAGGTCCTTTCTACCGTTTGTAAAATCCACGCTTTTCCATTACAAAACATGGCCGCGGCGCGCAAATAACCGTTTCACAGCGGCTCTATTTTCATACATTCGTGCATAAATCCAAGGTGCAATAAATTACAGTCATGAAACTTTATATGACCATAGAGACTCACGTGAAGTACTGGTGATATGAAAATGACACATGGTTTGGTGGCCATATTGATAATTGTAAAAAAACTTTTACAACCCATAACAAGAACACTATTGCACATATGCTCTTCAATGTCAACACAATTCCGTCTGGGCCGCCTGCAGGTGCACAACAGATACAGTACTATTACTACAGATACTATTTTCTTTGCTATAATCACTTTAGAGCTGAATTGACACAGTCCTGCTGAATGGCCTCCTCTTGCTTTTCCTGTGTTCTTATTCAGAGGTTTGTAAATACGACATTGTGATGAAACATGCTAAGGATCTTCTTTAAGTTACAGTATGTGTCATAACCTCAGGACGGATGGAGGCTGTCAGCGGGGATAATAAATAGACTTTAAAAATAGCAAAGAAGTGTGTAGATGCAAAGTTCCTACAACTACTTATGACACAATACATTATTTATTACACATGCTTCTCGGAACTACATCAAGCTGGGAACTGTTAAATAATGCAGGTCTCTTTTGCGGTATTTCAATGCATGCCTTTGCATTCATTCTTTGTATTGCGAGAAGATCAGGCACCATGTCTTGCAGTCAAGAGGTCCTATTACTGGAAGACAAGGGTGGGAACCAGCTTCTTACATCTGTGCTCATTTCAACCTGCAATGGATGTGCCTGGGCTACGCAGATGTAAAACAATAATACAATGGATGTGCCTGGGCTACACAGATGTGAAATAATAATATAGTGTATACAGCAAATTTAAGCCAATCACAATGGTGTATTGTGACAGAGATCAAATGGTGCTTGGTGTTAGATCTCCCTCTCGACCTGTGAGGGCACTGTGTAATGGGAACAGAGTACCCTTAACTAAATGGCACGACAATTTATTCTGTAGGGTAGGTGGAAGTTGGTCATTTAGGAAAGGGGTGCAGGATGCAGAGGATTGGAGGAGCGGATGCGCTCGTTAACCTAGGGGTCATGAGCAAGGATATAAATAGGGGACTTAGCATACGTGATCTGTTCCTTGGTAAATGGTTTGTGCTCTGTGTGCTGTTTAGTGAACCGTGAGTTTTGTCTTGTGTTTGTTAGTGTTTTGTTAACTGTCGTCTGTTTTTAATAGACTACCAGTTGCACGATCCGGAGCTGTAGCAAAAGCCAGCATAAACCCGGACTTCACTTTCACCCCTGCATTTCACGGAGAACTGTATTATACCACTTGCACGTATTCACTATCACTAAGAACTGTGTTTGTGTTTTGTGTTTAGTGTTGGTGTGTAAAACTGGACTTGTTGGTTACGGGTCAAACCCGGGAAATTACAAATACCGAGTGATACACGCCGCTCTATCACTCCAACATTATTATTTACAGGTGTTCGCCATAAGGCTCTGGACATTGTTAATTAAATCAATAAACACCCTTGCACGTGGAAATCATTGTCTGTCTTCTTTATATTCGCTCTGCACTGCACTCACCTGTATTCACTCACCACTTTGCCACATGTATACACAATGCTACTTCATTATCATCACAAGAGAACCACAAACCTGCATTGTATCAGTTGTCACTATGTTTTGTTTTGCTGTTCAGTTCATTAGAATTCAGCTGGATGTAGTTAGAGTAGCTCTTAACTGTGTGTGATTCGCCGCGGTTTCATCTACATTACGGGCTACTTCAGTGACTAAATATAGTATGAAAAGGATTCAGCTCTCAAACAGCATTTACAGCATCCTCCACAGAGCTTTCTGTTATTAATTGGACATTACTATTTCTAGAAATCTTTCATTTCTCCACCACATATAAAACACAAAGATAGATGAACCTGTGTATAAGTTAGTACCAGTATCTGTATGCAGGAGAATGCTTAGAATTACAGAATGCGTTAATTTATTGTATTATACCCAGAATATTCTATAGAAGACTTGGAGTGTAGTGTAACACACAGACGGACGGACAGTATTGATGCACAAGACCAAAAAGGCTACCCTCCGTCAAGCAAAAACAGCAACGAGGACTTCAATCTGTGTGGAACAACATGGGCTTCTCTTAAAAGACTTTTCAAAGAAATTCGACTGCAAAATTAAAAGAAGAGCTGTAAAGTAAAGCAAATGTAATGGTATGAACATAAACCTTTAGGAGGAGGACGACGACGAAGACGACACACAGGTTGCAAGCCGATTCTCTTTTTATTCCATCACAGGTTACAGTATTCAAACGATAACTTCAGGGGTACAGTTTTATGTTCCCTAAATCCATCTTTCAACACATACATTATTTTGGACTGGCTAGCATGATCCAGGGTTTGGGCACAGGCCACTAACACAAGATACTGATACTTATGGACTGGTAACTGTGGGAATCAGGGACCTTGTATACAAGGCAATACATCACTAGCAGTGTATTTTGTAAGAAATGTATTTGCTTACAATTGTAAGTCGCCCTGGATAAGGGCGTCTGCTAAGAAATAAATAATAATAATAATAGCAGTGGAGTAACAACCCACACTCCTTTCTCAAAGGCACCATTTCACAACTCCACGGGCTTAAAGATGTGTTTATTAGTGTGTTGTTTAATCTTTTTAACCTGAAAATCTAACCCAATAGATTAATAGACCTGTTTAAATAGTCTTTTACTGTTAAACTATTATACGCACTTGCAATGAAAAAACAGACTTGATGTAGTATGTATAGTCCTGTTTATATTTTCCTTTGCTACTGAAATGTTACCATGATTTTGACACACAGTATTCAATGACAGTGTTTTATAAAGCTGCAAAACACTTCAGATGACACTCTCAATGCAAGTGCCTCATGAAGCCGTAATTTTACATGAACCTCCATTTTATTTTTTTAAATGTAACCTTTTCTTACAGAGAGTAGTAGGGACTGGTGTTTTAGAAAATTACTTGGATATACAGTATTTATGGACTTATTTGTATTTGAATTATTTGGAGATATATACACACATATACATACATTTATTGTTGAACCAGGTTTCTAAATGCTGTGTAACTGGTAAAGTTTCAATAAGGCAAACGTTTGCTCTATTTATTTTTTAATGATAAAAAAATATGTATATTTACTAGTGCTGGGATAAATATATGCGAATATTCTAACTAATATATTTGGACGTGTATTCAGATACAAAAATCTGATGTTCGTATTAGCTAGAAATGACAAAACTACCTTGCACTTATTTACCGTCTTACCAGAATTTGCGTGACAGTTTTAAAAAATGGCAAATTAAAAAGAGCTCTGTGTGATATGCAAGATTAATATATATATAAAAGTTCTAAGCTGTGCAGGTATGGGGACTTCTTTGCACAGACGGGAACACTCTGTTCTTGCCATTTTATAATACGACAGAATGCAGGAGGGGCTGGAATGTGTCAGTGTATAGAACTCCAGCGATGATGAAAGTAGTCATCAATATGGGTTGCAATATATTTTACCTTCCCCAAGGGTCCGGTGCTCAAATGTATGAATGTGTGTAACAGTAATTACTTGCAAAAATACACATATATTACAGAGCTGGTTAGTGTCTCTGTAGTGAATAGGATCCAAAGCAAATTCCGAAAGAATTGCCAAATCACAATCAGCTCATTAACAATCTGTGGATGGCAGAGTCAGAAGCTTTGGTTAAGTCATTAAAGGCAGCTGCTGCAAGCCAATTCTTAGCCATGGTTACATCGATGTAATTCAGTGCTTACACAGCTGACGTGGTTGACTAACCCAGATAATGAACGTACAAGCAGAATTCTTCTTGAACATAACATTTACAAATGAGAAGCCTGTCCAGTTCCTAGTAGCTGCTTGACCTCAGAACTTTGTCAAGTTCGGTCTTAAAGGATCCTAATGATTTTATCTCAACATGACTAGGTAGCCCATTCCATACCCACACCACTGGCTGTGGGTAATTTCCAACTGTACTTATTGGTTCAGGTTCCAGTACTGGTTCAGGTTCCAGTATTGGTTCAGGTTCCAGTACTGGTTCAGGTTCCAGTACTGGTTCAGGTTCCAGTACTGGTTCAGGTTCCAATATTGGTTCAGGTTCCACTACTGGCTCAGGTTCCACTACTGGCTCAGGTTCCACTACTGGTTCTGGTTAACCATGTCAACTCCTTTATAACGTGTTAAACACTTCAAATCATGCCCCCCTTATTCTTCTGTTTTAGGGTCAATAGATTAAGTTATTTCAGCTTATCTTTGTAGTTTGTAGCTCAGTTCTTTTTAAACCCTTGGATTAGTTTGGGAGTTTTGCTTAAAAGTGAATAAATGAAAAGTTCTCAAAAACAAGGGTCTTGGAAGCACAAAGAGATGATGAACTCAAGTAGCAGTAATAAAGGTGAATAGGCCATAGAGCTTTCAAAACTGACAGCAAAACTATTCTGTAAACAAATATTGCCCAGGGCAAGAAGCTATCTGAAAACAGCTTGAGGAGAATACATCAGTTGCTATCTGCTCTGTATCCATTTCATACTGCCAAAATATGTGCTGCCGAATGTGTTTACAACAGGTCATGTTATTCCCAAAAGTAGAGCGCACTCAGACTTCACAGAACAGGTGTTAAACTAGCCCAGGTGACTGGATGTTTATGAATGGTTGCAATCACTTCATACATGTTACCTATCGTGCACTTTCATTCACTATGTGGGTCTCAAATGTATCATTCTGAAAGAAATATGCAGCAATTGTTGTAAGAAAGACCCATTCACATAGAACTGTGCGATCCATGCTGCTATAATACCATCATCACCCTTTCACACAAGCAAAAGGATCATGAGAGACCAACTTTCAAACCAAGTCCGTCAACAGATCGTTCTCATGGCAACGGAAACCACTTCAACACGCAAAATAAATGGCACCATCTTTGCCCAAGGAAGTGGAATTGGATATTTGTATATGTATTGTCTGGTATACAGTTGTGTGGGATGTTGCCTTTTAATCCACGGCCACAATAGCGCTTCAATGTCGGCATAGCTCTTTACACAAGCCATTAAGACAGGTCTGTGCCTCTGTGAACTGCCTTGAGAGGTGATTCAGAGCCGTCATAAAACATGTTAGCTCTGTGCAGCATCATAATTACCATGTGCCTCAGACCAGATGGAGAATAAGATCTAATTTCCTAGCAAAATTTGTGTGTTTAGGAACATGTATTTAAGCCAATAGTAATAATAAAAACATCTATATTTAATGATCTGATAATTAGGCACGAAGTATTTTGTTATTTGTAATGCATACATTAAAATGTATTGGGCTACTTACTGGTAGGAAAACATATAAAATCAGGTTTGTAGCCTTCATCAGTGCATCTATTACTGTATTGATCACTGTCCGTGCGCAGAAAGCTGGTAGTACTTAGCTTTACATATTTTTCATAGCATTGCATCTGCCGATAGCAGCAGCTCAAGTCATTTTAAAGTAGATTAGATTTTATATGTCCCCCAACACGTACAGGTGTTCACTATTGATATTGAAAATGACATATTCCTGTCAAACAGGATTGTGTTCTTGTAGCTCTAGTTCGTTTTCTGATCTGATTTCACTTTGAAACCGAGTAGTCTGGCGCGACAGGCAGGACTTTCAATCTAGCTGTATTTATATGATTAGTTAGAAGAGGCTTTTTGTATGGTAAGGTGTACTGTATGAGAAACAGACTTTTAATGTATTATTATTTTATGTATTGCATTTGAATGAATTGTGTAGGTATTTGCAAACTGGGGTAATACAGTAACAAATAAAAACATATCTTTCCACCCTTTTAACAATGAATTGTATTTTAAATTTAATTGTGCAGTGCTGTCTTTCTGTGCCATTTGTCATTCAAATGAAAGCTAAGAAAAATACCCTGGCTCTCCAGTGCCTTCTATACTTCCTTGTGTTCTAACATTAGCGATTCCTTTTTCTCAGCCAAAAGTAAAATATCATGAACTGTGACACAGATTACATTTCTGGTGGTTACAGTTCTTTCTCAGTAAGGTATGTGAATATTTCAAGTTACAGTGAGCACTCACATATCCGACCCTATAAAATTTTGACTTCAGTGACATTTAAACGCGTGTGATGCATATCTGATTATTTCATTCAGCACAGAGAATCCACCATGGATGAGATTTATTGATTACAATTGCAGATGGTTTAGTGAACTGTGATGGGCGCTCAGGGCCCGATGACTGTGATGGGCACTCAGGGTCCGAGTGAATAATAAATTTGGCTGGAGGCCTCGTCCGTGGGGGCGCAAAGGCTACCTGCGTGAGGTAGTGAAAAGTTACTTGCATCCCAGTGCTGCAGCTAGGAAGTGGCTATAGGCCACATCCCCCCAAAAGACGAGGCCGCCAAACCATGAATGGAAAAATAATCATGAATGATTAATGCACCCCACAGTGGTGCACTGCCAGCTACCCCCCAAATATTGAAAGATTAATAAAAATGAGCAGCTGAGACACAACGCGTCCCCCAGAGCATGACTGCGCTGGGGGAAGAGAGCCCAGCCTGTCCAAACCCGACCACTCTCCCCGCAGAACTAAATACTAACCGCTCAGCACTCAGGTAAGGAAAAAAACTAAAGAGACGACACCTTAACTGTAATACAGGACATACTTTTAAATCCAGTACGTATTGTAGCGGTATGTAAAATGTCCCATTAATGACCCAACAGCAAAATTAAATCAAAATGTTACCCATGCACAGAACTGCATAAAATGTAAAAGCCAATGCAATTAGAAAAATCAAAAGATTAAACAAACAATTCTGGGAACAAGTTTCCAGAATTAAAACAGTATCCAAAGTCAGTATTCAAAATTGCAGAATATAGTGCTCGATAAGGCCCTAATGTCACAGTTCACTTACAAATGAAAATGCACAAAAGCAAATGAAGACCACAGATAAAAAAAATAAATAAATACATTACAGTATCTAAAACTGTTTAATGATTAACTGTTACATTACCCTAGCTTGTCTTGTTCGCTTTGGTTTGGCTGCATTTTCATCAGGTGAAACTGGAGGAAGCGCTGTGTAACTGCACAATATAAGACATGATTTGGCATTAGAGTATTTTTTTTTTTTTTTTACGCGGACTGTGATGGGCTTTGTATCAGAAAACTGGTGACTGAGTCGGAAATCGCGTGTGACGGGTAAGTGCATTAATTTGTTACATATATATAATAGGGATTGATTTTATTCAGTAAAACACGACTGACGTGTATCTGGGTAACAGATATCCGAGTGCTGACTGTATATAAAAATGTCAATTTTGTTTTTTAAAATGAAATAGCATACCCTGCCACTAACCTAACCGCTCACTCCCATCCAGCAGCTTTTTGGTAGCCACGTCTTAAATGACATCTTGACTAGGGTCCCAGCTCATTTGACAATTCATTAAACTTTTTTTTATATATATAGTTGACATACAGTCGCTTCTATAGTTCTAAAAATAAAGAGTTGTAACAATCATGAAAGAAGAGAATCTGGATCTCTTTGAAAAGTGTATTTTTTTAGTCCTGTGGGGTGCTTCTGTGATCGAGTTGGGCATTTGTAATCTTGTGTCATCGTGGGAACCAGGCAATCTTCTTTATTAGAGTGTCAATGTGTTCTGTACCAGGGAATCTTCTTTATTAGAGTGTCAATGTGTTCTGTACCAGGGATAACTCTGCTTGTGGAGTCCTTTTCCAGGTTCCAGAGAAATGGAAGCTTTTGTGAACAAAAACAAAGAATTCCTGTGGAAATCATCGAATGCATTATCAGATGGTTTCTAAAGATAAATTAAAATGGGTATGTGAATAAAGTCGTAGTCATTGACATTTCCAGAAGTTAAAAGAATACATCAGTGGAAGTGTTCATCTTTACTGGACAACACCGGTAATGGATAACAAAAAATAATATCAAAGATTGTTACTAAACATTAACACTAGAACCGCCGTGGTTATACTCATACCCCAAACCCCTGCCAGCACTCATTATGACGATTACATTTTAAACAACATCAATATTAAAATGAAAGGCAAACTATCGCATACAACTCAAAAGTTATATTCAAGCACGTCCTATCAAACATCTGCACAGCCAAAACGCTGTAAAATGAACAATTAAACATAAAAATTATTTTCTAACTTACCACATATACAGTACTGCTTCAAAAAATGAAAAACTATGATAAAATAAACATTTCAAAAGAAATGTGTATAAACAGGTATGTGTACATACACAACTGTAAAAATGAAAGTAGTTTTTAATTTAAAACAAAAGTAACATGTTTTCTCTTGCGGGTGTGTCACTCGGTGTAGCAGAATCCAGGTTGAGCTGCAGCAGCCTGCAGCTTTGCAGTTTTCTGATCAAAATGTTTCTGCTGAAGCGCTGTGGTTAGCTTCAAGATGAAATCTCTCCTACTGATATTTTAACTGGTGCATTCCTTATACAATACAAATGAATTGATGGCTGCTAGGTCCAGTAGAGATAACAACAGGCTTGTATATAAAAATAAAATAGAATATTGTAGGTTATATTCAAAATAAAAACATGTATTGTAAAAGGCAGTCTCTGGTGGTTCTAGGTAGAGGGGAGTATAGCTTTTTTTTATTTTTGCGATCCTGGCTTTCAAACGTATCAGGGTATTTAATACATGTATTTAGGTAAAGTCAAGAATGGACAACCGCGTATCTTTCACACATGCAGAGTAATTTACATTTTAAAAGTGAAATTTGTGAAAAATGACTGCCGTGGCGGTTCTAGTGTTAAGACACAGTACACTGTCTCTATGCAACAGGAACTTCATTAGGGGTCAATGGCATGGTCACCAAAACACTGAATTTGGGGTTTATATACCCCTACCTCAAACCATTCTGAGATGTGGCTTCGACAATATCCAATATTTAGATGATCATGATCTAGACAGCAAAAAGTCATGTGACCCTAATTTGGCTGCGATCTCAGGTCACAGGTGAAAGTGGAGGGTGCCGTGAGATTTTGCACGACCCGAGAACACTGTATAAAGTTGCAGTGTTACTTCTGAAACTGAATATTTAAGTTAGGTAAAGATTATGTAGCTTCCAGTCTGAAATGAAACAATTGTGTGTGTAATGTTTTCTTTTATATTACATTGTTATCTGTGTGTAACCTGCTCACACAGGTCTTAATGAACCATGTAAACATTGCAATTTCCACTGCAACACAAAGGGACCTGAGGAACCATTGCAGACAAGGGTAAAGTGTGCTGTCCTTTACAGTGTATAGAACCAGAAGGTGTGTCTCGGGGGGAGTTAATGCTTGACCTGCAGCTTCCACTCTCTCTGGCTGGGTATCTGACTAAACAGGCATGAGACTAATTATATTGTTTAACTGTCTTCTTCTTACTCCACAGGGAAGTCTTTAATAGGCTTGTATCCAGCGGAACCTCAAAATGCTTTACAGTTTTAAAGAGAACTCTTGGGGCTCTTGTACAGTTAAAAAGCATGGTACTCCATCCTCGTCATGAAAATGAAATGGGATGAATCCAGTGCTAGGTATTATTTTATTCGGGAGGTCCCATTTCAAATCCTTTTAATAGTGCATATTACATTATGCAAGTTTGAAAACGCTTACAATTCTTTCAACAGCTGCGTAATTCAGTCAATCAAGTATGTTAGTCGCTTTAGAGCCATCAGTATAATGGAAAAGTAGATTACCATGACTTACATGCACAGTATGTGTCTCAGAGTCGGCTTAAAAGTGGCTAGTGTAAACAGGGTATAAGATTAACAACATTTCACCCCGACTTAAAAAAACAGATGCATGCATTAGTCAATGCTTTTCCACAGATTTTGCATTAGCCTACCTGTAATTACCAATGCCCAGCTGAAAAACACAGAGCTGCCCATCTTGCTGATGCTCTTGTGCCTTTAACAATAAGGATTGATTGCACTGCTCACAGACTAGATCGCGTGCGCGCGCTGCGTGGGAAAAAAAAAAAATCTTGAAACCACGACAGCTGTGTTGCGTCTTGACACTAAATTTAACCAGAGATTTGAAGGGGTGGGTTTTCTGTTTTAAGCACTTTGAGAGGCTGAAACCGAAATGGATGATGAAAAAGAAAAAGAAAAAGAATGTAGTAAATGAAAGAGAGCAACCCGATATAGTCAACCAAGAACAACTTGTGGAAAGCGAATTGGAAGAACCGCAATGATAGTGGGTATGATGTTATGTGGGGAAACAATGGAAATGGTTTTTTAACAGCTAGGAATTGAGTGGTATAATAATAATTTTTATATAGCGCTTTTCATAGTGGACCACCATCACAAAATGCTTTACAGAAGTAGGCTGTGAACTGTGCATTATATGCAGAGTCACTTACAATAGGACATTAATGGAGCACAAGGAGGTTAAGTGACTTGCTCAGGGTCACACAGTGAGTCAGTCAGTGGCAGGTGGGATCTGAACTGGTGACCTTCTGGTTACAAGCCCTGGACTTTAACCACTGGACCACACTGCCTCGTCAGTATGATGTGCAAGGTCTGCCAGAAACACAAAAAATATTGGAAAGGATCAGGGGGTAAATGGAGCAGTGTAGCCTGGGTACGAATTAGGGTGGAGGTATTGAAGAACATGCCAAATCAGAGAGTGGGCACTGAGGCAATCCTTAAATAACCACGCAATGGCAGTGACAAATTTAAAGTGAGAGGCGTTTTTTGGGGCACTAAAATCAATGTACTGTGCTAGGACGAAATTGCCCATATAACACATTTGGAATCACTTCTTTCACTTGCAACAAATTTAGGATGTACGTATCTGCATCAACATAACCAATCGAAAAATTCACATAACACCAGAGAGTTATGCAGGAACTTGTTCAAGTTCTGCCTCAGGAGACTGAAAGCCAAGCATTCAGCCCGCTATGTGACGAAACCACCGCTATAGCAGTATTGAAAGAGTTAAATATAATTGATATCTAGACAAGGACTTCGATGTGCAGACCTCACTTTATACAGGACATTCCCGACGGAAAAGCACAGACTACAACACAAACCCTGTTGAAGATACTACAGGACTATGGATTGGACTACCAAAAACTTTGGAAGCGATGGGGCAAATGTAACGAGGGGCCAAAAAGCAGGAGTTTCCACAAAGACAAAAGCACAATACCCAACCACTGCATCTCACACCAGCCGACACTCAAGTGTTGATGCTGCCAATGCCATTGGTTATGTTAAAAAGTTATCTGAATATTAAACACTTTGGGCTGTATTTTGATTACAGTACAAATGCAAACGGCAAAAATGGAGTGGAGACGTAAAAAACCCCACTGCGCTGAAATGGTATTCTGAAGACGTGTCCTGCGCCGTTATAGAGCGTCTGCCCCATCACCACGGGTCGGCAGAAATTTCGGAGTGTGGTATCATTAACATATTCGCAGAAGCAATTCTGATGACAGCGTGATGGGGTCCCAAATAGACAATTGAGCACTGTGTTAAGACCCGCTGAAACCAGGTTTATTTAGTGGTGCAGTCAGGTACTTTAACAACTGAACACACTATAAAAAGCAAAGTAGTCCTAAGCAGCAACAGCGTGCATTTGGACTGACACAGAAAGAGGAAATCAAAGAAAGAAAAGTAAAAGAAAAGAAAAAAGAACCTAAGATGAAAAAACAACAAAACGTAAGAAACTAACAATATTATTCGTAAATTGATAATAAACAAATATATGAATTTAAAAAAAATCCTATTTTGCAGATACAATGGAGTACTACATTCATTTTCATGGCAATTATTACAAGTGAAAATATTTATGTACAGTATATGGAGAGCAGCACAACAACAGGAGCGCCTCTTCTGTATTTGTATGTGTGTGTCTGTCCTTTCTTTCCTTGGTGCTCGTGCTGTGTGTGTGTGTGTGTGTGTGTGTGCGTGTATCATGTGCAACTTTAAACAAATTGTAAACTTAACA
The DNA here is from genome assembly GCA_030684275.1 of Acipenser oxyrinchus oxyrinchus. Classification (NCBI taxonomy): domain Eukaryota; kingdom Metazoa; phylum Chordata; class Actinopteri; order Acipenseriformes; family Acipenseridae; genus Acipenser; species Acipenser oxyrinchus. The sequence continues at coordinate 24,248,884 of CM060258.1, read as the reverse complement.
CAATGTATCTGCTTTGTTTCCGTGACTGAAATAAGTGACTACTATCAGCAGACCTGAAACAAGATATCAGTTTCGCTGCCTGATAATGTATGAGTTTAATTAGTTTGAAACATTATAAACGAATTAGAAAATGGAGTGGAGATTTCCTTTAACCTGATTGGTCAATACGAGGGCTTAAATCTCTGATGAAGGACCTTGAATGTTATCTTTCAAACTATGTTTAATCACTGTTCCAAAGGGGTGTGCAATTTTTAAAAAAAAAAACGTTGTCCAAGGGACAAAATGCTAGAAAAGTACAGTGTGTATTAGTATGTGGGCACAGGGATTGCACAAATTTGTTATATAGAGGCACGAATCTCACTCAGGGGTTGGTGTGGTCAGAGGCAGAACGGGAGTCGTGAGTAGGAGTGAAATCTAAAGTGAAACCTAAAAGTTAATAAACAATTGTTACACGTGCTGGACATAAACCCGCACAATACTTGTTTGTTTGTTCTGTGTCTCTTTATTTTGGCCACAGTGCTGTTTTGTACCAGTGTTTTGTTCAAACTTTTTATTTGTTTATTTATTATTAAACGCGCAACAGCGCTTACATTCCAAAGCACTGTTGTCTGTCTAATTCCTGGCCTAACACCACCACAGAGCTATCCGTGACATAGTGTCAGAGTGAGATACAGCACCCTCACTACGCAGGTCAGGAACAGTACTGCGGGCAGGGCCAGCCTTAGGCTGCGAGGTGCCCTAGGCGGTGATGATTAAGTGCGGGGTCCAGAACATCAAATGAATGCTACAGTAGCAACCGCATCTTAAACTGAGTATACAGGTGCATCATGTAATCATATGCACCTACATATACTAACATTAAGTTAATAATATTTATGATATTAAAATGTTAATGAATACTTGTTTCAGTTTGTTTGTTATGTAATTCACAACTTCAAAGCACTCAGAATTCCAGTGTACTTCAAAACATATCATGTGTTAACTTTTTCTAAAATTAATATGCCCCAATAGGCCTATTGAAAAATACTGGAATGCCTGACTAAGTGGGTTCTGACAGGTTGGCACGAGAATAACCAGGCAGAAATAAATAATAATAATTTTTAAAAATCCCTCTTTGACACTTGACACACTGTCTGCAATGCCACTTTGTATTTAACAAATTAACCCCTGGGCATTATTAAATCCTTTTTTTCATTTTATGTTCTAAATTATGTAAGAACACACATTACAAATACATTTTCCCAGCTCCGCAGCAAACTCATCAAATTTGAGTATTATAAATTTCTGGCAACTTCGCTCTCATTTCATAGTATATGGCCAAATTTGACTCTAAAAACATATCAATGCTTTAAAATGTGACAGTACATTTCTAGTAATAATGTTACATTTCTTGTGTAACATGCTATAATAAAAACAATACGGAACACGGTCACTGAAATGACTCGCTAGCACTCAGTTATGAGTCACTTGATTTAACAAATGAAATCCACACTTGATCAGTCAAGATGCAGCGACAATGCAAACAGAATTCAGAACAAAACTGCAAATACAGTTCAGGTATTCAGATTAGCATGAAATCCCATTACAAAGGCTGTGCAGGAACAGAATCCAGGGTTCATTTCGAACAAGCTATTAGGCATAGCACATTCTTAGTGACACTATAATGTATTCCTAGTGCTACTTCACTGATTAACCATTGACATGTTTTGCTTTAGTTATACTTCTTACCTCATGCAAGAAATGGAATAGAGACAGGGTATGATTGGCACCCTGCAGGGAGCAGCCACAGTTGGATTTTATTAGAGCATTTTACTTGGATGGCATCAACATTCTTCCCACAGATCCAGGGTAATTCCAAGTGCTGTAAAATGCTCTAAAAAACCCAGCTGTAGCCATTTCTGGCAGGTCTAGGCAGGAACAAAATTAATAAAATAAAAATGTGTAATGTCGAGATCACAAGCTAAATTCTCTCAGGATCTCGACATTTCAAACCATTGTATGTCAAGAGTCCTCAATACTGCACCCCAGTAGCTGCTGTCAACTTGCCCTATGTTGATACGTTAAACAGGCTTTGTCACTAACGGATTACCTTATAGCCTGCTTAGCTAGATCCACGCCAGGTCAAGGACCCATGTTTTGTGCTGCAACAGCAAGAAAACCATTGCAGCACTGCTCGAAAACAACGTTTTGACCATGTGTTAAACATGAATAATGAAATACATAAATAAGTGCAACCTGTCTCTGAAAAGCAATTTCTCCAATTTCTCCACTGCTGTAACAATGTGTCCTTGGAGTGCGGAAGCAGTTACACTTTCTAATCATTTTAATACTCTGAAGAACCAGCTTCCCTAAGGCCTAAATAAATACCTGTGTTTCCTGTAACCGACCCCTTCACCTCCTGTAACCTGACAGAGCCCTGTGATATAGCTCCGACCCCTTCACCTCCTGTAACCTGACAGAGCCCTGTGATATAGCTCCGACCCCTTCACCTCCTGTAACCTGACAGAGCCCTGTGATATAGCTCCGACCCCTTCACCTGTAACCTGACAGAGTCCTGTGATATAGCTCCGACCCCTTCACCTGTAACCTGACAGAGCCCTGTGATATAGCTCCGACCCCTTCACCTGTAACCTGACAGAGCCCTGTGATATAGCTCTGACCCCTTCACCTCCTGTAACCTGACAGAGCCCTGTGATATAGCTCTAACCCCTTCATCTGTAACCTGACAGAGCCCTGTGATATAGCTCCGACCCCTTCACCTGTAACCTGACAGAGCCCTGTGACATAGCTCCGACCCCTTCACCACCTGTAACCTGGCAGAGCCCTGTGATATAGCTCTAACCCCTTCACCTGTAACTTGACAGAGCCCTGTGATATAGCTCTAACCCCTTCACCTGTAACCTGACAGAGCCCTGTGATAATGCTCTAACCCCTTCACCTGTAACCTGACAGAGCCCTGTGATATAGCTCTAACCCCTTCACCTCCTGTAACCTGACAGAGCCCTGTGATATAGCTCCAACCCCTTCACCTGTAACCTGACACCCCTGTGATATAGCTCTGACCCCTTCACCTCCTGTAACCTGACAGTGCCCTGTGATATAGCTATAACCCCTTCACCTGTAACCTGACAGAGCCCTGTGATATAGCTCCGACCCCTTCACCTCCTGTAACCTGGCAGAGCCCTGTGATATAGCTCTGACCCCTTCACCTCCTGAAACCTGACAGAGCCCTGTGATATAGCTCCGACCCCTTCACCTCCTGTAACCTGGCAGAGCCCTGTGATATAGCTCTAACCCCTTCACCTCCAGTAACCTGACAGAGCCCTGTGATATAGCTCTAACCCCTTCACCTCCAGTAACCTGACACATCCCTGTGATATAGCTCCCTGCACCCTCTTCTGCCCCCTCTCCCATTGAGCCTGTACCTCTACTTGCCACTGTAACACCCGACAGATTGCTTGCCCTTGCTCTGTAAAGAGCCGATCAACTTCAACATGTGTGTATATATTCATAAGAGAGGGGCGTCCCTTTCCCAGCTTCAAAAAGTCATTGAAATCTGTAGGCCCAGCAACACCAGATCTTAAATGAAGGCATCTGTTTGCAAGCATCTGCTGAGCAGCACAACTACAGCCCAAAGTACAACACTATATAATATCATGTTTGACAGGACAAATGGTATCAGTAGTTTTTACTCAACTGCCTGACCTAAATTGGTTCTCAGGGCAGCAGGATTTCTTGTTTTCTCCCCACAGGTATCAGCTAACAGCATACAGTTTTACATTTTTTTACAGTTGTATGTTGTAGTAATACATCACTGCCAGGGCCCAGTCTCTGTAAGGGATAGCTAACCCCATTGCTGTGACAGTATTGCCATTGAAGTACTGTACCCATCACTGCCAGGGCCCAGTCTCTGTAAGGGATAGCTAACCCCATTAACAGTATTGCCACTCAAGTACTGTTAAACGTCTTTACCATCACTGGTTATACAGTAGCTAGCTACAGTAAGCCTAATAATTACTTAACCATAGTGCCATTGCAGACACACATATCAAATCCCATGCCGTTACACAATTGCCAAATGCCAATCATGGACCACATCCTGTTCCCGTAAGACATAATCAACCCAGAAATCAATTTCCCAGTATTGCTAGTGCAGTACTACATCACTAGCATGAATCCAGTATCTGGAAGATAGAATTGCTCAGCAGGTATCTCTGGCAGCCCCGACGTTATGCAAACCTGTTCGAACAGAAAGCTTGAATATTTAATGGTGTTGATAGTCAGAATAATGTTTTCTTTAAAGTGCTGCTAGTGATATGAATTGTGGCCCTGAATGAGCAAACAGGGCCTTGCTCTTCATGTTGGAAGCAGTGCAGCTGTCGCTTGCACTGGCTCAGCCTGAGGTTGAAGGTTCTCTTCCTGGCCTGACTTGACCCACAGTGTCTGGCTTGAGGCAGGTGCTCTGGGGGAGTTCTCATACACAGACAGACCAGCTAGTAGCTGTGTGCAAGACTTTGACTCAGTTTTAGTTTCAGCAGTGCCCTACAATCATATTGAATTTCACAGTACTAAATACTGACTGCTATTACATCCTGCCATACAGTAGTTTTGCCACTCTGTTTAGATCAGGGGTCTCCAACCCTGGTCCTGGAGAGCTGCAGGGTCTTCGGGTTATAGTTTCAACTGAGCGCTTAGTTACATAATTGAACCAGTGATTGGCTTCATTAGTCACGATAACACGTGTTCCAGATCTTTAGCCATTGATGATGTAAAGAGAAGACCTGCAGGATTGGGGCTCTCCAGGACCAGGGGTGGAGACCCCTGCTTTACATCATTATCAAAGTAAGGTCTCTCAAGTGGTATTGCTGGATTTCTGACTGAATTGCTGGAAATACACTGGTGGCACTTGCTAATATAGACACTGCTGGCACTTACTAATATAAAGATACTTTGGCTGATCTAGCGTGACATAAATCTATGACAGGCAATGTCTCCCTATGTCTCTATCTCGTGAACTCAGGTAAGCACCTTCACACAGAATAAATAAAAAAAGATATGCGAGTCACTACAATACAAAACTACTCGGAATGACTTAAAATCAGTAAAAAGCAAGGGGGCAGTAAAAGTATGTATCCTGAAGCTACTTCAAAATGAAGATTAGAAAATAATATATATTCTTGTGTGTGACAGAGATAGTCAATACAACGTAATGTATCAAATGTATCACAGAGATGTGTATGTGACAGCATTTTAAAAAAAGCAGAGAATCTAAACAATGGCCATCTTTTCCATAATCTCACAGGATCATTTTCTCTGGTGCAGGAAACCTCCCCATACGGTTTTCAATTTAGTTAAATCTCCTAAACATTTAAATGTTAAGATTAAATACATTCAAATGTGTACAGCTAATTTCACAGAATCTTGGATTACCCTACCTAATTTAACATTGAGATTACTGCCAATCGGGGTCTGTGAAACCAGCTGTTACACTTTAGCATACTGGGAATTTGGAACACAATCAATAAAGCCATCACTTTTTTGATTGTCCAAGAATACATGCGTACAACACATGCATACATGAAAAACAATCCTACTCTATAAAACACTACAGAAAAACATTATAAACTAATAGCAATCCTAGTCATTGCTGTCCTCTCTGAGACTAATAAAACACAGAAGTCAATCATTAATCTATCTGTAAAATAAAATGAGTTGAACTCCTCTACCAAAGGCAATCTCTTGTGTTGATTTACACACACTTTCCCTAGAATCCCTAGAATCAGTCTACATGGTAGTGTTTTAACATCACATCATGTTTAGAACAGAAGAAAACAGTTCAGAGTATGCACACGTCTATACAATAACAGAGGTTTAGGAGCTTAACTAACTATCAAGAATCTGTAATGCTTTCGATTGAGATCATAGCAAATCCTGAAATGGCACTGAATAATGCCTTCATTTCCAAGGGTAGTCTTTTAAATTCTGTCCAGCCTGCTTAATATCACTGCCAGTAATGTCTCCCTATGCTTCTACCCCATTGGAATGCCCTGGATACAATGGGATGCAGTGGGGGCAGGCTGCTGGTGACAGCACTGTGGCTATATATCACTTACATGTATTAGTCATACAGCTGATTTCCACCCACTTAATATCACTGAGCAGCATAAGATTAGACTGGTTCAACGAAAGGCTGTTGCTGTACAGTGCTGTTCTGAAATAAAGAACAGTGCCACTACATTGCTGTGCTGGTGACACCCCCCTAAAGCCAGGAATTTCTTCTGCCTGGGTGTTATTAGCTACTTGCCTTACAGACATCAAGCATTGGATGTCACAGAATTTTCTAATGTTGAATTCAGATAAAACCAAGGTTATGCTAGTGGGCTCACAGACCCAACTAAAAGGAAATGTGGGATTACATGAGCTCAACCCTTGCAGTCTCTCATCAAAACTTAAACTAGAAATTAAGAGTTTGGGGGTCATCTTTGATCCAGATCTCTCATTTGAGACTCATATTAGGGAAGTTAATAAAGTATCTTTTTACCATTTGAGAAATATAGCCAAACTTAGACCAATTATTTCCGTATCTGATGCCGAGAGACTAATGCATGCCTTTGTTTCATCTAAAATTGATCATGTAATGCACTTTTTTCTGGTGTCCCAAAACGTGTGGTATCTCGCTTGCAGTTTGTTCAGAATACCGCCGCTTGGGCTCCCGAGCGGTGCATCTAGTAAAGGCGTTCCACGTGGAGTGCAGGATTCACTCTATAGTCTGAACGTCGCTATTCCTTTGCCAACCGAGGACGGGAGCTTCCAGGGGCCGGGGCGCTCAATTGGCCGCGCGCCGCCCGGGGGGAGGGAGGGTTAGGTCGGCCAGGGTGTCCTCGATTCACCGTGCACCAGTGACCCCTGTAGTCTGGCCGGGCGCCTGTGGGCTTGCCTGTAAGCTGCCCGAGAGCTGCGCTGTCCTCCGACGCTGTAGCTCTTGGGTGGCTGCATGGTGAGTCCGCAGTGTGAAAAAAAGAGGTCGGCTGACGGCACATGCTTTGGAGGACAGCGTGTGTTCATCTTCGCCCTCCCGAGTCAGCGCAGGGGTGGTAGCGGTGAGCTGAGCCTAAAAATAATTGGCCATTCCAAATTGGGAGAAAATAATAAAAGATAATTGTCAGCGACTAAATTTATAAAAATTTTAAAAAAGAAGAAGAATACCGCCGCTGGATTGTGACTAAAACCAGAAAAAGTGAACATATTACCCCTGTTTTGGCCTCTTTACACTAGCTCCCTGTGAGGTATAGAATTTAAGATTTTGCTGTTAATTACAAGGCCCTGAATGGATTAGCACTTAGTTATTTGCAGGATTTACTGACCCCGTATCTTCCAAACAGCACTCTCAGATCACAGGCTGCGGGCTGCTGGTTATTCCTAGGGCAGGGCATGAAGTTAAGATCATGAAGGGCGCAATGTTGTCTTCATTGGGCGTGAAAATTCAGGGGCACCGAGGCAGTTCTAGGGGGCAAAAAGGCAAAACATAAATCCAACCCAAGGGCACCAAGGCGATTTCATACTCATTCATAAAACAACAAAAAAGAAATACAGAGAGCCTATTTTGTTGATGAAATTGTAATTCAAACAAACACAAATCAATGATTCACACCCTAATTGTTACAAAAATAAAATATAGGTCACTTTTCTATTGTAAAAATCCAACGTTATAAAAAAATTAAATTTAAAAACAACAAACTTTCATAATGAAAAAATACAAAAGGTAATTTGGCAAAAAAAAAAATATTCTCGGTATTTTTACTAAACTCATCACACACCACTAACTAATACATAGATAAGACTAGAGGCTTAGATACAGCCTTAGCACAAATAAGCGATGTCAGTCAAGGGAATGTTAAAAAAAGAGAGATTTTCAGGCAAACTGGCTGAAGATGTACCCATGGCTGGAGTTTAATAACGATAGTGATCAAATGAGTTGTTTGATCTGCAGTGTCGGCACAACTGTTAAAAAACCTGTACAAACAATGCGGCTGTGGGGGGGGGAAAAAATGGAATTAGAAACTTCATCAGGCAGTGGAGAGTGCTCTGCATCACAATGATGAACAGCTGCATGTACATAATGTTAGATGTTTACATTTGAGAGACTTTATATAGTTCCACAGTTCTTGAAATTTACAGTTGCAAAGGATTTACAGTTTTGTTATGGTGCACTGCTGGACACTCGATTCAGGAAAAAAAAACAGTATGCTGTTTTTAACCATACTACACATTCTAACCCCTGTCATGAAAGCACACGTTTTACAGTTAAAAAACAGAACTATTAAGGTAGTGAGAATATTACACAAAAATAAATGAAAAAAGAAACTGATGCACTTCTCAAAATTGTGTTTCGTTCACTATTATGTTATCTCTCCTACTCGTTTCATAACACAGGGAGCTGCTTGAACCATGGTATAGCTACTTGCTCAGTTTTTTATTTATTTTTTGGTGTAAGAATTTGACCAAAGCTAATACTTATCTACCTATTCACATTATTATTATTATTATTATTATTATTATTATTATTATTATTATTATTATTGACGGGGGAGGAATTGTTGTGCACCCATTGCTTACCTGAACATTAGGTAAATCCTAGAAGGCTTCACTTGCCGTAAGTTTTTTTATTTAATTTGGGAGGCATTGAGGCAAGCAGCTTGGGCACTACGGCAATTGCCCCCAGTGCCGTCAGTTATTTCGCGCCATGCTAGGGTCAACAAAAGCAACACGGGAAGTAGGGATTTTTCTTAGCTCCTAAATTATGGAATGCTCTGCCTTCGTTTGTCAGGGAAGCTGGGACCATTACAGTTTTCAAGTCAAGACTAAAAACGCACTTTTATAAATGGCTTTCTTATCTTAGTGGGTTTTAATGTAATTTTAAAATTGCTGCTTTTGTATTATGTGTATACTGTTATTTAAATGGTCTGACTGTGGCAGTTGTATGTGTAACATGCTATACAAATGTACTGTGCTTTGCTTTTTTTCTGCTATGTACTGTACAGTGCTTTGTACAATAAATGCAATAAATAAATACATGGCACTGTGCATGAGTACACCACCCGTATGTTTCTTTTTATTTCAATGTGTTCTACATGTGCAGTATAGTAGAATGTGTATTTCAAAGAAATGTCATGAATGTACACGATTGTAATCAGAGCAATACCTTGAGTTCCACAGCAAAACAAACTTGTATGTAATATTTGTTGTATGAACACATTTGTGTTTGAATGCTTATTCTACCAAGTTATTGGTGAACTCCTAATGAAGTCAACTTAGTTGATTGCTGATCAGTCCCTTTGAAGTGATTTTAACAGGTTTTCACTGTAACTGTAATGGTCAATGAAAATACATGCAATAACAGTTTGTGTTAGAACATATAAGCTTTGGACATTATTCATTTATCATTATTTAGATTTGTTGTTTACTATGCTACCGGTCGCTGTTGTTTCTATTGTTAGTTCACTGTGTTGGATTGCCTAGCAGGTGTAAATTGTGTGACGCCAGCCTGTACTGTGTGGGATCAATCCTGTCCATGTGCAGCAATCTGGTCCACTCACTGCCAAGCCTGGCGTCAGGAATCCCTTGAACCTCATAAAGTCTGCCCCAGATTAGCTAATCTGTATCGCCAGCACATCTACACTAGGCTTGATGCTGATTAAAGTTGCAGAAAAAAAAAGAATATGGTTGGCACAGTATATCATATTTAAACCCACGGAAACAGTATTTTATACGTAGCGGTGTAACGATTCACTGTGTATTGATGAACTAGGATTCTTTACCTGATATATCGGATTGTAACAGAGGTAGGTACAGTACGTATCATTTGTATTATGATCAAGACCAAAACACAACAAGCTCATTGTAGTTCACCAAGTGGTTCTTGAATGAAGTGTGTTTCATAGTTGAGCTGGTATGCTGAATACATACTCTCCTTAGCTCATTACCTTTGTGTCTTTCAACAAAATAGTTCATCCTTAACTCCTGTTCATCCTGTTGAGTGCCATGTATAAATCTGGGCATCAGAAAATATTTTATTCAGCCCACCCCATTGGAGAGACCAGTGGTATGGCTTTATTTTAAAATGCGAAAATGAAGGGAAAAAAATATTTTAACTTAAGAGAAAATCGCAAATTAACTGGAGTTAAAACAAGTGATTATTAAATGATAGAAATCGAAAATGTCATTCTCATCCACCCTTAGCAAGATCTAGGGCTTGTTTTGCCTCTATGAATAGTTTTGTATTTTAGTACTTGTTAAACTTATTTTATTTAAACTAATATACCTTAAAGAGATTTCAAAATCACAATTAAAAAAAATATATATCAACAAAAGTTTATACCAGCGCTAAAAAATATATTTGTCCGCTTCTTTCCAAACTGGGATGCCTTGTCCCGGGAATTAAATATAGAAAAAAATCTAACTGTAGAAAACCACAGAAAGAGGGAAACAGCAACTACCCTTGGATTGATCCAGATCTGCACTCGATTTGTCGATAAAAGTATTTTTATTTTCATATAGTGCAGATCTGGATCAATCCAAGGGGAGTTGCTGTTTCCCTACCTAGTTTTCTACAGTATATATATATATATATATATATATATATATATATATATATATATATATATATATATATATATATATATATATATATATATATATATATATATACAGTACTGTGCAAAAGTTTTAGGCAGGTGTGAAAAATGCTGTAAAGTAAGAATGCTTTCAAAAATAGACATGTTAATAGATTATATTTATCAATTAACTAAATGCAAAGTGAGTGAACAGAAGAAAAATCAAAATCAAATCTATATTTGGTGTGACCACCCTTTGCCTTCAAAACAGCATCAATTCTTCTAGGTACACTTGCACAAAGTCAGGGATTTTGTAGGCATATAGTCAGGTGTATGATTAAACAATTATACCAAACAGGTGCTAATGATCATCAATTCAATATGTAGGTTGAAACACAATCATTAACTGAAACAGAAACAGCTGTGTAGGAGGAATAAAACTGGGTGAGGAACAGCCAAACTCAGCTAACAAGGTGAGGTTGCTGAAGACAGTTTACTGTCAAAAGTCATACACCATGGCAAGACTGAGCACAGCAACAAGACACAAGGTAGTTATACTGCATCAGCAAGGTCTCTCCCAGGCAGAAATTTCAAGGCAGACAGGGGTTTCCAGATGTGCTGTCCAAGCTCTTTTGAAGAAGCACAAAGAAACGGGCAACGTTGAGGACCATAGACGCAGTGGTCGGCCAAGGAAACTTACTGCAGCAGATGAAAGACACATCATGCTTACTTCCCTTCGCAATCGGAAGATGTCCAGCAGTGCCATCAGCTCAGAACTGGCAGAAAACAGTGGGACCCTGGTACACCCATCTACTGTCCGGAGAAGTCTGGTCAGAAGTGGCCTTCATGGAAGACTTGGGGCAAAAAGCCATACCTCCGACGTGGAAACAAGGCCAAGCGACTCAACTATGCACGAAAACACAGGAACTGGGTTGCAGAAAAATGGCAGCAGGTGCTCTGGACTGATGAGTCAAAATTTGAAATATTTGGCTGTAGCAGAAGGCAGTTTGTTCGCCGAAGGGCTGGAGAGTGGTACACGAATGAGTGTCTGCAGGCAACAGTGAAGCATGGTGGAGGTTCCTTGCAAGTTTGGGGCTGCATTTCTGCAAATAGAGTTGGGGATTTGGTCAGAATTAATGGTCGCCTCAATGCTGAGAAGTACAGGCAGATACTTATCCATCATGCAATACCATCAGGGAGGCATCTGATTAACCCCAAATTTATTCTGCAGCATGACAACGACCCCAAACATACAGCGAAAGTCATTAAGAACTATCTTCAGCGTAAAGAAGAACAAGGAGTCCTGAAAGTGATGGTATGGCCCCCACAGAGCCCTGATCTCAACATCATCGAGTCTGTCTGGGATTACATGAAGAGAGAGAAGCAACTGAGGCTGCCTAAATCCACAGAAGAACTGTGGTTAGTTCTCCAAGATGTTTGGGCCAACCTACCTGCCGAGTTCCTTCAAAACTGTGTGCAAGTGTACCTAGAAGAATTGATGCTGTTTTGAAGGCAAAGGGTGGTCACACCAAATATTGATTTGATGTAGATTTTTCTTCTGTTCACTCACTTTGCATTTAGTTAATTGATAAATATAAACTATTAACATGTCTATTTTTGAAAGCATTCTTACTTTACAGCATTTTTTCATACCTGCCTAAAACTTTTGCACAGTACTGTATATATATTTTAGCTCAAAGAGCCAGCTGCCCAACGTTTCGATATGTTGTACATATCTTTCTCAAGGGAGCCTGTCATAACAAGTACTAAAATACAAAACTATTCATAGAGGCAAAACAAGCCCTAGATCTTGCTAAGGGTGGATGAGAATGACATTTTCGATTTCTATCATTTAATAATCACTTGTTTTAACTCCAGTTAATTTGCGATTTTCTCTTAAGTTAAAATATTTTTTTTCCCTTCATTTTCGCATTTTAAAATAAAGCCATACCACTGGTCTCTCCAATGGGGTGGGCTGAATCAGTATGTGGGTGACTGTCTCTGCTTGCATGTGTCTCAGTATTTTTATATATATATATATAAGTATTTATTTATATATATATATATATATATATATATATATATATATATATATATATATATATATATATATAAATAAATACTTATATATATATATATAAAAATACTGAGACACATGCAAGCAGAGACAGTCACCCACATACTGAGACACATGCAAGCAGAGACACAGACACACTCACACTCACATTCACACTCACAATCACACAGAATTGATCACGCTGATTGATCGCAAAACTTTGTCAAAGTCGTGTCTTAAAGGATCCCAGTGATTCAACATGACCCATTCCATAGCCTTGCCACTCTCTGTGTGAAGAGTGTCTCCAGCCTTTTGTGCCAAGTCTATCTCAACTTCATTTCCAACTGTGCCCTCTGGTCCTGGTTTCTATGCTGCTCTTAATATGCATTCACTTGCCAACAAACCTATCAGGAGAGCATAACAAGCAACACACTTATGAAACCTTGGCAAAGGTCTTAATAAAAGTTTATAAAAATCAAGACTCAAAAAGCTCTTTTTTTTAAACCAGTGTTGAATTCATTATTTTGTTGTCAGTATTACATTTTTTCACATACACATTAAAAGTGAATATCGCATAAAGAGTAAACAAAACCAGCTATTCACCTAAGGCGTGTTTGCTGAAAACTGCATTTAAGAAGAAACTGACTGGCTTGTCATTATCCGAGGCAATGACCTATTTTATTTTTCTCATGAAGCACTCAATCAAAATATTAAAAATCTTAAGCCATTGTAAAAGGAATATCCAGTAATAGGCATGCATTTGAAAGTAACTTGTAAGGTGGTGCAACTTAAACTGATTATGTAAAGTGGTGCGTTATCTATAAAATGATGTTACGGTATTTGCCTGAACAGTGAAGTTAGTCCTACAATAGAACAGCGCTGGGACAAATTTGAACTTCACTGCTTGAAATGTATTGGCCATTCCAAATAAGCATGGAACATTTTGGGTATCACTGCTCTTGTCAAACAGCTTGCTTATTAAAATAATTTGCATCTATTTGAAGTGGGTGGAATAGTTCTTTCAGTCTGCTATTCATACCTGTTGAAGGTAGCACATTGTGAGCGTACACTGAACAAGATCAAGTGAGCTACTACATGGTTCTCTTTTTCAACCCCTGTACTATTTCACTCGATTTCCTCAGTCATTTCTTCTCACTTGATAGAGGAGCAACTATACTCACAAGGCTTTGGAGATCAACTGGGTTTAAAAGAGTCAGTCCGATGTAAACTATAGGCAGGTATCCATGCATGCTAAGCTGTATAAATGGTCTCTTTGTGTGTCTCGATTTTCACATACAGATCGAGAGCGTCTCTTAAAAGCAACAGGAGCGCACACCTTCCCCTCTCGCTCCTGTTGTTTACCAAGACAGGGTACAGACAGTACCCACATAATCCTAACGCTCTGTTATTTTGTTGTGTGTGAACCAGATTTATCAATTTATATAAATAAATCCACACGGTACAGGAACGAAAGCCTCCAAGCAACAATGGATTGAGTCACAAAGGATGATTCAACCCCCTCCCCTCATTGTTATTCTTTGTATTACCATTTGTAATGTTATTATAAACCCCCGAGGACCTATACTATAGATTGGTAAATACACAAAGAATGTTATGCACAAGGCTGCTATTATTGGCCATTGTGCATATTCGACGGCCATTAGAGCGTTTTCGTGTTTTGCTTTGTTTTATTTTTATTATCATCCTCTATATACACCTGGATTAAAAACGATATATATATATATATATATATATATATATATATATATATATATATATATATATATATATATATATATAAAAGGTCAGACAAAAACGCATATGGTTTAGAAGTATAACATCAACAATACACAAATACACAGTACGTTGGTTTAATGATATAATATAATACAGTGATGACTCCTGGATGCTGGTCATTTTTGTCTGTGGCTGTGACAGTTGAAGCCCTTAAGCAAACTGCGCTACAATGAGTTAGCACTACCACTCCACATCAAAGAGTCTTAACAAATGGACAAAAGAAGAGACGGCGCTCGTTCGCAACTCACCCCTGCTATTGCAATGCATCATATCATCAGCCCCATCCACGATGCCAGCCAGCTGCAGCCCGGTCCCGCACCATCCGTGACAGCACCCGCTTTCCATTCTCCGGCTTTAACAACACAGCAGAATCAGCTTCGGCTATACGATTTCCCTTGGCGTGAAATTAAAGACAGGTCGCTTGTTTTATTAATTATCAATGACAATACTAATAAAGAACAACTCGCTCACACCATTCTGCACGCCGTTGTTAGTTCTTCACATTTGGCACCGTGCTATAAATACCGACTCACCGTGTGGCCAGGGAGCTCCGGCTTTCACAGGCACCAGAGGATGGAGATTACCTCACTCAATTGGACTGTACTATCTCTCTGAAAAATAGGGTAGCAAGGTGCTGGAAGTGCCGGCTGCGGTTCACTTGATTAAAGACAGCAATGCTTAATACAATTATGGTGGTTAAATCTGATAACAAAGACCAGTTACCTTTTATAAAACAGAAGTCCCATCCACAGACTCGCAGGTATAGCAGGCGCTAGTTTGTACACACCTTCTTCAGACATCGGAAATTCTGGTCGACAGTGTTCGGATACAATCTGAAAAGTCGTACGTCTGGCAGTAGTGTTACAGGTGCAAGTTTTTTTTTAACTTAAAACTGATATAGTGCGTGTGATTACACATAATCATAATGTTTCCAAGACACAACACATTGTAAAAAAAAAGAAAAATGTATGGCAATTTAGGTATCTCAAATTAATTATATATATATATATATATATATATATATATATATATATATATATATATATATATATATATATATATATATATATAAATGTATTTTGGATATATTAAAATGATTTCCAGATATCTTTAAAAGTAGCTCTAAATTACATATCTAAATGCATTCCAGATATCTTTAAATGTAGCTCAAAATTAGATATCTAAATGCATTCCAGATATCTTTGATATCTCTACTAATTTGAGGGCAATCGGCTTTTGAAAGACTTGTCATTGTGGGGGAAGCAGTATTGCCATGCATTTGAACAGAAACCCTTTACAGAGAACATATGGAGTCCCACTCATCTGATCTGAAGGCATAAAGTTCTCTGAGGGGGCAAAAGGGGGAAGAAAAAAGAAAAGGGGGGAAAAGGGAGGGAGTTTTTTCAGCTTTTGGAAGTGTATTTACAGTGCAGTGCTATAGGATGATTATTTTATGTAATTTGTACTATTATGATTACCTTTAATTAAAAGCAATATTGAATCATTAAGGTACGACAGGGAATGGCTTTGCATTGGGCCTTATAAGTGTGCGGTTATCTCACCCCCTAGAGTGCCTTAATGCTATTATAAATCGAATTTAAAATGTACTTTTTAAAGTACCATAACAAATTAAAAAATATGTTCAATAACAGTAAATATCACTACGTACAAAACATTTCCACTGCTACGAATACATTGTTAGCTGTGTTAAATTTTGCTAAATTAACTTTTCTGCTGTACGGCAGATCATTCAAAAAGCGATTGATACCAGCTGGAAAAATAGGAAGAGTGGCAAACGCTGCAGCAAAGGTCATTCAAACTGATCTAGACAGCATTCAGAACTGGGCAGACACATGGCAAATGACATTTAATAGAGAAAGTGTAAGGTACTGCATGCAGGCAATAAAAATGTGCATTATAAATATGATATGGGAGATACTGAAATTGAAGAAGGAATCTATGAAAAAGATCTAGGAGTTTATGTTGACTCAGAAATGTCTTCATCTAGACAATGTGGGGAAGCTATAAAAAAGGCCAACAAGATGCTCGGATATATTGTGAGAATTGTTTAATTTAAATCAAGGGAATTAATGTTAAAACTTTACAATAGTAAGACCTCACCTAGAATATTGTGTTCAGTCCTGGTCACCTCGTTACAAAAAGGATATTGCTGCTCTAGAAAGAGTGCAAAGAAGAGCGACCAGAATTATCCCGGGTTTAAAAGGCATGTCGTATGCAGACAGGCTAAAAGAAGAATCTATTCAGTCTTGAACAAAGAAGACTACGCGGTGATCTGATTCAAGCGTTCAAAATTCTGAAAGGGATTGACAATGTCGACCCAGGGGACTTTTTCGACCTGAAAAAAGAAACAAGGACCAGGGTTTACAAATGGCGATTAGATAATGGGGCATTCAGAACAGAAAATAGGAGGCACTTTTTTACACAGAGAATTTGTGAGGGTCTGGAACCAACTCCCCAGTAATGTTGTTGAAGCTGACACCCTGGGATCCTTCAAGAAGCTGCTTGATGAGATTCTGGGATCAATAAGCTACTAACAACCAAGATGGGCTGAATGGTCTCTCGTTTGTAAACTTTCTCATGTTCTTATGTTCTTGTGTTCACAGCCCATTTGGAAGCTTGTATTGTGTTTTTTTTGTTTTCGTTTGTTCAAGTTCGAGTTGATTATTTCTGCTTCTGTTATTCCACTGTGCCGTTTTTTCTTTTAAAGTAAAGTTAATTATTGGTACTGGCATAGGCGGCGAGTTATATGGGCCCGTGGTGCCCGTATTCCACCAATATTCAATAACGTGGGCCCTGCTCCACCAATGCTTGAGCTTATATTTTACATACATTTTGATGTTAACACTATTCACAGGTGTCTGCTAAGTGTCAGCTTGGGGGGCGTGCTTAGCTTTTGGGAGCATCTGATTTGCTGCTCCCATCCTACCAGCTTAATCAGTTTTGAAAATGCTTTGTAAGTACCGCCCCTCTGTGTTTTCGCTGATGCTTTTCTCAAACAGCGATATTCACAGTAACTGAAAATTTGTGCTTGTTAGAGGAATATAATGCAGAAAAATAAATGCTTTTGGGGAAATTTTCCGAAAATTGCACTAACGTACACAAACATAAGGCGTGGGATAAAATTACAAAAAAAGTTAACAGCGTCAACCCGCTATGTGTGTGGTCCGTAAAAGACGTGCAAAAACGAGGGAAGAATCTGGTAAACAAAGTCTTTCAATTACCTCAGTATCTGAGTAAACTTCCAGTGGATTGTTTCTGTCTTTGAATACCCTTTCTCTCCTCAAACAGCGCGCATATAGCCAGAGAGTGGGGTGGGTGGTCATGATTTCTTTCTGACAGTTAATGGTTTCCATGGAAGATAGACTTAAATTCTAAGTTAGCCTGGGTGTGAAGAGGCTAACTTTTTATGCTAAGTCTTAGTCACTCTTAATTTTTATGCAACTGACTAACTTGCATTAGACTAGTCTAATTGTCAAACTAAGACTAGTCTAACGCTGTGAGGTGCTGTCTGAACAGGTGTGTCTTGAGGAGGCGCTGGAAGGTGGTCAGGGACTGAGCAGTCCTGATATCCATGGGTAGGTCATTCCACCACTGAGGGGCAAGGGTGGAGAAGGAGCGGGCTCTGGAGGCGGGGGAGCGGAGGGGAGTACAGCTAATCTGCTGGTGGTGGAGGAGAGGAGGGGGCGAGAGGGGGTGTAGGGAGCAATGATAGTCAGCGTTAGGTGAGTACAAGAGTTTTGAATTGGATGCAAGCAGTGATAGGGAGCCAGTGCAGACAGCGGCACAGCGATGTAGCGTGGGAGAAACGAGGAAGGGAAAAGACAAGGCAAGCAGCAGTTTTGGATGAGCTTGAGTTTGAGATGATGCGAGTGCATCCAGGAGATGGCTGAGAGACATGCAGAGGTATGGGAGGAAATGTCGGAGTCAGAGGTGGGAAAGGAGAGGAAGATCTGGGTATGATCAGCATAGAAGTGATATGAGAAGCCATGGGAGGAGATGAGGGGACCCAGGGAGCGGGTGTAGAGAGAAAGCAGGAGGGGTCCCAGGACTGAGCCTTGGGGGACACCTGTCAAAAGAGAGCAAGAGGTGGAGGGTGAGCCACGCCAGGACACCAGGTACGTGCGCTCTGACAGGTAGGAGGAGAACCAGGCAAGAGCAGTGCTGGAGAGTCCAAGGTCAGCGAGGGAGGACAGGAGAATAGAGTGGTCAACTGTGTCAAAGGCTGCAGAGAGGTCGAGGAGAATTAGGACAGAGGAGAGGGAGGCGGCACTGGCAGAGAGTAGAGAGTTAGTGATGGAGAGACGAGCAGTTTCAGTGGTGTGTGTGGCGAAAACCAGTATGGAGGAGGTAGAGCAGAGAATGTATTGGAAGGAAAGCAGACAGCTGGCGATGTATTGCTCGCTCGAGGGTTTTAGAGAGAAATGGGAGAAGGGAGACAGGACGATAGTTCTGGAGGATGAGGAATCAAGGGAGGAGTTGCTTTTAAGATGGGGGTGATGCAGGCTTGTTTGAAGGCAGAGGGGAAGCAGCCAGAGAGCAGGGAGGTGTTGAGAAGAGAGGAGATGAAAGGGAGCAGAACAGGGGCAGCAGCCTGGAAGAGGTGAGTGGGCAGGGGGTCCAGAGCACACGTGTTGGGTTTGTGGGTCAGAAGCAGGGAGCAAAGATTGGAGTCTGAGAGGGGCGAGAGGGAGGAGAAGGAGGGTAGATTAGTAGGGGTTGCAGAGGGTGATTGGAGTCGAAGTAGTGAAGAGTTTGTGGATGTATGTGATTTCATCAGCCTAGATAGAGGAAGGTGGAAGAGGGGGGCCTAAGGAAGGAGGAGAAGGTAGAGAAAAGTTTATGGCGATTGTTAGTAGAAGACTGAATGATAGAGTGGAAGTAGGAGCATTTGGCAGAAGTGAGTGTAGAAGATAAGGAAGAGAGGACCGAGCAGTAGAGATCCAAGGCAGCAGAGCACAGATCGGTATGAGCCGAGTGGAGCACGGAGGAGAGCCAGTTATACAGTTGTAGTCAAAAGTTTGCCCCAATGGAAATTTATAATTTCTTGAAAACAAAGAATTTTTGAAAAATCTTTTGTAGCAAAAGTTTTGCTTTTGTGGACAAGGAAAAAGTTACAAGAAATAGATTTCTACAATTATTTATTTCAGCAATTTTTTTTGCATAACTCCAAAAATGCTAATTTAAACATTTTCGTACCTTTTGATGCTATGATACTATTGTCTATAAGGTGCTAGAAATTTCAATATGGTAATGCAGAGCCTAATTCTAGAAAAGTCTAGAATTAGGCTCTGCATTACCATATTGTAGGTGAACATTCTTACAGAGTATAAAATGGTTAGGCATAGGATGATTGCTGTCATTACCAATAAGTCAATATGGGGAAAAGTAAAGAACTATCTGAAGACCTTAGGCAGAAAATTATTTATTGTCATAAAGCTGGAGAAGGATACAAGAAGATTTCCAAGCATTTGAGTATCCCAATTTCAACTATTGTTTCTATTATCAAGAAGTACAAGACTCATGGTACTGTCACAATGCTCCCTCGGTCTGGAAGAAAGAAGGTTCTTTCACCAAGAACAAGTAGAAGAATTGTGAGGAAGGTTAATAACAATCCGAGATTGACTGCCAAAGATATTCAAAGTGAATTGGCTGCAAGTGGGACTGGGGTTTCCATTTCAACCATATTCGAGTATTGTATGGTGAAGGTCTCAATGGTCACAGGCCAAGGAAAAAGCTACTCTTAAGAAAACGTCAAGGACAATCGCTTAAAGTTTGCAAAACAGCATTTGAATGATGGATGTGAGTTCTGGTCAAAGGTTTTGTGGAGTGATGAAACAAAAATCAAGCTATTTGGTCACGCTGATAGTTGTTACGTTTTGAGAAAGCCTGGTGAGGCTTCCAATACATGGTAAAATGGATTCCATAGCATACCAAAAGATATTGGCCAATCATCTGAAAACCTCTGCTACAAAACTTGGTTAAAAGCGTAACTGGACGTTCCAACACAACGATCCAAAATCTACTTGAGAATGGTTATAGAAGAATAAAATCAAGGTTCTGCAATGGCCTACTCAAAGTCCTGATTTAAATCAGATTGAGAATCTTTGTTATGAGTTGAAGAAGACTGTGCACAAGAGAAGTCCTTGGAACTTTGCATTGAAGAATGGTAAAAAAATCACTAAAGAATCATGCCAAAAGCTCATTGACAGATATAATAATCATTTAAAAGAGGTTATTATTGCTAAAGGTGCCTCAACTAGCTATTCATTTCATTTTCCTTGTCAGGGCATGTACACTTTTGATTTAGCATTGGAGTTTTGCAAAAAATTGCTGAATAAAAGTATTCTATTTTATTCTATATTCTAGTTCTTGTAACTTTTGTTTCCTCATCCACAAAAGCAAAACTTTTGCTACAAAAGATTTTTCCTATAATTATTTGTTTTTGAGAAATTTCTAGAAATTATAAATTTCCATTGGGGTATGTAAACTTTTGACTACAACTGTATATAATGTTTAGGTTAAGTTATATTTAGCTATAAGGTTATTAATATAATTTTTACTATTACGGTTATCTTTCATTAAGTTATTTTTATCTATAGGGTTGTAATATTTAAGAATATAATTTTGCCAGTGACGTAATATTTATTTGAATATACTGGAGGTTTTTTTTACTAATATGTTTACCATTAATAATTATATTTTGTTGTAATATTTGTTAGATCATTTTATTATTACCTTTAAGTAAGTTATATTTTGCTTTAATATTGTTTACATTTTTTACTGACAATGCAATAAATGTTGAAAGTAAATTCCTGTTTACTAATTTGCACATTCATGTCACACCAAATAAAAAGCAAAACCATTGTTTATACATTTTTTATATACTTTTTTAAAAAAAATTGTAACATGAAAACAGAAATGTGAATCGAAGAAAAAGTACTAACTACTACAATAAAAATTATCACTTGGCAATAAATAACTATAACAGTGGCTGTGGTACACAGTATTAAACACTCCAGTAATTAAACAGAATGAAACGTTGCAGAACTATAACAATAACAATGGCTTAGTTTTCCTCTGTAAGGTTCCAGTGGTTTTCCTGTGAGTCAGGTGGCTGAAGTGTAATGCTGGCTCCAGGGATCAACCACACTGTGGTTTCCCAGGCGTGTCAACACGCACCACGGACATGACGCTGTCTCTTAGCAACAACCAAATACAGGCGGGCAATTAAATACAATAAAATAGGTCGCAAAAGGAAATACATAACCATACAAGTGTCTGGGATATATACAATAAAAAATAATCTATTAAAATACAGGCAGACAATTGACAATTAAAAGGGTCACATAAGGCAACATCAAAACTATATAGATGGCTGAGATACATACAATAAAATAGAATTAAACCTGTCACATTTGCCTCTTCAAATGCGTTGCTAAAAGGGGAAATAAGTCTTCTGAAAGTGCAAACGGCCACCAGTTGGCAAATGGGCTAGTAATTGGCAGTGGTGTAGTCCTACAACTTAAAGTACCAGAACGGCAATTCAAATATAGATTTTTTACAAATTATACAAACTCACTTTTGATTTGTACATTGAACTAGAAGTAACATTTAATAGGTGATGCAGGCGTCTCACATTTGACTTTTAGGCTACTCCCTCCAGTCATGCCAGATTGCCTTTTTTCCAAATTTGGTTTGTTTTGAAAGCATCTAGCAGGTTAATGTTGTCTTTGGGGTTTGGTTATTTTTATTATGCATGCTTTTTCTTCTATTCCTTTCGATTATGTCATCACCAGCGCAGAACTTCAATCAACACAATCCACTGTAGTATTAGTAAAACAAGCACATCAGGTACATAGCTTGTAACATTACTTACCAGTGTTTTTTTTATTTAAAATAAATGTGTAGCACTTATTTATGCTTTTGTAATATATATTACACCTTAAAAGCAAGGGCAGAATAAACAAATGCAAGTCGCTCACTCCAGTCCCCGGATCTCTGTGACCGATGTACAAAGAGGCTTTAAATCCGTGTTTATGGCCAGTCATAGGATATACTGTACTGTAGTTTGTAATAAAGGTTTGTAATAAAGTTCTCTTCGTTGCATCACAAGGACGACTCACTGAATCAGATGATTGCGTGGGAGATTTGACTCTGCAAACATTTAAAATATATGCCAGTTATCAGACTCCAATTCAGAGTGTACCATCATGTAGGGATTCGGACACTGATTTTTTTGTTCATGGTGTATTCAATGGAAACACTAATTTGAAAATAGATTGCTTCATTAGAGTGGTCGGACGCTATATAAGCATTTTCATAACAAATCGGTAAGTGTTCTTAAGTCAATTCTTAAGTCAAGGCTCTGCCTATAGAAAGAAATACCAGAACGCCGTTCTGTCTCAACCACACCACTGGTACTTGGATGTACAGTGTAGCAGTAATGTGGTCAGGACCCATCAACAATGTGTGAGGGTTAAACTCCAATAACTATTAATCGTGTTATATGTAACCCTGAATCACAAACAACAATACACCAAATACAATAAAATTCTGGCAAGCCCAACCAATCTTGAGCAAGAACAGTAAAAGATTCTCTAAAGTGCCAGAGAAAGAGGCATGGTAGGCAAATCAAGTGAGACAAGTTTGAATGATAACACTATTTCGTTTTACCCCTATTACATAGCTGAGTTGTTTTTACAAAGATATAGTAAGATTTTTAGATACAATAAAAATCAATTTTCAAAACATTTGCAAAGGCAGAAATGACAATTGAATAAGAGAAAAAAAAAACAGGAAGTACACAAAAAATGTTAAATGGTCTCTGAACTCCAGATTGCTGAGTCTACGTCTCTGTACTTGGCCTTGATTGCTCACCCTGCAATTTTTTAGCATCCACTTCTGCCTTTTTTGTGACCAACCACTCTGCTTTGGATGCTGCCTGGGAGCATCAGGACAGTACAGTGGTACCACAACCAGCTATTTACCTGTCACGGTGCAACACCGGAAAAATGGTGCAGCTTTCCAATCCTTATTTTCTGACTACATTAAATGAGCTGCACCTCATTAGTCCTGATGCCATGTGGAAAAGGGGAGTAGTAAATGCATTAAACAAACCAGCAGGAAGCGCTGAGGCCAATAACCCAAACAGTTCCAAATAAAAGATGCATGTAGGCTGGGCATTGGACTTTACTACAGTTCACAAACACAGTTCTCAATCTCGCTGTCGCTCTCGCTCTCACACACGCACGCACGCACGCACTGAGAGACACACATACACACACATGCACACACACACACTCTCACTCTCACACGCACACACACACACACCCCTTATGGAACGAAAATAGATTTAAATATATTGGCATATACTGTTATAATACATTTTGTAATATACTACATTATATTTCTCAATATTTTAAATATATTTTCATTCCATAAGGGACACACACACACACACACTGAGATACACACACTGAGAGAGACACACACACACACACTGAGACACAGAGAGAGAGAGAGAGAGAGAGAGAGAGAGAGAGAGAGAGAGAGAGAGAGAGAGAGAGAGAGAGAGACACACACCTTCAACAAACAAATGATTTTCGCTTCTTTTATACCACGTGGCTGGGACTTGATTGATGTCAATTATTCAATCAAGACCCAACCACATTCCACCCGTGGATTTAGCAGGGATGGAATTAAACCCACCGCTGCCAAACTTACGTACAGGAATATCCTATTTATAAGTACAGGGCTGCCCTGTCACATAACACTTGAGTATCATTGTGGAAGGGTGGTGGGCAATTCACTGACACACACGGGAGACAGAAGTTTTATTTGAAAACACCGCACTGGTGCCCAGTTTTATTATTTTTTATGTTTTCTTTTTGCCCGCAGACGGCCCTGTTGTCCGTGGCCTGAGTACCGGCAACTGTACACAGGTCCACAGGAATACCAATACTGGTAAACAGTAAAAAAAATACTGCCGCACTCACAGGTGCTCAAAATAATTATGAAAACAAAAGGCGAAATGAAAAGGGAAAATAAAACACAGTAATAAAACTGCAAAATAAAGGTGTTGCTTACGCAGTGCCCCCACTACCGCTAAGCCGGTCAGTATGGGCTTCCGACCTACTCTCAGCTATTTCTATACACTGAGGTGGCCAGAGTTCCCCGTATAACTACACAAGTCCCCTCGGGTACGTAATTATTTCTTTTACTTTTTAAATTTTTTTAAGGCAGGCTGTCTCCCTCAGCTGGGCTTGCCTGGTCCTTGTTTACACTGGTGTCTTCTGCCAGCATCACTGTATATTCCCAAACACGGCCACCCAAATGCACAACCAAGCACAGTTCTTATGGGCCGAGCAATCTCCCAAGGCCCACCTCTGAGAGAGGGAAAGCCAACACACCCTCTTCCCCACCTCTCCGTGTCACCGCCATGACTGACAGACGGATCTTACGAGACTGCTGCCCTCTTCCTGCAGTACATGCATGTGCCAGATAGTCAGCACAGATCTCCCCCCGTTAAAGTCATTGATTATTTGTGTTTGCAAACTGAGAGTGTAGCTGATTTTTATTCATGCATTTTCATCAGTTTGTTGCTTTGTAGCCAACCATAAAGCATAAATAAATCAAACATGACAAATATGTTGATTTTGTATTAGTAGCCTTCTTGTGTGTCCTGCAATACTGTGATTTGCATACTGGAGTTCCTATATGCTTGTGAAGTCTGAGAGGAAAACATTGATTGACTGTGCAAACAGTCACTTCGGGCTCCTCTACTTTTTGTCCCATAATTATAGCACTGACTATGAGTTTAACATACTATATGAGTTTAACATACTATATGAGCTTAAAATCCAATATGAGTTTAAAATACTATATGAGGGTGTAAAATACAGCAGTACCGGGTCAGCCGCCATGCAAGGTCCTTTATTGGGACAGGACTTAAAAATGGACTGGGGAACGGGGTGGGAAATTGTTCAAATGTCCTTGTGATTTTATGCTACACTGTTTGTGTGTGTGAGTGCTGTGTGTGTGTAAGGTTTTATATAAACTGTAATACTTTTATGTGCCCCTTTAAATAGTAAAGAAGTGAGAAATCATTGAAACTGTCATTGAACATTGTGTGATTCCAGTGCTTAATATAAGGCCTTTCAACTCTGCACATAGACTTTCAAACCTACACTGATTCAAGAAGACTCTAAGATGAACTGGTATAACCTTGGGTCCCGTCTTTGTTTATCACAAGATGTTTTTACTTGAACGTCTGTTTCCTCATTTCTATTGTAACATTTCAATTATAAAATGATAAGTCTGTCTTGTAAAGCCAGACATGAAACATTTTACTTCTGATGAATGACACAATATAATCAAAACAAAGAGACACAATAATTAAACAAAGCAAGTACCGTGCTGGTCGAAATCCAGCACGAGTAGCAATTGTATTGCTATTTCACATAACCCCCCCTTGTGCATAGCACACATGGCCTTAACGGCCACCTCCCCACTTAAATGCCCAAAAGTTTCTGTCCATGTCCTGGCATATGAGCGGAGGCACCAATGGGCCCACGGGCGGCAGCAACAACAATTCCCCGGCTGCAACAGATTCTATTTGTCGGCCTGATGGCCACAGTGTGACACCCTCCTCCATTGGCAACAGTACACTCCGACAGCGGAAAAGCTGCCTCCTCCGGATCTACGGGCTGCAGGAAATGCCGCTTCCACTGTATGTGCTGCCAGCAGTGGCAACACTTGCTGTGGAAATGCTGACAGCGGTGAAGTTCACTCAGGACGTGACACTGACACTGGCAGCAGACATGCTGCTCTCAGCGCGGGACACTGCGGCAGTGGAGATGTCGCTGCGTACTCAGACAGTGATGGAGCTGGCAGCGGAAATGCTGCCCTCAGCGCGGGACCCTCTGGCAGTGGCAGCGGCGATGGGCATGGCGGTGGCGCTGGTAGTGGCAACAGCCTGATAGACCCCTGGACGGTGACGGACAGGCATCCCCTGGCGGTGACAGACATGCAACCCCAGGCTGTGTGGGCTTGGCATCCCCAGGCGGTGCGGGCTTGGGCCGGGGCGGTCCCTCGGGAGGTGATGGCAGGAGCTGACCCTCGGGATGTGGCAGTGGGTAGTCTCCCTCTGGTGATGGAGGCAGCTGCAATACTGACTTCAGTGCGGTGCACTCTGACCTCTGGAGGGGGCAGTTGACCAGGAAATGCCCACAATCCCTCCCCCCTTTTAGGAGCTGGAGACGGCTTCCCTGCTCGCCTACAGTCATGACCACTCCTCCCTACTTCCTCTTCGGGGTAGGCAGTTGTTCTTCTTCATCCCCTACCTCTGGGAGGGGGCAGTTGACCGCTCACCGCAGATGAGGCACCAGTTTAACCCTTTCCAGTCGACGCGCTCTAATTTCATTGAAAAATTCATGATGACAAAAAGGTCATTTCTCAGCCGTCCAACCAGCTATCTTGTTTTTTTTGTGTTTGGGTCATTGCCATGACCACGGGCCGTGTCATTATATCATTGGTTTAAAGCTAGGATGGGTGTGGCATATATTATTTTGAGTTTGAAGACGAGTCTCACTGCCAGCGCCATTACGACTGAGTGGACAGCGGACTCAAAGTTCTTTATCTACAATTCCAGGACTGATAATCAGCACATAATCGAAAAGGTAAATACTTAGTCGTATTGTTTTTTTCCTTATTTTGTTTTTAAAACTTTATATTTGTTGGGTTTGTGCTTACTTGCTTGCTAGGCAGAGCTAACTTTGTAAGAGCCAAACAAGAGTAACTACTGTACTAGCATATAACAAAAATAAAATAAAAATATTTAAGTTAGTTTCACTTCTGTTCGTGTTCATTTTAGTTTCTTTTCCCCTTTTTAAGTTGTTTCTCCTCAGGAGAAAATAGACATACTGCGTGCGATGCGAAACTACATCAGTACATGTTGAATATTCTTTCGATATGTTTTGTTGTTTTTTGTTTTTTTAGGACGTATCATTCTTAGCTGTAACGTTAGTCAATATTATTATTATTTAGCTGTTTTAATTTATTTAAACTTTCGGTAATTATTTCGTATTTTATTAGGGTGTTTTTTTACTTGTGTATATGTGTGTAAAGAAGAGAGAGAGATGCATGATTTAGCTGTAAGTTAGTTATTATTATATTATTAGCTATTATTTAGTCATGTATTTTATCATTATTTACTTTATTTGTGTATTATTTAGCCATGGATATTTTATTTTGTTTGTGTAAAGAACAGTGAGTGATTATTTAGTTGTAGTTATTATTATTAATCAGCCATGTATTTTATTATTAGTTTACTTTTTATTTTATTTTGTTGTCAGTTTAATTTATGTGTGAAAAAAGATGGAGAATTGTTTATTATTATTAATTGTTATTTTAATGTTTTGTGTAGGTGTGTGTAAGCCAGAAGATGGATGGAGGAGGGCCCTGACTGAGTCTTGATTTATTATTTATTGTAGTTTTGAAAATAAACATCTTAAATCTTAATTTTGTCTAAGTTTATTTTACCTTGTAATTTGCATCTATTTAAATAAATAAATAAAAATCTTGTGTGTTGTTGTTTCTTCATTTTTATACTTAAATATAGTATCTCAAACAGGGTAATAATGTTTCCCATAAGTTTTTGGCGAGTCTTTGGCTTGGCTGGCATTTGCCATTTCACAGGTTGATTTTTTCTTTTTTTTTTCTAAAATTCCATACATTATAAAACCTTCTGTAGCTCTGCAACTGTTAAAGATATTTCAATTCTGATTCCAGATGTGAAAACTTTGAGAAATTGTGAAGGTACAATATCCCCAAGTTTTTTTTCTATGAAACTTGGAAAGAGGTTGAAATTGGCAGTTTATAAAATTATGTATTAATATTTAAGATTTGCCATTTCGGGGGTTGAGTTTTCTAAAATTCCATACATTATAAAACCTTATCTAGCTCTGAAACTGTTCAAGATATTTCAATTCGGATTTCAGATTTGAAAACCTTGAGAAATTGTGAAGCTACAATATCCCCAAGTTTTTTTTCTATGAAACTTGGAAAGAGGTTGAAATTGGCAGTTTATAAAATTATGTATTAATATTTAAGATTTGCCATATCAGGGGTTGAGTTTTCTAAAATTACATACATTATAAAACCTTATCTAGCTCTGAAACTGTTCAAGATATTTCAATTCTGATTTCAGATGTGAAATCCTTGAGAAATTGTGAAGCTACACTATCCTCTATTTTTTATATGGACCTTGGAAAGAGGTTGAAATTGGAAGTTTTTAAAATGGTTTTATTAATATTTCATATTTGCCATTTCCAGGGTTGATTTTTGTAAAATATGTGGTATTATAAAACCTTATCTAGCTCTGCAACTGTACAAGATAATTCAATTCTGATTTCAGATTTGAAATCCTTGACAAATTGTGCAGCTACCATATACTCAAAGTTTTTTTTTTTTTTTTTGGAATACTTGGAAAAAGGTTGAAATTTGCAATTTTTTAAAATATTTGTACTTTTTTTTTCAAAGAAAAATTATGATGACTAGCTCATATGGAAAAAATATAAACCCGACAACAAAATAAACCACATTACTGAAAAGATCTACTTAATGCCTTTCTGTAGGTGTATTGGGTTTTAATTTCTGATTTACAGTTTAAAAGCTACAAGCAATTAAACACAAAGTGTTCATATTCATAACCAAATATGGACATTTTCCGTAGGCAGCATAGGGTTAAGGTCTCAAGATCACTGTGGTAGGAGGGGGAAGGAAACACAGCAAAGGTGGGGGAATCTGCCTTCATTGGCTGGAGACCCCTGAGGCAGAGCCATTCTTCACACGACTCCACTTCTTGGCCAAAGTAGGCCTCCTTGGGCAGACCCCATAGATGTGCCCAAAGTCCTCACGCTCTCATCCTGCCCCCTTTTCTTTCTCTCCACCTTCTCCAGTTCATTTTATTTATTTATTTATTTATTTATTTTTTAAACCAATTCTCAAAAAAAAAGTGCCGGCAGTGGAGGCATTGTTATCCCACGTACAACACCATATATGGACAGGATGGCTTGGTGGTGATGTCAGACCAGGAAGAGACAGACACTAGTACTGCGGGTTAAAGCGGTGAGCGCATATTTATTAACTAAAAATAATCAAACAAACAAAACGTCACTGTGACCAAAACAAACAGACACAGTTAAACAAAACAAGTACTGTGCTGGTCGAAATCCAGCACAAGTAGCAATTGTATTGATATTTTTAGTTCTCACTTTTTTTAAGTTCTACCTCTCAACAGCCACCAATCCCAGTCAGCAAAAGCTGCT
Organism: Acipenser oxyrinchus oxyrinchus; assembly: GCA_030684275.1. Lineage (NCBI taxonomy): Eukaryota > Metazoa > Chordata > Actinopteri > Acipenseriformes > Acipenseridae > Acipenser > Acipenser oxyrinchus. The sequence goes on along the minus strand of CM060258.1, from coordinate 24,219,071 downwards.
GGTTTTTATATTGTGGTCAAGGAATTAAATGGCTGTCAATTACCTGGTTTATCCCTGGACCACATTATGCACAGGGTTTCTCATACGCGTGGTCGACAGCCAATTTGTCAGTAAATCATTAGGTGCCGACCACGCATTCTCACGAGATATTGTTTGGCAGAGTCCAAATGTAAACCTCACCCTTGCCAACCTATATAAAAATAAACCAAAAATAGTACATGATAATAATAATTATAATATAAAATAATACAAACAAACACAGGGGCGGGGGTTCCCCGTCACAAAAAGACTGACTTATTATTTTGAAGAAGAAATCGAACCTTACACCTGCGTGTATGCTGGAGACTGTCACATCCGCACCCCTCTCTCTCTCCCTTTGTGTGCAGTCTTGTTTTACCCACTAGTTTGTTCGAGTCTGTTGTCAGCCTATCCCCTTGTGTGATTTCAATCCCCTATCCCGAGCGACTGGGCGGAGCATGGCGCTATAAAGAGTGCTGCCCTACCACAGTGAGGGCAGTGTGTTCATGGTATGCCTGGTGTTAAATCCATTTCTAAAAAAACATGAAGAGCCAAATAAACACAGCTGTTCAAACGCAGCTGTTCCTGCCTGCTTCCTCCATTCTTGCACCTCCCTTCCACTGAACCCACAGGATAGCCAGCCGCAATACTGGTGTTAGGAGTGGGATAAACATGGATCCAGCAAAAGGCGCACAGAGGGACTCGGACAGGGGAAGCTCCCAAGGACTGGACGCACCTTTGAGGAGCACAGAGAGGGCGCTGGCTTAACTGACCCCCTGCCCAGTCCTCCGCACAACCTCCAGCAGAACTGAACCAGACCCAAGCCAGACCGCGGCCAAGCCGCTACCACCCCAAGAGGATCCAATTAGAGCTCCCGCAGGCAACGCTTGTCCTGCTCGACATCCAACAGCCCCCAGCTGAGCAGCAGGCCCTGCATCCATCCAGATTGGACGACTTTTTAGTTTACTTGGCGACAAAATAAGTGTCAAAGCGACCAGAGACAAATCTAACAACTTTGACAGCTGATCACAGCTACATTCTGAGAAAAAAGTAGCTAAAATTCATAATCATAAAATCACTGTATTTATGCTTCCCTTCCCAGCATCATTAAACATTCTCAGTTACTCATACCAAAGAATCTATGGTCATTATACGTAAAGTTTCTACTCAGAATGTACAACACAACTTTTGCAAGGCGCGAAATGACTGCTAAACGTAGTCACGCACGCAACGATGTATAGCAGTTGAGCTACATATGGTACGTTGACTGAAAACACATCAGCTTTCTAACATTTCTTACTTTCTTAGCTGTCTCAGTCTGATAAAATGTTTAAAGAAAAAACGTATACAAACAACGTTTTCGAGAGGAGTAGCAGTCACAGGAGCAATTCAAGGGCTGGCTGAAACCTGTGCAAGGAAATCCGTCAAAGGCCTTCTGTAGTTACTGCAAAACCGAAATCATGGCTAAGGTTAGTGACATTAAAAAACACAGCCTTACTTCAAAGCTCAAGCAGAAACGCATTGACTTCAAGCCTATCGACAAAGAAAGTGCAGAATCAGCACGAAAAACAGAGGCAACACTGATTGCAGAACATTGTTCTATACTGACATGCGATCATCTGACGGATGTGTGCAAAAAAGCACATCATAAAGGAGTTCATAAAGGAGCTACTGGCGCCACACTTTAAAGAGGCAATGCTGAGTGACATAGGCGACAAAAAATAAAAAAATACAGCCTCATCCTGGACGAATCAACAGAAGTAAGTGTGTAAAAGCAATTGGGGATTGTTTTACTTTACTTCAGTGAGAAGAGGGGCCAGGTTGTGTCTACATTTCTAGAACTTGCCCCACCTCAATCTGGTGATGCTAGGGGCATAGCCCTCATTGATGCAAATGAAAAATCACGACACTCAAAAATGTTGGAATCGGGACAGACAATGCATCAGTAATGACCGGGGTAAACAAAGGACTCTTTAAGATATTGCAAGAGGAATATGGCTTGCCTCACCTTGTTCTCCTCAGCAGCATATGCCACTCTTTTCAGTTAGCGGTTTCACACGCGTCTGAGGAAACTCTTCCCTGAAACATCGAGTTCCCTATAATTGGTTCTCTTTATCGCCCAGTCGACAAGAGGCATACCAGCAGGTATATGAGACTATTAATTGTGGAGAGGAACCCCTGAAAATAATAAAAATGTGCCCCACTCGTTGGCTCTCTGTAGAGCCAGCTGTCAGCAGAATTCTAAACTAATGGGATGAATTAAAGAGGAGAATACAGAATACAGACCCTGCTAAACTCCTCAACGTATTGATAACCCTCCTGAAGTCTGTATGCGGGAAAGTTATGATCCCAATGGCACAGATCGACATTCTGGCCACCTCAATCAAAAATCACCTGGATCCATCTCCTTACTTGGGCTTCAGTTTTGAAAACTGTCAGAGAGTCAAAGCTGTCACTAGAGAGCATAACTGTGCTCAGGAAGAGATGCATTGACTTTACTGTCTAGCTCAGCAAAGAACTTCAGCATCAGCCTGCCAGTGAATGTCAAAACTTTGCAAATGATGTCAGTACTGAGCGTCGAAGAAGTGCTGAAGGCAAACAAAGGCACAGGGGAAATAATTGAACTAGCCCAACTCTTTGGATTTGATTTAGACACTACAGACAGAATTGTGACCCAGTGGAGAAATGTACACGTCACAAATGTACACTGTCTGGGCTGAGGTCAGTACATTCTGTGATGCAGGAAATGCGAATCCCTTTGCAGACCTTTGCTCACTGGCAATGGTGGTACTTTCACTACCCCATTCGAACGCTGAGGTTGAGCGTTTATTCAGTATGATGAACATTGTGAAATCTAAACTGCGGAATCGAATGGGCATTAACACATTAAATGCCATCCTAAGAGTGACAATGGGACTGAAATTGTTCAGGGAATGTTGCTGCACTTACAACCTTCCTGACTCAATAACAAAACTCACTGGGACTACTGCAGCCTATTCTTTCAAGAAGAAGCAACCCTTTCACAGTACAGAGCAAGTGGAGCCCAGCACCAGCAAGTACTGACTATGAAGCACACGAGTGGGAGACGGGCATTATGGAGACAGAGATATGTCATTAAGAGAGCACAACTTGTGCACCTCACAGTTTTTCAGCTATTTTGTGAATCCATTAATTATAAAATGTAAAGTGTATTTTATTTTATTTTATATAGCGGTATATAGTTAAGGATGATTTATAGATACGTTTGATAGTAACATTAGTGACAAGTCTTGAATGCCGGTTTAGCTTTTGGGTGGTTCTCTGACGACTTCCTGCCTCGAGGAGTTGGCAACACTGCACCACTGTCCCTGGGAGAGATGTCTGCACCCGTCAGAATTCACACACAGCCTCTGCCAATAGAGCGTCAACTTGCCCAGCCTTCCGTGAGAAGCCCACAACTTTGGAGCACCCTGTGAGAGACACCCGCACCCATGGCGTGGCCACACCTCCTGGCCCCATGCCCAAACTACCCCGCTTAAATGGCACGTCATCCCTTGAAGAGTTCCTGGCTCAGTCTGAGCAGTTCGCAGCTGACTATGAGTGGATGGACTGGAAGACAGCTACATGTCTGTGCCAGTCACTAGAAGGGGCTGCCTCCGAAGTCCTGCCTGACTTAGGCCAGTGGTGCGCAAAGACTATGACTAAAGAGGCAGTTCTGTAAAAATTAAAAGGATAGAAAATTTTAAATAAATACATAAATGACAACTAATTAGTCCAAGTTCTTACCTTTCAAATGAGCTGTTGATGATCACTCTACAGCTTGTAGAACCGGAGAAATTATGTTTGAAGTGGCTGGTGTCAGTGAAACTGCAGTGAACAGAGCCGAAATGGCAGCTTCCATGTATGGGGCGCCAAGTGTAAAAGAAGCACTCATATTTTAACAATATTTTTCCCTGATTTAATGTAAATCGTGTATTTTTTCCTAGATTTAACCAAAAAATGTCTGTATTTAGCTAAATACATAACTGTTAACAAACACATTCTTAAAAGTTTTGACATGTGTACATTTGTTTGGCATTGTAGTATGCAGAGGAGGCGTGGAAGCGGAGAGATTGGCTCTCGGAGTGTAAGGGCAGCTCTGCAGCATACATGCCAAATCAAACGCTTCAATGGGCAGGGGCTCATTTAGCTTCAGATTTAGCTGGAAAAATAAATATTTATTTTATAATGTTTTTCACATTTATCTGTTAGGTAAATGTTGACTCGCCAAGTTTAAAAAAAAAAGAGCCTTTAAATGTTGAATTTACGATACGCGTTTTCAACATTATATCTAAAAGTGCAATTTTCAAAACTTACAAGAATGTGTTTGTTAACATTTATGTATTTAGCAAAATACTTTTGTGGTTAAATCTAGGAAAAAATATGCGATTTACATAAAATCCGGAAGACAAACACTTGTTAAAATATAAAGTTAAGTTCTAATGTTTTAATGTGTGTGTGGCAAAGTGGTGTGCAGGGTACAGGTGTAGGAGTGATGCGGTGCGCAAGGAAGAGACAGACAGTGATAATCCAATCAGAAAATAGATTTAATTTATAATCCAGGTCTGGTGACCAAAACAATAATCCCAGGCAATACACAGCAATATGTATGGCACTGTTCAAAACAAAGGGTTTGCAGTCCCAAACAATAATAAACACAGTCCTGTTCCAAACACGATACACACGGTCACCAGTCCTGGGTTCGTGCTGTAGTGCTCATGGTGCTTTACAATTATTTATTGGTGGCACAGGTGGAGTGCTGCCTGGATTTGTGCTGGCCGCTGGAGACAGCTCCACACGTGTTAGCCTTCTATTTATAACAATAACAACAATTAGTGACAAAACAAACAAACACTCACAATACGCTTTCCAATCCTCAGGTTCTTCCGGGTTCTTTCTCATTAACCGAAACGAAGGAACAGATTACGTCGCTTCGTCCCCTTTTTGTACCGTCATACATGACCCCTTGGTAAACGACTGTAGCCGCTCCCCGCTCCTCCAATCCGCGGCTGCCACATCGTTTCCCTTCCGGTGCATTAGTGCTTCGAAGCTCCACCCCCTTTCTAGATGACGACTTCCTTTTAACCCTGGTAATAAATTGTCAGGCCAAACAGTCCAGGTTATTCTGTTCCCGTTACTTAGCGCCCTCACAGGTCTGGAGGGAGATTTACCACCAATAATCTTTCTGTCACAGTGTGTCAGCGGGGGCAACAAAATGTATGCTAAGTAAGGGGGGTCGCATATAAAAAGTTTGCGCACCATTGACTTAGACCAAGATGAGAGGAGCGATTACCAGGCCTTGGTGGAAGCACTCAACAGACGATTTGGAGATGCTGAATCCTGTTTGAGGCTTCAGAACAAACCGACTGCTATGTCGCAAACGAGTAAGCGGAGAGAAGCTGGGTGCCCTGGCTGCTGATATAGCCCTCCTGGCAAGACGAGCCTACAGAGATGAGCCCTCCAGCTTCAGTCGTCGCATTGCACTGGATGCCTTCCTCCACAGTCTACAGCCAATACCGCTGCGCCATAAAGTCCATCTTGCCACTCACCACACCTCAGAAGAGGCAGTCCGCCAAGCATTCGGAGCGACAAACTACCACTCATCCAGTCCACGCCACCAGCCCGCTGGAAGAGGAGAGAGAGCTATATGAGACTTCACCTACCATCATACCCAGAGTGAGAGCTGATGCGGTTAGTGAGAGGAGACAGAGATAGCGAGGCTGGAGATGTGGTTTACCAGGACTCATGCTGGCCAACTGCCGTCACCTGGAGCCCTGACTTGCCACTCCTCATCAGCTGTTGGGAAATGGGATGGGGTCCGCGTAGAAGGGGACCCGGAGACTCGATCCCACTGCTGCAGGCTTTCAAACCGCTGATGCTGCTGTTGTCGGACAAACAGGAGAAAGCACCTTCCTCCGTGCTGACATCCACATAGATGGGGTCCCTTCACCATCTTCCATCACCATCATCCAACCTGATGTATTGACAAAAGTCACGTCTGAGTGGAAGAAGCGAGTCCAGCCCACAACCATCCAGCTTAAAACAGTAACCAGAGAGCTAGCACCTATGGAAGGGAAAGATGGCTCCAGATTGAATACGGGGGAGTGACTAAGCACCACAAAACCTGGATCGCCGTCCAAGACCCCTGCATACTTGGTCTGGACTTCATACAGCGAGTGGGCTCCCCACTCAACCTGCAACATGGACACATCAGCCAACGGAATCCACCGCTCAGCCCAGCCACCCCACTGTGCCCGGTTTGTTCCCAAACTATACCGAGTGCAGACCAAACCCTCTAAACGGACCCAGTGTGAACACAGCCTTAGAGCCAGGTTTTAATTCATCCCAGTGTTGTGAAATATCCTGCATCCCCTGAATCTCTGCATCCCCCCCATCTCTTCGGAACGCTTCCTTGCTTTCTTTCACTTCACATGCACGCACAGCTCTGAGACAGATGGCAGTGAAATTTGAATACGACCACATAATCGTTGTGTGCTGTTTTTATTCTACGGTAAAATTTAATATAAAAATACTTATTATAAACAGGCTCCTTTAATTACCTCACCTAAATACAGATCGTTATTAACGTTTCAAAGCACAGTGGTTTAAATCAAAATTTACCTGCCCAGTGTAGAGTCCCGGCTTTAAAAACCGTGAATTCGAGAACCTGTAAATCCTGTGTGAGCCTCCTTCATTTTCCACACAAAGCTACATTGATGTACAGAAGTGGGATTATGGACTGGACGCTGTTGGAAATGAATACCGAAGAAGACAGACAGCGGGACCTGAGAAAGCCAGGATCTCTGGAGGCTGAAACACCAGTCAGGAGCAGACAGTGGCCGCTGTCATGGCTAAAGGCAACGCCCATTTTGAAGGCGCTCTGGAGAGCCGAGAGAGAGGGACCTCCGGATGGTGGATCGCAGCGCCGTGTTTCCAGTCAGCCAGAGTGGGGGTCTCCCTGGCTTTAGGGACAAATATAGCTGAGTATCATCAGCATAGAAATGGAAGTTCACTCCGTGTCTGTGGATAATGTCATCTAACGGTTATATAATGAAAACAACAAGGGACCTGGAAAGGAGCCCTGTGGAACAACTTCCAATAATGATGATTTTACCTCCCCAATAGAGATTAACTGAAACCTATTAGAAAGATAAGATTTGAACCAGATAGGACAAGGCCAGACAGTCCTAATGTGCTTTCAAGACGATTCAGTAGGATGGAATGGTCTACAGTATCAAAGGCAGCACTTAGATCAAGAAGAATTAAAACTGATGGAAAGCCCAAGTCAAAGCTTATCAGCAGATCATTCACAACACTGACAAGGGTCGTCTCGGTGCTATGTGCAGCACGAAAACCAGACTGAAACTTCTCCAATATACCATTAAGAGTTCATTTTTGTCATGGAATTGCAACAACTCTCTCAAGAACCTTATCTAAGAATGGTAGGTTGGAGATTGGCCTATAGTTATTGAGGACTTTAGGGTCCAAATTGTGTTTCTTAAGCATAGGCTTTACCACAGCTACTTTAAGTTCTGAGGAAACTATACCGGAGGAAAGTGAACCATTTATAATTTATAAAATGTTGATATTAATAACACCAATAACTTATTTTAATAGTTTAGTAGGAATAGGATCAAGAGAGCATTTAGTAGCTCTCATATGTCAAACTAGATCTGTAAGAAAGGTAATCAAAGAAAAAGCCCCCACAGTAGCCTTAATAGGTGTAGATGGTAAAATTGTGCTGGAGTCCTCCTTAATAGGACTCTGCCCAATCACAACTAGATATGTGTTTGACTAATTTTTATTTTATTTTAAATGTGCTTAGGTGGGCAGCGAAGCAAATGGCTTACAGTGTGGCAGGGGCTGACATTTCTTTCTCTCCCATGTCGTTGAAGAATGAATTTTGGAGGGGGGGGGTTCAAACCCCTAGCTACGCAACTGCCCTGCATGTAGGCTGTAGGCTGTGTGGTCCAGTGGTTAAAGAAACAGGCTTGTAACCAGGAGGTCCCCGGTTCAATTCCTACCTCAGCCACTGACTCATTGTGTGACCCTGAGCAAGTCACTTAACCTCCTTGTGCTCCGTCTTTCGGGTGAGACGTAATTGTAAGTGACTTTGCAGCTGATGCATAGTTCACACACCCTAGTCTCTGTATGTTGCCTTATTAATAATAATAATAATAATAATAATAATAATAATAATAATAATAATAATAATAATACACAACAAAGACACGGTTACTTCTCCAGGCAGGAAGTGCTCTTTGTGCAGGTGTGGTGCAAGACAACGATCGTGAAACAGTGGTGCAGTGCAATCTGGGTTTGGTGCTGGCTTGTAGCGACAGCTCCCGTTTAGTGTTAGCCATCTAACAATGAAAAATAACAACAGTTAGAACAACAAACAAACAAAACATAAAACACTCACGCTACATTTACACTTATTCTCCTTTACAGGTCCTTGCAGTAACCATAACAAAAGGAACAGATTGCTTCATCACATCCCCTGAAATACCCTTAGTCAAGCTCCCTTCGATAGCTAGTGCAATCACGTATCCTCCAATCCATGACTGACACATTGCCTACCGCTTTAAAGCGATGACTTCTGGTGACTCACGATTCCTGTTATACTGCGCCCTCACAGGTCAGAAATGTTATGTTGACTCAGAAATGTCTTCATCTAGACAATGTGGGGAAGCTATAAAAAAGGCCAACAAGATGCTCAGATATATTGTGAAAAGTGTTGAATTTAAATCAAGGGAAGTAATGTTAAAACTTTACAATGCATTAGTAAGACCTCACCTACAATATTGTGTCCATTTCTGGTCACCTCTTACAAAAAGGATATTGCTGCTCTAGAAAGAGTGCAAAGAAGAGCAACCAGAATTACCCCGGATTTAAAAGACATGTTGTATGCAGACAGGCTAAAATAATTGAATCTATTCAGTCTTGAACAAAGAAGACTACTCGGTGATCTGATTCAAGCATTCAATGTCGACCCAGGGGACTTTTTTGACCTGAAAAAAGAAACAAGGACCAGGGGTCACAAATGGAGATAAAGGGGCATTCAGAACAGAAAATAGGGGGCACTTTTTTTACACAGAGAATTGTGAGGGTCTGGAACCAACTCCCCAGTAATGTTGTTGAAGCTGACACCCTGGGATCCTTCAAGAAGCTGCTTGATGAGATTCTGGGATCAATAAGCTACTAACAACCAAACGAGCAAGATGGGCCGAATGGCCTCCTCTCGTTTGTAAATGTTCTTATGTTCTTATGTTCTTATGTCAGGAGGGAGATTGTTGACTAGGATTCATTTGCTCTCTGTCACAAAGATTTATAAAATTTAGGAGCTCATCTTTAGAATGTCTTCACTGTTGAAATGTTGAACATTTAAAAATTACAAAAACATTATGAACATCAATATAAAAGTAAATAAATGAAAAAGACTTTAAACAAAGAGGTAGGAATGTAAAACTGAACTCTAGTTTATTATTTATTTATTTAGCAGACGCCTTTATCCAAGGTGACTTACAGAGACTAGGGTGTGTGAACTATGCATCAGCTGCAGAGTCACTTACAAAAACGTCTTACCCGAAAGACGGAGCACAAGGAGGTTAAGTGACTTGCTCAGGGTCACACAATGAGTCAGTGGCTGAGGTGGGATTTGAACTAGGAACCCCCTGATTACAAGCCCTTTTCTTTAACCACTGGACCACACAGCCTCCTCCTTTGTCCCAATGAATGAGGTATGAGTTTTTGAAGTGAGATATCATTTGGTTCACACTGATTGGCACTGTTTTAGCAGTGCTTTTCTGAAGATGACTGATGTCAGTGTCGCTCAGTGCAGTGAGCTTCATGGCCAGCTGGCTGAGGGAACTCTTATCTGGGCTGAGCTCTTGGCTTATCAGGGCTTTGTGATGGTAGGATTTTGGGTCGCTGTGGTTTAAGTGAACCCAGTATTTTATTGCTCTTTTTGGAGTATTAAGAGAATTCAGCCCTGCATGCATGATTTGCTGTGTTTCTCTGCAGGATTCCTGTTGGGTGTTCGTCCCACTTTGTGTAGTCGTGAGTGGACCCCACCCTTCACTACCGTATAGGGCAATGGGCTGAATAATACTTTCAAATATTTTTATCCAGATTCTTATGGGAGGTTTCATGTTAATTATTGTGTTGATTATATAATGTCTATGCAGTGCCCTGTTTTAATTATTTGTTTTTAGTGATCTGTATAGTCCAGTGTGCCATGGATCACATTTTAGATTCCTTGCTGATTGCACTGATGAGCCTCTTTTGGGAGTTTCTGTTTTTGCTGTTCCAGTTGGTTCTGTCCATCCTGCTCTGCTCTGAAATCTTTCTCACAAGGTGACTCACTGTGTTGGATTGCTCCTGGCTATGACAACTATAGACTGGAATGATTTTGGGTTGCTCTGTTTCAGGTGTAACCAGAACCTCACGACTCGTCTCTCAATGGCTTGGTTTACATGCACATGAAAATCGACTATACAGTCATGACTGTGTGACGTTGTCACGCTAATTCATCGTGAAACAGCAAAAGGTCACCCTTTTGGCAGTGTGACTTTAATGGCAGGGTCAGTTGCTTTCTCACATAAAAATAGCTGTAAAAACCCCTGTAAACCTGAGCAGGAATCGTGCTTGTGGCTCACAAGGTTTCAGCAGTCAAGATCCTGTTTTGACTTAATATCACGTAATCTCCAGCAGAAAGGCCACACAAAACATACCCCCCTAACACACACAATGTACCTCCGCGTTATACTCATACCTACAACATTCGACGGCAGTCATTATCACGGTACATTTTAAACATCATCAATATTAAAATGAAAGACAAACTAACAGATATAACTTAAAAGTTTTATTCAAGCACATCATATCAAACATCTGCACAGCCAAAACACTGTATTTAAATGAAGAATTAAACATAAAGGGGTTTATTTTCTAACTTACCACATAAAGCACTACTTCAGAAAATGAAAAACTATAATAAAATAAACATTTCAAAACAAACTAGTGTGTAAACAGGTTTATGTACATACAAAACTGTAAAAACAAAAGTAGTTTTTAATCGAAAACGAAAGTAACATATGATTTCTCTTGCGTGTGTGTCACTTGCAGCACAGAATCCAGGTTGAGCTGCTGCAGCCTGCAGCTTTGCTATTTTCTAATCGAAATGTTTCTGCTGAAGTGCTGTGGCTAGCTTCAAGATTAAATCTCTCCTACTGATGTTTTCCCTGCTGCATTCTTGTACAAAACGATGGAATTGATGGCTGCCAGGTCCAGTAGAGATAAGAACAGGTTTGTACATATATATAGAGAGAGAGAGAGAGAGAGAGAGAGAGAGAGAGAGAGAGAGAGAGAGAGAGAGAGAGAGAGACTATTGTAGGTTATAGTCGAAATAAAAACATGTATTGTAAAAGTTGGTTCTAGTGTTAATGAAATTTAACTATCAGATGTTCCACAAACAGACACACAAAAATCAATTAGTAGTAAAACTTTTACTTAGTAGAAATTATATTTCATATAATTGTGTGTGTGTGCGTGCCTGCGTGGGTGCGTGTGTGTTGGAAAGGCAACCAGACACACAAGTAGCTAATGCGCTGCGTAATTCAGAATGTGTGCGACAATTTATTGTGAGTCTGCCCTGATTATACCTGTATGTTGTAAGGTAACACTCTACTCCCCTCTAGTGGATTACCTAGGAATTGCAGTTGCTTTCTTACACTGTAAGACAGTGCTGCCCAAACAAAGACAGATAAGTCATGACATTTTCCCAGCATGTAATCCAGGACATTGAGGGCTGAAAAGGGTAGTTCATTTTTTGTACCAAATGATCTCTAAATGACTTAATTTAATAAATCACCTGCTTAATTGATCACAATGAAATTGTTCCAGGTGTTAAGAAATTGATGATTAAAGGTTACCTCTAAAACCTGCTGGATAGGGGCTCTCCAGGACCGGGTTTGGGCAGCACTGGTGTAAGACCTATCTAGTGCCTAATATCTCCAGTACCTGCACTGCCCTGTTACATTTTTGTGTTAACACACCCTTCCGTATGATTCACCCCTTGATAAAGACATGCCATAGAAAAGACTCTTAAGCTAAGCCAGTGAAGGATCTCAGCACCCTGGTGCCAACACAAAGTCACTCTCAGTGGTGCTGAGAGCCCTGGGCTCAACATGGCAGACAAGAACTACATTACAGTAAATACGTTATTATTATTATTATTATTATTATTATTTATTTCTTAGCAGACATCCTTATCCAGGGTGACTTACAGTTGTAAACAAAAAATACATTTCAAGAATCACAGTACAAGTATTAATACAATTAAGAGCAAGATAAAATACAATGACTTCAGTTCTAGTAAGTACAAGTATATTACAAAATATGAAATGTTATTGGTCTCCAGTGGCTCATCATTGTAGCAGTAAAAGTACCACTGCTTGGAAGAAATATTCACCACAAAATGTTCCCAGTGACTACATAAAAAGGGCCCATTACATTGTAGTGTGGGTTTGTGAATCTCATGAAGCTCACCTCACACAAACCTCCCCAACCATCTCCTCCTCGAGTCCCTCCATGTGCTCTGCTTCCCTTCCAGATCTTGTTACATGAATGGGTAGAGGGGTGGGGCATTGCAAACCCTCTGAACTGTGTGCCTATATAAACTGTCCACACAGTCCATTCTGTATACTACCACCTGCTGCTGCTCAAGAAAAACCTCACTGCGTTCCAACAGAACCTGAAGGTAACGAAGGGCATTGTAGAATCTTAGCATAACCTCCCTAGACTTGTATTCCACACCTTTTGCAATTAGGCTATCATTCTATTTGCTTTTTTAATTGCCTCCCCACATTGACAAGATCGTTCAAAATATTTCTTCCCTATTTCCATCACATTCATTTTACACCTATAACCTATATTTGTACACCCAATATGCAATACTCGGCATTTCCTAACATTATAATTCTAATATTATAATAGTCTTCAAACTTACCTCCTGATATTGTTTCCTTCATGTTGCATGTTATGGAAGTTAAAATAATCTATAATTACCTGGGTCTGTCTTTTTATTTTTTATTTTTTTAAATTTAGAGTCACCAATTAGTTGTTTTTTTTGTTATTTTCTCCCCAATTTAGTAGTGTCCAATTCTTTTTAGCTCAGCTCACCGCTACCACCCCTGCACTGACTCGGGAGGGCGAAGACGAGCACACGCTGTCCTCTGAAGCGTGTGCCATCAGCCAACTGCTTTTTTTCACACTGCGGACTCACCATGCAGCCACCCAGAACTACAGCATCGGAGGACAACGCAGCTCTGGGCAGCTTACAGGCAAGCCAGCAGGCGCCCGGCCAGACCACAGGGGTCGCTGGTGCATGGTGAGCCGAGTACCCCCTGGCTGACCTAACCCTCCTGCCCCCCGGGCCGCGCTCCGCCAATTGTGCGCCACCCCCTGGGAGCTCCTGTCCTTGGTCGGCTGTGGAATAGCCTGGACTCGAACTCGCGACGTCCAGACTATAGGGCACATCCTGCACTCCACGTGTGCTTTTACTGGACACGTTACTCGGGAGCTTGCCCCCCTTTTTTAAATACTGGTACAACATTTGCTCTACAGGAACTTCACGTGTCTCTAGTCATGATACTAGCCAGTGGTCTACATATTTCTACCCTTGTTTCCTTAAGCACTCATTTATCCATTCAGTTTCTACTGAACCACATCCCATAGGATTTCCCCACTATACTGGACAAGATGAAATCACCCATAACCAGCCAGGTTTCTGTGATTCCAGCAGCACTCTACTTTTCAGTTAAAATGTGTGCTTCTAGTTCTAATGTATTTCTGATGCTTCCAGCATTTAAACACAGGAATTCAGTTTTTGATTCAATGCGACTTACACCTTTGGTCCTAACTAGAAACTGTTTAGTTTAAATACTTTCTAATCTCCCTGTGGGTTCTTTCTATGTTCCTTCTCAGAACAGGTGTCTATCCCGTCTGTACATCCATCCAAATGCACAGCTATGGCCAAATGTTTTGCATCACCCTATAGAATGAACTAAATTTGCTTCATGAAGTCGAATGAAACTTGTTGAATAATGTTACGTACCATATTGAATTATATACCACTTTGTAGTTTTCCATATACTTATGAAAAGTGAAAAGATTTGAGAAATGTGACATTTGAAAATCTAACATGAAATACTGTACTACTATTATGGCTTCCGGTAGACTTGCGATATCATTTTGTAGTGTATTTGATTACATGATGTTAATAAAATATCTAATTATGTTCATATAGTTTTTTTTTTTTAATTATGTCTCAATCCTAAAATTATAGATGATGCAAAACTTTTGGCCATAGCTGTGTGTCCCGCTTGCATTTTTCCATTTATGTGAAGAAGCGGTTAAGGTATTTCATGCCAGTTCTTATTCTATACTATTCTATACATACTCTTGATACTTACTCATCATACTGATAGGTGGAGTTGTGTTACTGAAATAAATTAAAAATACTTCCTCTAAGTGTTATAGTGTTATCATGTTTGAATGATTCGGTGCTAAAGAGGCCACTAACAAGTGACTATTACAACAATTGTACAAATGGCTGAAAAAATAAATTAAATAGAGACAGGTCCTCAATCATCGCTAATATTTGTATGATCAGCCTCCTGATTGGGATTGCTCTGCTTTGTAGGTTATCCTATAACCTGAGTTTAACCAAGTGCCAAAGTGCAGTGAGTACCAGTTTTCATCATTAGATGGCGCACTAGGGTTTGATCAATAGATTGAAAAGCTTTCTCTGTACTAGACTGCTGATGCATTTCTAGTCTATGTACTGTAACTGCATAAAATAAACTGCCCTCTGTATACTGGATTCATGTAACCCACTGTGTTGGGATTAAATAAAAGGGTTTACTTTTCACTAATTTGCTGTAATATTTTATTCCCGGAAATTGTAAGAATTCTAAATTAAAGTAATTAAACTAACAAAACCCAACAGCGTAGAACGTTGGGTTACTTACCGTAATCCTTGTTCCATGAAAGACAAGACGACCACCAAGACATTATATATGGGATATGCCTGCCCATTGGGTAGGTATCGCTGAGCTCTCTATACCAGAGCTGCTGATAGGCCCCTTCCTGGGATGATGCACTCAATCCTGTCCACCGAGGGATTAAAACTGTCATCCAAAGGAAGCCATTTCTCTTTTTCCATCAAACCTGTGAGGACGACCGATGCAACCTCACGGTTGGTGGTCGTCTTCTCTTTCAGGGAACCAAGGTTACAGTAAGGAACCTAACGTTCCCTTTCAATTAGAAGACAACCACCAATGACATTACGTATGGGATAATGTATACCAGAGCCGTCGCGAGGGAGAAGGAACGGCAGCATATGAGGGACGCACAAGCACTGTCTAACCCAGAGGTTAGCGGTGTGAACTTACATCCTCTAGGAACCTTGTGGCAGGGAAGGGTCTACCACATTAAGATGGTAGAACTTGGAGAAAGTATGCGGTGTAGCCCAGCTAGCCGCAGTACAAATATCAGACATCACGGCACCTCTGAAGAAGGCCCAAGATGTAGCCAACCCTGTAGTGGAGTGTGCGGCTACCCTACCAGGTGGGGGCAAGACAGCCCCATCATACGCAGTCGAGACTGTATCCACAATCCAATGTGACAGATGCTGTTTAGAGAGGGGCTGTCCTAGGGTCCGTGTCCTGTGACAGACGAAGAGCTGGTCAGATCGACGCAGAGCTCTCCACAGACTGAGTAACAGGGAAGGCTGTGATCACCTTGGGGAGGAAAGCAGGGTTGGTGCGCAGAGACACCCTGCTGCCATCCTCCCAAATACACATGCAGGAGCTGTGCACAGACAGTGCCTGCAGCTCACTGATCCTCTTAGCGGAGGTGATAGCCACGAGGAAGGCTGTCTTCATAGACAGGTACTTCAGCTCTATGGAGTGTATGGGCTCAAGCGTGGCCTTCATGAGAGCCTCCAGTACAATATTAAGGCTCCATTTGGGGAGAACAGTTCTGCTGGGAGGGCGTAACCACCGAGCACCTTTAAGAAATCGGGTAGCCAAAAAATGTGCGCCTGGAGACATCGAATCTATGGGGACATGGCAAGCAGAGATAGCCGCTAAATACACCTTCAAGGTGGAAGGGGACCTTCCAGCATCAAGCAGTTCTTGCAGAAACTGTAAGATGACTGGCATAGGGAAAGATATGGGGTCATGGCTTCTAGCCAGACACCAAGCTTGGAATACCTCCACTTATAGGTGTACAAGGACCTAGTGGAGTCTGCCCTAGCGCTCTGCAACGTACCCACAACCGCATCTGATAGCCCTAGGGCTAATCAGCGGTCCCTTTCAGGGGCCAGACCCATAGCCGGAACCTGCCCGGTTCCGGGAGCCAAAGAGAGCCTTTCGCCTGACTGAGGAGAAACATGCGCAGTGAAATCTCCCAGGGCTGGCCGTGCAACAGCTGGCACAGGGTAGAAAACCAGATACTCCTGGGCCACTTGGGGGCCACAAGGAGAAGTGACGCTTCCTCTAACCGGACCTTTTCGAGAAAGGCCGGGAGCAGCGGTATAGGCGGGAAAGCGTACAAAAACGCTTTGGGCCATTCGTGCGCTAGGGCGTCTACGCCTAAGCAGTGGAGGAAGTAACACAGGGGGCAATGCGTCATCTCTGCCAAGGCGAAGAGATCGACCTGTGCCTTCTCGAACCGTCCCCAAAGCCGCCCCTCTATCTGAGGGTGGAGTCGCCTCTTTGACGGATGCGGACCGCTCCTGGAGAGGAGGTCTGCTGCCCAGTTGACCCAATATCTTGTCCTATGCCAGTCATCTTACAGTTTCTACTCCCATTCTACTCCCATTCGCACACCTTCGTGCAGGTGAGAGGTCATCCTCCACCAGCGTAGGGCTGCCGAGCACGCGTGAGACACAGTCAGCCAACAGTGTCTGTCACGTTTGGCATTGAGTTGAATGACCGATATGGCACAATAGGAGGGTGACCTGCGATCCCTGTTGAAACAGGGAGAGACAACCCTGGATAGTTGCAACTCTGTCGTCCAACAGGTATGCGCGCATCGTATTGGAGTTCAGCCGGAGCCCCAAGTACGTTGTGCACTGCACCGGTGTAAGCTGACTCTTTGCATCGTTGATGGTAAGGCCCAGCCTCGCCAGATGCTCTGTCACGACCGGTGTGTGGGCCACTGCTCCCTCTCGTGACTGGGAACAGATCAACCAGTCGTCGAGATAGTCTTTTACTCTGATCCCCTGCAGCCGCAGGGGAGCCAGGATAGCGTCCACACACTTTGAAAACGTACGAGGAGCTAGGGAGGCTGAATGGCAGCACAGCAAACTGAAAAGCAAAGCGGAGATACTTCCTGTGCTCTGGACGAACGGGAACATGAAAGTACACGTCCCATAAGTCCACGGTGGTGAACCAGTCACCAGGCCGGATGGACTGGAGGATGTGACGGTGCGTCAGCATTTGGAATCTCCTTTTTTTTAAGAACCTGTTGAGGAGCCTAAGGTCTAAGATGGGGCGAAAGTCGCTGTCCTTTTTGGGTACCAGAAAATACCTCGAGTAGTATCCCTCTCCGTGGGAGGTGGGGTCTATGAGACGAATGGCTCACTTGCACAGCAAGGCGGCCAATTCCTTCTGAAGTACTGAGGCCTGGAGAGGGTCTATCACGAAAGTATTCGTGATGCCTCAAAAGGGAGGAGGTCCCAAGCGAAACTGAAGCGTGTAACCATTTTGCATGGTGGTGAGCACCCAGGACTCTGAGGTGCAAGCGCGCCAGTACTGCAGCTGTTCTGCCGAAAAGGGATTCTCAGGCTGCCAGCCTTCAGGGGCCCTGCTCGGGCTGCTGAGGCTGAGGCAGGGCAGTTTGGGGTGACTGTTTAGGCCTCCTGTGACGCTGGTGTGTGGACTGGCCACGTCCTGTGTTCCCTCTGCCTGCCGGTTGGGCCTGGTTGTTTGCTCGGTACCGCGTGCACCGAGTACCGAGAGCACTATGTGCACCGTGTACCGTGCAGTGCTGTGACTGTGCACTGACACTGTGGTGCTGGGCACTCTGTGCCGTATGCACTGAGCTCTTGTGCACCAAAATACCTAAGTATCAAGGGCTATGCGTGCGTGTGACAAGATGGCTGCAGGGAGGAACTCAGACCAGAACTAAAAACACACAGAGCAGACAGAGACTTGGGGTTTTGGTGAAGCTGAGCGCGTGATCGCGCTCAGCATTTAATAAACAAAATAATATAACACAAAAAACAGAAACAGGACACGGCACTTTCGCCAAAATAAATATATAAACAAAACGGACTAAACAGTAACAAACGGTGGACGGACAGACACACAAACACGGTGAGTAAATAAATAAAACAAGTATCGTGCTGGTACTACCAGCACGCGATAGCAATTGTTATAAATATTTCTTTCTCCTCTCTCTCTCTCTCTCTCTCTCACCCGTTCTCCACTCACGAACACCCAACCCCGAGTGAGTGAATCGTGCATCTATATATACTGTTGTGCTGGGATTCAATTACTAATTAATTATTTACTTGAATCCCAGCACGTGAATTAATTAAGTGCAACCTCGTGCCTAACTACAATTATACAATTTTAAACACACGTGAAACACAGACCCGCTTATATCCCGTGTACCAATCGCTATACACCAACATTAACACATGCAACATGCAACATATAACACAGAAATGCACACAGGGCGGGGCACATTGCCACATATACCCCCTTGTGCGCAGCACACATGGCCTCAACGGCCACCTCCCCTTAAAACCCAGCAGTCCAGGACAAAGTCTCGGGCTGGGAAGGGAGGCTTCAGTGGGCCCATGGCTGGCAATGTTGCCAGTAGCCAGGCTGCTACTGGCCATGCTGTCAGCAGACGTGCTGACAGCCCCCAGACTGACTCCTTCAGCCGGGCAGTCCTGGCAGCGGAAGGCTGCTTGGGTGGTCTCCTGACCTCCCCTTCTCCGCAGCGAAACTGCTGCTGGGGTTGGTGGTCTCGGACCTCCTCCCCTTCTTCAAAGCCGGTAGCTCCCCTTGCGGGGCTCCGGCCACAGTACTCCGCAGCGAAAGTGCTGCAGTGGGCGCAAGTCTCCTGACCTCCCCACGATCTCCGGCAGCGAAACTGCTGCAGTGGGAGCAGGTCTCCTGACCTCCCCACGATCTCCGGCAGCGAAACTGCTGCAGTGGGCGCAGGTCTCCTGACCTCCCCACGATCTCCGGCAGCGAAACTGCTGCAGTGGGCACAGGTCTCCTGACCTCCCCACGATCTCCGGCAGCGAAACTGCTGCAGTGGGAGCAGGTCTCCTGACCTCCCCACCTTCTTCGTGGCTGGCAGCTCCCTTGGTGGGGTTCCGGCCACAGCACTTCCTGCTGCGATGCGGAGCAACAGGCAGCCCCAGGCGATGTGGAGCGGCTGGCAACCCCAGGCGATGCGGAGCGGCTGGCAACCCCAGGCGATCGCGGAGCGGCTGGCAACCCCAGGCGATGCGGAGCGGCTGGCAACCCCAGGCGATGCGGAGCGGCTGGCCACCCCAGGCGATGCGGGCGGCTGGCCACCCCAGGCGATGCGGGCGGCTGGCAACCCCAGGCGATGCAAGGCAAGCATCCTTGGGCGGCGAGGCAGGCATCCTTGGGCGGCGAGGCAGGCATCCTTGGGCAGGCGAGGCAGGCATCCTTGGGCGGCGAGGCAGGCAGTCAGGACAAGCTGGGGTGCGGGTGTTGGCCCTCTTCTCGGCCTCTGCGGCCGGGCAGTTCTTCCGTGCTTCCCTCAGCAGCCTATGCAAGGGCTGCTGAGGACCGCCAGCATCTAGTCCTGGTCCTTCTGGTGAAGGGAGAGGCAGCTCCTGCTCCTCTCCCCTGATGGTGATGGAGACAGAGACAGCTCCTGCTGCTCTGCTCCTGGCGGTGGAGGTGGGAGCAGCGAGTAGTCTCCTGGCGACGAAGGTGGGAGCAGCGTGTAGTCTCCTGGCGACGGAGGTGGGAGCAGCGTGTAGTCTCCCCCTTTTGCAGGGGACTGGTGCTGCTCTGCCTCTCTTGCAGGGGACTGGTGCAGCTCTGCCTCTCTTGCAGGGGACTGGTGCAGCTCTGTCTTTCTTGCAGGGGACTGGTGCAGCTCTGCCTCTGAAGGGGAAACCAGCAGGCATTCTTCCTCTGCTGGTGGAGATGGGGACAGCAGGCATTTTCCCTCTGCTGGTGGACATGGGGACAGCAGGCATTCTTCTTCTGCTGGTGGAGGTGGAACCAGCAGGCATTCTCCCTCTGCTGGCAGCTTGGGTCCTAGGGCTGTGGAAGCCCCGACTTCCCTCTCTTTGGGCTGTGGACGCACTGACTCCTCCCTTTTGGGCTGTGGACGCACCGACTCCTCCCTTTTAGGCTGTGGGCGCACCGACTCCTCCCTTTTGGGCTGTGGGCGCACCGACTCCTCCCTTTGGGCTGTGGACGCACCGACTCCTCCCTTTGGGCTGTGGACGCCGACTCCCCCTCTTGGGCTGTGGACGCTCGGGCTCCTCCCACAGGCGTGGGACGTTCGGGCTCCTCCCACTCAGGCGTGGGACGTTCGGGCTCCTCCCACTCAGGCGTCGGACGTTCGGGCTCCTCCCACTCAGGCGTGGGACGTTCGGGCTCCTCCCACTCAGGCGTGGGACGTTCGGGCTCCTCCCACTCAGGCGTAGGGACGTTCGGGCTCCTCCCACTCAGGCGTGGGACGTTCGGGCTCCTCCCACTCAGGCGTAGGGACGTTCGGGCTCCTCCCACTCAGGCGTAGGGACGTTCGGGCTCCTCCCACTCAGGCGTGGGGCGCTCGGGCTCCTCCCGCTTGGGCTGTGGACGCTCAGGCTCCTCTCCCTCCGAGGCTGAAACCAGCAAACCTTCTTCCTCTGCTGGTGGAGATGGGAGCTGCATGTCGTCTCCCTTCAGCCCATTGAGGAGGCAGGTAGGTGTGGCTCCTCCCACTTGGAATGCAACCTGCTGGGGCAGTCCCATATCGGCAGCCAAGTAGTTAATCACCACGGCTGCCGGGTTCACGAAGGGCACTGGGTAGAAATGTTGTTCCCAGCGCCCCAGCGTTCCCCATCTCTGGCCCACAGCAGGTCAACAACCAGTGGGAGGTCCTCCCCGCTCCACTCGGGTCCGACACCCAGTCTAACATCTCCTCAGAGGACGGGAAAGGCTCTGTTTCCTCCCTCCTGGGCTCTGGAGACAAAACCAGCAGGCATTCTTCCTCTGCTGGTGGAGACTTGGGCGGTGGAGGCTCTGCCTTCCTCTTCCCCTTTCCCCTTGTCTGCCTCCTCCTCCCCTTCCTCTCCTGGGCCTGCTCCTCCTCTCCCTCTTGGTAGGGGCAGCGCACCACCGGTGCCCGAACTCCCCACAGGCAAGGCACCAGCCTTGGTCCTCTAGACCACCGAGGAGGACCTCCAGATCCTGGCAGCCATCTCTCCAGTCTTCCATTTCCTTATATATATTTTTTTTATTTTTTTGTTGTTGTTGTTGTTGTTGTTTTGTTGGGTTTTTTAAACAACAAATTGCAGTTCCTGCTCTGGTCTGCGTCTAGGAGCGCTGGTAATCCCACGATGACACCACGTGTCACAAAGGCGGCTGACAGTGGGTGACGTCAGACCAGAAACAGGAAGTAATACACAGCAGACAGAGACTTGGGGTTTTGGTGAAGCTGAGCGTGATCGCTCAGCATTTAATAAACAAAATAATATAACACAAAAACAGAAACAGGACACGGCACTTTCGCCAAAATAAATATATAAACAAAACGGACTAAACAGTAACAAACGGTGGACGGACAGACACACAAACACGGTGAGTAAATAAATAAAACAAGTATCGTGCTGGTACTACCAGCACGCGATAGCAATTGTTATAAATATTTCTTTCTCCTCTCTCTCTCTCTCTCTCTCTCACCCGTTCTCCACTCACGAACACCCAACCCCGAGTGAGTGAATCGTGCATCTATATATACTGTTGTGCTGGGATTCAATTACTAATTAATTATTTACTTGAATCCCAGCACGTGAATTAATTAAGTGCAACCTCGTGCCTAACTACAATTATACAATTTTAAACACACGTGAAACACAGACCCGCTTATATCCCGTGTACCAATCGCTATACACCAACATTAACACATGCAACATGCAACATATAACACAGAAATGCACACAGGGGCGGGGCACATTGCCACATATACCCCCTTGTGCGCAGCACACATGGCCTCAACGGCCACCTCCCCTTAAAACCCAGCAGTCCAGGACAAAGTCTCGGGCTGGGAAGGGAGGCTTCAGTGGGCCCATGGCTGGCAATGTTGCCAGTAGCCAGGCTGCTACTGGCCATGCTGTCAGCAGACGTGCTGACAGCCCCCAGACTGACTCCTTCAGCCGGGCAGTCCTGGCAGCGAAAGGCTGCTTGGGTGGTCTCCCTGACCTCCCCTTCTCCGCAGCGAAACTGCTGCTGGGGTTGGTGGTCTCCGGACCTCCTCCCCTTCTTCAAAGCCGGTAGCTCCCCTTGCGGGGCTCCGCCACAGTACTCCGCAGCGAAAGTGCTGCAGTGGGCGCAAGTCTCCTGACCTCCCCCACGATCTCCGGCAGCGAAACTGCTGCAGTGGGAGCAGGTCTCCTGACCTCCCCCACGATCTCCGGCAGCGAAACTGCTGCAGTGGGCGCAGGTCTCCTGACCTCCCCCACGATCTCCGGCAGCGAAACTGCTGCAGTGGGCACAGGTCTCCTGACCTCCCCCACGATCTCCGGCAGCGAAACTGCTGCAGTGGGAGCAGGTCTCCTGACCTCCCCCACCTTCTTCGTGGCTGGCAGCTCCCCTTGGTGGGGTTCCGGCCACAGCACTTCCTGCTGCGATGCGGAGCAACAGGCAGCCCCAGGCGATGTGGAGCGGCTGGCAACCCCAGGCGATGCGGAGCGGCTGGCAACCCCAGGCGATGCGGAGCGGCTGGCAACCCCAGGCGATGCGGAGCGGCTGGCAACCCCAGGCGATGCGGAGCGGCTGGCCACCCCAGGCGATGCGGAGCGGCTGGCCACCCCAGGCGATGCGGGCGGCTGGCAACCCCAGGCGATGCAAGGCAAGCATCCTTAGGCGGCGAGGCAGGCATCCTTGGGCGGCGAGGCAGGCATCCTTGGGCGGCGAGGCAGGCATCCTTGGGCGGCGAGGCAGGCATCCTTGGGCGGCGGGCAGGCAGTCAGGACAAGCTGGGGTGCGGGTGTTGGCCCTCTTCTCGGCCTCTGCGGCGGGCAGTTCTTCCCGTGCTTCCCTCAGCAGCCTATGCAAGGGCTGCTGAGGACCGCCAGCATCTAGTCCTGGTCCTTCTGGTGAAGGGAGAGGCAGCTCCTGCTCCTCTCCCCTGATGGTGATGGAGACAGAGACAGCTCCTGCTGCTCTGCTCCTGGCGGTGGAGGTGGGAGCAGCGAGTAGTCTCCTGGCGGCGAAGGTGGGAGCAGCGTGTAGTCTCCTGGCGACGGAGGTGGGAGCAGCGTGTAGTCTCCCCTTTGCAGGGGACTGGTGCTGCTCTGCCTCTCTTGCAGGGGACTGGTGCAGCTCTGCCTCTCTTGCAGGGGACTGGTGCAGCTCTGTCTTTCTTGCAGGGGACTGGTGCAGCTCTGCCTCTGAAGGGGAAACCAGCAGGCATTCTTCCTCTGCTGGTGGAGATGGGGACAGCAGGCATTTTCCCTCTGCTGGTGGACATGGGGACAGCAGGCATTCTTCCTCTGCTGGTGGAGGTGGAACCAGCAGGCATTCTCCCTCTGCTGGCAGCTTGGGTCCTAGGGCTGTGGAAGCCCGACTTCCCTCTCTTTGGGCTGTGGACGCACTGACTCCTCCCTTTTGGGCTGTGGACGCACCGACTCCTCCCTTTTGGGCTGTGGACGCACCGACTCCTCCCTTTTGGGCTGTGGACGCACCGACTCCTCCCTTTTGGGCTGTGGACGCACCGACTCCCCCCTCTTGGGCTGTGGACGCTCGGGCTCCTCCCACAGGCGTAGGACGTTCGGGCTCCTCCCACTCAGGCGTAGGACGTTCGGGCTCCTCCCACTCAGGCGTCGGACGTTCGGGCTCCTCCCACTCAGGCGTAGGACGTTCGGGCTCCTCCCACTCAGGCGTAGGGACGTTCGGGCTCCTCCCACTCAGGCGTAGGACGTTCGGGCTCCTCCCACTCAGGCGTAGGACGTTCGGGCTCCTCCCACTCAGGCGTAGGACGTTCGGGCTCCTCCCACTCAGGCGTAGGACGTTCGGGCTCCTCCCACTCAGGCGTAGGACGTTCGGGCTCCTCCCGCTTGGGCTGTGGACGCTCAGGCTCCTCTCCCTCCGGAGGCGAAACCAGCAAACCTTCTTCCTCTGCTGGTGGAGATGGGAGCTGCATGTCGTCTCCCTTCAGCCCATTGAGGAGGCAGGTAGGTGTGGCTCCTCCCACTTGGAATGCAACCTGCTGGGGCAGTCCCATATCGGCAGCCAAGTAGTTAATCACCACGGCTGCCGGGTTCACGAAGGGCACTGGGTAGAAATGTTGTTCCCAGCGCCCCAACGTTCCCCATCTCTGGCCCACAGCAGGTCAACAACCAGTGGGAGGTCCTCCCCGCTCCACTCCGGGTCCGACACCCAGTCTAACATCTCCTCAGAGGACGGGAAAGGCTCTGTTTCCTCCCTCCTGGGCTCTGGAGACAAAACCAGCAGGCATTCTTCCTCTGCTGGTGGAGACTTGGGCGGTGGAGGCTCTGCCTTCCTCTTCCCCTTTCCCCTTGTCTGCCTCCTCCTCCCCTTCCTCTCCTGGGCCTGCTCCTCCTCTCCCTCTTGGTAGGGGCAGCGCACCACCGGGTGCCCGAACTCCCCACAGGCAAGGCACCAGCCTTGGTCCTCTAGACCACCGAGGAGGACCTCCAGATCCTGGCAGCCATCTCTCCAGTCTTCCATTTCCTTATATATATTTTTTTTTATTTTTTGTTGTTGTTGTTGTTGTTGTTTTTGTTGGGTTTTTTTTTTTAAACAACAAATTGCAGTTCCTGCTCTGGTCTGCGTCTAGGAGGCGCTGGTAATCCCACGATGACACCACGTGTCACAAAGACGGCTGACAGTGGGTGACGTCAGACCAGAAACAGGAAGTAATACACAGCAGACAGAGACTTGGGGTTTTGGTGAAGCTGAGCGCGTGATCGCGCTCAGCATTTAATAAACAAAATAATATAACACAAAAAACAGAAACAGGACACGGCACTTTCGCCAAAATAAATATATAAACAAAACGGACTAAACAGTAACAAACGGTGGACGGACAGACACACAAACACGGTGAGTAAATAAATAAAACAAGTATCGTGCTGGTACTACCAGCATGCGATAGCAATTGTTATAAATATTTCTTTCTCCTCTCTCTCTCTCTCTCTCTCTCACCCGTTCTCCACTCACGAACACCCAACCCCGAGTGAGTGAATCGTGCATCTATATATACTGTTGTGCTGGGATTCAATTACTAATTAATTATTTACTTGAATCCCAGCACGTGAATTAATTAAGTGCAACCTCGTGCCTAACTACAATTATACAATTTTAAACACACGTGAAACACAGACCCGCTTATATCCCCGTGTACCAATCGCTATACACCAACATTAACACATGCAACATGCAACATATAACACAGAAATGCACACAGGGGCGGGGCACATTGCCACAGTGCGCCACGGTACTGAAGCACCAGAGGGGCCGCTACGCACATGTGCCGACCCTAACCGCGTGGTCACACACACCTGGTCAGCGCGTAGCATGTACCAGGGGACACAAGGCCGAAGCCGCGGTGGGCGAGTTGAAGTAGACAGCAAAACACAGTAGAAAGATAGTATAGGGGAGAGCACACTGTTTGTTTACAAGGCTGTCGTCAGGTGCAAGTGGTGTGGTGCAATAAAGTGACTGTCCAAACAGTACGTCTCCCAATAATAATCTGTGTTTATTTGAACACAAAAAGAAGACAGTCCGTCCCTCTACCAGCAATGGTATTGGGGGGTACAGGACGGGCTTGCAAACCCAAAAATAATAAAACACATTATAATAATCCAATGGATTTGGTCTGTTTAGCGTCCTTCGTGCACGAAAGGGTGCTTGCTTGATTCCGGTGATCATGGTAAACAAAAACGTGGTGTTTGTGCAGGGAAGTGATCTGGTGTGACTGCTGGCTTTGTAGCGACAGCTCCGGGGTGCTCAATCCTCCTCTGCAAAAACAAAACACACACGTAACAAAACAAAACAAACAATACAGGCTCCGGCCGTCTGGTTACATTTGTCAGCGATAGTACTGATGTAGCTGCTTCCCCTTTGTACCCACAAATTCCACCCTGTAATCAACCCGTCGCCATGGTTTCTCCAATAGAGGGCCGTCCCGCAGCTGCAACGTGCAACTACGCACTCCCCCTAATATGGTCACCTTCCGGTTTCCACCTACCATCAAGGTGGTCCATCTAGAAGGCAGCATACCACCACCCTTACACAGTGCCCTTTCTGGTTGGGAGGGAGATTTACAACATTGATCCTTTCTCTCTTTATCACAAAGGCCCGACTCACCGAGGTGGGCGTGCCTACGCAGTCGGCAGGGTCTACTCGACAGCGGGGATGCGGCAAGGCCTAGCCCCGTGGAGGAAAGCGCAACTGGAAGAGTCACTCAACAGCGGTGATACGGCAAGGCCTAGCCCCATGGAGGAACTGTGTACTCTCAGGAAGAAATAGACAACCACTAGCGGGTGACTGCGCAGGCAGTCGCTCACACACGACAGACAGATAACAAAGAGCGGCCTACCACGCAAACGAGGAGGCCGCTGAAAGACAGAAAGGCAAAAGGCTCTGTCTTTTCAAAGTCGTTGATTCCGGGAAAGCGGCGACCAAGCTTTCAGCACAAATGCAAGGGAAATACAATCGACTCGATTAGACTCAAGAAGCTGTTTTCTATCAACACACTCAGCTCAACACAGAGGTCTTACCGTACCGTCTTGAGAAGGTAACAGACAAATAGCTTCCTTTGGATGACAGTTTTATCCCCTTGCCCCCACCTGGTAGGGTAGCCGCACACTCCACTAGAGGGTTGGCTACATCTTGGGCCTTCTTCAGAGGTGCCTCGATGTCTGATATTTGTACTACAGCTAGCTGGGCTACGCCGCATACTTTCTCCAGGTTCTACCATCTTAATGTGGTAGACCCTTCCCTGCCACAAGGGTCCTTGAGGGTGTAAGCTCACACTGCTAAGCATGTTAGATTGATGATGCGTGGCATGTTTCCGGAACCGTTTTTATCAGTCCACTGTGGTTAATGCATATTATAAAACGGATTGTTAGAATGCTGAATGCTGATTGGTCCATCAGTGTTCCAAGCTGTTACAATATCCAGCACAATGTCACGATTAGGAACTGTGCCTGTGCTAACCACGTATCACTGGGCCACCAAAATCAAAGAAAACACCTGTCAAAATACCTGCTGTCATGGAAGATACTGAAGACACCAAGGTGTCTTGTCATAGCTTCCAGTTTATATTAATTTGCACTACGAACCAGTTTGCTATTTTAAGACGCTGATTTGTTATTTTATTTATAGTACATACCAGTCATTTCCTGTAACTTCATAAGAACATAAGAAGAACATAAGAACATAAGAAAGTTTACAAACGAGAGGAGGCCATTCGGCCCATCTTGCTCGTTTGGTTGTTAGTAGCTTATTGATCCCAGAATCTCATCAAGCAGCTTCTTGAAGGATCCCAGGGTGTCAGCTTCAACAACATTACTGGGGAGTTGGTTCCATACCCTCACAATTCTTTGGGTAAAAAAGTGCCTCCTGTTTTCTGTTCTGAATGCCCCTTTATCTAATCTCCATTTGTGACCCCTGGTCCTTGTTTCTTTTTTCAGGTCAAAGAAGTCCCCTGGGTTGACATTGTCTATACCTTTTAGGATTTTGAATGTTTGAATCAGATCACCGCGTAGTCTTCTTTGTTCAAGACTGAATAGATTCAATTCTTTTAGCCTGTCTGCATACCACATGCCTTTTAAACCCGGGATAATTCTGGTTGCTCTTCTTTGCACTCTTTCTAGAGCAGCAATATTCTTTTTGTAACGAGGTGACCAGAACTGAACACAATATTCTAGGTGAGGTCTTACTAATGCATTGTAGAGTTTTAACATTACTTCCCCTGATTTAAATTCAACACTTCAGTCGGATCCAGTTATCAGATATTCTATTTTCCTCCTGTAGTTGGTATCAGCCGTCGTTTTGTGAAACTGACTCTTCGTTCATTTTTAATTGTGTATATTTTAATATTTTTCGACAGTATTTACAGATGTTACTACACGCAATGTCTTAATCATACAAGTCTCATCTTTCTTCACTGTCTCCTCTACTGCCGCACACTCACTCTTTACAGGTACAGAATAAAACTGAAAAAAATGAAAAAAATGAAAATGAAATTAATACCACACTGTGACAGGGTGGCTGGGCGGTGACGTCAAGGCAGAAGCAGGAACTAAAAACACTGACTCCAAGTACTGCAGTTAAAATAAATGATGCAGCGCGCCGTTTTATTTTTAAATAACAAAAATAAATAAAAGGTTTAAACAGAAAACACTTGCTCACAGAGCAAAAATAAAAGGTTTAAATAAAACAAATCTCAAACACAAAATGATAAATACAGGTCAAGCTGGGCAGTCGCTGTCACTGTTCCTGTATATTTTAAAGTTTAAGTTTTGTTTTCTCTCTCCTCGCTCTCTCTACTCTCGCTCCTCATACACCCACCCGGAGTGCAGAGAGCTGCAGGCTTATATACCGTGGCCGAGGGGTTTAACTAGCTGGCAATTATTCTATTACCCCTCTGCCACAATCTGCACAAGTTTTCTAAATTACTGTGGATGGGGCTACCCATCCATGCTACTAAACAATACAAACAATGCGGCTACGCATTGAACCTTTTTTTTTAGCTGGAGTGCCCAAAGTCCGATTTTTTTAATTTTTTTTTTTTATATACGTCACTGTCAAGGGTGGCAATGATTAATCAGGGCTGTTAAATGGTAACTTTGTGTCTGTGATGCTCTGTGCAGTGTTACCCTTGTTAGGGAAGTCATGAAGTAAAGAAACAGCACTAGCCAGCATGGCACTCCTGATATATTCACCATCTGAAAAGGGTCTGCCATGCTTTGCAATGCAATGAGATCATTTGAAGCTTGCAGCCACCAAATGTCTGGTTTTGATACTTCCTCGCTGCCCTTTCAAGGAATTCTTTATTTTCTGCAGTATTTTTGTGGTTGGTGTTGAAATTGCATTTTACACTCAAGATGAATTTAAATCAAGGGAAGTAATGTTAAAACTTTACAATGCATTAGTAAGACCTCATCTAGAATATTGTGTTCAGTTCTGGTCACCTCGTTACAAAAAGGATATTGCTGCCCTAGAAAGAGTGCAAAGAAGAGCAACCAGAATTATCCCGGGTTTAAAAGGCATGTGGTATGCAGACAGGCTAAAAGAATTTAATCTATTCAGTGATCTGATTCAAGCATTCAAAATTCTAAAAGATATAGACAATGTCAACCCAGGGGACTTTTTTGACCTGAAAAAAGAAACAAGGACCAGGGGTCACAAATGGAGATTAGATAAAGGGGCATTCAGAACAGAAAATAGGAGGCACTTTTTTACACAGAGAATTGTGAATTGTGAGGGTATGGAACCAACTCCCCAGTAATGTTGTTGAAGCTGACACCCTGGGATCCTTCAAGAAGCTGCTTGATGAGATTCTGGGATCAATAAGCTACTAACAACCCTTAGTAACACTTTACTGCAGAATGAATCTTTTTGCATGCAGTTCCAGTTTAAACGCAATGAGTTTCTTCAGTTCAGCCTTGGCTCTGTTGATGACTCCTGTATTCTGTGGGATTCAGTTAAAGGTTTCATCAGAGATAATTCTATTTTATTTGCCTCACACTTTAGAATGATCTCTGAACTGGAAACCAAGCTGGCATTTTTAGAACATGTTCACCAGAGCTCCCCCCTGATGTCACTGAGCTTGCTCAGTCTTATTAGGAGCTTAACCTGCTGCTCAGACAGCAGGCTGAGTTTCATATTCATAGAGCGAGACTAGGGTGACCAGATAGCAAGAGTGAAAAATCAGATCACTTTTAGTTGGTGATGGGAGGAAAGAAACCTCGTGAACTACTGCACAACGCAGGCGACGCAAACTACGTATCTTTCTTCTGTAGATAAGCTTTTTTTTATTCCGAAGGGGTTAACTTTCTTGTTTACTGTTCAGATGACAACGATATTTTAATCAGCCTATCAGTGCATCTGTACTGGCTTTTCTGTGACCTGTACTGTACAGTAGGGGGTTGCAAAGTCAGTGCTGCATTGTTTTGATTTAGGCTGCTAAAATCTAGTTCCCTTTCAAGTCGAAAATAACCATCAAGGTATGGGATAGGCCCTCCCCCCTGGGAGCTTACTATACGCAGCACGCAGAGACTCTCTTCCCCTTTTGTCTTCAGCATCGGTAGCGGTAGGTAATAGAGTTGGTAACTGATTGTACTCGCTAAGCTTAGGCTTGAGAAGCTGGTATTTTGCCCCTTCTCCGAGTTTATTTCAGTTATACTCTTCGGAGTGATTATTATTTTTGTGTAATGGTTTATATATTGTATATTTCTATGTTATACTTATATATATATTCCTTCACGCTTTGCTTCGGCATCGCGTTTTTGTTTACTTTCGTGGTCTTCGTCTTTCCTGTGTTAATTGTTAATAATTATTTATAATTATTATTGTTGTGTTTTGGGCTTTTTTGTAATAAATTGTATTATATTGTATATATAATTTGTGAAGGACGCGCGTTGCGTTGGCCTTGGCCGCGCGCGCATTTGCAGCCCCGGTCTTGCCTTGGCTAGAGAACGTGTGTGGAGCCAGCACTGCAGTCTCTCATATATTACCTCTGTGTTTTACGAACCGCGTGGTAGCCCCAGTCACACAATCACTACATAGTGTAGCTGCAGCGTCCCCCCCCCAAAAAAAAATTCCCTTTCACTATACAGAGGAAGACGACCACAAACAACAAATCCCCAGCACCAACAGGTAGGTATTACACAGCACCCCAGACACTGTACCAGCACTTAGCGTCTCCGCTCTGTGGGTCAGCTGACCCCTAGGCATCTGTGCTAGCGTTCTACACTCGGTACTCGCGCTCCGGCGCTCAGCGCTCCGACGTTTTTGGTGTCAGCGCTTCGGCACTTGGTGCAGCGCTTCAGCGCTTGGTGCTTAGCGTCGCGCTGGGGACTTGTGCGACGGATCTTCGGTGCTTTCGACGCCGGCGCTCGACAGCGCGCACCTTCGGCACTTGACGCTCGGTGCTTTCGATGCTTGACGACGGTGTCGACGCTTCGGTGCTTTCGGCGTCGGCGCTCGGTGCGCTGGCGCTTCGGCGACGCACCTTCGGTGCTTGGCGCTCGGCGCTTAACGCACGCACCTCAACGCTTCGACGTTTGTTGTCTCAGCGCTCGAAGCTTGGTGCCTGGTGCATCAACGCTACACGCACCTCGACGTTCGATGCTCGACGCTCAGGGCATAATCATATCTTTCCACCAGTGCGTCACTTGCCAGGCGAAGTTGCCTGCGAGTTACCTACACGAGGATTGTGTGGCATGCCTGGGCCCAGAGCACGCCGCATCCGCCTTAGCGGACAGGACATATTGTGCATTGTGTGCGGGGTTCCAAACCCGCACCCTTCGTCAGAGGGCAAAGAAGGCAGTTGGTGGGCATTCACCCTCCTCAGGGTCATCCCACACCACCTCGGCCCCACCGTCATCCACGGCAACTCCGCCAGTCAGGCTGCGGCTTTCCAGAAGCCCGTCCTCCCAGCTCACAGCTGGTCAGAGGTCACCGCCCAGATGCGTGCGGGAACTCTCTCGCAGTCCTGCCGCGCGAGATCCCTCCCCTCGCAGGGAACGCCCCCGTCGGGAGTCCAGATCGCGCTCAAGGTCACCAAGCCGGAAGGGACGGTCCCGCTCCCCTCGCCGAGACAGGCGATACAGGGACCGATCAGGTGTGACGGAACTGACCTCCAAGATGTCTCAGTTTATGGAGGTCATGATTGGCCAGCAGTCCCTCTTGATGTCCTTGGCGAATGTGGCGCCCCCGGTCTCACACCAGCTGCCCGGGCCCACTAGCCAGCCGGTGGCTCTTCCACAGCCAATACCGGTCCCCGTACCTCAACTGCAGGAATGGGACGTTGATGCTGTCTCTAGGGACGCATCTGACGGGGAGCCTCTGTTAGAGGAGGACAGTGCAGAGGCAGAGCTAACCTCCCAGCCCTCTGAACAGGACGTGGAGCCGGAGCTAATGGATACCAACGACCCTATGAGAGCAACCCGCCACCTGGGTGTGGAGTGGCCTTTGGTGGAGCAACCACGGCGCTCTCTATTTGAGTCGCCCTCAGCTCAGCCCCTTCAATCAAGGATGCTCCCGGCATTCCCTGATTTCATAAAGGAGGTGCAATCCACCTGGGGGACTCCGGCCTCTGCCCCGGCAACATCTCGCAAGGCTTCAGCCTTTAACATGCAGGGGGCAACGGAAGCTGGGAAGCTTCCCACCGGTGGACGCTGCGTTCGCCATGTTGGTGAAGACGCCAACGCTGTCAGGGCTGACAAAGGACCCTGCATGTCCCAACAAGCAATGCAGGATCACAGAGGTACACCTCAAAAAGGGGTACTCTGCGGCTACAGAGGCGGTCAGGCTATCTAATGTAGCCAGACTGCTCACTGTCTACCAGGCGGCGCTCATTAAGCACCTGCCTGAGTGCCCATCCGTGGCCCTCAGAGCTGAATTGGGGACGGTCAATCAGTTGCTGGTGAAGCTTGCCCAGCTGAATGCGCGGGCTCAGGGCAGGAGCATTGCGTCTCTGGTGGTGGCCAGAAGGCAGCTCTGGCTCTCGCAGGCGAGAGTGCAGGAGCCTGATAAGGCCCCATTACTGGATGCTCCTATTATGCCGGGGGACAGGTTTGGCCCAGCGGTTGAGGAGATGCTGTAGCGTTCTGCCCGGGAGGGATGACAGCTGATGGCAAAGATGTGGCCACATAAGCCCTTTCAGCCTAGACGTCCACAGGAGCACCAGTGGTGTAGAACACCACCGCAGCACCAGCCGTGCCCAGGGGGCACTAAGACCTCTCCCTCAAGTACAGCAGAGTGCGGCCAACCTCCATTTGTAAGACAACAGCGGGGTGCGCCCTAGAGGAGGTGGCAGGCCCGCCCTCGTGGCTCTGGCCAGGCCCCTCGCGACCGAGCGCCAGCCAAAACAGCCCCGAGAACTCCAGGCAGTTGTTAACCCACCCCTATACTGTTCAACAGCTCCAGTTCTGGCAACATTGCACCGACGACATCTGGGTGCACAAAACTATACTCACCGGGTACACCTTCAGTTCCGATTAAACCCCCCCCCCCTTTCGGGGAGTGGTGGTAACTGCAGTGAAGGACTCGGTTGAGTCCTCAGCTCTGAATGTGGAAATACAGGCATTGCTCAGGAAGCGTGCCATTCAACAAGTAGACCCTGCTCTGATCGACCAGGGGTTCTATTCCAAATACTTCCTGGTGCCCAAGAAGGACGGCGGGCTCCATCCTATTTTAGATCTGAACAAATACCTGCAGGTGTTATCGTTCAGGATGCTTACGCACAGGCACATTATCCAGTCAGACCGACAAGGTGACTGGTTCACCACCGTGGACCTGACAGATGCGTACTTTCACGTTCCCATCTGCCCAGGTCACGGGAAGTATCTGCGGTTTGCATTTTAGAGTAGAGTATACAAGTTTTGTGTCCTTCCATTCAGCCTGTCACTAGCTCCTCGACCTTTTCGAAATGTATGGATGCCATTTTAGCTCCTTTGCGGGCTCAAGGCGTCCGACTGCTGAATTATCTGGACGACTGGCTCGTCTGCGCGCAGTCGAAGGAGCAGGCGGCACAGCACACAGTGATGGTTACAGACCATCTTCAGCGGCTAGGTCTGAAGGTCAATTCAGAAAAGAGCCGCCTCGTGCCAAGCCAACAGACCAAATTCTTGGGTCTGCATCTGGACTCAGTGTCCATGGAAGTGACCCTGTCGACACAAAGCGTTGCCTCGATGGAGCGGTGTCTCTCCCTATTCAGGTTGAGAGAAACAGTCAGCATAGAACTGTGTCAGCGCATACTGGGGTTGATGGCTGCCACCTCGCAAGCCCTTCCTTTGGGCTTACTACACCAGAGACCTCTGCAGGCCTGGTTCAATGCCTTCGCGTTGCATCCGTGGAGAGACAGCCACCACAGGTTGAGGGTATTCCGAACCTGCTGGGAAGCGCTACGCTGGTGGAAAGTTCCCTCGAACATCCGCCAGGGCGTACGCTTGGGTCCCATCTTCCGAAGGGAGGTCATCACGACCGACGCTTCCAACCAAGGTTGGGGAGCAGTCTGGAATGGGACAGGGACCCGCGGAGTGTGGTCAGGACCCTGAAGGTCAGCCCACATCAATGCTCTGGAACTCAGAGCGGTGGACCTCGCCCTTCAGTACTTCTTGCCAGTGCTTACAGGCAAGCATGTGCTAGTGCGGTCAGACAACACCACAGTTGTGGCGTATATCAACCGCCAGGGCGGCTTGTGGTCCCCCGGCCTTCACCAGATGGTAACACGGATGTTGCTATGGGCACAATCGCGTTTAACCTCTCTGCGTGCAGTTCACTTACCGGGCAGAGTCAATTACATAGCGGATCTCCTATCCAGAGGAGGCCCTCTTACGGGCGAATGGCGTCTTCACCCTCAGGTGGTAGAGCGCGTTTGGGAATGGTTCAGCATAGCGCAAGTAGATCTCTTACGCCGAGAGACCACGCACTGCCCCTGTGGTTCTCGGTGAAGGACCTCGACACCCCCCTAGGAGTCGATGCACTGGCTCACGAATGGCCGCCAGGGCTCCTATAGGCATTTCCACCAATTCCGATGCTCCCCGCCTTCTTAGAGAAGGTCAGGGTAGAGCAAGCAACAGTGATTCTGATCGCTCCTCGGTGGCCTCGGAGAATATGGTTCCCGAGCCTGGTGCAGTTGCTGCACAGTCGCCGAGGAGCTCCCCTGCAAGCGGACCTATTGTCCTAAGCCCAATGAGGGCTTTGGCACCCGAACCCCAAGCTCATGCAGCTATGGCCTTGGCCCCTGAGCGGGAGCGCCTGTCAGCCTTAGGGTTCTCGACGGCGGTGATTTCGACCATTCAGAGTGCTAGAGCGCCCTCTACTAGGTCGCAATATACGTACAAATGGCAGTTGTTTCAGGACTGGTGTCTGGCTGAGGGCCATGACCCAATATCTTGCCCTATGGCAGTAATACTACAGTTTCTGCAGAAACTGTTAGATGAAGGGAAATCTCCCTCTACACTTAAGGTGTATTTTGCCGCCATATCGGCTTGCCATGTACGCATTGATGGTTTATCACCAGGTTGTCATTTTCTGGCATCTCAATTCCTAAAAGGCGCAGGACGCTTGCGACCTCCTAGGACGACCAGTTTACCGTCATGGAGCCTTGACGTGGTGCTAGAAGCCCTTACCAAGGCACCGTTCGAGCCTCTCCACAGTGTGTATATGAAGCTTGTGTCTATGAAAACCGCGTTTTTGCTATCAGTGGTATCAGCCAAACTCGTGGACGAGTTACATGTACTATCAGTGCATTCATCATGTACTCGTTTCGCAGGAGACGGTTCTAAAGTATCCATGCATCCAAATCCGGCCTTTTTGCCCAAGGTCATATCCCCGTTTCATATGAACCAACCAGTCGAGTTGATGGCGTTCCATCCTCCTCCTTTTTCTTCCCCAGAGGAAGAGCGGTTACACATGCTCTGCCCCGTTCGGGCATTGAGGTGTTATATTGACAGTACAACGACTGTGAGGCAAACAGAACAGTTGTTCATATGCCATGATTCTAGGACTTTGGGTCAGCCGTTGTCTAAACAACGCCTTTCCCATTGGATAGTGGATGCTATTAAATTAGCGTATGAATCTGCAGGCCTTTCGCCACCAGGGCAGTTGAAGGCGCATTCCACTAGGGGTATGGCGCCCTGGGTCCTCTTTAGAGGGGTGCCGGTGTCTGACATTTGCGCTGTAGCCAGTTGGGCTACACCGCATACTTTTACGAGTGTGGAGTAGTTGTTAGGGCTCTGGACTCTTGACCGGAGGGTTGTGGGTTCAATCCCAGATGGGGGACACTGCTGCTGTACCCTTGAGCAAGATACTTTACCTAGATTGCTCCAGTAAAAACCTAACTGTATAAATGGGTAATTGTATTTAAAAATAATGGGCAAAAAAAAAAAATAATGTAATTGTATGTAAAATAATGTGATATCTTGTAACAACTGTAAGTCGCCCTGGATAAGGGCGTCTACTAAGAAATAAATAATAATAATAATAATAATACTGGTTTTACTGGTTGAATGTACTGGATTCCTCTGCTCCACTATTTGGAGCATATGTGCTACACTCCACGAAGCCTCAGGATGCGGACATATAGAGTGGTTGACAATATGGTGTTGACTGTTCCACCTTGGGACAGGTGTCATTGCGAGCATAGACGCTGAGGCGCGGCTCCGCATATACGTAGATGTATTGCCTATGCAGTTGCGTTATGACGTAAGTCTGTCCTACTGCCGAGAATCCTCCCTCGCGACGGCTTGGGTGCACTGTTCCCATACCTTGATGGTTATTTTCGACTTGAAAGGGAACGATAGGTTGCGGATGCAACCCCGGTTCTCTGAAAGAGAAAATAACCATCAAGCCACTCCGGAAGCCTTCTTGGCCTGAAGAGCAAAAGAGGAAATGAGTCTCGCGCGCTGCTTATAGTAAGCTCCCAGGGGGGCGGGCTTACACGGCAGCTCGCGCAGAGGCCTATCGGCAGCTTTGCTATAAAGCTCAGCCAATCCCTACTGCCTGACGGCAAAATCCCATACCTCGATGGTTATGTTCTCTTTCAGGGAATCGTTTTCAACATTAGACGTAAAATACCAAAAATGGACGACAAAGCAAAACAAGCAAAGTATATTTTGGCTGAGGATCGTGTCAAGACATTTCCCAAAGAAGCTGTACATGCAGATGGAGGTAATTGTTTTGCACATCTTGTAACGAGACTTAAAGAAAATACGATCGATCGTTATAATTTCAGGATCACACATTAAACAAAAGGCTACTACAGAGGCTGCTGAACAGAAAGTAAAACAAACAGCTTTCAAAAACAAACTGGAAAGTCAGCGCAGACAAAAAAAAGTATTCCTGTGTTGGTTGTATCCAAGTTAAATCAGCACTACAAGTTAAATCAAGCACAGCTACCTCGGTTCAAACAACCTGCTGTTTACTTTTTAAATGCAGTTAGAATTTTAGACCTGAACGGGCATGTTTTCTTTGTTTTGACCTGGTACTGATAAAATAAATTCCTGGATGGGACAAATAACATGACATGCTGCATATATGGACTTTATTTAAGAATGCCAGATAACTTTGGGTAACCGAGTTTTGGGACAGTTTCTAATTGATCTCCATATCTGTATAACTTGGCAAAGATTTCCAACACTTCCAACTAATTCAGTGGATGCAGCTGTGCAGTCTCAATATATGGACAAATCCACACCAGACAGAGAGGCAGCAACTGTCGGGAGATGTTGCATGCTTGCCTTTTAACAAATGACACCACTCTGTTTTAGTAAGGAAGCAAGTACCACTATTTTTAGGCTTTTATAGTACTCTGAAATATTAGGTGTATTTAATGTTTAAACATGTCAGTGAAATGTCAGTGAAATCCTAATTATAATCCTTATCCTAATTGGATGATTTGACCATGGACATATGATTGAATCCATTTTTTTCCCACCGCGTTCGGTACTTGCGTTTTTTGCATTTTAACGACAGGCTTGTCAGCAACACCAGCCACCATGACACGTCGCCAGTAAAACCGGACTCATAGGCGCATGCACCAAGAAAAAATCATGACACATACCGCATCATGTGACTGCAGGTTAACGTGATTGGATAGCCGCATAGATGCAATGCAAACAACTCACTCAAACAACACGCCCTAAACCAGTAGAGTATGCTGTTGCACCGCGAGACAGTACAGCAGCCACAAATACGAAATTTCCTAATGAGAAAATAATTTCACATTTTACGCTGGGTTTTCAACGTTTACTCTAAAAATCGGGACAAATGGCGTCCCGACAGTACCTCGATCGGGACGCGGGACAAAGCCCCTGATATCAGGACGATCCCGATTTTATCATGAAGTCTTGTCCCTAAGCGAGACAGAATTATTATTTTCATAACAGCAGACCTTCCCATTTACTTGCTTTGAGATTGTGTTAAAATGAGCACTTTGCTGATATCTTAAGCTGTTAATTCCTTACAGGGAGGCAGGTTGACGGATCCTTCCCAAATAAACTCGGCATTCCGTTCCTTTTACACTGATCTTTACAGTTCTGATATTCGTTTTGATAAGGAAACACATTTCCTCCAAAGTCTCCAAATGCTACGCCTTTCACCCACTGAGTCTGCAGGGCTCCTCTTTCCTCAGATGAACTAGAAGACGCGTTGCAGAGCATGTGTAAGGGGAAATCCCCGGGCATTGACAGTATCCCTTTTTTTTCTTTACGTGTTGGACCCAACTAGGCCCTCTTGTGCTTAATATGATGCAAACTGCCATAGATAGAGGCTCTTTTCGTAGAGACGTTAACACTGCTCCCTCTTACTAAAAAATGATGAAGGCCGTGCTCTTTGTTCAAGCTATCGTCACCTGTCGCTGATTAATTCAGATGCTAAATTATATGCTAAGGTTCTATCGTGCCGTTTTGAGACCTATATGACTAAATTAATTCATCATGACCAGACTGGGTTCATTAAGTCACTCCTGGCATCTGACAGTGTTCACCGCATATTTTACACATTGCCACAGATGTGGCTGCTCCCTGTGCTGTACTCTCCCTTGATGCAGAGAAGGCTTTTGATCGCTTAGAATGGGACTTTCTGTGGTTGGTTTTGGATCATGGGGCTGGGCTCAGAGTTTATTGATATGATTAAAGTTTTATATGCTAACCACACAGTGTCGGTGCTAACAGGAGACAAATGCTCTTCCCAATTCGCAATCTCTAGAGGCACCCGTCAGGACTGTCCACTTTCGATCTTTGCGGTTTGTTTTCTCATTAGAGCCTCTGTCGCAAGCTGTCTGCCAATCGGTGCTTTCTGATTCTATCACTGTCCTGTCAGCGCTACCCAACATCACATCTCGCTATATGTGGACGATGTGCTATATTCCTTGAAAATGTTCTCCACTCACTTCCTCACCTTTTAAATATTTCAATCTTTTTAATTTAATATTGGGCTGCAAAATTAATATGTCTAAGTCTGCTCTCATGCCTCTTAATTCTGCAATGGGGAGTGCAACCCTGCCTCCTAACATACCATTGGTTACACTGTTCATATTCACACATCCTTACATTGTAGCAAATAATTTTAACAAAATCTTTGCTCAAGTGAGTCATATCTAGATAGATGGTCACGTCTTCCTAACTTGCTAGAGGCCTTCATCTCTGTAATTAAAATGAATATACTCCCTTGCATAACTTTTTTCAGTTCTCTCTTTCTCCCCCTCCCGGGACAAACAGCACACTTTGATTTCTAAATTTATATGGAAAGGGAGACACCCATGCATTAAACTCTCCACTTTACAACGTAAAAAGATTTTGGGTGGTTTATCGGTGCCTAACTTTCAATATTTTTGATCATTTGTATTACGCCCACTTACTGTCTGGCTTGATCCTGATGCTCCTGTTTCATGGTGATTAATAGAAGAGAAATTGGTATCTCCATACAGATTACAAGACCTGATTCATTCTAACATCACTCTCAAACACTGTAGATTGCGCTTCGGTCTAATAATCTCACAGTTAATTACTATTTGGCATTCTGTTGAAAGACACTCCAAGCTTCATCTTAAATGGCATTCTCACACCTATCTTTCTTAATTATGCACTATTATCGGGTGGTCGTCCCTTCTGTTTCCCACTCTGGAAAGTTAGGGGTGTACACAGTCTCACTGATATTTCTGACATTGGCTGTCTTCACACATTCCAGGATATACAATCCTCCTTTTTATTTCAGCTAGTACGATCTGAAATAGAGACCTATATATCAAGGTTAACTGGGATACTATCTGGAATAATTTAGGCTTAGCTTCTAAGAACCCTAACCATCAGATGATCCATTTCCAAAAAAAAAAAAAAAATAATAATAATAATTTCCATTTTTTTCATAGAACATAATTAACCCCTCGTAGAGGCTTTCACATGAATCTTGCCCCTACCCCTGAATGCTTGCTTTGGCACCTTTCTGCATATGGTCTGGGAATGCCCTGTCGTAGCTTCTTTTTAGGAGCGAGTATCCTCTACTTTCTCCATTATATATGGAAAAGTAATCCCTTGCTCCGCTCTGGTTCTCTTATTGAACGATGACACATCCCTTGACTTAACTACCCAGCAGAAACGCATCTGGCCTTGCTGCAGTGAAAAAGATGGTTGCTCTGTGTTGGCAGCCACTGCACTCCCTTCCCTGGCGCCAGTGGATCCTAACATTCCTTGATATTATTTACTTAGAGCTCTCCAACGCTCGGATCCATGGTGCCAGGGAACAGACGATCCAAGCCTGGAAAAGTATTGCTGATATCATCAAGCCGTTGTTGAATCCGGTCTAATTTAGATACCTGTGGTCCTTGGGGGTATTGGGAGTGAGGGGGATAGCCACCAGGACATAAGCCGAAAGGCCTCGGATGATGTAATTCCGACCTATCTTAGGCTTGCAGACCCCTGACCCCGAGCACGAAGTATGAAAGATTGTGGCCATTTCTCCATTTAGTACAGGAGATGATGGTCAGCAAAATGCCACAAGCACTAGGCTAAGGATCCCGCCCATCCATAGCTGACCAATTACATTTGATCATCCATGAGGCAGACTTACTGTTTTTGATCAGCTTCCTGGTCCAGGAGTGGTTGAATAAGGCAGCTTTTATGCAGCTGTAGCGAGACTCGATTGCTAATCAATCATTCAATTGGAATCTGTGTACATCTGCACGTGAACTAATTGTGCTCCCCGTGCTTCCATACTAAACCCACTTTAATCTGCATGTGGAGCGATTGTGCATTTCCCTGTGCCTAAATACAAATTACAACACTCGTGTTACATAGCCCAATTTATATTCCGTGCACCACTATATCCACATATAACAGACAACATGAAACACACCACACGCAACATAACACACGAAATACGCACAGGGGCGGGGGCACCCTGCCACAGGACTATTTTCTGTTGTGGAAGGTTATACCTCAAAATGTTAATAAATCTTTAGAAACTATATAGATTTCTCCTTTCTTTTTTATAACATGTTTATAAATCTGTTTTATAAAAGCAGTAAGGCACTTGAGGGCATGGGATGTGCTGGATTTTGTTACTTCTTGGTTGGTTGCAGGGACTCGACTGTGTCTCGTGCCTAACAACGCACCAAGAAGTGACAATATCCAGCACAACAGATGCCCTCTCGTGCCTTATTGCTTAAATCAACACCACATCAGGGCAGCAGTGTTTCATTTTCTGAGAATAAACAAATAAAGATCATGCATTTGTATATGGAATCTGTTGATTTGGAGGAAAATATACTGCCAGCATGTTTTAATTTTTTTATGGAGGGCGTTTTTTTAATCTTATCTTGGATACTGTGTAAACATCTTGTGAGGTATTTACAGGTGCAAAATAGTACTACAAAGTCTGTTAATACTGTAAACTCTACAGTCTGTTAATACTGTAAACTCTACAAAGTCTGTTATTACTGTACTTAACTCTATAAATCAGTAACGTGAAGTGGTAATTTAAAGGGTTTTTAAATCCTAAACCAATCTACTTATTTCAAAGGTTATTTTGTTCCTTATGTAAGGTTTTATTGTCTGAGGAATTACCAAAGTTTAAGCACTCTGCAGGTTTAAAAGCCTACTATCACAGGAGACAAAGCACATTGTACTCACTATTACAACCCGAGGTAAGAACAAACCTAGACTTGTCGGTCAGCCTTCAGTGTTGCCAGGTCTTCTTAACTTGAACCTTTTTAAACCATAACCTAAACCACTAATAGCAGTTTCTGAAAGCAAAGGTGTCTGAGGTTCCAAAACCACAGCTAGAAGTGTGGTATGTAG
Source organism: Acipenser oxyrinchus oxyrinchus (assembly GCA_030684275.1). NCBI lineage: Eukaryota > Metazoa > Chordata > Actinopteri > Acipenseriformes > Acipenseridae > Acipenser > Acipenser oxyrinchus. Next base: position 24,176,758 of record CM060258.1, on the reverse strand, counting down.
ATACAACAAGAGAAACAGGACTGCTAGATTTTGTATAATAAACCAAACAAACTGGAAAGAACTTTCAAAAATATCTGAGTGAAGGTATGAGTAGAGCTCTGTGAGATACTTCACTGTTAAATATACTGGTACATGATGTAGCAGCAACAATGAGAAAATGGGCTTGTGTATTTAAAAATGTTAAGACTTCTCTTGTTTCTCCGATGCAATCTCAGATTACAGAAGAGTGCGATATCATATAAGGCTGTAAAATAAACAGAATGGCGTTTTAAGTGTGATTTTAATTAAGGAGAACACATGTGTACTATTATTACCACCCACTTGGGATACTGTGTGAAATGTACATATGAGACACGAAATGTACATGGCATGGCTGTCAGCAAACATACCACGACTGGGGTTAGATGTCCCGGATAAACTGGGATTCTCCCAGCTTTCAGCCTTACTTTTTTTGTCCCAGTAGGAAACAGTAAAATTGTTAAGTAGTCCCAGTTTTTTTAAGTACAAAACTGTAGCAGTGTGCTCAGCAAGTTCATACAGGCAGAGTAATGTATTACATTGTGCAAGCCCCATTCAGAAATAAAATAAACAATATGTAAGAAATAACCCATGACAGGGTGTGCGTTAAGACAATTCTTACCGCACGCCCTGGGTGCGTTGTGAGGCACAAGGCCGCAGGCCGAATATCTTCAAGCACCCAGGAAGTGCGCTAAGATCTGTCTTACCGCACACCCTGTCGTGGGTTATTTCGCTTATAAAATGGCTACATTTTTTAAAAATAAATACACAAACTAGCTTTTAAGGGAAAAAATAAGAAATATATTATTTATCCTTCCACTGACAAAAAAATAGTCCCTGAAGACTGTTTGATTGTAACATATATTTTGAACTTTTTTTATTTGCCATAAAAATTACATTGAACATTGCCATTTATAGTAAAATTTTCAAGATGAAATGACATTTGGGAATTGAAAGCAGACTGATTCCCCACATCTGAGGGAGGATTCATGGAACAGCCAAACACTGCACTGCACTGGCTAGCAAGGGTGGGGCTTCCGAGTGTTTTTTTTTTTTTTTTTTTTTTGTAGGAAATGAGCCTACTCAGGCTTTGCGGTCTTCAAGAGAAGCTGACCAATAATTCCTGAGGCTGTTTTCACACCGGCATAATTTCCCTAGGTTGCAAACCAGTGTTAGATGATATGTGGACTAAACGACTTCCGTGTCAGTTTGCGCAGTCCTTCCTGTCCACGGCGAGCACAACAGAATTCTATGCCGAACCCGACCTTGTTTAAAAGCCTGACGTTTGTGTCGGCAGAGAGCAGTAGAGATTTTAATTTTGTTTTAAATATGTTTCTGAAATCTGAAATATATATATATATATATTGTAGCGATCTCGGTTCCCACAGGCAGGCGCATCACACAGGACGAGGCAAACCACACACAGGCGAGGGCGGGCGCGAACCCGGGACCTCTCGCACTGAAGCATAGCGCCGATACCGCTGTACGAAAGAGCCGGCTCCATTGCAAGGAGCGTATATCAGGCTTATGTCTCTGTGTGTGATTACGTCACCTACCAGCCCTATTGCTGCCTTCCCCCGTGCACGCTACAATATATATATATATGTATACTACATGCTGAGTGAGACTTGCATGGTAATTTCTTAGATGGCTTTTGAATAGTATTACTGCTACTGCTTGCCTCTGAGTTTTCTTTATTCTCTTCCCTGACAAAATAAATACCACAGTATATTTGCCATTTTTGCTGTAATTCATATATATATATATATATATATATATATATATATATATATATATATATATATATATATATATATATATAGTTGAGTGATTTAAATAATGTTTCAGTTGTATGTTGACATTTTTACCTACGGAAACACTGTTTAGATAATTGTTACTATTCAGGCGTAGTAATATTAATAGATCCGGTCCTAGCCATTTTATAATATGGATTATATTTAACTTCCTGGACCATGTATTTTTTATTATCTTGGTTGTGACACACCAGCCAATTTTGATACATCATAACACCCTGTAGTACCATAATTCTTAATTCAGAGACTCAATTTTAGGATAAACAGCGGTAACTCTCCCAGGCAGTATACTGTACTTGTAGTGTGTCTGTTCTCAATGTTTCACAGCAGTACTACTCACAATCAGGGCTGGATTAAAGGATGTGGGGGCCCTATGCATATTATGGCGAATGGTGTTATTGGCATATTAGTTAATCCGGCCCTGCGTTGGGGACAGAGAGTGTGAGTGGAGCGGACATTTCCGGACCGCTCTTTCCCATCACTGACTGTCCCATCACTGACCGGTTTGACTGCTCGAGCCTTCTATGTTTCTGTACACACAACACATCATTACTCGGACAGAGCCGAAGAAGAGGCTATCAGACTGTCACTGTCTCGTTCACGCAGAAATTACCACAGAAATAAAAAAGAAATGGACATCAATGAGAAACTACATGTAAACACACACAAACTAAAACTACTACCAAAATAGGGTGACAAAAAGGTGAGATTTATTTTTATTTTTCATGGAGAGTGCCCCACTGTAATCCATATAAACCTAGGTCATTTCCTCCTGTTGATTTCTCTCCAATGTATTTTCTGAAGCCCTCATACTTGCACATACATTTGTTGGTACTGTATTAAAATAGCGTGTCGGTGTTGGTGTTTAACATGTCTTCCTCGCGCTGTACTTGTGTTTCTGCTCTTCAGCGTCGCTCTCGTACTTCCTAGGTGCTGCTTTGTCAGACATCAGGTTCTGATCTATGAGGGGCCGTTCAATTCAAAATTGCAACTTTCTGGCTATAACATATATCAGAACGGGTATAACATATAACAGAATGGATATAGCATATATCAGAATGTGTACAGCATATAACAGAATGGATATAGCATATATCAGAATGTGTATAGCATATATCAGAATGTGTATAGCATATATCAGAATGGGTATAGCATATATCAGAATGGGTATAACATATATCAGAATGTGTATAGCATATATCAGAATGTGTATAGCATATATCAGAATGGGTATAGCATATATCAGAATGGGTATAGCATATATCAGAATGGGTATAGCATATATCAGAATGGATATACCACATATCAGAATGTGTATAGCATATATCAAAATGGGTATAGCATATATCAGAATGGGTATAACATATATCAGAATGGGTATAACATATATCAAACTTGTGTGGCTATACAGCAAACTGGATACATCAAACTTTTGTGGATATACAGCAAACTGAATACATCAAACTTTTGTGGATATACAGCAAACTGAATACATCAAACTTTTTTTTTTTTTTAAGAATTGACACGTGACACAGCAACAAATGCATGTGCACCTGTGACCGTCATTTCATAATTGTCTTCAGTAATGGCGGAGTCCGCGAAATCTGTAATTGATTTAGTCGACAAACTGGCAGGTGATAGGAGCCTGTTAACAACTTTAGCAAATGTTTTAGAAAACGGGGGTCGCAGGATGCACGAAGTCGTAAATGAAAATAATGTGGAAAAAGAATTAAAAACTATTTTTTTGAGACCAGCTTCTTCAGTTGCCGCCGGGCCTACACATTCCGAAATCAGTAAAACGTCAAGTCTTGCATCATCTTATTTCACAAGGTCAACAATACGACCACCACAAAGATTAACCCAACCAACCAAAAAGTAAGTAGTGTCCTATACACCTAGGCACGATAAACCAAATACGTGCATGCACGCCAAAAGAAGTGGTAATTCATAAATTCATAACAGGCTTTTGTAATGGAAAAAAAAGTTAAGTTTAGTTTATATGTGAGCAACTTTGTTATATTATTGTTATTTTATATTTGTATACATTAATCGATGCTTAAAACAGCCATGCTGAAATGTAACTTGAACGAGTACTAAATTTTCACATAAGTAAGCCTATATACATGAATAAATAAATGCACATGTTATGAAAGTAATGTGATATATTTCTTTGTTTAAGAAGGCGACCAACTTTCAAAGGTCCTGCTACTTTTACAAAGGAGGTAGTATTGCTGGGCGGACCTCACAACAATGTAGTTGTAAAACACGGAACCAAGCAATTACTCTATGAAAGTGGGCATGTGATGAATGCCTTTGAATTCCACAAGGAGTGGTCGGCTGAAGAACTTCTAGAGAAGATTAGATCAGCTTTCAGCAGTCATCTTCCTCCAGTAGCTAAGTATGCATGTTTATTATTACTAATGCTACAGGGCAGATATATGTTAAGATGTACTATAGATGTTCTGCAGTTTAGTGCTGTATAGGTAAAGTGTTGTGCTGTGGATTTTTACAATAGTTATACTATTAATATTAAAATCCACAGTGTATTTGATACGCTTGTATTATGTGTGAAAAATAAATACAAAAAGCGCCACACTGCTTGCACTTTACAAGTGTTTTAAAACATGTTTTGCTTTAATTATTTATTGGTGGTTGTTGAAAAACGTTTTGCAAGATCTCTATCCAAATATCTTACATTTAATGCAAGAAAAACCTTATTTAATTACAGTTTGGAAATACTCATGGCTTGCCACAATAAACTGATAGCTCCTTCTCTAATGAGGAACCAAACACTCAATGGTTGGATGATGAACAAAATATTTAAGCAACGCTCTGTCTATATTAAGCCCCTCGGTTGAAATCTTGGATCTGCAAAGGCTGGACCAACAACCTGTAAGTTTTATTTTTCTTGTTTTGTGAAATATTTGCCTCATGCCTATTTTAGGATTAAGTTACTGGGGTTTAGAAGTGATGCTGTGTTACTCTAGGTAGATGACATGCAAATCATATATTATACTTTTCTATAATTTGTCAGGGACAGTAATAAGTTATCTGTTCATCTGAAATTGTGTATTTGAGGAAATGTCAGAGAAACAGGATCCATCTTTATTAATAAATTAAGCATTCTTTGGCATCATCTGTCAACGTAATGCAGTTACACAATTCTGCTTCAGGAATAATTTTTATCCTGTTTACCTATTGTGATAAATAAAAGAAAATAATACCACAGATTTTTTACTTTTAAAAATAAGTATGCTTTTGATGTAATGTATAATAAAACAAATAGATTTTCTATTTTGAATATTCATACATAATTAAGTTTTTATTCATTTATTTCATTACTTTGCCATTTTAGGAAGACTGGGATAAAACTAATGTGCCAGATAATTCTCAGGATCCTAACTGTATTCGTGAAGAGACACTAGTTGCAGATGAAATACTTGGATGTTCCTCTGAACCTGTGACTTCCAATCCAGATGGTCTGCATAATGCTGGAATCGCATTTCCATACTATCTAGGCTTGGACAGTAATGATGTTCATGCAGTACAGGATATTTGTGTTTCTGCAGACTCTGTACTAACACAGACACCAGTGTCATTTGGTGTAGAGGCATCTAAAATACACACTACACTATTTCAGTCTACATCTGCCATGACTTTGGAAACTAATGTTCTGGAGAAAGAAGGATCAGATTGTTACAAGTAAGATATTGCTTCATTTTTCTCAGTTTGTCACCATAAATGTAACACCAGCTTTGTTACCATTGAATTTAGGAGGAATGTGTATGTAAGCAGAAGAGTTTCAATAAAATATTTTTTTTATTTATTTCTATTTTAGGCAGTATACATCACTTATCTATGATTGTATTGAGCTTAATTCTTCAAGTGATGAAGAAGGAGTACAGTTTGCTGAGAATTCATCTGTCCGCTCACATGATGGGTATTTTTTTCAAAATATTTATAATGTGTCAAAATGATTGCATTTCTCCCACTAATATTTTTGCAATGCTCAAGTGAACCCTATCGTATACAGACAAAAAATATAGTGTTTTATATTTTTAGCAAAAGTTGTGTTCACAAGCACAATGTATTAACTACCTAAATGTTCTTTTCTTTTATAGAGATCAAGTAACTCTTCATGATGTTATCACAAATCTTGCCCTACAAATAGATGAAGATGCAGTTTCAAAGTTCAATATTGATAGAATAAATATATGGGATGGTGCACTTTGTGGATTTAAGCGCAAAACATACAAGCCAGAAAAGAGAATGTCTGTAATGTTTACTGACTCAGATGGCAACTCGGAAGGAGCTGTGGACAGAGGTGGTCCTACAAGGGAATTTCTAACTTTATTAATGCAAACACTACAGAACAGTAAAATATTTGAAGGTTCAGAAGACTGGAAAAATTTGACCTGCGATTCCCAAGGTAATTGCAGTTTTAGGTATTTAATTCATTTTTAATCTTAATTTTCTTGCAATACACCCATCTATAATTTTTTCACATGCTTCATTCTTTTATGTATTTCAATAGCATTACGTGATGATGATTACTTTCTGGCTGGAAGAATTATAGCCGTATCTTTGGTGCATGGCGGACCATCCCCCAACTTTTTTTCTCGGACATTATATGACAGTCTAGCCTATGACCCTCAGCAGGTCACACCTTCTGTGAAAGACATCTGTGATCGTGATATTGCAGAGATAATTTTGGAGGTGTGTTCAAAGTTTTAACTTGAATACATTTAATGAGAATCTGTGTATCAGTATTAATAATAATACTAATGTATTATTGGAAAATATTCCTCTTTACATAGATTTGTTGTGTGTTAGCAGTTTGTGACTATTGCCATGCTTCATGTTATTCTCATACACTCCCCAGTAGTTTTTATAAAGGTTTGGCTGGTATGATGTTGTCATACCAATTCTGGGTTAAGTTTTATACTCATGTTTTGACTTTTTCAGATGGAGAATGTGTCAACACTAGAGGGGCTTAAAGATGTTGCAGCCAAGCACTGCAACCTTCTGCATGTGGCAGGATGTTACCGCTATTTACAACATCTGCAAGACAGAGATGTACTTGTACAAGACTTCATGAAGTGGTATGTTTGTGGCCGAACAAGAAATTCCCTGGAAAGGTACATTTATTTTGTCATGCATTTCAGTAGATTACTATATTTATACTTGTGAGTTGAAAACATGAGTATTAAATATGGAGTGAGAGTGTAGCAAATACCTGTTCAACCATTTAATTAATGCTTACATTAGCAATATTCACATTGAACTGTGAGTAATAGTTTGTTTAGATTTATAAAACATGTTGTTACGTACACTGTCACAGTAAAGGTAGAAAATATTCTGTGTAGTTTTGTAAGAAATATCTGAACTGATGTCCAACTTTATTTATGAGTACAGTATGTGTTGACTGGTCACTAACATGAAGAAAGAAGCAGGCATTCTGTTTTTCATGTACTTTATATATGTTTCCTAGGTTAAAAGAGGGATTGAAGACGCTTGGTGTGCTTGACGCCATTGTTGCACATCCTGTTCTTTTTGCCAATTCATTTTGCTGGAGGGAGGAAGTGCTCACATCTGAACAGTTTTCAGAATTGTTCAAAATATCATTCAGCACTGCTGGAAGTAATAAAAGACGTGAGGAACAAAGAATTGTGGGCTACTGGAGAGATTACCTACAGGATGTGGAAGGTAAAGATAATGTACTTGCAGCAATGTGGAAGGCCTGCTGGGTCATTGCAGCTGACAAAGTGGATATGGTTTAAATGTAATATGTACTTTTTGTGCAAGAAAGTTTAAGATTACCTTCACCCAAAATCCCTGTATACAGCTAGGTTGAGTCACTTGTCACCTGAAGCTGTCCTCGGAACCAAATCTTCATACCAAAATCGTAATCCCCAAAACTGTAATAAGCCAAACACGATAAAATGCTTGCAGTCAAACACGCAGCCTAATAATATACACCTGCTAATAAGCAAGTAATTAGTTTCATATTGAAGGGATCAAGTTTGTTGCACCTAAGGTGACTAGCCATGGCCATCAATTGCAGACTTGCCATTCTGAGATATATACTCTGGCTCAGACCTATATGAAAGACATTTACTATATTATGGTATTCATAAAGGTGACAGTTGCGGGCTGGGACAAGACCTAAAGCATCGTCAGTTTTACTACATTAATTGTTTTCTGTACCACAGCCACCAGCAAACTTTGGGGAAAAAATGTAGGAATATTTAACGTTTAAAAAATAAATACACATTTTGGTATTTGGATAAAGTGTTGGAATATAAAAATACCACAAATACCTTAATATCCCTTTTACAGTGTGGTAATGTAAAATGATTTTAAAGAATATGATGTAATCCATGTGTATAATTTTGCAAAAGCAAGTTTCTTTGATGCACAACACTTGTTTATGCATTTATATAATTATTTACTTTTATTTTTCACTTTTTATTTTCAGATGCGGAGTCCAACGTGTCATTAAGACAGATTCTAGCATTCATTACAGGAGCAGACAAAGAGCCGCCTCTTGGTTTTCAACCACAACCGTCTGTTGAGTTCCTGCATGAGAATAATGAAGGATTTGTCTCCAACTTTCCACAAGCTAACACATGCTGCAATATTTTAAAGCTACCAATTTTGAAGTCCTTTGATGAATTTAAGAAGCAGATGGATTTTGCTATTCTCAACTCTCCAGGCTTTGGTCACCCATGAGGCAATCCTTCATACTCTTACCAACTCCATGTTCAGTTGGACAGTTTGGGACAGTTCAGGCTTTTTAACTCGCATCTCAATGCATTTAGGTATGTTTTACATCTCGGTACCTCATTACTTGTTTAAGAGAAGTAGTACTGCACTTAACAGAATGCAATGAAGTGTGAGTTAAAAAGCCTGAACTGTCCCACTGAACATGGAGTCATATGGTCACCTTAAGTATAAAACAGTTCAGTGCAAATGTTTGGGACAACCACACTATTGTACAATTCTTTTTGTTTTGGTTAATTTAACAAGATGTGGTTGTAAACCAGTTTTTGAACACATGGTTGTTTAGTCTAAATGCAAGTTAATAAGCATCTTCATTGATTTTATAAGGCACCTGCAGCCAGAAAGCAGTTGCATGTTTATAGAAAGGGTTGCCATTGTTCTCATGTCCTCAATGAGCCACCATAGAAATGTTTGTGTACTAGCAGCTATTTGTTTGCAAAATTTAATTGTGTCAACAATGTAATTCACACATTTTTAGTTGATGAAAGATACGTTTTCATAATTACAGATGTGGGTATGCAAAATTTTCTTAACAAAAAGGAATGTAATGTGACTGTTTGCCAAATTTGCTTATAGACAAATGGTCTCAAAAGACAAATTCATTTTATTACAATTTCTTCATAGATACTCAATATCAATCAGATTATTTACCTTTTCTGCAAATGGATTGCAAACGTTTGCCGCGACTGCAGTTTAACAAAAACAGGAAGTGCACAGAAATGTATTGTTTTATTTTTAAAATAATTGTTTCGCACTGTGAATTTAGTTACCTAAACAATTTGCTCATACTCCAGAAGTTTACATGTGTATATATGGTGTCCTGCTATAGTAATTTGGCCATCCCGATAAATTGTTAGCTAATGTTAGTTTGATTCTGAAATTGACTAATAAAAACAAAAGCGATATACTTTATTGTAGCGCTTGGTTGAGCCACCTTTTGCAGTGCAAAGAGCCTCTAACCTGCATTGAATCTACTAGGTGTTGCGTCATTCTTTGGTCCAGGTTTCTCCAGATCGGTGCGAGTCTCCTTTAGTTCCAACATATTGGTGTGTGGGATGTGGATGGGTTTATCTCTGCTGACGATCCAGGCACTTACACAGGTGCTCAATTGGATTTGTGTCTGGGCTGTGGGGCACCCATGGAAGAAGTTCAATGCCTTCATTCCTTTTCAGACTGTGGCCACACAAGACACATTACTAGATGTTTATTGAAGGATATCTCAATTCTGCAGGGTGCATTAACATTTAAATCAAAAAAATCTACTGCTGTGCCAAGAGTTGATGCCCATACTCTTCAGGAGGATAACGCTACATACCACTCCAGTGACCAGTCTGGGAGAGAAATCAAATCAAAGCATTCCACTTTTTTCCCCTCGGTGCTCCAAAGCCCAGACATCAGTCCGATTGAGCGCCTGTGGCAGTATCTGGATTGTCAGTGGCGAGCTACCAATCCCAAGCCCCCCCCCCAATCTATTGCAACTAAAGGAAACTCAAACATGGATATGGAGAAACCTGAAGCACAGCATGGAACACTAGGTACTGTAGATTACAAAAACAGAAGAAATAACTGGTAAAAATGTTGTGTTTTAACTTGTCAACAGTTATGGTTATTATAAAGAGGTTACTTGATTATTATAAAAACTGGAAAGTAAAACAATTGAAAGCAACAATTTTGATCACATACTTTGACAGGTTCTTTTGTTAAGTGCATGAATATTTGAAAATTAATAATTTTAAATAAAATGACTAGTTGATTTATTACATTTTTAAAGTAAATGTTTTTGCATTACAATATTTGTTTTCTATCATTTTATTTAGCAATTCACTTTGTAGGTATTACTGAGCCCATTGGCATCTTATAAGTAAGATGTGAATGTTATTACATTTAAAAATAATGCATGTCTGTTTCTGAAGAAAATGTGTAATATTTAAAATTAAATGGTTACAGTGGAAATAAACACGCAAACTGAAGATAAAAAGCAAGGTATACAGGATTACATGGACATTTTTAACATGCACAAAAATAAAACCAAGGCATATTTTGTTCTTCTATCATATGGATGACTTAGAAAAGAAAAAGTATGTTTTCAAAAAATAATTTTATTTCTCTTCCGTATGTACATTGTCTCTGGCTACATTTGCACCTTTAAACTTTTACAATTACTTGCAGAAAATCTGGAGAAGATTTTGCTGTGGAGCAAAAAGCTTTGAAAATCACCCTGATAATCTTCCATCTATCTGAGGTGCATACCGTGTTACCAAGTACAGTTCAATTTGATGAACATTCTTGCACTCTTTAAATGTAATATTTGATGAGCAGTAGAAAGATTTTTTTGTACCTCTATGTGACTTCAAACATCACGCTTCATAACCAAAAACGCTCTGTAAAATATGACACGTGAACATATAGTGGTCTATTCCATAATTTAAATCGTCAGTGCTCGGATCTACCATTGACTGGAGGTAGTTTATTTGCTCTTCAGACAGCAGTGTATTTTCATGCAATATATGGTCATTGGTATCATAGTCTGGATTTTGAGCACCATCGATATAATATTCTGATACAGGCACATCATGAAGAACAGTACTGTTCTGCAACATTCCTTCAGTCCACAACTGGTAAGGAGAACGATGTCCTTCAGTACTCAAGGTGTGGTTATTCCACTGGTGCACAAATTCTGTAACAGATCTATTGATCTTGCCCAAGTAAACATAATGAAGAGCATAAATGTGGTACCCTCTTATAGATTCTAATATTCCCTGATTTTCCATCCAGCGAAACAAGTCACTGTAGTAGTGTATGACCACTCTGTTGAGCTCTGCCCACAGCCGCTCAATTCGTTGGTTATGAACACTTCTTCCCGCTATGAAGCTACCTCTATTTACACCCCTCATAGTAATCATAAAGCGGGCAACTCGAATATTCTCTCCCCTAGATCCCCTAACTCGGTATGGTAGTCCAAATTTAGATACTCCATCTTCAAACAGTGTTAAAACTGTTTGGGACAAATTATTTGTGCAACATTTTAAGTAGATGAGAAGTCGACTGAAGCCATCCACACATCCATGGAAAATAAATCTCCATGACACTAGCTTGTGGTTACCATCAATGTGCCTGTGGAAACAATAGAAACTCAATTTAATTACAAATACAAGCTTCAACGTGGATATTTATAATTATGCATGCATGCTGTTGAGGACAGTATTTTCCACCTCTTGTGGCTCCAATAATACAAATGTCCTCCTTGGGTTGTGCTATATTTTAAAATAATAAAATGCCAACTTGAATTATAACTGACAACTGAAAGGAAAACAATTATGAAGTTATTTTTCATAAGGATAAGGTAGTCAGTAACAAACTTCTTACATGTAAACTACTGTACGTCCATGCAGATATTTGTGGCATTTTTAACCTGTCCTTGACCATTAGGTGGTCTTTTATCACATACAAGCTTGCAGAGGTGGGCCAAAATAAATAATCTATATAAAAGATATTAATTTAAATAACTATGCAGCACAGGTTGTGTTACATATCTTGTTTGGTAATATTTGATTAAACTACTGTGAGCAGCAAGCTTTCTATATGACATATTAGGGCGAGACAATGTCAGGAAATGGTTTTAAAAGAATATGCATACCATAAATGATTTGGCCCGGCACATTGTAAACTCTGCGTCTAATTGCTCTTCGTTTTCTTACAGCTCTTCCAACTGGATCTAAAATAGAAAGCCGCTCCCGAACCCTCCACCTTTGCACTCTCACTCCTCTCTGCACAAGACTGCCCCTGACATAGCTTTCTCCAGCATTGGGAGTAAGAGACAAAACATGTTGTATTTCATCATCAAGAATGTGATTACTCATGTCAGAAAATCTGTTGTGATGCGAGGTATCCATTCCCATTTCTTTTCTTCTGCGATACACAGTAGAAACAGAGACTCCCAGGCATTTTGCAATTGCTTTCCATGAAAATCCCATTTTCCGAAGGAAATCGATCTGGTTACTTCTGATTGAAAATCTAAACACAAAATAGGAATTCAATATTGTTAGCGGGTCGCTGTACTAATGTTAGTGTGGCAGTATAACAAATGGCCATTAAGATCAAAGTGTATGGATAATTTGTATGTAGGCGGTATCGGCAGGTCTACTTAGGCATTCATATAGGAAAGATAACAAACATACTTATCTTAATACATACGTCCTTATTACACCTACGTAATGTATTACAAGAAAACCTGTAGCCTATAAGAGTATTTTTTATGTTTTACAGAAATAAGTAGTGTTCAGATTAGAGTGATATGTCTACAAAAGATAGATTTGTGAGGAAATACATTCGGATTAAAAAAAAATGCAATTTTGAGACAATACAAATCGGGGCAGGGACAAAACCTACCACACGCTGGTCTAAATGATAGTAAAGTAAAGTGTAAGGGTAAGGGCAAGTGCACATTGGACCTAATCTTAAAAAATGATGCTGATGGATATATTTATATTTTCCCATCCCAGTACATTCATATTTTATATAAGGCGTGTACTATTCAAAAAGTGTATGTGAATTCTGAACACAATAGAATTATAAAGAGTTCAAAAAACAACTTTTTGAAATGTCCCGATTACCCTAAACACGAATACCGAGCATTGTCAACATGTAACTCCACAGCATTTCATTGTTTAAATAAGTACATTCATATATGTGTATTTCCTTGTAAAGAAAGCTGTACTTTTTACCTTGGTATTCCCACGTGTCCTTGTCTTGCTGCCACGGTTCTGTAGGTAGTAGAGTCGCAAGTATTTACTTGCATAGAGTCAATATTAATGCGTAAAGATTCAACTGCACATTTCAGATTTGTGTGAATTTGTTCAAAGATGGAAATCAAACTTGGATGTTGAATATCAGCGTAGAAAAAAGAAATAAGAATTGCTGCTATAATTTCGAGATGACTCTCTAGTTTAAGAAACAAAACTTCCATCAGTGTTATGTCTCTACCAAGTTCCGCTTGCCCTAGGCGTCTCAAACACGACTTCAAAGAAAGTAAAAACTCTTCAATATCAATTATTGATGCTACACATGTGTTAATCGGCAAACAGAAAAGAAAACAGCAAAACATAAAATTAATAAACGCCATGATAGGATTACCTTCGCCGCTGCACTTCACTTTTCCGACCCCTTTAATTGTGTGTATACAGTTTATACAGTTTGTCGACTAAATCAATTACAGACTTCGTGGACTCCGCCATTACTGAAGACAATTATGAAATGACGGTCACAGATGCACATGCATTTGTTGCTGTGTCACGTGTCAATTCTTAAAAAAAAAAAAAGTTTGATGTATCCAGTTTGCTGTATATCCACAAAAGTTTGATGTATCCAGTTTGCTGTATAGCCACACAAGTTTGATATATGTTATACCCATTCTGATATATGCTATACCCATTCTGATATATGTTATATCCATTCTGATATACGCTATACCCATTCTGATATATGCTATATCCATTCTGATATATGTTATATCCATTCTGATATACGCTATACCCATTCTGATATATGTTATATCCATTCTGATATGTGTTATATCCATTCTGATATATGCTATACCCATTCTGATATATGCTATACCCATTCTGATATATGCTATATCCATTGTGATATATGCTATATCGATTCTGTTATATGTTATACCCGTTCTGATATATGTTATAGCCAGAAAGTTGAAATTTTGAATTGAACGGCCCCTCATACTGATCTGCATCACGTTCGCGCCGCAGCACACCGGATAAAAGTGGCACGTGACTTGATCGCAGGTCAATATGATCAGGCAGTCCCTGCTCCTCCAACGCAATACGGCGTGGTTAAACAGACGTGTTGTTCCGATCCATACAATCACACAAACACATATATATATAATAAAGTAATTCTGGGTATCTACAAAGAAATATGTAGATGTGTTTTTTTTAACTTTACATGTTAAACCAGATTCACTGTTAAATGTCATTTTTTGTGTGTGTGTGGTGTACCCAGACTATTTCTTTGTTTTATTTATTTTATTTCGTCGCCACAGAAGGAGCAAAAGCACAGTCTTTTCTTTTCATGACTAGCTACAGTTGTGTGTGTTTTTTTTTTTAATGTACTCGAGTCTCGTGCTGAATTCGTGTCGTTTGCTTCGCTCTAGGTGTGCATAGACCTTAATTAGTCTAGGTCAGTGGCGTAGCTGTCAGTCATGTGCGAAAAACCTTGATCCGTCACCAGCACCCCCACCCCCCTCCAAAAAAAACAAAAACAAAAACAAAATCGTGGTCCAGGTTAAGATTTTCCATTAACCCAAGGATTTTCAGCAGGGGTCTCACTGGTATGAACACTTAGGGGTTGTCAGGTCTGTTTTATTAACAATAATATGACAGTCAATCAGAGTGCAGTTTCCTGACAGGAGAATTTCGTGTCACTTTTGTAAGGACAGCAACTTACTTCAAGTTAATCAATTCGGGGTCATTTTTTTATTATTATTTTTTTTATACACAACCCCTGGAAGCAGTTGTAATTGCTGTCTTTAAAAAGGTACCATCAAATGTTCCTGTCAGGACACTGCACTCTGATTGGTTATCATATTATTGTTTCACATATTATTGTGAAACCCGAAACCTAAGGTCAGTATCCCATACTGCAGCCATTACACATCTAAAGCAGTTCATGTTTGGCAGTGAATAAAAGTTTTTGTTACTTAAAAAAAGTGACCGGAGGTGCTGACTTCCTCAGTTGTCCTGACAGGAACATTTCGTGGTACTTTTGTAGGCACTGCGCTGTGTGTTGACTCGGGCTGTGAAGCTAGCAACCATTTCACTTCTGCCTTGTGCTACTTCCGGAATAGCGAAAAACAGCGGCGCACCTGAGTAAAGTAAGTCCCGTTTGACCCATCCTTTTGACAATCAGCATCAGGTATTTATTTTAAATAAAATATGTATCGTGTTATTATTTCTTAATTTATATCTGTAGTTACACACATGAATTCATTATTTTAAATCGAGCTGTTAGAATATACATTTAATAAATATATTGTAACGGCGAATGTGCTGGGTTTCTAGCGGGTGGTAATGACAGGAGACAAGGTCGGTGATGTGGTTCAGTTAGTATTTATAAGTACTGTTTATTGAAGTGCTCTGTATCAACCAAAACAAGCTCAAGGGTCATTACAACTAAGATGACCAGATTTTAAGCTCTACGGTTTTTATTTTCACTTTGCCAATGTTTGATCTAATAGCATATTGAAGGAGTGAATGCAGAGACTCGTGGTGATATTCAGAGTGGAATCTTTTACTTTCAAAAACGTTTTTTGTGAATAAATGAACTTTGTAATGTTTACTTTCAAAAACGTTTTTTTTTTTTTTGTGAATACCTGATCTTATTATCTCTGTAATGTCATTTGTACACAGCAGGTAGTCATTACATTACACAGTAGCAATTCAATAATATCAAATTCTGAGATTCTATTTTATTGCTGATTACAGCTGCAAATTGAGTTCCTTTTCTGCTGAAGAAACTGCATCTTCTCTCTTTGATTTCCACTTTCCATCTCGCTCTATCTCTATGCTATCCTTCAGTGTCCAATCTGCAAACCAGGCCCTTCCTGCATGAAAACATTACATAACTCAATATTTCTATTTATTAAATGGTTACTTAATAGAATCTATTTTTTTTCAAAATATAGAATTTCTTACCATTTAATATGACATGTTATTTGTTCTGTATATGTTTTCTATTGCAGTTTCTGATTGGATCATTGTTTTTCTTCTATGAAACTAAATGCTGTGATAAAGTAAAATTTATAAAATACCTTATAGAGCTTTCACACTATGCAACAGATAGCATTAACCTTAAATATGAGTACTCCATTGTCTCTATTTCCTTAAAACTTTGCAGGATAAAATATACATTTAACACAATAATATAAATAAGGGGTCACCAAATTAAAAAGCAATGCCTGTAAGGCAGCTTATTTACATATTTTTTAAAGAAAGGTAAAATGAAACGAGGATGTGGTTCTTTTTTGTAATTGTTTTAACCTATTTGTATCATATGCAGTACTCAACTATCAATGTAAATCATTTTTTTAAAGAAATTAAATTGGCAACAGGAGACCTGAAACTATTGTATTTCATTATTGCTAAAAACAGCATAACATGCATACTTAAAGAAATACAAAATGTTCTGTAACTTTTAAAGTATTTTTACAATATGAATTTCACAAATGTGAAAATAACTAGTTCATAAACTATTTTGTATTATTCACGAATATACGTTTCTTAGAGGGTACCTGTGGTGACTGACAGTGAATATAGACTTATCTGAAAATAAAATATGTTTCCAAATACTTTTGTCACATTGTACAGCCCCTACTGTTGTTGTGATGGGCTAGTTTAATGCACAAGTGTTCAAACCATGACAAGCTTCAGTGCCCTGCATTGTAAACATGTCAAGGTGATGTGACATGACAGCGTTGATTATAGCCTATAGTTACACACGAAGCAAAGCCGTTTGCACGCAGATATACACATGTCATGGATGAAGAGAATAATTCCAACTCAATACAATAGTACCTGTATGAGCCAATATTGTTAGACTACAGTAGTGTAACCTCTTCACACAGCGAGAGTGATGATTCAGACCAGGATAGCCGCCAGTTTGCAGCAGTCAGTGGATAAACCCGTCCACAATTCCCTGTGATTGGTTGCAAGTATGAACGTTGACTGTTCAGTAATTCTCCAGATTTGCACGGCGCTACACAGCCGCTTTTTAATGCTGCTGGTCTTTCAACCTTCTTTAGTCACATCAAGTGTTGTACTGTAATAAGTTAGATATGGTAGAAACACAGCAGCTGCATTGAAGTACAATATTCTGTAATTTCTGTTAACGGCGCGACAGTGCTCTGGGGAAAAAATGGGACAAAATGAGCGTCCCAAGAAAGGTTCTGGGGACACTGGGACCAGTGTTCCAAAAGTGGGACTGTCCTGTCCAAAACCGGACGTCTGGTCACCTTAATTGCAACGAGCGTACTAACGGGATGGTCCCGTGGTTAGTAGAGGATGGTACTAAACCGATATGCAAGTTAATACCAATTGCAACGAACATAGCACCTCTATGGGAGGTGAAAGTAACACAGATTAACTTATGACTGACAATTCATTAAACATTAAATTTAAGCAAGTATTGAATATTGACTTTTAGCGTCAAGTACTAAATACTAGCATTAAATATTAAATTCATGTATCAAATGTTAAATTTTAACATCAATTAAATTCAAGATTGAATATTAAATGCAAGTATTAAATATTAAATACCATTGAATGTTAAATGCAACATCCAAAGGTAAAAAACTACAATCAAACATTAAATATGAGCTTTATAAATTCAATGTGCCTTTTATCCATTCGGTGTGCACTTTGTCATTCAGTGTGCTTTTTATCCATTCGATGCATGCACTTGCAAACTGTCAATCAATCCCATCCGCCCCACCCATTCCCACCTCTTTCACATCGGGGAGATCGGTGTTCCTTCTTGTTACCAATTCACCTGTTCAGCCAGTGAGAGGCTTCGATTTTCAGACTGAAATATGGTAGCTGTCTTGTGCCATCTGTAGAAATTAAAAATGGTCTTGTTGTTTTACCTGTTTTGTATGTAAAAAGTTGCATAATAAATAACGTTATTAAGCCTTGCGGGTTTTTGTTTTTATTTTATTTCATTAGGTTCACATGGCTGAAGCTGCTAGGCCCGACGCAGCGACCCAGCTACAGAACTACCCTCGACAAAATATGAAATTAAATTTCACCTCCCAGCTGCGTATTTTTCACATTGTTTCGTCAGATTTTTTGTGGGTTGTAGTTGTATATAGAGGGAGTCTGAGAGAAAAAATGACACCAAAGTTTGGTGCTTCTTTCATTTGTTTGGTGTGCAAGGTAATCAAACATGCAATCTTCAGGTGTGAAAAAGTTATTGCCCCCCCTAGTTAACTCAACCCAATTAAAGGGATAATTAGGGTCAGCTGTTTGAGTACTTTGGTTAACAACCAGGCCTGATTTGGGCCAGCCCTGCCTAATATAAATCTGACTAACTTTGGCCCTGACCATCAGAGTGAAGTTGTCAGCACACAGGTTCTAGAGGCACATCATGCCACGAACAAAAGAAATTCCTGAAGACCTCCGGAAAAAAGTTGTTGATGCCTATCAGCCTGGAAAGGTTTACAAAGCCATTTCTAAGGCTCTTAGACTCCACCGAACCACAGTCAGAGCCATATTGTCCAAATAGAGAAAGTTTGGGACAGTAGTGAATCTTCCCAGGAGTGGCCGTCCTGCCAAAATCTCTCCAAGAGCAAGGCGTAAAATCGTCCAGGAAGTCACAAAGAACCCTAGAACAACATCCAGGGATCTGCAGGCCAGTTTTGGAATGGCCTTGTCAAAGTCCAGACCTAAACCCCATTGAGATGTTGTGGCAGGACGTGAAACGAGCAGTTCATGCTCGAAAACCCACAAATGTCACCGAGTTGAAGCAGTTCTGCATGGAGGAGTGGACCAAAATTCCTCCATGGTGTTGTGAGAGACTAATCAATAACTACAGGAAGCATTTGGTTGTAGTTATTGCTGCTAAAGGTGGCGTAACCAGTTATTTACTTTTTCACACAGGGGCATTGGGTGTTGCGTAACTTTCTTCAATAAATAAATGAAATATGGATAACATTTTTGTGTTATTTGTTCACTCGGTTGCTTTTATCTAATATTAGGTTTTGGTTGAAGATCTGATAACATTCAGTGTCAAAAATATGCAAAAATGCAGAAAATCAGACAGGGCAAATACTTTTTCACGGCACTAATATATATATACAGCTCTGGAAAAAATTAAGAGACCACTGCAAAATTATCAGTTATCAGTACTTGGCTTGATTTATGCCAAAGCTGCCCGATTCCAGCCTTGCTGAAGCACCCCCAGATCATCACCGATCCCCCACCACATTTCACAGTGGGTGCGAGACACTGTGGCTTGTAGGCCTCTCCAGGTCTCCGTCTAACCATTAGACGACCAGGTGTTGGGCAAAGCTGAAAATTGGACTCATCTGGGGGTGCTTCAGCAAGGCTGGAATCGGGCAGATTTGTCTTTGTGAAGGACGATGAATCAAGCCAAGTACAAGGTTGTCCTGGAAGAAAACTTGCTTCCTTCTGCTCTGACAATGTTCCCCAACTCTGAGGATTGGTTTTTCCAGCAGGACAATGCTCCATGCCACACAGCCAGGTCAATCAAGGTGTGGATGGAGGACCACCAGATCAAGACCCTGTCATGGCCAGCCCAATCTCCAGACCTGAACCCCATTGAAAACCTCTGGAATGTGATCAAGAGGAAGATGGATGGTCACAAGCCATCAAACAAAGCCGAGCTGCTTGAATTTTTGCGCCAGGAGTGGCATAAAGTCACCCAACATCAATGTGAAAGACTGGTGGCGAGCATGCCAAGACGCATGAAAGCTGTGCTTGAAAATCAGGGTTATTCCACCAAATATTGATTTCTGAACTCTTCCTAAGTTAAAACATTAGTATTGTGTTGTTTAAAATGAATATGAACTTATTTTCTTTGCATTATTCGAGGTCTGACAACACTGCATCTTTTTGTTATTTTGACCAGTTGTCATTTTCTGCAAATAAGTGTTCTAAATGACAATATTATTATTTGGAATTTGGGAGAAATGTTGTCAGTAGTTAAGGATAAATAGAAGAAGTGTTTTTACTCACCGTGTTTGTTCGTCCCTGTTTGTTAGTGTGTGTTCGCTTTGTTTACCTGTTTATTTTGGCGAAAGTGCCGTGTTTCTGTTTTGTGTTCAAACCTTTTATTTTCTGTTTAATTATTAAATGCTGAGCACAACCAAGTGCTCAGCTTCACCAACCTCACTGTCTGTTGTGTATTACTTCCTGTTTCTGGTCTGACGTCACCCACTGTCGGCCGCTCTTTGTGACACGTGGTGTCATCGTGGGATTACCAGCGCCTCCTAGACGCAGACCAGAGCAGGAACCGCAATTTGTTGTTTAAAAAAAACGGGAAAAAAAAAAAATGACAATGGCAGAAGACGCCATCAAACTGCGGGACTGGGTCCTGGAAAATGCTGGGCTGGAGGCCCAGTCTATGCCCATAGCCATCCGGATCCTGTGGCTGATGGACAGGGAGAGATGGGAGGCGATGAGGGGAACACACCCCAAACTCCCTGGAGGAAGGTGTGGAGTTGGTCCTCAGCTACCTGGAGGCAGCTATAAGTGAAACAGCAGCCCAGGTAGCAGGATCTCCAGCAGGAGGATTCATGGCCAGCTGCACCTTCCTAGAGATTGGGGAGGAGCCTGAGCGCCCACAGCCCAAGCGGGAGGAGCCTGAGCGCCCACAGCCCAAGCGGGAGGAGCCTGAGCGCCCACAGCCCAAGCGGGAGGAGCCTGAGCGCCCACAGCCCAAGCGGGAGGAGCCCAACGCCCCACGCCTGAGTGGGAGGAGCCCGAACGTCCCACGCCTGAGTGGGAGGAGCCCGAACGCCCCACGCCTGAGTGGGAGGAGCCCGAACGCCCCACGCCTGAGTGGGAGGAGCCCGAACGCCCCACGCCTGAGTGGGAGGAGCCCGAACGCCCCACGCCTGAGTGGGAGGAGCCCGAACGCCCCACGCCTGAGTGGGAGGAGCCCGAACGCCCCACGCCTGAGTGGGAGGAGCCCGAACGCCCACAGCCCAAGAGGGGGAGTCGGTGCGCCCACAGCCCAAGAGGGGGAGTCGGTGCGCCCACAGCCCAAGAGGGAGGAGTCGGTGCGCCCACAGCCCAAAAGGGAGGAGTCGGTGCATCCACAGCCCAAAAGGGAGGAGTCGGTGGCCCACAGCCCAAAGAGAGGGAAGTCGGGCTTCCACAGCCCTAGGACCCAAGCTGCCAGCAGAGGGAGAATGCCTGCTGGTTCCACCTCCACCAGCAGAGGAAGAATGCCTGCTGTCCCCGTGTCCACCAGCAGAGGAAGAATGCCTGCTGTCCCCGTGTCCACCAGCAGAGGAAGAATGCCTGCTGTCCCCGTGTCCACCAGCAGAGGAAGAATGCCTGCTGTCCCCGTGTCCACCAGCAGAGGAAGAATGCCTGCTGTCCCCGTGTCCACCAGCAGAGGAAGAATGCCTGCTGTCCCCGTGTCCCCAGCAGAGGGTGAATGCCTGCTGGGTTCCCATCCACCAGCAGAGTGTGAACGCCTGCTGGTATCACTTCCCCCACCGTCACCACCCGGAGGAGAGGAACAGGAGCTGCCTCTGCCTCCACCACAGTCCCCTGCAAGAGCGGGAGAGCCGCACCAGTCCCCTGCAAGAGAGGCGGAGCCGCACCAGTCCCCTGCAACAGTAGGAGACCACACGCTGCTCGCACCTCCATCGCCAGGAGACTACACGCTGCTCGCACCTCCATCGCCAGGAGACTACACGCTGCTCCCACCTCCACCGCTTCCTCCACTAGGAGCAGAGCAGCAGGAGCTGCCTCTGCCTCCGCCACCACCAGGAGCAGAGCAGCAGGAGCTGCCTCTGCCTCCCCACCTCAACCGCTTCCACCAGGAGCAGAGCAGCAGGAGCTGCCTCTGCCTCCTCCACCAGCAGAGGGTGAGTACCTGCTGGTTCCGGCTCCACCGCTGTGGGAGGACTGCTTGCCCCTCCCACCTCCACCAGCAGAGGGTGAATACCTGCTGGTTCCGCCTTCATTGTCGTGGGAGGACTGCTTGCCCTCCCACCTCCACCAGCAGAGGGTGAATACCTGCTGGTTCCGCCTTTCCCAACATGGAAGGACTACTTGCTGCTTCCACCTTCACCACAGGGAGTACGGGGCCGGAGCCCCAGAAAGGGGAGCTACCGGCTACAAAGACAGGGGAGAGGTCAGGAGACCACTTTCCCCAGCAGCAGTTTCGCTGCAGGAGTTCTTGTGGCCGGAGCCCCACAGGAGGGAGCTACCGCTACGAAGAAAGGGGAGAGGTCAGGAGACCAGCATCCCCCGCAGCAATTTCGCTGCAGGAATGGACCAGCATGCTGTCAGCCGTGCCACTACCGGCAGGGGTGCTGACAGCATTGCCAGCCATGGGCCCACTGAAGCCTCCCTTCCCAGCCCGAGACTTTGTCCTGGACTGCTGGGTCTTTATGGGGAGGTGGCCGCTGAGGCCATGTGTGCTGCACAAGGGGGTATATGTGGCAATGTGGCCACGCCTTGTGCGTAGTTTGTGTTATATGTTGCATGTTGCATGTGTTAATGTTGTATAGAATAAAACAAAAATGTTAATTTTACCCAAACACATACCTATAAATAGTAAAACCAGAGAAACTGATAATTTTGCAGTGGTCTCTTAATTTTTTCCAGAGCTGTATATAATATATATATATATATATATATATATATATATATATATATATATATATATATATATATATAATAGGTAGATTGTAACCTGCCCTCTACCACCCAAACAACCCCCTGCCCTACTCACACACACATACATTTTGTACAAAGAAAAAATATGACTTGCGTTTGAGGAACTGTACAGGGAGACGTTGATGTCAAAAATACATAGCTGAAAGGACTGTTTTAAAATAAGTAGGCTTCCATTTAGATGTAATGTAGTTGGTTTTGTTGGTACAGTATATTTAACAGAAGTAGTATTTTAATTCAGAACAACATGATTCTGAAAATCACTTGCCAAAAGAGATGACTGGACACGTGGACTG
Organism: Acipenser oxyrinchus oxyrinchus; assembly: GCA_030684275.1. NCBI lineage: Eukaryota > Metazoa > Chordata > Actinopteri > Acipenseriformes > Acipenseridae > Acipenser > Acipenser oxyrinchus. The sequence goes on along the minus strand of CM060258.1, from coordinate 24,153,403 downwards.
TAATACAGTACATACTTTTAAATCCGGTACGTATTGTAGCAGTATGTATAATTCTCCATTAACGACACAACAGCAAAATGAAATCAAAATGTTATCCATGCCCAGAACTGCTTAAAACGTAAAAGACAATGCAATTTAGCAAAAGACCAAAAAAAGTCTCCAGAATTAAAACCGTATCTAAAGTCAGTATTCAAAATTGCAGAATATAGTGCTCGATAAGGCCCTAATGTCACAGTTCATTTGCAAATGAAAATGCACAAAAACAACTAAAATCACAGATTTTGAAAAATGCATCAGAGTATCTAAAACTGTTTAATAATGAACTTTTACATTACCGTGCCTTGTCTCGTTCGCTTTGTTTTTGGAGGAAGCACTGTAACAGCAGTGCACAATAAGTCAATAAAGACTTGCCATCCCAGAAAAAAAAGTCAATTGTAACAATGAAGAGATGGGCTTTGTATCAGAAAACTAGTGACGGAATGTGACGAGTAAGTGGATTAATTTGTTACATGTTATAGCACCGTGCCTTTTCTTTACGGCGCCAGCAATAAAGTCGCTGACAAGGTGTGTCGTTTAGTCTTTTATTTATTCACTACCAAACAGAATGGTAACTGTCACACACTTTTTTAAAACCTAACGTCCATCACTCACACGTGCACACACGCAGTCCTCCGCAGCCGTGCAATCTAACTAACCCCATTCACTCCCGGCTGCACGTACACTACCGGTCAAAAGTTTTAGAACACCTCCATTTTTCCAGTTTTTATTGAAATTTACGCAGTTTAATGTCTCAATGTACTCTGAAATTAAAGAATAGAACAAATAAACAATTGGAGATAAAAAAGAAATCATGGAATCGTTTTGTTTAACAAAATTTAATCTAAATTTTTGACTCATCAAAGTAGCCACCTTTTGCAGATATAACAGCCGAACACACTCGTGGCATTCTTTCTACAATGGAAATCAAATATTGTTCGAAAGTTCTTCCCAACACTGTTGCAGAAGTTCTCACAAATGTGTTGCACTTGTAGGTTGCTTTGCTTTCACCCTTCTGTCCAGTTCATCCCAAACCAGCTCGATGGGGTTTAAGTCTGAGACTGTGCTGGCCATTCCATGATTTGAAGCCTACCGCCTTGTTCTTTTCTTCTAAGGTAGTTCTGACATAGCCTGGAGGTATGTTTTGGGTCATTATCTTGTTGTAGGATGAACCCCTGACCAACTAGGCGATACCAGAGGGTATTGCATGGCTGCAAAATGCTGTGGTAGCCGCTTTGGTTCAGGGTGCCACTCATCTGTGCAAGTCGCCACTCTGGATCCAGCAAAAGAGCCCCAGACCATCACGCTTCCTCCTCCATGTTTGACAGTTGGTGTCACACACCGAGGAACCATCCTTTCGCCTACTCGACGGCGCATAAAACCCCGCGTGATGAACCAAGATTTCAAATTTTGATTCATCGGTCCATAAGACCTTCTTCCAGTCTTCAGTAGTCCACTGGCGGTGCTTCATGGCCCAGGCAAGCCTCTTTTTCTTATTTTGCCATCTTAGCAATGGCTTTCTTTACTGCCACTCGACCTGTCAAACCTGCAGCTCGAAGTCTTCTCTTCACAGTTGAAACTGAGACTTGCTTACTTCAACCAGTGTTAAGCTGTGCTTGAAGCTGTTGTCCTGTGAGCCGCCTATCACGCAAGCTGTTGACTCTCAGAAACTTGTCTTCTGATTCTGTTGTGGCTTTGGGTCTGCCAGACCTCTTCCTGTCAGAGTTTCCTCCAGTTTCCAAGTGCCTTTTGATGTGTAGGAAACTGTACTCACTGACACCTTGGCTTTCTTTGCAATTTCTCTAAAGGAAAGACCTACACTTTTAAGGGTTATAATGGTCTGTCTGTCTTCCTTTGTTAATTGCCTTTTTCTCGCAATTATGATAACAATATACTACTTCCTGCAGTACAATACTGTCCAAATAATGCTTAAGAGGGTGTAGTAACACAGTCTGTTCCAACACTGCTTTTATACAGACAGAGGGTTTGTAAGTAATCAACAAAAGTTGGGACACCTGTAGGAATTGTTAGCATCAACTTTCAAGGCTTAATTTACTTCCATTGCTGCAGAACAGCTGTAAGTTGTAACAATGCACAAAACACATACAACACATAACACCCACAGCAGCCAGTCTTCTGAGCTCCCAGTTGTCCGGGTCGCTACAATATATATATATATATATATATATATATATATATATATATATATATATATATATATATAATGGGGATTGATTTTATTCTTAATACAAGGACGGTAAAACGCGACTGACGTGTATCTGAGTGTCTTATATCCAACTGCTGACTATCCACAACTTTTTTTTTTTTTTTTACGTAGCTTACCCACGTTATTCTGCTTATTTAGGCTATGTATTTGTTTTGTTTACGTTGCCATTCACCACACGCCTGCACCAAGAAACACTAAAACATCATGAACGTCATTGTATTGGAAGTCTGAATACTTGTTTTTAAGGCCAGGTTGGCATGGGGCAAATTGGATCAGAGAGCACACTGTGGCAGGCATCGGAGTCTGATCTATAAAAAGGTGGGGATCTGTCCGATACGGTTCCTGTGTAGTTCGAATAACATGTCCTTCTCTTCTGGCTGATTATCATGCAAGTTGTCCTCACAGGCATTATCAGACGTCTCTGAGTCACTTATAGGAGGCCTTTCACGCATGTCTAGAGAGCTGGCGGCCCATTCAACTGCAGATTCCTTGGTTGATGCTGCGTTTGCGTTCTCACAGCAGGTGCTCCATTCTGAGGTGTCCTTGACAGGAAACTGAAGCCAATGTGTTTTTTTTGCTTGTTTTCTCAACGCTTTTCAGCCCCCGATTTTTTTTTAATTTTTTTTTTCCTGTCCATTGCTACTAGGCAGTCGACACGCTGTGACATCATGTCCTCTGACAATGAAGACATGCGACAACAAGGATATGCACACAATAACACAGTTTCTTCCTGAGTGAGGTTGAGAAGTTGCGGCCGAAGGAGAGCCGATGAATGTAGTCTGGTTTCACAATAAAGTTGATGTTAGCAACATTTATTAAGCATATGACAGCAACAGTATTCAAGCGTGTGTGTGGAGGTGTATTTTTATAAGTGTGTGTTTGGACAGTCGCAAGGGGCCCACCAACCTTCGTTTTTGGGGCCAGAGGCTATACCTGAAATATGTAATTAGCATTTCTGATTCGATTTACACCTTTTATGGTCTACAGTACACCTTTGGTCCTATAAACGAATGCATTTGTTTTGTGTGTGAATTAAATAATGAGGACTAATACAAGTTTTGTTTATCCTGTAATGCAGCTTCATTAATGTAGGTGGTGTTAAGATTATACATGTGAATTTGGTTTAAGAAAATGGGAGAATATTCTTATGCAATTCAGCCTTAAGCTCCTTGTGCTCCATCCTGCAGATGAGATGTTAAATCATTGTCCTATTGTAAGTGACTCTGCATATAATGCACAGTTCACAGACTACCTCTGTAAAGCGCTTTGTGATGGTGGTCCACGATGAAAGGCGCTGTATCTAAAGATATTATTATATTATTATTATAAATATAATAATTGGAACTAATCACTCAGATTTTGAGCCCCCCCCCCCTTCAGTTCCTGTTTGGTAGCACACTACAAATTACAATATAGAGCTTAACCCTGAGCTCTGTATAATGCTGGGGATCAGCTAGTCCCTGAGCTCTGTAATAATGCTGAGGATCAGTTAGTCCCTGAGCTCTGTAATAATGCTGCTGATCAGCTGGTCCCTGAGCTCTCTAATAATGCTGGGGATCAGCTAGTCCCTGAGCTCTGTACTAATGCTGGGGATCAGCTAGTCCCTGAACTCTGTAATAATGCTGGGGATCAGCTAATCCCTGAGCTCTGTACTAATGCTGGGGATCAGCTAGTCCCTGAACTCTGTAATAATGCTGGGGATCAGCTAGTCCCTGAGCTCTGTAATAATGCTGCTGATCAGCTAGTCTCTGAGCTCTGTAATAATGCTGGGGATCAGCTAGTCCCTGAGCTCTGTACTAATGCTGGGGATCAGCTAGTCCCTGAGCTCTGTACTAATGCTGGGGATCAGCTAGTCCCTGAACTCTGTACTAATGCTGGGGATCAGCTAATCCCTGAGCTTTGTACTAATGCTGGGGATCAGCTAGTCCCTGAACTCTGTAATAATGCTGGGGATCAGCTAGTCCCTGAGCTCTGTAATAATGCTGCTGATCAGCTAGTCTCTGAGCTCTGTACTAATGCTGGGGATCAGCTAGTCCCTGAACTCTGTAATAATGCTGGGGATCAGCTAGTCCCTGAGCTCTGTAATAATGCTGCTGATCAGCTAGTCTCTGAGCTCTGTAATAATGCTGGGGATCAGCTAGTCCCTGAGCTCTGTACTAATGCTGGGGATCAGCTAGTCCCTGAGCTCTATAATAATGCTGATCAGCTAGTCCCTTAGCTCTGTAATAATGCTGATCAGCTAGTCTCTGAGCTCTGTAATAATGCTGATTAGCTAGTCCCTGAGCTCTGTAATAATGCTGGGGATCAGCTAGTCCCTGATCTCTGTAATAATGCTGCTGATCAGCTGGTCCCTGAGCTCTGTAATGATGCTGGGGATCAGCTAGTCCCTGAGCTCTGTACTAATGCTGGGGATCATCTAGTCCCTGAGCTCTGTAATAATGCTGCTGATCAGCTAGTCTCTGAGCTCTGTACTAATGCTGGGGATCAGCTAGTCTCTGAGCTCTGTAATAATGCTGGGGATCAGCTAGTCCCTGAGCTCTGTACTAATGCTGCTGATCAGCTAGTCTCTGAGCTCTGTACTAATGCTGGGGATCAGCTAGTCCCTGAGCTCTGTAATAATGCTGGGGATCAGCTAGTCCCTGAGCCCTATACTAATGCTGATCAGCTAGTCCCTGAGCTCTGTACTAATGCTGCTGATCAGCTAGTCCCTGAGCTCTAATAATGCTGGGGATCAGCTAGTCCCTGAGCTCTAATAATGCTGGGGATCAGCTAGTCCCTGAGCTCTGTAATAATGCTGGGGATCAGCTAGTCCCTGAGCTCTGTAATAATGCTGCTGATCAGCTAGTCCCTGAGCTCTGTAATAATGCTGCTGATCAGCTAGTCCCTGAGCTCTGTAATAATGCTGCTGATCAGCTAGTCTCTGAGCTCTGTACTAATGCTGGGGATCAGCTAGTCCCTGATCTCTGTAATAATGCTGCTGATCAGCTGGTCCCTGAGCTCTGTAATGATGCTGGGGATCAGCTAGTCCCTGAGCTCTGTACTAATGCTGGGGATCAGCTAGTCCCTGAGCTCTGTAATAATGCTGCTGATCAGCTAGTCTCTGAGCTCTGTACTAATGCTGGGGATCAGCTAGTCCCTGAGCTCTGTAATAATGCTGGGGATCAGCTGGTGCCCAACTTTGTTCCCCGTCTTTTTTCGTTGCAATTGGGGATAATTATTATTTTGTATTATTATTATTATTTATTTCTTAGCAGACACCCTTATCCAGGGCGACTTACAATTGTTACAAAATGACACAGTACAAAGTATTGCATTATAAAATATCACATTATAAAATATCACATTACAGAATATCATAATATAGATAAGAGCAGTTATAAAGGTTCAATAAGATCAAATTCAAGTAAGAGCAAAATAAAGGATACAGTAAGTTATAAGTAAGAGTGAGTTTGACTAAGAGCAGTTAAAACTTATAGTAAATATCTGCTTATATGAGTAAAGTCCAGTAAGAACACATAGTAAGTATGATAAATGGATGAGAATAATTTCAGATTAGAGCAATTACAAAAAACGTGAGTATGGTTACCTATAAGAGTAAAATCAAATACAAGATACAGAAAGTAGTTATACTTAGGAGCAGTAGTTGAATGTGGCAAGGTATGGAGCAGTTCAGTGCAAGTACAAGCTGATGCAAATACTGGTACAATTGGGTGCCATATAGTCCAGTATGGTCGAGAGTTCTGGTGTTTACAGTTGATGTCTGAGCAGGTGTGTCTTGAGGAGACGCTGGAAGGTGATATCCGAGAGGCAAGGGTGAAGAAGGAGCTGGCTCTGGAGGCGGGGGAGCGGAGGGGAGGTACAGCTAATTTGCTGGTGGTGGAGGAGCGGAGGGGGCGAGATGGGGTGTAGGGAGAAATGATGGTCTGGACAGCGATAGGTGAGTACAAGAGTTTTGAATTGGATGCGAGCAGCGATAGGGAGCGGAGCAGCAGTGTAGCATGGGAGAAACGAGTAAGGGAAAAGACAAGATGAGAAGCAGATTTTTGGATGAGCTAGAGCAGACGGGTAGCAGAGGCAGGAAGGCCGGCCAGGAGGGAGTTGCAGTAGGTGATCCCAAGATAGTACCGTATTAGCTAGTCCACAACTTAGTACGCAGTAGTACTAAATCTACAAGTTTGTTGCAATTGACCCAAATAGACTTAACGCGAGGCAGCGGGACTCCCCCACTTAGATATTGCCACCTTGGGCTTTCATTGGACACTCTCACACACCCCTCATATGCATGTTGTTCTTAACCAACCATATACGGCACACAGACAGCACGTGCAAGTAACCACTACCTCACTGACAGCTGGGTATGAGGAGGGGAGAGAAGACACATACACATAGGGTGACTAGATAACAGAGTGAGAAATTGGGACACTTTAAGTTGGTGTGGGGAGGAAAGAAACCTTGTGAACTGCACAACGCAAGCAACGCAAACTACGTATCTTTCTTCTGTAGATAGGCTTTTTTTTTTATTGCTTCGCCTTCCTGTGTGCAAAAACTTACAAAAATGTAATTTAAAAAAAAAAAATACTCCAAAGCCGTTAACTTTCTTGTTTACTGTTCAGATGACAACAATGTTTTAATCAGCCTATCGGTGCATCTGTACTGGCTTTTCTGTGACCTGTACTGTACAGTAGGGGGTGGGACAAAGTCAGTGCTGCATTGTCTTGATTTAGGTTGCTAAAATCTAGTTTTCAGCAATAGTCGTAAAATTACAAAAATGGACGACAAAGCAAAACAAGCAAAGTATATTTCGACTGAGGATCGTGTCAAGACATTTCCCAAAGAAACTGTACATGCAGATGGAGGTAATTGTTTTGCACATCTTGTAATGTGACTTAAAGAAAATACAATCGATCGTTATAACTTCAGAATCACATATTAAACAAAAGGCTGCTACAGACAGGGTCGGATTAACGCAGGGGCTTTAGGGGCTGCAGCCCAGGGCCTTAGATTTTGAGGGGCCCCTAAATATATATATATACAGTACTGTGCAAAGGTTTTAGGCAGGTGTGAAAAAATGCTGTAAAGTAAGAATGCTTTCAAAAATAGACATGTTAATAGTTTATATTTATCAATTAACAAAATGCAAAGTGAACAGAAGAAAAATCTGCATCAAATCAATATTTGGTGTGACCACCCTTTGCCTTCAAAACAGCATCAATTCTTCTAGGTACACTTGCACACAGTTTTTGAAGGAACTCGGCAGGTAGGTTGGCCCAAACATCTTGGAGAACTAACCACAGTTCTTCTGTGGATTTAGGCAGCCTCAGTTGCTTCTCTCTCTTCATGTAATCCCAGACAGACTCGATGATGTTGAGATCAGGGCTCTGTGGGGGCCATACCATCACTTCCAGGACTCCTTGTTCTTCTTTACGCTGAAGATAGTTTTTAATGACTTTCACTGTATGTTTGGGGTCGTCGTCATGCTGCAGAATAAATTTGGGGCCAATCAGATGCCTCCCTGATGGTATTGCATGATGGATAAGTATCTGCCTGTACTTCTCAGCATTGAGGATACCATTAATTCTGACCAAATCCCCAACTCCATTTGCAGAAATGCAGCCCCAAACTTGCAAGGAACCTCCACCATGCTTCACTGTTGCCTGCAGACACTCATTCGTATACCGCTCTCCAGCCCTTCGGCGAACAAACTGCCTTCTGCTACAGCCAAATATTTCAAATTTTGACTCATCAGTCCAGAGCACCTGCTGCCATTTTTCTGCACCCCAGTTCCTGTGTTTTCGCATAGTTGAGTCGCTTGGCCTTGTTTCCACGCCGGAGGTATGGCTTTTGGCCGCAAGTCTTCCATGAAGGCCACTTCTGACCAGACTTCTCCGACAGTAGATGGGTGTACCAGGGTCCCACTGTTTTCTGCCAGTTCTGAGCTAATGGCACTGCTGGACATCTTCCGATTGGCGGGAAGTAAGCATGATGTGTCTTTCATCTGCTGCAGTAAGTTTCCTTGGCCGACCACTGCGCTCACGGTCCTCAACGCTGTCCGCTTCTTTGTGCTTCTTCAAAGAGCTTGGACAGCACATCTGGAAACCCCTGTCTGCCTTGAAATTTCTGCCTGGGAGAGACCTTGCTGATGCAGTATAACTACCTTGTGTCTTGTTGCTGTGCTCAGTCTTGCCATGGTGTATGACTTTTGACAGTAAACTGTCTTCAGCAACCTCACCTTGTTAGCTGAGTTTGGCTGTTCCTCACCCAGTTTTATTCCTCCTACACAGCTGTTTCTGTTTCAGTTAATGATTGTGTTTCAACCTACATATTGATTTGATGATCATTAGCACCTGTTTGGTATAATTGTTTAATCATACACCTGACTATATGCCTACAAAATCCCTGACTTTGTGCAAGTGTACCTAGAAGAATTGATGCTGTTTTGAAGGCAAAGGGTGGTCACACCAAATATGGATTTGATTTAGATTTTTCTTCTGTTCACTCACTTTGCATTTAGTTAATTGATAAATATAATCTATTAACATGTCTATTTTTGAAAGCATTCTTACTTTACAGCATTTTTCCACACCTGCCTAAAACTTTTGCACAGTACTGTATATATATACACTACCGGTCAAAAGTTTTAGAACACCCATTTTTCCAGTTTTTATTGAAATTTAAGCAGTTCAAGTCCAGTGAATAACCTGAAATGGTACAAAGGTAAGCGGTAAACTGCCAGAGGTTAAAAAAAAGTTTAGGTTACCAAAAACTGAAAAATAATGTACATTTCAGAGTTATACAAAAAGGCCTTTTTCAGGAACAAGTAATGGGTTAACAACTTACAGCTGTTCTGCAGCAATGGAAGTAAATTAAGCCTTGAAAGTTGATGCTAACAATTCCTACAGGTGTCCCAACTTTTGTTGATTACTTACAAACCCTCTGTCTGTATAAAAGCAGTGTTGGAACAGACTGTGTTACTACACCCTCTTAAGCATTATTTGGACAGTATTGTACTGCAGGAAGTAGTATATTGCTATCATAATGGCGAGAAAAAGGCAATTAACAAAAGGAAGACAGACAGACCATTATAACCCTTAAAAGTGTAGGTCTTTCCTTTAGAGAAATTGCAAAGAAAGCCAAGGTGTCAGTGAGTACAGTTTCCTACACATCAAAAGGCACTTGGAAACTGGAGGAAACTCTGACAGGAAGAAGTCTGGCAGACCCAAAGCCACAACAGAATCAGAAGACAAGTTTCTGAGAGTCAACAGCTTGCGTGATAGGCGGCTCACAGGACAACAGCTTCAAGCACAGCTTAACACTGGTCGAAGTAAGCAAGTCTCAGTTTCAACTGTGAAGAGAAGACTTTGAGCTGCAGGTTTGACAGGTCGAGTGGCAGTAAAAAAGCCAATGCTAAGATGGCAAAATAAGAAAAAGAGGCTTGCCTGGGCCATGAAGCACCGCCAGTGGACTACTGAAGACTGGAAGAAGGTCTTATGGACCGATGAATCAAAATTTGAAATCTTCGGTTCATCACGCAGGGTTTTGTACGCCGTCGAGTAGGCTTAAAGGATGGTTCCTTGGTGTGTGACACCAACTGTCAAACATGGAGGAGGAAGCGTGATGGTCTGGGGCTCTTTTGCTGGATCCAGAGTCGGCGACTTGCACAGAGTGAGTGGCACCCTGAACCAAAACGGCTACCACAGCATTTTGCAGCACCATGCAATACCCTCTGGTATACGCCTAGTTGGTCAGGGGTTCATCCTACAGCAAGATAATGACCCAAAACATACCTCCTGGCTATGTCAGAACTACCTTAGAAGAAAAGAACAAGACGGTAGGCTTCAAATCATGGAATGGCCAGCACAGTCTCCAGACTTAAACCCCATCGAGCTGGTTTGGGATGAACTGGACAGAAGGGTGAAAGCAAAGCAACCTACAAGTGCAACACATTTGTGGGAACTTCTGCAACAGTGTTGGGAAGAACTTTCCGAACAATATTTGATTTCCATTGTAGAAAGAATGCCACGATCTATAAATACAATAATAAACAATAACAAAACCCGCGGCGCTTCGCCGTCTTTTTATACATAATAAATAAATAAATAATAATAATAATAATAATAATAATAATAATAATAATAATAATAATAATAATACAAAACAAATACAAAATAATACAGGGGCGGAGGGGGACCCCGTTCTAAAAATAAATACATTCATTTAAATCAGCAGGGCTTACTACCGCCCTGCTACATATCCCCCCCCACTTGTGCAACGCACACTTGGCCCCAACGGCCACCTCCCCCCTCAGTCTCAAAGTCCCAGAAGAGGGGGAAGCAAGTGGTTTCTGGGGTGGCCATGGTGGAATGTCCTCCACCCCCACTTCTTCGTGGCTGGCAGCTCCCTCTTCCAGGGCTCCCGCCACACACTATCCTGCCGCGAAAGTGCGGCTGGGGGAGCTGGTCTCCTGACCTCCCCCCCCCTTCATCATGGCCGGCAGTTCCCCTCCGTGGGGCTCCTGCCACCCAATTTCCGGCAGCGAAACTGCTGCGGGGGCAGCTGGTCTCCTGACCTCCCCCCCCTTCTTCGTAGCCGGCAGCTCTCCTTCGTGGGGCTCTGGCCACAGTGTTTCCTGCTGCGAAAATGTGGCTGGGGGAACTGGTCTCCTGACCTCCCCCCCCTTTCTTCATGGCCGGCAGCTCCCCTTCATAGGGATCCGGCCACAGTGTAGCGACCCCAGGCGAAGCAGAGCCCCCGGCGACCCCAGGCGAAGCAGGACCCTCGGCGACCCCAGGCGAAGCAGGACCCTCGGCGACCACAGGCGAAGCAGGACCCTCGGCGACCACAGGCGACGGCAGCAGCGGCGGACGCTCGGGAGGCGACGGCAGCAGCAGCGGACGCTCGAAAGGCGACGGCAGCAGCGGCGGACCCTCGGGAGGCGACGGCATCAGCGGCGGACCCTCGGGAGGCGACGGCATCAGCGGCGGACCCTCGGGAGGCGATGGCAGCAGCGGCGGACCCTTGGGAGGCGAACTCGAGAGGAGATGGAGGCGGCAGCGGGAGCTTCACCTCTCCCTCGCACCCTGCAACTGGGGCGGAGCAGCAGGCAGCCTCAGGCGATGCGGAGCAGCAGGCAGCCCCAGGCGAGGCATCCCTGAGCGGAGCGGGCATGGCATCCCTGAGCGGTGCGAGGCTGGCATCCCTGAGCGGTGCGAGGCTGGCATCCTTGAGCGGTGCGAGGCTGGCATCCCTGAGTGGTGCGAGGCTGGCATACTTGGGCGGTGCGAGGCTGGCATCCCTGAGCGGTGCGAGGCTGGCATCCCTGAGCGATGCGAGGCTGGCATCCCTGAGCGATGCGAGGCTGGCATCCCTGAGCGATGCGAGGCTGGCATACTTGGGCGGTGCGAGGCTGCCATCCCTGAGCGGTGCGAGGCTGGGATCCCTGAGCGGTGCGAGGCTGGCATCCTCCGGTGATGGCGAACTGGCATCCCCAGGCGATGGCGAACTGGCATCCCCAGGCGATGCACGACAGGGCGGCAACGGCAGCGGACCCTCAGGAGGCGATTGCAGGAGGGGAGCCAGGACCAGCGGTGGTGCTGGGGTTGGCCCTCTTCTCAGCCACGGTGACCCGGCCGTTTTCCCCCTTGCTCTTTTTAGCAGCCTTTGCAAGGGCAGCTGCGGACCGCAGGCTTCTGTTCGGGTCCGTCCTGTCGTGAAGGGAGAGGCAGCTCCTGCTCCTCTCCCTCAGGTGGTGGTGGTGGAGGCAGAGGCAGCTCCTGCTGCTCTGCTCTTAGCGAAGGCGGCAGGGGCTCCTCCCCTTCTGGCTGCGAAGGGGAAACCCTCTGCTGGTGGCGGCGATGGAGGCGGAACCAGCAGGCATGCTCCCTCTGCTGGTGGCAGCGATGGAGGCGGAACCAGCAGGCATGCTCCCTCTGCTGGTGGCGGCGATGGAGGCGGAACCAGCAGGCATGCTCCCTCTGCTGGTGGCGGCGATTGGAGGTGGTGGAGGCGGGACCAGCAGGCACTCTCCCTCTGCTGGTAGGACTGAGCGCAGCAAGTGCCCCTCTGGTAGGAGGGGCAGTTGAGTGGGTTATGCCCCGCCCCCGCAGATGGGGCACCAGCAGGACGCCTCTACAGTGCAGGGGAAGGCCCCCAGCTGATCTCCTCTGTTGGCTGTGGTGGGGCCAGCAGACACTTTTCCCTGCGGGTGCCGGCTTGGGCTGCGGATGTTCGGGTTCCTCCCTCTTGGGTGTTGGCTGGGTCTGGTCTCGTCCAGAACCACTCTGCCGCATCCCCACCAGGCCCTGGTTCCAGGCCTACTCATACTGAGGGTCTCCATAGGGGCAATCCTCCCTGTCATGCCCGAACTCGCCACAGGCGTCGCACATGGGGGCCCCTTCAGCCCTCCATTATTCCTGCTCAGCCGCCCAGTCCAGGGGTCCAAATTGACTGGGGACCCGGGACCACCACCTCTTGCACAGCTGTTACGGCTGCTGCTGTTGCGGCTGCTGCCGCTTCTGCTGCTTTCTGCAGCTCTTCCTCGTTCCTCCCATCCTTCCTCTTCTTCCTCCCATCTTCCTTCCTCACTCTCCTGTCTCCACAAGTAATACAAAAAAAACGAAAAAAAACTGCAGTACCCCTCTTCTGCCGGAGTCCAGGAGGCGCTGGTGATCCCACTTCCTGACACCACGTGTGACAGGCTGGCTGAGTCGTCTGACGTCAGGCAGAAGTAGGAACTAAACAAACTGACACCAATACTGCAGTTTCAAAAAGAAAGACGCGGCTGGCCGCTGTTTTATTTAAATGCAAAAATAAATCAAATATTTTAACAAAAAGAAACTGTGCTCACAGAGCAAAATAAATAGTTAAATAAAAACAAATCACATACACAAAATAAATGAAACAACACAGGTCAGGCTGGGCAGATTGCCTTCACTGTTCCTATGTCTATTCTTTTAAGTTTTAGTTTTCGCTCTCGCCTCCTCCTCGCTTTCCACGCCCTCTCGTACACCAACCCGAGTGCCGAGAGCTGCAGGCTTTATATTCAGGTGACCATCTCCCGATTAGCAACAAAATTAATCACTTAATTAATTCGGCAGATGGCCACCTTCTGCACGAGCTTCTAATTACTGTGTGGATGGGGCTTCCCATCCACGCGCCTTCTATACATAATAAATAAATAAATAATCATCATAATAATAATAATAATAATACAAAACAAATACAAAATAATACAGGGCGGAGGGGACCCCGCTCTAAAAATAAATACATTCATTTAAATCAGCAGGGCTTACTAAATATTTATTTAATATTTATTTAGCAGACGCCTTTATCCAAGGCAACTTACAGAGACTAGGGTGTGTGAACTATGCATCAGCTGCAGAGTCACATACAACTACGCCTCACCCGAAAGACGGAGCACAAGGAAGTGAAGTGACTTGCTCAGGGTCACACAGTGAGTCAGTGGCTGAGGTGGGATTTGAACCGGGACCTCCTGGTTACAAGCCCTTTCTTTAACCACTGGACCACACAGCCTCTGCTACAACCACTTACCACTATTAGGGCAATAATTAAGAAGTTCAAAACCACTGGAACAGTGATAAACTTGCCTGGTAGAGGACGCTAGTGTATCTTGCCCCCACGCACAGTGAGGCAGATGGTTCGGGAGGCAAAGGGAAATCGAAGGGCCACAGTTGGAGAATTACAGAACATGGTTGCATCTTGGGGTCACCAAGTCTCCAAATCTACAATTAGACGCCACCTCCATGCCAATAGGCTATTTGGAAGGGTTGCCAGAAAAAAGCCTTTATTGAGAGCAACCAACAAACGTAAGTGCCTGGAGTTTGCTAAACGGCATTGGCACTTCGATTGGAACCGGGTGCAATGGTCAGATGAGACGAAAATAGAGCTCTTTGGCCACGCACACCAGCGGTGGGTTTGATGTCGAAAGAAGGATGTGTGTGCAGAAAAGAACCTCATACCTACTGTAAAATATGGTGGTGGATCTTTGATGTTATGGGGCTGTTTTGCTTCCACTGGTCTTGGGGCCCTTGATGGCATCATGAACTCTACCCAGTACCCAGACATTTTAGCCAAACACCTGGTTGCCTCTGCCAGGAGGCTGAAACTTGGCCGCAAGTGGATCTTCCAGCAAGACAATGACCCCAAGCACACATCAAAATCCACAAAGAAATGGTTAATTTTGACCACAAAATCAACATTTTGCAATGGACATCTCAGTCTCCGGACTTGAACCCCATTGAAAACCTGTGGTTTCAATTGAAGAGTGCAGTCCATAAGCGCAGACCGAAGGATATCAAGGATATGGAAAGATTCTGTATGGAGGAATGGTCAAGATCTCTCCCAATAAGTTCTCCAATCTCATAAAACATTATAGAAAAAGACTCTGTTATCCTTGCAAGGGGAGGGTGCACAAAGTACTGAAAACAAGGGTGCCAATAATTATGACACTTCATTTTTTTTTTTGGAAATAAATTTATAATTTGAGACATGTGTAATTTTGGTTGATTCCATTCCATTGCTGCGGCGCGAACGTGATGCAGATCAGAACCTGATGTCTGACAAAGCAGCAGCTAGGAAGTACGAGAGCGACGCTGAAGAGCAGAAACACAAGTACAGCAGCAGCGGACGCTCAGAAGGCGACGGCAGCAGCGGCGGACCCTCGGGAGGCGACGGCATCAGCGGCGGACCCTCGGGAGGCGACGGCATCAGCGGCGGACCCTCGGGAGGCGACGGCAGCAGCGGCGGACCCTTGGGAGGCGAACTCGAGAGGAGATGGAGGCGGCAGCGGGAGCTTCACCTCTCCCTCGCACCCTGCAACTGGGGCGGAGCAGCAGGCAGCCCCAGGCAATGCGGAGCAGCAGGCAGCCCCAGGCGAGGCATCCCTGAGCGGAGCGGGCATGGCATCCCTGAGCGGTGCGAGGCTGGCATCCCTGAGCGGTGCGAGGCTGGCATCCCTGAGCGGTGCGAGGCTGGCATCCCTGAGCGGTGCGAGGCTGGCATCCCTGAGCGGTGCGAGGCTGGCATCCCTGTGCGATGCGAGGCTGGCATCCCTGAGCGGTGCGAGGCTGGCATCCCTGAGCGGTGCGAGGCTGGCATCCCTGAGCGATGCGAGGCTGGCATCCCTGAGCGGTGCGAGGCTGGCATCCCTGGGCGGTGCGAGGCTGCCATCCCTGAGCGGTGCGAGGCTGCCATCCCTGAGCGGTGCGAGGCTGGGATCCCTGAGCGGTGCGAGGCTGGCATCCTCCGGTGATGGCGAACTGGCATCCCCAGGCGATGGCGAACTGGCATCCCCAGGCGATGCACGACAGGGCGGCAGCGGCAGCGGACCCTCAGGAGGCGATTGCAGGAGGGGAGCCAGGACCAGCGGTGGTGCTGGGGTTGGCCCTCTTCTCAGCCACGGTGACCCGGCCGTTTTCCCCTTGCTCTTTTAGCAGCCTTTGCAGGGCAGCTGCGGACCGCCAGGCTTCTGTTCGGGTCCGTCCTGTCGTGAAGGGAGAGGCAGCTCCTGCCCCTCTCCCTCAGGTGGTGGTGGTGGAGGCAGAGGCAGCTCCTGCTGCTCTGCTCCTGGCGAAGGCGGCAGGGGCTCCTCCCCTTCTGGCTGCGAAGGGAAACCCTCTGCTGGAGGCAGGAAATGGAGGCGGAACCAGCAGGCATGCTCCCTCTGCTGGTGGCAGCGATGGAGGCGGAACCAGCAGGCATGCTCCCTCTGCTGGTGGCGGCGATGGAGGCGGAACCAGCAGGCATGCTCCCTCTGCTGGTGGCGGCGATTGGAGGTGGTGGAGGCGGGACCAGCAGGCACTCTCCCTCTGCTGGTAGGACTGAGCGCAGCAAGTGCCCCTCTGGTAGGAGGGGGCAGTTGAGTGGGTTATGCCCCCGCTCCCCGCAGATGGGGCACCAGCAGGACGCCTCTACAGTGCAGGGGAAGGCCCCCCAGCTGATCTCCTCTGTTGGCTGTGGTGGGGCCAGCAGACACTTTTCCCCTGCGGGTGCCGGCTTGGGCTGCGGATGTTCGGGTTCCTCCCTCTTGGGTGTTGGCTGGGTCTGGTCTCTCGTCCAGAACCACTCTGCCGCATCCCCCACCAGGCCCTGGTTCCAGGCCTACTCATACTGAGGGTCTCCATAGGGGCAATCCTCCCTGTCATGCCCGAACTCGCCACAGGCGTCGCACATGGGGGCCCCTTCAGCCCTCCATTATTCCTGCTCAGCCGCCCAGTCCAGGGGTCCAAATTGACTGGGGACCCGGGACCACCACCTCTTGCACAGCTGTTACGGCTGCTGCTGTTGCGGCTGCTGCCGCTTCTGCTGCTTTCTGCAGCTCTTCCTCGTTCCTCCCATCCTTCCTCTTCTTCCTCCCATCTTCCTTCCTCACTCTCCTGTCTCCACAAGTAATACAAAAAACGAAAAACTGCAGTACCCCTCTTCTGCCGGAGTCCAGGAGGCGCTGGTGATCCCACTTCCTGACACCACGTGTGACAGGCTGGCTGAGTCGTCTGACGTCAGGCAGAAGTAGGAACTAAACAAACTGACACCAATACTGCAGTTTCAAAGAAAGACGCTGGCTGGCGCTGTTTTATTTAAATGCAAAAATAAATCAAATATTTTAACAAAAAGAAACTGTGCTCACAGAGCAAAATAAATAGTTAAATAAAAACAAATCACATACACAAAATAAATGAAACAACACAGGTCAGGCTGGGCAGATTGCCTTCACTGTTCCTATGTCTATTCTTTTAAGTTTTAGTTTTCGCTCTCGCTCTCCTCCTCGCTTTCCACGCTCCTCTCGTACACCAACCCGAGTGCCGAGAGCTGCAGGCTTTTATATTCAGGTGACCATCTCCCGATTAGCAACAAAATTAATCACTTAATTAATTCGGCAGATGGCCACCTTCTGCACGAGCTTTCTAATTACTGTGTGGATGGGGCTTCCCATCCACGCGTCTTCTATACATAATAAATAAATAAATAATCATCATAATAATAATAATAATAATAATACAAAACAAATACAAAATAATACAGGGGCGGAGGGGGACCCCGTTCTAAAAATAAATACATTCATTTAAATCAGCAGGGCTTACTAAATATTTATTTAATATTTATTTAGCAGACGCCTTTATCCAAGGCAACTTACAGAGACTAGGGTGTGTGAACTATGCATCAGCTGCAGAGTCACATACAACTACGTCTCACCCGAAAGACGGAGCACAAGGAAGTGAAGTGACTTGCTCAGGGTCACACAGTGAGTCAGTGGCTGAGGTGGGATTTGAACCGGGGACCTCCTGGTTACAAGCCCTTTTCTTTAACCACTGGACCACACAGCCTCTGCTACAACCACTTACCACTATTAGGGCAATAATTAAGAAGTTCAAAACCACTGGAACAGTGATAAACTTGCCTGGTAGAGGACGCAAGTGTATCTTGCCCCCACGCACAGTGAGGCAGATGGTTCGGGAGGCAAAGGGAAATCGAAGGGCCACAGTTGGAGAATTACAGAACATGGTTGCATCTTGGGGTCACCAAGTCTCCAAATCTACAATTAGACGCCACCTCCATGCCAATAGGCTATTTGGAAGGGTTGCCAGAAAAAAGCCTTTATTGAGAGCAACCAACAAACGTAAGTGCCTGGAGTTTGCTAAACGGCATTGGCACTTCGATTGGAACCGGGTGCAATGGTCAGATGAGACGAAAATAGAGCTCTTTGGCCACGCACACCAGCGGTGGGTTTGATGTCGAAAGAAGGATGTGTGTGCAGAAAAGAACCTCATACCTACTGTAAAATATGGTGGTGGATCTTTGATGTTATGGGGCTGTTTTGCTTCCACTGGTCTTGGGGCCCTTGATGGCATCATGAACTCTACCCAGTACCCAGACATTTTAGCCAAACACCTGGTTGCCTCTGCCAGGAGGCTGAAACTTGGCCGCAAGTGGATCTTCCAGCAAGACAATGACCCCAAGCACACATCAAAATCCACAAAGAAATGGTTAATTTTGACCACAAAATCAACATTTTGCAATGGACATCTCAGTCTCCGGACTTGAACCCCATTGAAAACCTGTGGTTTCAATTGAAGAGTGCAGTCCATAAGCGCAGACCGAAGGATATCAAGGATATGGAAAGATTCTGTATGGAGGAATGGTCGAAGATCTCTCCCAATAAGTTCTCCAATCTCATAAAACATTATAGAAAAAGACTCTGTTATCCTTGCAAGGGGAGGGTGCACAAAGTACTGAAAACAAGGGTGCCAATAATTATGACACTTCATTTTTTTTTTTTGGAAATAAATTTATAATTTGAGACATGTGTAATTTTGGTTGATTCCATTCCATTGCTGCGGCGCGAACGTGATGCAGATCAGAACCTGATGTCTGACAAAGCAGCAGCTAGGAAGTACGAGAGCGACGCTGAAGAGCAGAAACACAAGTACAGCAGCAGCGGACGCTCAGAAGGCGACGGCAGCAGCGGCGGACCCTCGGGAGGCGACGGCATCAGCGGCGGACCCTCGGGAGGCGACGGCATCAGCGGCGGACCCTCGGGAGGCGACGGCAGCAGCGGCGGACCCTTGGGAGGCGAACTCGAGAGGAGATGGAGGCGGCAGCGGGAGCTTCACCTCTCCCTCGCACCCTGCAACTGGGGCGGAGCAGCAGGCAGCCCCAGGCAATGCGGAGCAGCAGGCAGCCCCAGGCGAGGCATCCCTGAGCGGAGCGGGCATGGCATCCCTGAGCGGTGCGAGGCTGGCATCCCTGAGCGGTGCGAGGCTGGCATCCCTGAGCGGTGCGAGGCTGGCATCCCTGAGTGGTGCGAGGCTGGCATACATGGGCGGTGCGAGGCTGGCATCCCTGAGCGGTGCGAGGCTGGCATCCCTGAGCGGTGCGAGGCTGGCATCCCTGAGCGGTGCGAGGCTGGCATCCCTGAGCGGTGCGAGGCTGGCATCCCTGAGCGGTGCGAGGCTGGCATCCCTGAGCGGTGCGAGGCTGGCATCCCTGAGCGGTGCGAGGCTGGCATCCCTGAGCGGTGCGAGGCTGCCATCCCTGAGCGGTGCGAGGCTGGGATCCCTGAGCGGTGCGAGGCTGGCATCCTCCGGTGATGGCGAACTGGCATCCCCAGGCGATGGCGAACTGGCATCCCCAGGCGATGCACGACAGGGCGGCAGCGGCAGCGGACCCTCAGGAGGCGATTGCAGGAGGGGAGCCAGGACCAGCGGTGGTGCTGGGGTTGGCCCTCTTCTCAGCCACGGTGACCCGGCCGTTTTCCCCCTTGCTCTTTTTAGCAGCCTTTGCAAGGGCAGCTGCGGACCGCCAGGCTTCTGTTCGGGTCCGTCCTGTCGTGAAGGGAGAGGCAGCTCCTGCCCCTCTCCCTCAGGTGGTGGTGGTGGAGGCAGAGGCAGCTCCTGCTGCTCTGCTCCTGGCGAAGGCGGCAGGGGCTCCTCCCCTTCTGGCTGCGAAGGGGAAACCCTCTGCTGGAGGCAGGAAATGGAGGCGGAACCAGCAGGCATGCTCCCTCTGCTGGTGGCAGCGATGGAGGCGGAACCAGCAGGCATGCTCCCTCTGCTGGTGGCGGCGATGGAGGCGGAACCAGCAGGCATGCTCCCTCTGCTGGTGGCGGCGATTGGAGGTGGTGGAGGCGGGACCAGCAGGCACTCTCCCTCTGCTGGTAGGACTGAGCGCAGCAAGTGCCCCTCTGGTAGGAGGGGGCAGTTGAGTGGGTTATGCCCCGCTCCCGCAGATGGGGCACCAGCAGGACGCCTCTACAGTGCAGGGAAGGCCCCCCAGCTGATCTCCTCTGTTGGCTGTGGTGGGGCCAGCAGACACTTTTCCCCTGCGGGTGCCGGCTTGGGCTGCGGATGTTCGGGTTCCTCCCTCTTGGGTGTTGGCTGGGTCTGGTCTCTCGTCCAGAACCACTCTGCCGCATCCCCCACCAGGCCCTGGTTCCAGGCCTACTCATACTGAGGGTCTCCATAGGGGCAATCCTCCCTGTCATGCCCGAACTCGCCACAGGCGTCGCACATGGGGGCCCCTTCAGCCCTCCATTATTCCTGCTCAGCCGCCCAGTCCAGGGGTCCAAATTGACTGGGGACCCGGGACCACCACCTCTTGCACAGCTGTTACGGCTGCTGCTGTTGCGGCTGCTGCCGCTTCTGCTGCTTTCTGCAGCTCTTCCTCGTTCCTCCCATCCTTCCTCTTCTTCCTCCCATCTTCCTTCCTCACTCTCCTGTCTCCACAAGTAATACAAAAAACGAAAAACTGCAGTACCCTCTTCTGCCGGAGTCCAGGAGGCGCTGGTGATCCCACTTCCTGACACCACGTGTGACAGGCTGGCTGAGTCGTCTGGCGTCAGGCAGAAGTAGGAACTAAACAAACTGACACCAATACTGCAGTTTCAAAAAGAAAGACGCGGCTGGCCGCTGTTTTATTTAAATGCAAAAATAAATCAAATATTTTAACAAAAAGAAACTGTGCTCACAGAGCAAAATAAATAGTTAAATAAAAACAAATCACATACACAAAATAAATGAAACAACACAGGTCAGGCTGGGCAGATTGCCTTCACTGTTCCTATGTCTATTCTTTTAAGTTTTAGTTTTCGCTCTCGCTCTCCTCTTCGCTTTCCACGCTCCTCTCGTACACCAACCCGAGTGCCGAGAGCTGCAGGCTTTTATATTCAGGTGACCATCTCCCGATTAGCAACAAAATTAATCACTTAATTAATTCGGCAGATGGCCACCTTCTGCACGAGCTTTCTAATTACTGTGTGGATGGGGCTTCCCATCCACGCGTCTTCTATACATAATAAATAAATAAATAATCATCATAATAATAATAATAATAATACAAAACAAATACAAAATAATACAGGGGCGGAGGGGGACCCCGTTCTAAAAATAAATACATTCATTTAAATCAGCAGGGCTTACTAAATATTTATTTAATATTTATTTAGCAGACGCCTTTATCCAAGGCAACTTACAGAGACTAGGGTGTGTGAACTATGCATCAGCTGCAGAGTCACATACAACTACGTCTCACCCGAAAGACGGAGCACAAGGAAGTGAAGTGACTTGCTCAGGGTCACACAGTGAGTCAGTGGCTGAGGTGGGATTTGAACCGGGACCTCCTGGTTACAAGCCCTTTCTTTAACCACTGGACCACACAGCCTCTGCTACAACCACTTACCACTATTAGGGCAATAATTAAGAAGTTCAAAACCACTGGAACAGTGATAAACTTGCCTGGTAGAGGACGCAAGTGTATCTTGCCCCCACGCACAGTGAGGCAGATGGTTCGGGAGGCAAAGGAAATCGAAGGGCCACAGTTGGAGAATTACAGAACATGGTTGCATCTTGGGGTCACCAAGTCTCCAAATCTACAATTAGACGCCACCTCCATGCCAATAGGCTATTTGGAAGGGTTGCCAGAAAAAGCCTTTATTGAGAGCAACCAACAAGCGTAAGTGCCTGGAGTTTGCTAAACGGCATTGGCACTTCGATTGGAACCGGGTGCAATGGTCAGATGAGACGAAAATAGAGCTCTTTGGCCACGCACACCAGCGGTGGGTTTGATGTCGAAAGAAGGATGTGTGTGCAGAAAAGAACCTCATACCTACTGTAAAATATGGTGGTGGATCTTTGATGTTATGGGGCTGTTTTGCTTCCACTGGTCTTGGGGCCCTTGATGGCATCATGAACTCTACCCAGTACCCAGACATTTTAGCCAAACACCTGGTTGCCTCTGCCAGGAGGCTGAAACTTGGCCGCAAGTGGATCTTCCAGCAAGACAATGACCCCAAGCACACATCAAAATCCACAAAGACATGGTTAATTTTGACCACAAAATCAACATTTTGCAATGGACATCTCAGTCTCTGGACTTGAACCCCATTGAAAACCTGTGGTTTCAATTGAAGAGTGCAGTCCATAAGCGCAGACCGAAGGATATCAAGGATATGGAAAGATTCTGTATGGAGGAATGGTCGAAGATCTCTCCCAATGAGTTCTCCAATCTCATAAAACATTATAGAAAAAGACTCTGTTATCCTTGCAAGGGGAGGGTGCACAAAGTACTGAAAACAAGGGTGCCAATAATTATGACACTTCATTTTTTTTTTTGTGGAAATAAATTTATAATTTGAGACATGTGTAATTTTGGTTGATTCCATTCCATTGCTGTGGCGCGAACGTGATGCAGATCAGAACCTGATGTCTGACAAAGCAGCAGCTAGGAAGTACGAGAGCGACGCTGAAGAGCAGAAACACAAGTACAGCGCGAGGAAGACATGTTAAACACCAACACTGACACACTATTTTAATACAGTACCAACAAATGTATGTGCAAGTAAGAGGGCTTCAGAAAATGCATTGGAGAGAAATCAACAGGAGGAAACGACCTAGGTTTATATGGATTACAGTGGTGCAATCTCCATGAAAAATAAAAATAAGTCTTACCTTTTTCTCACTCTATTTTGGTAGTAGTTTTGAGTTGTGTGTGTTTCCATGTAGTTTTCTTTTAGACTGATAAATTATCGTTTCAAATGCAAATAAACTAATTTGTACGTAAATACCAGAGGCAAATGAATGAATATGCAAATAAGTGTCTGAATTTGAACGGATATCTGAACATGAAAATTCCATGTTTGTCCCAGCAGTATATTCATTAGGTTATCTACAGAGGAAGTGTTTAAATGTGTGCATCATATCCAGCATAAGAGAGACTCTCGTCTTTTACCTGGGAGGATGGGTCAAACCATATTAATATAGTTAATTCAAAATTCTCTTAACAAATATTTATTATTTATGTGTATATGTTTTGAACTGGAGAAAGAGTACTAAAATGTATATTTTACATTTGCCTTACAGGAAACTCATCTGTTAAGAGTCGCAGTAATGGCCACACTCCCAGTACTCGGTGAGCCCAGGATTGTGATAGTTGGTGCTGGGATTTCTGGACTGGCAGCGGCTGCCTCATTAGTAAGTAATGGATTTCGAAACGTCACTGTACTGGAAGCTATGGACAGGCCAGGAGGTCGAATCCATACAACTAAGCCTTTTGGGACAAATGTAATTGAGCTGGGTGCTAATTGGATTCATGGTCAGGAGGGAAACCCCATCTATCAGTTGGCCATGGAACATGGCTTGCTGGCTGAAGAGGGAACTAGCATTACCATGTGTGTTCCTTCGTCGATAACGCGTCAAGATTATTTCTTCAACCAAAGTGGGACGCAGCTTCCTCCAGAACAAGTTGAGCAAGTGTGCTGTTATTTTAGTAAATTGATGTCAAAAGCATTTGACCAAGAGTTGGATGTGAAGTATGATTTAAGAAGTCTTGGAAGTTATCTAGATGAGGAGTTCAAGGCGTCTGATTTGGCCTCCTCAGAAGATGCCCGAAAAGTCTTTGAGTGGTGCAAGCGGAGCGAGTGTACAGACGAAGCCTGCTCCTCTCTGTATGAGTTCTCAGCTGGTCAGCTGTGGCTATACACTGCATTAGAAGGAGGCTTCTTTAACTCTGTGGGATCAGGAGGCTACCAAGCTTTATTGGATGTGTTTCTAAAAAGTCTGTCTCCAGGTGTCCTCTTGTGTAACAAACCAGTAAAGTGTATCCAGTGGGGTCTGTCTGAAACAAGTAGCTCTTTTCAGGGTGCCTGTCCAGTCAGGGTGCTTTGTGAAGATGGTCAGCAGCTAGAAGCAGATCATGTCATTGTGACGGCCTCCCTCGGCTACCTGCAGGACAATTCCTCCACAATGTTTAAGCCTGTGTTACCAGAAGAAAAGATGAGGGCTATTGAGAGACTGGGGTTTGGGGTGGTTAGCAAAATCTTCTTGGAGTTTGAGAAGAGGTTCTGGCCACAGGACTGTGCCGGGATTCAGCTGGTTTGGGAGGAAGGGCCAGAGGACAGGAAGGTTTACAAGTCATCGTTGGGTGATGAGGGCTGGAAGGACAAGTGGTATAAGAAGATCTGTGGTTTTGACATGGTGGCTCGTCATCCCAACGTTCTTTGTGGCTGGATTACAGGAAGGGAAGCGGAGCACATGGAGGGTCTCCAGGAGAAGACGGTTGGGGAGGTTTGTGTGAGGTGAGCTTCTGGAGATTCACAAACCCACACTACAACTCAATGGGCCCTTTTTTATGGTGGTTGTCTATGCTGCACCGTAACTGAATATTTCTACCAAATGAATTTCTTCCATAATGATCACCCATTAGCAGAGTGGTGTAACATCATCTTAGTATTGTTGTAGAATATTTTCTCTAGATTTTGGAAATGTGCAATAAAACAGGGCTCACTTGGACAGGAAGGGATTTATTTTAATTTAAACACTGAACTGCAGCACCTTTTAATTATCATCATCTAATACCAACAAAAACACATTCCCAATCTAATGTAAATCTTGTTGCAT
Source organism: Acipenser oxyrinchus oxyrinchus (assembly GCA_030684275.1). NCBI lineage: Eukaryota > Metazoa > Chordata > Actinopteri > Acipenseriformes > Acipenseridae > Acipenser > Acipenser oxyrinchus. The sequence continues at coordinate 24,128,737 of CM060258.1, read as the reverse complement.
GTCTCCTTCGTTATTATTATTTTTGTTATTTGTTTATTTAGCAGACGCCTTTATCCAAGGCGACTTACAGAGACTAAGGTGTGTGAACTATGCATCAGCTACAGAGTCACTTACAACAACGTCTCACCCTAAAGACGGAGCACAAGGAGGTTAAGTGACTTGCTCAAAGTTGCACAGTGAGTGAGCTAGGATTTGAACCGGGGACCTCCTGGTTACAAGCCCTTTTCTTTAACCACCGGACCACACAGCCTCCTCTAAGTAGTACTTAACACACAACTTCAGAACAGATAAAGCCAGGGGACAAGTTCTGTAGTATCCAAATAAAGCAAGGGAAACTACGTTTGTTGTAAACACAGACATTTATGGTGTATTATTATTAATATTTTTAATAAAGGCTGGCCCTGCATTCCAAGCAGTGGTACTTTTACTGCTACAGGGATGAGCCACTGGAGACCAATAACATATTTACTGTAATGTAGTTCTTGTCTGCCATGTTGAGCCCAGGGCTCTAAGCGTCACTGAGATTGACTTTGTTTTGGCCCCAGGTTGCTGAGATCCTTCACTGGCTGGGAGGTTCCTGACCCTCTCCGTGTGTTGATGTCCCAGTGGAGGCAGAATCCTTATGTCCGAGGCGCCTACACCTATATCCCTCTCGGGGTGGATGCAATGAGAGAGCAAGAAGCCTTAGCAGAACCTCTGCCACTTGAATCCTGTGACTCAATTTCAAAGGTACTTGTCTGATTGACCATGGCTGCATTTTTATATTGTGCTTGTGTGCACAACCCAGTAAGTCTCTTGCCCAAGTAAGTTTGTTTTGGAGTCTTATTTTGCCACACACAGACATCAAACAGTTGTAATCCCAAATATGAGATGTATGGCATTCTAAAAATTAGCATAAAGATTATTTTTTTGGATGTGCATATTAAAATGGACATTTAACTTTAAGGACTGAACGTTTTTCAGTGGGATCTTTTTTCTTTTTTTTTTGGCTGTATTTGACTCTCTTTTCTATAATAAATCACTATAAGTCTAATTTTTATAGTAGTATCCTGGAATTGAATTGGATTTACAGTGTTTTCCCAGGTTTTTTTCTGAGCTCTAAACAAGTTCCTGTAATGTTTTTGTTTCTGCGTGCTGCTGTAAACTCCTCCACCCTTTAAAAATTAAAAAAACAACAATCAGACGATCAACATGCACTGAAAAGTATGGTGGCCCAGTAAGTCAAAGAAATGAAGTGTGTTTTTTATCGTGTTTACCCGATCACAGGCCCAGACTGACATCTCAGTATGAACGTGTTTACACCATCACCATTTCCTACATTTGGATAGCTTCTAAGTTCTATCAGATCTATTGCTGTTTGGTGCCTTTTTATAATATGTACCTCACAAGGCTATGCAGAATGGCTTAGTTTAAGTGCCCTTTCTATGCATATCTTTTGATCTGTCGTACCAATATCATAGATATAAACCCAAGATGATGCCATATATATTTTGGATGGAATTGGGTGCTTTATATAAACACTTGTACCCTTATTTGTTTACAGCCTCTACAGGTGCTTTTTGCTGGGGAAGCAACACATGTCCAGTTCTACACCACCACCCATGGCGCATATCTCACAGGAGTACGGGAAGCCCAGAGGATCATACAGCATTATAGTGATAGGCTGCCTAGCCCAAATGGAGAAAGAGCTTCTTAGACTAATAATCTTCACAGAGCTCAATTAAAGCATTTCTGTGACATCACCCTTTGTATCTTTTGATTGATTAATTCCACGAATCTTCTGGCTAAAAGTGCCCCCATTCCAACTGAAAACGGAGGAAAGGCAAATCACAAACAAGAAGGAGAAACGCTGCAGTGAAAGCAGATTTCTAATGTCTGTAAGCACCACAAGGCCTGTCTCTCACCACAACAGAGAAACAGATTGTCTTGTGTATGTGATGTTTTACAAAAAGAGAATCTCCAGAATGTCTGTGGATCCCCTGGGCTTTGTGGACAACCAGGGACCCCTCTACCCCAATTTGAGTACCACCGTCCTGGGCAGAACCTGTAATGTGTGTGCAATATATGACTGTAGGCAAGCAAGTACAAACTCATGGTTAGTGGTGTCAAATGCAGCTGTAATGTCCAGCATCTTTGTCTGCATTCAGAAGCAGATTGTTCACTACTCTGAGAAAGAAAGTTCTAGGCTATAATTATCCTAATACCAGAACACAGGTATTTTACAAAAACTATTAGAAGAAGAATACAAATTTTAAAAATAAACCCAGAATGATTGCAATTTCCTTGACATAACACAATGTCCCATGCCTACTAATGTCTGTGTTGTTTGGCACTCTCTGTCAGGCTAGTGAGCAAATTGTCTTTAAATTTTGTTTATTTACAATGTTAAACAGTTCAAGTGTGATACTCTGCAAAATGACAAGTGGAGACTAATATACAAGAAATATTAGAAAGAGAAAATGTACTAACGAGAGTAGGTCATTTTGCCTGTCATGTTCCTAGTAACTGGTGGAGCTTAGCTCTTAAAGGATCCCAATTATTTAGCAGCAAAAGGCAAGTGGAATCCATTAATATTTAATCAGACAATTTTTAGTTGTTACCATGGAAACTTGCTTGTAAACATCAAACTTGCCTCACCTCAAGCTCGCCATGGTTTAATGATACGACTCGTAAGATGAAATATGAGGATTGTCAACTAGAACAGAGATGGCAGGAATCTAAATTGCATGTTCATTACATCGCATGGAAGGGCCACCTGGTTAAATATAGGAAGGCTCTGGCGTTAGCAAGATCATCATATTATTCCAATTTAATTGAAACAAATAAAAATAATCCTAGATCTATTTTTGCTACCCTAGATAAATTAATGAATCCTTCCCCTAATAGTCATGCCTTGTCATCGGCTCCTCTCACAGCTGCAATGACTTCTTACTTCTTTAAAAATAAAATACTAGACATTAGAAAGCTAGTTCAACAATGAGAGCTACTACATGCTCTCTTGATCCTATTCCTACAAAACTATTATAAGATGTTCTTGGTGTTATTAATACCCACATTTTAAAAATTAGAAATGGTTCACTTTCCTCCGGTATAGTTCCCTCAGCACTTAAGGTAGCTGTGGTAAAGCCTATGCTAAAGAAACACAATTTGGACCCTAAAGTCCTCAATACCTATAGGCCAATCTCCAATCTACCATTCTTAGATAAAGTTCCAGAGAGAGTTCTTGCAGTTCAATTACAAACATTTCTAACTCTTAATGGTATATTCGAGAAGTTTCAGTCTGGTTTTCATGCTGCACAAAGACTGCCCTTGTCAGAGTTGTGAATGATCTGCTGATCAGCTCTGGCACTGCGGCCCACTATTAGCACACCCTGGGAAAACGTCAAATTAAAAACATGTTATATGTTTAAACCTGTAACATTATAAACCTAATCTAAACTGTCCTTCATTCATTTGAATAAATATTGTGAAAGATGGGAATCACATAGAATATGCACAGTGAAAATAAAAACATTGAAACAATTTAATTTTAGTCAATAAAATAAATTGCAAAAACTAAACAGATGTTTTTATCAAACCTTTGTATAATTGAACATTGATTGATTATTGATTATTTTTCTTGGTCATCAAACAAGAAAGAAGTGCATTCATAAATACCTTAACAAGAATCACTTTGAGTAAAACCAGTACAATGTGCACAAAAACATAACTCTTAAATCCTAATTTCTGATCACTAACTAAACCGTCCAGCGGTTATCTCTCATGCTGAACTGTCAGGCACAAAAGACGAATGCGCACAATACAGAGGGAAACGGGAGCCTTGCAGAAGTTACTTTTTTCGCCACTAATCTGTGCAACCAAATACAACTTGCAAAATGACATTCTGTTGGCTTGCAACATCCCCCAAAAAAGCACAGCTGCACCACTTAACCAAACACAAAGGAATTTACCTGGAGCAGTAAAGCTGGATCGGAAATCCAGATTAAATGTGTGGACGGTTTCTTCAGAATCACTACCATACATTAAAACTGCTTCACATCTGCCTTCTCCTTTTATGGATCACAATGCTATCTTTTAATTTAAATGGTAATCTCTCTAATATAAATGGTAATTTAACTGGCTACTGGAAATTTACTAATCTTTGTTAAAAGACAATATTTTTTGTGATAAGGTGAAAACTTTGATTAATAATACACTATAAATAAATCAGACATTAGTAGAGCTTTTTATATTTGAATTCAGAAACAAGGCTGTGGAATTTAGTAAAATTAAACAGGAAAAAAGAAGTATTGTTTCTTTAAATGATAAATGATCCTCTTTGATCAATAAAGGTTTATTGTCAGACGAGGAATCTTTAGAATGGCAAAACCTACAATTAGCACTTGATAATTATTTTATTGAACTAATTAATTGTGCTTTCATTCATTCATGTGCTCAATGGTTGGAAAATGGTGAGAAAAATTCCAGTTATTTTTTTGCTCTTGAAAATGTATCTGTTCTTTAAATATTAATGGTAAAGCAACCAAAAAATCAAAAGATTGCACAATATGTAGGAAACGTTTACCGTAATGTATATAGTTCTAACTTCAAGAATAAAGAGACTGAGGTATTTTTCAACAAAATTGTTAGTATTATTATTTATTTCTTAGCAGACACCCTTATCCAGGGTGACTTACAATTGTTACAAGATATCACATTATTTTTTACATATAATTACATTATTTTTTACATACAATTACCCATTTATACAGTTGGGTTTTTACTGGAGCAATCTAGGTAAAGTACCTTGCTCAAGGGTACAGCAGCAGTGTCCCCCATCTGCGATTGAACCCACGACCCTCAGGTCACAAGTCCAGAGCCCTAACCACTACTCCACAGAATTGGATGTAGCTATTTTTAAGTTTGTCACAGGTAAATCTCCTGGTCCTGATGGTATCATGACAGGTATACAAACACTTTTGGGAGGATCTTATTATTATTATTATTTATTTATTTCTTAGCAGACACCCTTACCCAGGGCAACTTACAGTTGTATACAAAAAATACATATCAAGAATTACAGTACAATTAAGAGCAAGATGCAAAATACAAAAAACACAGTGCGATTTGCTATCGGGACAGTTCAAGAGCAGATAACAGTGTTGATAGTTACATCAGGGTTAGATACGAGTGCAGGTGAAATACAAAATACTACAGATTGGGTAAAGTGCAGAATTAAATACAGTAAAATAGGGAGCAGATAAGTGCAAGTTAAAGTGCTTTAAAGGCAGAGTGCTATATGGTCCAGAAGGGGAGAGTTGAGTTTTACAGGTGTTGTCTGAAGAGGTGAGTCTTGAGGAGGCGCTGGGAGGTGGTCAGGGACTGGGCAGTCCTGACATCCATAGGATGATCTTAGGTCTCCACTATATTTTATGTTAAAGGAACGTAGCAATAGAGGGGAATTATCTGATTCAATGAAAGGCGTTATTTCTCTTATTCCCAAATCGGATAAAGATGTTTTATTGTTAGATAACTGACGTCCCATAACACTTTTAAACATAGATTATAAAATTATTGCCCTTGTCTACACCAACAGGTTAAAAGAAGTTTTAAATTACATCATTAATGAAAATCAGGCTTCATGAAAAACCACCACATTAACAACAATATTCGATTAATTTTAGATTTATTGGATTATAAGGATTTAGTTGATAAAAATGTTGTTTTTATTTCTAGACTTTTGATTCACCTGTCACAAGTGTAGAAAACATTTCAGTTAAAAACTCTGTTACATACATTGGAATTTTTATTTCTAAGAATAGCATTGAAAGAGAAAAAAAAATATTTCCTAAGATACAAAAAACCAAATCAATTTTTAATCTCTGGTTACAGAGAGATGTATCTATTTTTGGTAGATCTTTATTATCTAAAGTTGAAGGCATCCCTAGACTGGTATACCCTCCACTCCCTTTGTATGTATCTAAAAGAATATTACAAATATTAATGATGTATTATTAAAATGTATTTGGAAGAACAAACCCCATATAATTAAAAAAATCTGTTATTATTTCTGATCCCAAAATTGGTGGTTTAAATAATATAGACTTTAATCATCAACAATACCTTTACAATTAACTATTAACATGTCTATTTTTGAAAGCATTCTTACTTTACAACATTTTTTCACACCTGCCTAAAACTTTTGCACAGTACTGTGTATGTATATATATATATATATATATATATATATATATATATATATATATATATATATATATATATATATATATATATATTCAAATTTGAGGACATTTTTGTTTCTGGCACAAAAAAAAGAAAATATGAGAAAACATTCAAATACATATCAGGAATGGTACCAGCCATTTAGTTTTGCATTTTCTATTAGCCTACTTTTCCCAAATAAAAGAAAGACTTTCAGTAATAAATGCTGTTCCAATATAATAGGGCAATTTGTTATGTTACACATACATGTTGTCCAGTCAAGTGGACATATATATAACTTCTTAAATTTTGTACTAAAAAAAATAAAACTTTTTTTTATGTTTTTATAGGCCCTGAAGACTAATAAAAAAACATTTGAAAAAAATCTTGTTTAAGGTTACCTTAATTCATGCATGAAAGGGATAAATAACTTGTGTAATATACATGATTAAGATGTGCAATATAACTGGGCTACTATTGATGTGCAATAATTACTATTTATGTGCAAACTATAATGAGTTTATCAAGTGTGCAATATGATGTTTTTGATTCAGCCGGATATAATGATTGTTGGGCCAGATGGTTAACTATTGAGTGCTATTATATAACTTTGGATGTGATTTATTATGAAATAATTTGTTCTGTATTTGAGCCAACTCTCCAAAAGGTCTATTACCTGCAGAGCACAATAACTGCTCAATTTGTACTGCCTCTCTGGGTTCTGTTCCAGCTTCTTCTCTCCTCTATCCTGTTTATAATTCCTCGGCATAGGATTCGAGTGGTGTTACTCACAAATCCTGCACATGTGATGTCCTAGTAGCGGTTTGGTACAATTAAATATGGTGAATTGTGTATTTGCCAGGCACCCCTGATAGCTAATCGTTACACTATTATCACTTTCTATTGCTTTAAAAAAAATGCACATTAAATGATAGTGGCATTAAAATATACAAGAACCAATATATGCTGTAGACTTTATTTTATATTGCAAAATGAAGAATAGGGCAATAGGGCACCACACGCTCACACACACACACACACGCAGATAAACTCAAACAAAGAGTGATCTAGAATTTAGAACAATGTTAGCCTCTTATATGCATTATTTTCAAAGTCTATATGACTGCATACTATTTAGAATTTTGTGTGCATCCAAATACAATTTAAATAGCCTACTAACCAATAATTCCAATATGCGGGCCAAAATTGACACAGTTAGCCAGTTGTGATGATAATGCTTCATTTATAATAACCAATGCACTTAAATTTCACGATAACTGCTTGGAAGCCGTAAAGTTGCTTGCAACTTTAGTTATTATTATTATTATTATTAATATTATTGTATATGTTAAATGCATAGATGACGGCGAGCACCGTATGTTTTGTTATTGTTTTGTTTAAATGACGGCGTAGCTGCATTTGTTTGTATTAAGTAGCGTGGATGGGAAGCCCCATTCACACAGTAATTAATAAACTTGTGCAGATTGTGGCCGAGGAGTAATAAAATAATTTACTAGCCAGTTAAACCCCTCGGCCACGATATAAAAGCCTGCAGCTCGCTGCACTTGGTGGGTGTATGAGAGGAGCGGAGAGAGCAAGGAGAGAAAACTAAACTAAAAGGAAAAAATTAAATACAGGATCAGTGAAGGCTACAGCCCAGCCTGTCCTGTGTTATTTTTGTGTTTGTGATTTGTTTTGTTTACCTTTTTTATTTCACTCTGTGAGCAAGTTTCTTTTTGTTAAAACCTTTTATTTATTTTTGTTATTTAAAAATAAAACGGCGTGCCGCATCTTTATTATTTTGAAACTGCAGTGCCTGGTGTCAGTATTTTCAGTTCCTGCTTCTGGCCTGACGTCAGATGACTCAGTCATCCTGTCACACGTGGTGGCAGCGGTGGGATCATCAGCGCCTCCTGGACTCAGGCAGAAGAGGGTACTGCAGTTTTTTTCATTTTTTCATTTTTTATTATTACTTGTGGAGAAAGGAGAGTGAGGAAGGAGGATGGGAGGAAGAAGGAGGAAGAGCTGCAGACAGCAGCAGCTGCAGGCACAGGAGGAGATCAGCTGGGAAGCCCTCCTCCACAGCATAAGCCAGATGTACTGTTGCTGCATCTGTGGGGAGCGGGGGCATTTTCCAGTTAATTGCCCCCTCCCCGAAGAGCGGAATTACAGCTATAGGAGAGGAGACAAGGGGAAGGAGTCGGTGCGTCCACAGCCCAAGAGGGAGGAGACTGAGCATCCACAGCCCATGAGGGAGGAGTCGGTGCGTCCACAGCCCAAAAGGGAGGAGGCCGAGCGTCCACAGCCCAAGAGGGAGGAGCCGGTGCGTCCACAGCCCAAGAGGGGGAAGGCCGAACGTCGACAGCCTTTGCAGCCAGAAGGAGAGGAGCCCCTGCCGCCTTTGTAGCCAGAACGGGAGGAGCCCCTGCCGCCTTTGCAGCCAGAAGGGGAGGAGCCAGAAGGGGAGGAGCCCCTGCCGCCTTTGCAGCCAGAAGGGGAGGAGCTCCTGTCGCCTTTGCAGCCAGAAGGAGAGGAGCCCCTGCCGCCTTTGCAGCCAGAAGGGGAGGAGCCTGCCGCCTTTGCAGCCAGAAGGGGAGGAGCCCCTGCCGCCTTTGCAGCCAGAAGGGGAGGAGCCCCTGCCGCCTTCGCAGCCAGAAGGAGGCGCCTGCCGCAGCCTGCAGCCAGAAGGGGAGGAGGTCCTGCAGCCTTCGCAGCCAGAAGGGGAGGAGCCGCTGCCGCCTTCGCCAGGAACAGAGCAGCAGAAGCTGCCTCTGCCTCCACCACCACCTGAGGGAGAGGAGCAGGAGCTGCATCTCCTTTCACGACAGGATGGACCGGAACAGAAGGCTGGCGGTCCGCAGCTGCCCTTGCATAGGCTGCTGAGCAGTGCAAGGGGGAAAACAGCCGGGTCGCAGCGGCTGAAAAGAGGGCCAACCCCAGCACCTCCGCTGGTCCTGGCTCCCCTCCTGCAATCGCCACCTGAGGGACCGCTGCCGCCTCCTGAGGGACCGCTGCCGCCCTGTCGTGCATCGCCTGGGGATACCAGTTTGCCACCGCTCAGGGATGCCTGCCTTGCACCGCCCAAGGATGCCTGCCTTGCACCGCCCAGGGATGCCTGCCTTGCACCGCCCAAGGATACCTGCCTTGCACCGCCCAAGAATACCTGCCTTGCACCGCCCAAGGATGTCTGCCTTGCACCGCCCAAGGATGCCTGCCTTGCACCGCCCAAGGATGCCTGCCTTGCACCGCCCAGGGATGCCTGCCTTGCACCGCCCAGGGATGCCTGCCTTCCACCGCCCAGGGATGCCTGCCTTCCACCGCCCAGGGATGCCTGCCTTGCACCACCCAGGGATGCCTGCCTTGCACCGCCCAGGGATGCCACACCTGCTCCGCTCAGGGATGCCACGCCTGGATCGTCTGGGGCTGCCTGTTGCTCCGCATCGCCTGGGGCTGCCTGTTGCTCCGCATCGCCTGGGGCTGCCTGCTGCTTCGCATCGCCTGGGGCTGCCTGCTGCTCTGCATTTACATTTACAGGGTACGAGGGAGAAGTGGAGCTCCCGCTGCCGCCTCCATGGCCAGGGGCTCCCCTCCTGAGTTCGCCTCCCGAGGTTGCGCTGCTGCTGCCGTCGCCTCCCGAGGGTCCGCTGCTGCTGCCGTCGCCTCCCGAGGGTCCGCTGCTGCTGCCATCACCTCCCGAGGGTCCTGCTTCGCCTGGGGTCGCCGAGGGTCCTCTGTTTCCCCTGGGGTCGCTACCAGTCCTGCCATGCAGCAGGAAACACTGTGGCCAGAGCCCCACGGAGGGGAGCTGCCGGCCACGAAGAAGGGGAGGTCAGGAGACTAGCTCCCCAGCCGCACTTTCGCAG